>OX465480.1:11463096-12663096 GCA_950022335.1 Eurois occulta | reverse complement strand
CAGATAAATTCTTTGATTTCTACAGGATGTCAATAAATTCTTTTGATGAACTTCATAATGGCATACGTGATAAATTAATAAAGCAAAATACCTCCATGAGATTATCCTTGGATACAGAAGAAAAACTAACCGTAACCTTGAGGTAAGTTCTCTTTATTTTTACATCTATATTTATAAAAATAACAAATCAACTATCTTAGTTAAACTTTAGGTATTTGCCAATATTATCTTCCTGTTCTTGTCCTTGAGATTGTACAACTAAAAAACTTGCAGCTTCGGTATCTTCGGCATGTTGAAGATTAGGTGATGTGTAGTGATGACGTGGTGGTTGAAGCGGTGGCAGATGTCTAATAGAGTTAATAACCACTCTGGAATTGTTTGGGGCAGATTGATAATTAGTGGTTTTATTTTGCGAAGAAGATGAACTAATAAAGGTGGGCAATGGAGTTTCTGGTACAGGAATATATGAAAAAGAGGGGGAATAACCACGGCTTGATGCCGGCGTTTCTGAACGGTGACTGAAGTTATCATAACTCAGTGAAGAAGATGGAGATGAATTGTACTCAGTATTGATTTTTTTTACCAACTGCAACATTCCCAATTTAAAATCAATTTTTTGATTTTCATTCATATGTTTCATATGTGTTCTAAAGCTCAATAAAAATTTCATGTCGTCGTCTTCTACTTCTTGTTGTTTCTGATTGGCTTTCTGTTGATTTTGATGTAGGATACTGAGTATTTGGGAGGGGACATCTTTTTTGTTTCGTTTTAAACTACTTGCAGGTGGAGTTGATACAGGTGATGGAGGTTGTAATATATTTGTATGGTGATCTATTTGTTCCACGCTGTGTTCTTGCGTTTCGGATTCTTGTGAACTATTATTGTGTAAATCATCGAATTGATAGTTTCCTTCGGTATTTCTTTTATCGAATACCGGTATAAGAAAATACAACAGGTCTGCATAAACATATTTTTTAACCTTTTTAGCGGCACTGCCTGTAGGAGCGCTTTTATTTTTTTGAAAGTCTCTTCGAAAGTAGTCTCTTATGTGTGTCCATTTTTTCTTTGCCTCAGCACCTGAAATGTAATTAATATTATTTTATATCTTTTTTTCAGATTCCTGGCAACTGGTAAAAATTTTGAAGAGTTACACTTTGAATATTTGATGGGGAGCAGGACCGTATCAGCCGTAGTTAAGGAAACCTGTACAGCAATATGGGAAGTTTTTCAACCTTTGGAAATGAAGCCACCATCTTCAAAAGAACGTGGGCTAGAAATTGCTGAAAATTATTATAGAAGAACCAATTTCCCTAATTGCGTAGGTTCAGTGGATGGGAAACATATTCGTTTGATTTCTCCTCTGCATAGTGGATCTGCCTTTTATAACTATAAACATTTCTACTCTGTTGTACTATTAGCAGTGGTAGATTCTGACTACCGTTTTATAGCTGTAGATGTCGGTGCTTATGGCAGAGACAGCGATAGTAATATTTTTAACAACTGGAATTTTGGAAAAAAGTTAATTCAAAATCGCCTTAATATGCCTGAAGCAAAACCTCTGCCGAATACCAATGACACACCTCTACCTTTTGTGTTTCTTGGCGATGAAGCGTTTCCACCGAATAACAATTTTATGAAACCATATCCGAGAAGTAATCTCAATACCCAACGCAGAATCTTTAACTACCGCCTCAGCAGATCACGACGTGTAGTGGAATGTGCCTTCGGTATTCTCTCGAATAAATGGAGAATTTTTCACACTAGCATGACGATTCCACCAGAATTTGCAGTATTAGTAACAAAGACTGCGTGTGTGTTACATAATTTTGTACGCAGACGAGACGGCTATCGATTTGAAGATACTCTGACACATTACTTCGAAGATATACCTTACCGTAGTCCACAACACAGATCCACAAACCGAGGTCGAAACATAAGAGACAATTTTGCTGAGTACTTTATGACACCGGCAGGGGAAATATCGTAACAATATAACGAGAGAATTAATAATTTACAAGAATAAATGTGGGGCACTATTGTATTAAAAAGTATATAGAAAATATCTTACCTTTGTTTTCTTTGTCCACTTTAGTGCACGTGTCCCAATCCTTTATAACCTCTTTAAATACATTCTCCCAGGCCAAATCTTTGACATCTTTGTTGTGATAGTCGTTGTCATGAATATTCCACAGGCAGGGGTATTTTTCAACAGCCAATATTAATGTTTCTGCCTCACACATTATCGTGTTGCGATTCTATGCGTAACAAATACAAAGAATACGTCCGATGCGTGCGCCGCAGGCGCGATACTGAATAGAACATCTAGATATATGACGTCATTAGGTTTTTTCCCGTACGTTTCTCCGAACGCGCTGGCTTGCATTCGGGATACACGTTCGGAATTTGTTCCGTACGGAAAAAAAACGAACGTGTGCGTCAATGTATTTTATATTGAATCTGTGCATTCGGATGCCCGCATACGGAAAACGAATTCGGAAACCTAATACGGAAACCGTATGTCTGCGGCTGGCCTAAATCGTAAGCTAGCCCGAGCCGATTTCTGAGTTAGGGAAGATCATAAATCATTACGGTTGCGATTTGCCTACACACGATACAATTTAGGGAACGATCTAGGGCGCTCCCCACCACTTCCCCGATATCGCCTCTGATTTTAGGGCCGTGTGTAGACCACTTACATTTTGTATGGAGAAATCTCTGGTTTGAACATGCTTTAATAATAATAACTTTCTCTTACCTTGGTATCTTGCGACGGTTCCGCGCTCTCGCACCCGCCGGAAGGTTCGGGAGAATACGCGGTCATCAGGCAGTCGACGATTAGGGAATACTTCGCCCATATTCACGACGAGCTTGTTCAGCGTTTCCTCTGGCAGCTCCGTAATAAAAAAGAATATCCGCGTATTTTTCGTTACTAAACGATGTTCTTCCTGCCATTATTGGTCCGATAAACCACACAGCCAAATCTTAAGGAGTCACAGAAAACAGGGCACAGTCCAAGTTGTCGGGAAGAGAATCAAATACAAAAGTCCAGGAAAAAGCCAAGTCGTTAGAAAAATCAAAACTGAGAGAAAGTAAGCACATCCGAACACAGTAAACCTTAAGAGCGGACTGAGCTGAGCAAGAGGGAGGGGCAAGCTCGACTCGTGCGCGTCGACCGAGTCCTTTGTTCTCGGAACAAAGGGCTCTACACGGGCTCTACGGGTTTTTGCCATTGACCATATCTTCATTGTTCCTAAACCGATTTTGGACTTTAACATCTCATTCGAAAGGGAACGAAACGTAGAAGTTTTTTAATTATTTTGTACGTAATAATAAAGGGTGACTTTTTAAAGAAAATTGATGTTTTATCAGCCATCAAAGTATTTGTTTTACATTTTCCGTTTTTGTTTAGCAATTTTTGCATAAAATAATGACAGTTGCGGAAAGGAGTATGCACAAAATTGTAGGGGCACTGTCCCCACCTACCAACAGACTTAAGATTTGTTTTAACATGCTTATGACGACCCATGAAAAGACTAATAATAATTTTTTCAACTAAAAACAATGGGGTTCATGAAAAAAAAAAATACAAAAAAAATAATTATAAAGGTTTTATTTTTCAAACAAAAATGTTCATTTTAAATAAAATAACAGTTAAGTACAAGTCACATATAACACAACAAAAAATCAGTTACTTAACAACTTTTACTATAGGCACACCTATCAATTCACAAAATAATAAGGCTACGAAATAAAATGATACAAAATGTGCATACCACTAGACCAGAAAAGTAGGAAACAACTGTTATTCTATTGATATAAGGGTTGCTATACATTTAAACGGTCCGGCATTAATCGGCACTGTCGGGCGGTAAAATCGAATATGAACTCACCCGTTCGGAATGATGCCGAATATAATATAGGAACTGGTTCGGTTCGGCTTTGTTGTTTAACAAAAATACCGCCGAACCGACACTGCCGACCCGCTTAAATGTATACGAGTAGCAACCTTTACTGGTCACTACTGTTATACACCATTTTATTTTTAGGTCGTTCTGGAGCCGAATACCATGAACTCGATCATCGAACTCGAAACGATTGGGACTATTTTTTTCAAAAAATAACTATAAAAAAATACGAAAGAGTAAATTTAATGTTTTTTGGTGAAATAATGAGAATTGATCGATGAATGAATTTTTCAATGGGTATCGTTCGCATGTGTTGCCGATCGTGGATACGTTTTACACACGTGTAAGATAATGGGTGATAATATACACATATATGTATATGTATAGGTATTAATATCCACTGATTATCAAGCTTTGAGTGTCAGAATGGTTACTTGTTATTTACTGTGTCTAAAAGTATCTCTAAAAAGGTGTGTAGGCAAAAGGGTTTTAATCAAGAAAAGGCACAGAAAGACAAGACTATTCATTTATTTTGATTTAGGCTTGTCAGATATTTATAGGTAACGTTAATTACCTATCAAGCTACGTCCATTCGCAAACCTAGGTCTTCGTGGAGAAGAATGGACAAGAAACTCCACGGAAACATCTTTTAAAGTATTATGCCAGAACAATTATATGTTGTCCTGGACCCTTCTCAAATTATAGCAATTTATCAGCGAAGATAAACAATAAGCAATATAAACCATATTATAACACATAATTCTAGCACATAATATCAGTAATAGTCATAGTATATTATCAATTAACTTACATTAACATTGTAGAAACTTAGGGTAATGCAAATAGGTTTCAGCTTTACACATTTGGTATCTTCATTACTATGTCACTTTCAAACTTAATACTATACACATGGCACACACAATATATCTCACAGAGTATGTCTTAATCCTTAGAACAGTTGCAGTATAACAAGCCCCGAATTGGCGGCAACCTTTATTTTTATACACGTTAAATGTCAAATACTCAGTACATCCTTCCCGCCATAATAAACCAATGGCAAATGGTCACATATTATAGCTAAATAACTAATATTATAGATAATAATTAACAAATCCTCTGTAAGGGAACTATTTTAAAACTTCATTAGATAATTTAGCAAACTAGTAAGTATTTATTTGTAATCTATTATGTTTAATCGGATAAAATATGAACATCAACTGATAGTCCAAAGAATTGATTGAAACAACTTGATATATTGAAATTGCAACATAAAATCTGGGACACATTATAAATATCACTTAAATATTACTAATTACTCTTAAAGTTAATAAACATTTAACTTGATTATTCAAATATAACAACAGTCTTTCGTTTGGATACTAAGCCTTTTAAGCCACAATAAAAACTATTTCTATAAAATACATCGTAGTATAAAATACCTTTAGGAAAAGGTATATTACGTTTATTTTAAATAAGAACCTTTATGTCCTCCAATATTAATTTACGATGATTATAAATTTAGTAATATTTTTGAAATGCAACGTTGCCATACGTCAATGTTATTTTACGTTTGACAGCCGACGTTGCTGCATCATATTATTATTAATGTAGTCATTACTGAGAGTTTTTAAACAGTCAGATATTCTCATATACATAGGGGTATGCTTAACACATACATACAAATACCTACACAACAACACACAAACATGTAAATAAGGTTATGATTATTGTAGGGATGTTTTTATTCGTGTTCAACTAAAGAAAGACGTGAATTATCGTATTAATAAACTGAAATTCTATGTATAATCTATCACACGCATATGCATTTGAGTTCTCATTATTTAAAAAAAAAAACATTAAATTTATTCTTTTGTGTTTTTTTTATTATTTTTTGAAAAAAATAGTCCCAATCGTTTCGAGTTCGATGATCGAGTTCATGGTATTCGGCTCCAGAACGACCTAAAAAAAAAAAAAACTAGCACTCCGGGAGTGCCGGCAGAAGTGAAAACTTGATTATTAACGTTGAGCATGTTTGATATTTTGGAATGGTTAGGGAATAATTTTGCACCAATTGCTTTATCAGTATAAAAGTACTATCATTTATGGAAGTGCCCTTAGACTGCCTTAGTACGGGAACCAGTGTCGCCAAACTCATACACTTGCAAATTAAAATGAACATTCCAATACACAGAAAACGATAAAACATAGCAATGATGCAACTGTAATATTTTATTTATAAACAAATTACTGTCCTTGAAAAAGCACTAACTTATTATGTATAATTCTTATTTTCGATTGTGGTTCAAAACATTGTTTGGTACTATGGTGAATACGGGTTTCGAAGTAATGCATTGCGATTGATTTAATGAGGAGAGTTCTGTGATTCCCTATAAAAGGCTGACTGTCGAAATGGTCATTAATAAATATATTAATATTGGTACGTGTGCATTCCTTGTAACACGATAATATAAGTGTTGACATCACATTTTTCTCATTAAAAAATGAATTTCCTTTATGTGAACGCGCTCGAAATATCTTTTCTGCCAATTCACAGACTTTATTTAAGTCAGTAGAAGGATAAATAAGGCCTCCTTTGTCTCTTCTAGCAATGATTCCGTGATTTTTTTTTTTAATTTATTCATGACCATGGATACATGTCCTTCAGTCGTAATGATTCCGTGATACTTATCTGTGATCAAAGCCAAAAGACAATCCTCACATTTAATAACTTTCCTCAACTTTCTTGCAATAAAACCAGCAATATAGGTTATTATTTCTTTAGAATAAAGAGTAAGCCTAGAAGGATCTGTTAAATAATCATGATCTATGTTGATCATAGGATCACATCCTAAAGATTCATGCGGTAGCAGCAATCCACAAGTTTCTTATTTCGGGTTTATTCGGAAATCTGAAAATTTAATAAGATTTTTTATTATCTTTCATTTTTTGCGTCAGGTGAGTGCAGTTATACGAATTAAAATCGTATAATACGTGTGTTACTAACATAGATTTTAAGTAGTGCGTATTACTAATATCATATGAATCAAGGTCGGAAGAGTATTTTTTTATAGACATTGCATTATTCGGTATTACCCATATTAAAGGGTAAATTCCCCGTCAAAAAGTGGCAACACTGAATTTTGAGGTAAGATAATAAAATTATTGCAAAAATCACGATTATACGAGATTTATCCATTAAACGAATTAGTTGGTACATTACTGCGACTATTTTATGAGAAATAATAGGACACAAAGCGATTGAATACTTAAAAAGATGTAATACTTACGAGTGAAAGGACAGTCCAGCAATCTTCATCAAACTATCACTTTTACAGTTTATTACACTGCACCTTACCATTTTGCACAGTTGCACAAATGTACTGTTGTCGAATTAAGCTCGAAAAGATCATATAATGTGTATAATTTCGATGCAATTGTTAATAAACAAATTGGATGTCAATCTGGCACCGCCACAAACGTCAAACTTGTTGTGCACTGACAATGATGTGCTCAGCCGACACGCGATAAGGGACAGAAATAATTATACTCTGTCTCTTTTCTTTGCTAGTGACGTTTATATGTTCTTCTTTTTCTTGTGCGAATGCAAAGGAAGATATCCAGCAGTCTATAGAATACTCTGTCTACGGTTTTTTCTATTCCGTGTTTATCCCTAAAGCATTAGGTTCAAAGTTGATTGGAAACATTTAAAAATTTCTTTAAATGATTTTAAACCATAAAATGTTGAAGGTTAAGTTCAAAATCGTCTACACTCCATCCGTCTTACGCTTTTTCCAAATTTCTTTAAATGATTTTAAACCATAAAATGTTGAAGGTTAAGTTCAAAATCGTCTACTCTCCATCCGTCTTACGCTTTTTCCAAATTTCTTTAAATGATTTTAAACCATAAAATGTTGAAGGTTAAGTTCAAAATCGTCTACTCTCCATCCGTCTTACGCTTTTTCCAAATTTCTTTAAATAATTTTAAACCATAAAATGTTGAAGGTTAAGTTCAAAATCGTCTACTCTCCATACGTCTTACGCTTTGTCACGTGTCCTGACGCGAGTGTCCTGACGCGAGTTTAAGATTTTATACCCATTACAGAACAATTTTTTTAAAGTGCTCAACGCCGCTAAAGAAGTTTTCACTTCAATAACCGGTTGGACGCGCTTGAACATCGACATTCCCAAGCGCCCAACCGCGCACGCGATGACGTAACGCCACGCGCCAGATGGCCGCACTTAACAAAACATTTTTTTGTTTACTCGTTGGCGTCGGGCGTAATCTCAAGTTATGTTTTTGTTAGAGCATATGAATGGCCCTTTCGGGTCGTGTTAAGTGTTTGTTGACATTTCGTCTCAAAAGAGATGGCTAAACGACTGCCCCCAACATGACTAGCACAAATAGGAACCTCACACTAACCAGTAATATTTAAATATTAATTCATGAATTATTTAGTGTTTAATAATTTCTTATAACTTTCGTGAACTAATAAACATAAAAAAGTTTCTTAATTGTATTTTTATGCTTTGTTTTGGTTTGACATGACAAGGTCAAGGAATACTGACAGCTAGGGAAGAGACATATTGCATTACCAAAATGTATCAAGTTTTTTTTTTTCTGCAATTACCCCTATGTAGATATTTACTTCAAGTACCTTAGTGCAAAATCGCCAGTCAAAAACACAATTATCAATAAAAATCGTCGCAGACACATTAAAACGCCTAGATAAAAGTTTATAGCAATGTCATTGTTTGAAGTTTTTGTACCTTTGTCGTAGGAGTTGCGCGATTTGTTTTTAGGATTGTGCAAATATTAAAAGTTCCTGAACCTTTTTAAATTACAAAATACTAATTTCAGCTATTTAGCATTACATATTGCTAGGTACCATGTTTATACATGCGTTTTCATTGCGGGGGCAGTCGTCCATACTTCAATTTAGCCATGTCCTTTATTATATTAATTGATAAACATTGACTATGGTTGAAAAAAAACATTATGTGATCTTTAAAAATTATTATTTCAAAAAGTAAATCGATACCATATATATTTTATGGCTTTTATTGGTGGAAGGGTTCTATCTTCATACGAAAAAAAATACAAACACACCTCATAGTAAAAAAATATTTATTTACAGGCATAAAACTGGCACAAAACATTTGCCGACGGTGAAAAATTTTTCAACAAAATTAAATAAATTATTACGACTATACAGTTTCACGAAACTTAAAAATATAGTTACTATCTGAAAGCTACATTCATAGAGGAACGTGTGCGTAAATATTAAGTGCATAGGTCTATTCAATACAGAAATACATGCGATTGATTGAAGGAATTCCCACTTACGTAAAAGCGTACTTAACATTTCTTGTCTTTTTTGTTCAGTGAAGTTTGAGTAAAGAAAATACAATAAATCTGACTATATTCTACAAGAAATGCCCTTTCCAATGAGGTATCACACATGTTATTCAATAGCCATCGAAAAAAAATACAAGTAAAGAAATATCACAAATCGGGGGTATTGACAAATCACAGTGTCACGTGACACCCATAAAGCCTGGGTTACACTGGATACACATCACAGGTTAAAAGCTATTGTTTGCAAAAACATGTGTGATACAAATAATGAGGAGGATTCCCAGGTCCCAATCCCGGTTTATTTCAAGAATTTTTATTACCCGACTGCAAAAAAAAAGAGGGTTATGTTTTTCCAATGTATGTAAGTAATATTCGTTGGTACCGTCTACACAGATGGACCGATTTTGATAAATTATACGTCGTTAGATTTGTCTTAGCAGCCAGAATGTCACTGGGTCAATTCAATAAAATAAAAAACAAAATGGCGGCACCACATAGCGCGTTTACAAAAAAACTCCCAAACATATCAGGTTTGGTATCAAAATAAAGGGTTTTGAACGAATTCCAAAAAAATGATTCTCCCTCGGCAGTCGGGTAAAAAAAATCTATGCATAATTGATGGCCAGACCATCACAGATCTCTCAGGGACTAATCCCTGAGAGATCTATGATGGTCTCTAAAGCAACCAATTATGCACAGGGCTACGTCACAACGTTCGCACTTGTAAACGGTGCGAGACCGTTTCTTGCTCTTGGAGCACCACTTGCAATTAAGTTGGAGGGCTACCTTGACAGGGAAGTGGTCGGCTACTGTCAGCGGCGGTTGTGGTTTTGGTGGGCGAAATTTTTGAATAATTTCATCCGCCAAACGCACACGAAACTGCCGCTGTGCCACCATGGCTGTCCTTGCCGTCGACGTGGCCATAACGAAAGTGTTATGGATGGACACGTTTAGAAGTCGGCGGAAAAGCTTTTTGTACCAAATTGGATTACGGACTCGTTCTACGGGAAACGCCTGTAAAAGCTGGTCCTTTTTGTCGACGCCTCCCATATACAAGTTGTAATCCAAGACTACTTTCGGCTTATACCGATAGTAGCCGTACTTTTCTTTGCCGCCGATCTCTACTTTGTGGTACGTCGAAATGAGCGATACCACATTCGTGTCCTTCCACATCACAATCGTCATGTCCCGTGTCTGGCTAAACTCCACATCACCTGACCGCATAGCCAACTTATTTTTAGTGCGCAAACTATGCGGCACGAACTCCCGGTTCAGACGCAGGGTGCCCATTACGTCTGTCTTCTGAGCCTTGAGAATGCGCGTTAGCAAAGGACTGTTGTAGAAGTTGTCCATTACCAGAGTGTGACCTCTGTTCAGTAATGGACGAACTAGCTGCATGACAGTCCTTGATGTCATGCTATCAGGCTCAGGCTCAGCATCGTCCGTGTCGATAGCCACGACATTATGCTGTTCATTTTGTGCCTTCTTCCCTGTATAAATGATCATCTGCCAGAGATACCCCGTCTTTGACTCACAGAGCTCGTAGCTCTTTATACCCACCTGCGCCGCTTTAGTCGCGATGAGCTGTGCAAATGAAAGTCTGCCCTTCCACAGCAGCAGCGACTCATCGATAGCGATCTCCTGCCCTGGTAGGTATAAAGAGCTAAACTTACTGTTGAGGTGATCAATCACCGGCTGGATCTTGACCAACTTAGACGGGGTTCCGCTGGCACACAATGCATTATCTACAAAGTGAAGGCACCGCTTTATAAGACAAAAGCGATAAAACGGCATAATGTCGGGGAAATTGCCCAATTTTAAATAAGGTAAACAGGGTGTCCAGTAGTCCTCCTCTACCGGGACGATGCTTTGCAGCATGATGATACCGATAAACGTCCACAAATCTTGTGGCGTTATCGGTACCCACCTCCTCATGCGAGAATTTGCAGGAAGCGAAGGATGAGCGAGAAGACTTGCCGCATACTTATTGGTCTCAGCGACCATGAGGTTAACGATGTCGTCGTCCCAAATTTTTGAAAAAATTTGGAACGGCGACAAATCCTCAGTGGGGAAGGTTGGTCCGGCTGGCCCGGTAAAAATTTCCCGCGCCCCGGTAAACACGCTTGTATCGTGAGACCAAGTGAAGTCCAGCAAGTCCTCCTGGCAAGACTGTCGCAGAGCTAGGTCATCCTGCCTGTCCATGGACCTTAAGACCTCGCGGAGCGCGGTTGGCAAGCTTTCCACAGCTAACTCACCAGCGCGCCTCCCGTGAGGTGGGTCCGGGCAATCTTCCTCCTCCTCGACATCGCTGCCAGGATTCAGAAGACCCGCAGAGCGGTCCCACTGCAGACATTCATCATCCAGGCCACTTTCGAAAATCAAGGGTTCTGAAACAAATAATACTATATAACCCCTAGGTCCATGATGCAACCAGATTATCATCACAAAGGAGAAATAAACAAATAAATACCTCGCCTTGCCGAAGACGTCGAAGGACCTGGAGACGAATGCTGCAGTGTGGCACCAGAACGCACTGCAGAGGATGATGTGCTCGGCGACAATGACACCATCTCAAACTCCGCTGAGACCATGAGGTTCTCGTCTACCTCATGGCCTTCACCCACCAATATAACCCCCGTGGACGGGGTTAACATAAATGGGTGAATTTCCCTGTGAAATAAAAAATATACTAAGTCGGCTTCCTTTGAACAATGTTTCAAATTCTTCAATAGAGATTAAGTTCAAACTTACTGCGGGGGAGGCGGCGTGGCTTCCCGAGGCGGCAGCTCGACGTCCTCTGCACCCGGCAGCTCCTCCTCGACCCTCGAGGGCCCAGCTTCATGTCCTGTATAGAAAAGTATTAAAATATGTTAGGTTGGAAAAGTATTAAAAAGTATTAAAATATGTAGGCAGACAATTTACACACTTGATTTCTGCAGCTCCCAGCTTTGCAGGATTCGTGGGGGCGGGACGGCTGGCGTGCCCGGCACTAGAGGCCAAGGCACCGCACGCTCAGGCGACAGTTTTCTGGAAACATATAAATTATTTAAACATTTGTGACAGTGAAAAGCATAATTATTATTTTTCTTAATATTTTTCTTACCTTCGGGACTTGGGAGGAGGAGCGTCTGGACAGGTAAATGTACCCGTCTCCCGCTTCCTCCTCGCAGCGTGGAGCTTGCCCCTCTGTGCCGGGCTCAGCTTTCCCTCCCACTTCTTTTCCTGCGCTGCTTTTTTCTTGATTGCCCTGTGATATTCCGGCGAGTACCTTGAAAATAAAAAAAATAACTATTAAAAGAAACACATGGTATTTATTGCCTTCAAATAATGATTAAATTACAAATAAATGTTTACTTACACAAGCGAGGTACCCGCCAGTTGTGACGGTCCCGCTTGCGCATCGCCGGAAATATCAAACCACCTAGAAGTAGAAAAATATTGAATGAAGAAAAAACATATGCGATTAAATTTCAAATTAATGTTTACATACGGCGTTGGTTCGGCCTCTGCAGCAGCAGCCGGTGGAACCACAGCGTAAAGGCTAGAAGAAAAAAATATTGAATGAAAAAGAAACACATATGACCAATTTTTAAATTGCAAATAAATGTTTAGTTACACAGGTGCAGCAGAAGCAGCAGCACCAGCTGCTGCTTCAGTTGTAGGTTCAACAGCAAGAGCTGCTCGCAGCTCCTCTTGCCTCTTCACCAGTGCCGCCTTTCGTACCAGCAATTGGTGGTACTCTTCAGGCGGCCTTGAAGATACAAAATATTAAAAAAAACACATGGCTTTCAAATAATAATTAAATTTCAAATACTTACACAGGTGGCTGAGAGGGCCCCGTATCAGCAGCTCCTGCTGCTGGTGTGGTGACCACACCAAAAAGCCTAGAAGAAAAATATTAAATGAAATAATAAAAAAAAACATGTTTAAATTTCAAATAAACGTTTACTTACTGCGTCGGCACATCTTGACTGAAACTCAGTGAGCGTCGGCTCCCGCGTGCGCGCCTTCTGCTCCCACGCCCACGCCCACGCCCACGAGCTTCAGTATCACCCATTTCTAAATTGAAAGCAAAGTAAGCAAAAATACCGTTACGAAATTTCGAAATTTTTCCGGTGTGATTCTAGCTTTGCGATGGACGCCATTTTGACTTTAGGTTTTTCGCCGAACCGTTGAACAAAAACTATGAATCTTATCATAATTTTGTCGATTGCGTATGTGTTTTGCTTGAAAACTATTAACGAGTAACTATTCAATGCGATAGTTGTTACTTTTTACACAGATTTGGTCAAAATTATCAAAAACACTACGAAATCATTCCGACAAAAGTCCGTTGCGACTTACACGGCACCGTAAATCACACAGAATTTGAAATATACTTACCTCTGGGTAAAACCTCGTTGCACACACATTACCTATATTATAATTAACCATTATATCAGTAAATTATTCAAAAATACTCACCCCTTATCAAAAATATTCGTAAATTCGTAACTAAACACTTTGCGTCCGTCAAGTGGCGTCGCGCGAATTCACTGACTGACTTTGACAATTTATTTCATAACCACAGACAAATTTATGACGGCCAGTGTTGCATATTTTTAAGGCAGATATTCTCGATAGTTCAAGTAGAATAGAGAAAACCGATCCTAAACATAGAGGAATTATGGTAGAAGCAATAATATGGCGACGCGGCACTATTGTCACTATATAGGCTATGAGCGGCCAACGGCTTAAAAAATTCTGTCTTTTCGGTTGTGAGCGTTCAACCGGATAATGGTGTATACTATTCGTCTACTATTAAACTCATTAATAGGTCTGCTGGTAGATTAAATTCTGTATGACGACCCTTACCCATGTACCATACTATCGAAATAATATGTGCACAATATCGTACGATTTCCTGTTAAACAAGTGCAGTACCACTGTGTTATAGCATGTTTGTCTGTTATATCTCTATTAATTAAAATGTAACAATAGTACAAGCGTGACCTGACATGCCTCGATTGTATGCGCCCTCGAATCAACCAGGCATTATTTATATTGATATTATATCTTTGTAAATCATGCAATAATAATTGATTGTCTCTGAATAATTCTATACAGTAAATCCCATTGCGTATATGCTCAGCACAGTATGATTTTGCAAGTTTTGTGTGGTGTAGTAGTAGTAGGTGCCCAAAGCAAACAATATAACATCTTCATCTGTTAATTGGGGAAATTCCTCAAAATGTGGCATATTAGCTTCCATACCTACAAAATTCACTCTTTGCCTATTAAGATGTTTGCCTTCAACATAATTATGCAAGAGATTGGGAGCATTTATTTGCGTTTGAATTATGTCTAGGAATTCCGACGCGAGCCTATCGTCCGTTGCCACACGATAGTGAGCATTAATATAGACCAGGGATGTTGCGGATGCCGATTTTTTCACATCCGCGGATGTGAATGCGGATGCGGATTTTTGAAGGCTCACATCCGCGGATGCGGAAGCGGATGCGGATGTTTAAGATCTTATATAAATAATGTATGCATAAAATTATGCATATAAATATCAATGAAGAATTAAAACAATGCTTAAGTAATTAATAACATTTTTATTGATGAAAATTAGTATTAAGTATAATGCTCCAATTTTTATTTAAGTCCTTCACTTACTAATTTTCAGATTAGTGAGTGAAGCTGATGATAAAGTAATTATCAACATTTTTAGTAATGAAAATTAGTATTAAAAATAATTCTCCTATATTTTTTTAACTTCAATTCAAAATTCAATTTTCATATTAGTAAGTGAAGTTAAAAATAGGAGCATTATACTTAATAAAGAGTAATATTGCCGCCTTTTCTGATTCAAGGCGGTTACGTAGAGGTTCGTAAATTAAACCCGCGCTACTAAATAACTGTTCGCTAGGAACACTGCCTGGTGGAGTGGATAAAAATCTTCGTGCTATCGGTGATAATATCTTAAATTCCTCTCGATGAACACTCCACCACTTAAGAGGATTTTCATCCACATTGACTCTTTTTTTAGCGCGGTAAGAAAGTAATTCCTTTCTGAGTACAGCTTCAGTGCTACCATTTTCTGGTACCTCTTGACTCTCATCTTCACTTGACGAATCTAACATCATAGCAAGGTCGTTTTTTAAGCATGGCTTTCTGACGAAACTTGATGGCCCTGGTCCTAGTTGTTCCATATTCTTTTCCGTGGAATCAGTCATTCTCATTCTTTTGGTCACTTCGGAATTGGCATTAAGATAATCAGAATCGTCATTCTTAGTATTTGTCATTGTAATCATCAAAATGTCGTCTTTAATCTTTTCCTCAGTCACCGGTGTAAAAAATTTGTGCTTATAGCGAGGATCTAAGTAGGTGGCGATGATATATAAATTGTTCTCTCCCAAGCTGGAAAACTTTGTTGTAAGTTCATTTTTCAGAGTCGTGACGGCTCGTCGAATCGGATCTAACTCTTGTGATCTTGTTAAATATTCATCAACTTTTTTTTCAAGCATTTGAATTATTGGAATCACAGACGAAATAAGGGCGTGAGAGCTGCTCAGTTCTCGTGTGGCTTCCTCAAAAGGTCTCAGTAATTGAATAAAACTTTCAATGATTTTCCATTCTTCTGGCAAAATAGGGTTTATCTCATTATCATTGATGTAAAGACTTAAGGCATCCTTTACCTTTGCAAAACGCTCAAACATGTAAAACGTACTGTTCCATCGCGTTACACAATCTTGGAACACTTTGAGATGAGGTTGATTCAGTCGGTCTTGAATTGCTTGCAGTTGTTTCTGAGCGATGGTAGAATGATTGAAATGAGTCGAAATTTTCTTACATTTTTGTTTGAGTATTTTTATGTTTTCTTGTAAACCTAAACAACTGCGAATAGCAAGTTGTATTTTGTGAACAGTACAATCTATGTCATTCAATGCTGCTAATCGCACGGCTCGTTTCATATTAGATCCTTCATCTCTGATTAGGCAATGCACTTGTTCTTTTTTAATATTCCATTCAGATAGCATCGAGTTAAATTTTTCGGAAATGATATCACCAGTGTGACGGCCGTCGAATGTCTCGCATTTCAATATAATCGATGATCTATCAAAGTTTTCTGCAATACCATGGCAAGTCAGGCTAAGCAAAGAAGCATTTGAGCTTGGATCGGACCAAACATCAGACGTAAACGACATGTAATCAAATTTTTCGATTAATTCTTTAACTTTTTTAGCAACTTTGCCGTATAATTCCTTGCATACAAAATCAGTAAAAAAATTGCGTCCCCTAAAATTATATTTTGGTGCTAATTCTTGTATCAATCTGCGAAAACCCAGCCCTTCAACAAAGTAAAACGGTAAATTTTGAAGTGCAATCATTTCTCCAATGAGCTTATCAATTTTTTTTGAATTTAAGTTATTAACGTCCCACTTCTTTTCTTTTAGAATTACTTCTTCTAAAGAGAGTTGTTTCTTTGCTTCTTGCAGAGGAGTGGTAACTTTGTCTGAAAAGAAAAAAGATATAAATAAAAAAATCGGAATCAAAAAACTATCTACCTAAAAGAAATGAACAACCAAAGGACGTGTTTAATTTTCGAAACAAAAAGAAAACGTCCTTTTAAAATTTTTTGGGAATATCTCTCAAAAATTCAAAATCTATCTAAGAGAAAAAAAAATCCAACCTACATTATATTGCAAAAAAAAAGATTCGATATTCAATAACGCCAAACGAATTTTTTATTTATTATTGATGAAAAAAGTTGAAATGGAACGAAAAAAAAATCTCATGATAATTGTCGATGTCATGTTAAACTTAGAGATGACCCTCTATTATTAAACAATAAATGTAAACAAATCGTAAAAAGAGTTCTTTTGAGGTCACTTTTACAATTTAAACTAAACCTAATATTATCAATTATCATAGTAAAATGGGATTATTTAGCCGGTTATACTCTTTCATTCATGAAAAAAAAAATACGGCCAAAGTCATAATTTTAATTAAGACAAAAATAAAACAAATAACTAACCGACATTTACAAAGAAACTAAAAAGCCAATGTTTCAAACCTTTTAAACATTTTATACGCGGATAATTTAAAGATTACTTCATTAAAGACTATTTTAGATTGGAATGAGTGTTTCTTAATTTGGTCGGATTATACCAGCCAGGTTTATTTGTTTACATTTTATTTTTCCGTAAAATGGGAAGGATAAAGCATCAAGACAGCTACGACTAACGAAATGCTGAAAATAAGACAGCACTACCTATTTAAATAATGATATATTATTATGATAAATTTCTAGACTAATTATTTGCTAAAAAAGCGAAATAATGCAAATTCGTCTGCAATGTCATATAATTAAAATATTAAAATTCCTGTAAGACTTTTAAATAGATAATTGTCTAAATCTTTTTACAAGTGATCGAGTTATGTGGCAACAACAAACAATAATATTAAGTGGGAACATCGCCTAAACCACACCCTAACTAAACTATTAAACTATGTTAACAATGCCTCAAGGAAAAACGAATTAATGAATGGGATGTGATGAAACTTACCCGCGTCAGATTTTATCTTCTGTAATTGTTTTTCTTTACTCATGCTCTCAAATATGGAAAATTCTTCTGGGTGCATCGACTTTAAATGATTTTTTAAAGACGAGGTGGTTCGGCCCTTACGAGAGTAGCTTTTATTGCATATTTTACAATCAGCCTTATCATGGTCCTCTTTATTTGGTTCAAAATAATTCCATATATTACTTTGTGTCGGTGGTGACATTGTTAATCAACTTGTTAGATAATTTAACAATAACAGGAACTTCGCTGGAAAAATAAAGAATATTGTTTTAAAACGATAAACATTACCTACAATAAAACGTATTACCGGTGCAACATAATGGCATTTACCTGACGATTTTCTAATAAACAATTATTTAAGTACACACAATGACCACTGTATCACAATAACATTCAAAATCTATCTATACGACAAGTAATCCACAGCGCAAACAAACACGTTATGATTTATTTACAATAAACAAATGATGCACCGCAACAAACGCGTCGCATCTTGTCCACCAATTTTTTCGCTCCCATTGGTCACTGTCACGTGCGATCGGCACGCGCCACTCGCCGACCCCGCCCATTTCTATCTTGTCGCAACTTGTACCACATTCGCATCCGCATGAAAATCCGCATTGATTATTGCGGATGCGGATGCGGATGCAGATGTCTAAATCCATGCGGAAGTTCCGCATTTGCGGATGCGGATGCGAATATTCGCAACATCCCTGGATGCTGCGATGCGAAAGTCAATAAACATGTTGGGTTATGCACGATTAAAATAAGTTTGTTTCAAATTTCAATAGCTTAAATCGGTTATTGAACTTTCCGTTCACCGCCTCCACAACCCATCTACATATTGTTACTAAACGGGACTTATTCGCCTGTTCGGTTGTTAATTGAGTCGCGTTTCTATCTTTAGTAGGTGGCATATGAGCTTCATAGCCAAGCGACTCAATGTCAGGCATGCTGTCCCTAAATCCTCTGTCCAAAATGAAGACGTCCCCTCTATTCAACAACCAATGCAGCAGCTGCTCATCGTCACACATTATGTTTTTCAAAATAGTTGCATCTGAAGTTGTTGCTGGGAACGGGCCTAATACATCAATGTATCCATCGCTGGCAACCAGCACAAATGGTTTCAATAAGTTCCAGAACTTGTGGTGGCTATAGCTTTTTCTTTGAAATAAAAAATTACTGCTTTTTTATTTATTTATTTATTTTATTCATTTTAAGAAGGCTTACAGACTAATAACAAAATAATATGTAACAAAAATATATAATTAAGTTGCTAATAACAAGCCTCCACAGATATTATAAAAATGTACGATTAACTAATGCCTAAAAGTTAAAGTTACGGTTTTTTATTTTATTCTAGATTTACTTTGCTACATTTGTGTTTGAGTACCACCAGCCGGTGCTTCATTCGCAAAAAATGATTTGGCTAAAAGTTTTCTTGCTACGCTCGTCTTAGTGCAAAATAAGTCAATGTCATGCTCGTGAGATAATTCATTAAAGCAACGACCGCTTCTCATAAGATAAGCATTACGCCTATAATTAGTGGAGGCAGAAGGCACACTCAGAAGAGGCCTCCGACGCAACCCAATAAGGTAAGTTCGAAATGCCAGTTTTGAAGCGAGCTCAGAGCAGTCAATCGAGCCATTCGCTATGTTAATCAAAAAACAAATATCATTGATGAGCCGCCTGTAATCAAGTGGTAGAAAATGGTACTTCTTGCAACGGTGCTCGTAATCTATAGATACTTGGTGCGCTTTGTAATCAAGATATCTAAGAAACTTTTTCTGGATACCCTCAATACGCAACTTATAGGTCTCATATTGAGGGTTCCAGACTTGAGATGCATACTCCAAGTGACTGCGTACGAACGAGCAATATAAAACCTTGCTTGGCTTTAGAGAACGGAAACAGGCTGAGGCTCTAATTATAAATCCTAATGCTTTCGCAGCTTTTTTTACAATACCCTCGATATGTTGATCATATAGTAATTTGCTATCTTGTATAACGCCTAAATCCCTGATACTGTTAACTTTACATAAGGTGTGTTGGTTGAGAGTATAGGTTGAATTCACCGTAGACTTCTGACGCGTGAAGGTCATGTGGAAGCATTTAGATACATTTAGCTGAAGCAGATTACGTGCACAATATTCCTCAAATCTATTAAGATCAGCTTGCAACTCGTGAGTATCGGAGATGCCACGTATAATTTTATGAACCTTCATGTCGTCAGCGTATAGTAACACGTAAGAATGCTTAAAGCAGTTATTTAAATTAAAAAGTAGAGTCCCCAATACTGAACCCTGCGGTACACCTGAGGGAACCGATGTCCAACCCGAAGTGTACCCCTGGAGAACCAGCCTGACTACGATTCTCGATATAAGACGAAAACCATCTATACAGGACGTCCCCGTGTATTCCAGCCTTAAGCAACTTTTCCAGAAGCAGCCGATGGTCAATACGGTCGAAGCATTTGCTGTAGTCGGTGTAGATGACGTCCACCTGCGCGCGCTGTTCCATACCCCCCGATATAAACTCATGCGATAACACCAAGTTAGACGTAGTGGATCGTTTTTTGATAAATCCGTGCTGTTCATCCCCGAAGTTACTTTCCATTGCAGCGTATACATTATCATACACAATACGCTCAAGGACCTTTGAAAATAGACATAACTTAGATATTGGTTCGCAATGTCAGATTTGTTACCTTTTTTGTGAACTGGGGTAATAAATGCTGATTTCCATATTTTAGGAACTATACCTTCAGATATGGAACGAGTGAAAAGTATACACACTGGGGTAACCAAACTATCAGCACATTGCACTATTAATTCTGGAGGTATGAGGTCCGGACCACCAGATTTAGAAAGGTCCAAGGACTTAAGTAACTTCAATACTCGGGAATGAGTTATTTCCAACGAGCTGATAAATGCAACACTACTGTTGGTGACACTACCACTATAATCCTGCAAAGATGTGTACTGGGGACTGGATCAGGTTTCTGGAAAGTGGAGTGGAAATACGTCGCAAATAGGTTACTAATATCTTCACCAGTGCACACGGTAACGTCATTATATTGCATAAACTTAGGCACTGCATTGGAATTTCTTTTGCTTTTTATATAAGACCAGAATTTTTTTGGATTTTTGATTATCGACGACTCTATTTTATCCATGTAAATATTAAAACATGTCTTTTCTAAATTAATTGCCCTACTTAGCAACAGTGAGAAAGAATGAAAATCGGAGAGATTACCATACGTTTTGTACTTGCGATGATACCTATATTTCTCTCTCAGTACTTTTATTAGAGCGGAATTGTACCAAAGTGGATATGAAGATTTTGTAACACATTTAAGAGGTGTGTACTTGTCCCCAAGTTGATACAATTTACTGTAAAAGGCTTCAACAACACTGTCCAACGACTCAGAATTCAAAGTCAGTCCAGTTTATTTTGTCTAATTCAGATCTAATGGCCACATAATCTCCCCTGGAATAAATGAAGCGACGTGTTATATTATCTGTCAATTTATGAATTTCAACGAAATCAGCCCGAATCGATAACGGTTTATGATGTAAATCAACCGGCAAAGCTAATGGATCGTGACATTCACTAACCTTCACAGAGTCATTAGAAAAAACTAAGTCCAATATCCTTCCATTGATATTCCTCTCACCATTATACTGAGACAAGTTAGAAGTAAGAATAGCGTCAAAAAATTCACTTAAATGTTGGCACGTAACGTTTTGCGAAATTAATTCATTGCTACCTGCACTGACTATCCAGTCTACGCTACTGCCAAAGTTAAAATCTCCTAATATTATAAATTTGTCCAAAGGGTGTGTTAAAATTAAGTGTGTCATATTATCAGTAAAGTTAAAAGTTATGTAATTGACCGTTATAAGAATTGCCAAGGTTTTGTTTACAAAGATAAAGGGCGCAGATGTGCAATTTATAAGTGGTAGCCGGCCGACACCTTTTTAGAACAAGCGATACCCAGATGTCCTCAGCAGAACTACACCAATCACGTCTCTCAACTACAGCAAGTTCACTTCTTACCGCTATTAAAACAACCCCCACCGCGCTTTTGAGCGGTACGGGAGTATATACCATCGGTATCGACCATCAAACATCTCACTGCTAAATATGTCATCCACCAGCCAGGTCTCGGTAAAAACAATCACATCATATGATCCAAGTAGTATTTTACGGTAGACATCGTTCGTTTTAGTACGCAAGCCACGTACGTTCTGGTAGTATATGTTAAGAGTAGCCATCTCTAAATCCAACTATAATATCGATGCTTCTGACAACAAAGGTCGTAAACACCAAAATAGCACTTTTGGTAATCAACGAAAAACAAAAAATAATTTCGTTTTTGGCTTATATCTTTTTAACTTTAAAAGTTGTAAAATTGTGTTCTATACAAGAAATACGTAAAATACGATGGTGTTTCATAATATATTATTGCTATTTATGTCAAAGCCTTATTTTAAAAGTTAGCTTGGACATACACCCCAGAAAATTCAAGAAGTTGGTATTTACGACCACTAACAAATCAATGGAGAACGATTTGTCTAACGGAAGTTAGAATATGCACCAGTTTTTAAATACAATAGTTCTGGGTTTGGTTTTAAAAACCATATACTGAAATAAAAATGCGTGTAAACACCACGATCTGATGCGATGGTATGTAACAAACATGGAAATATCTGAAGCAAATCAATGAATTTAAGACTGTAAGTTGAGTTTTCATTACTTGTAATAAAAACAATAAAAAAGTATCTAAAATTTTAAAAGTAAAGATAATAATGACAGTTGAAGTACCAGAGTCACAATACTGAATATACTATTGTATTTTTAATAAGCTTAGATCCAAAAGTTGGTAATGGTGAGTGTTTAAAAAATAAAAAATAACCATTTAAAAGTTATTAGTTAGATAGTAGCTAGGCGTGCACCTACAGGTTCACTAGAGGAAATAGAGAGGTGACGACGCTCCTCGGAAACACAACGTCGGTGTGGCTGATTGTGAGGGCGTCGGCGTTCTTCAGAGGCAGATCTTGTTTGTGGCAGCTTAACAGACTCACCGTGAGGGCGTCGGCGTTCTTCAGAGGCAGATCTTGTTTACTTATACTGCACTGTGGTTCTTCCACCACTCTAATGGACAATTCCAGTTCCCAGCCGAGTTCTTCCGAGGTAACCTCTCGTCGGACAAGTACATGTCGACCTCCTTGATGGCTCGTGATAGCGGCGTGCCTTGCCTAGTAGGTTGCCCAAGCAACTTATCAAAAATTGCCCAAGGGCTTGTATCCTCATGGGGCTGCGGTTCACGATTCTGTTCGGGACCCAGTATTTGTTCGTTAGCTTGATCTTTAGCTATAATCTCAGCCACGAGCGCCCTGACACGGTCTTTTGTTTTTGCTGCCTCGTTTTGATCCGCAAATGCCTGCATTTTAAACCTCGGGTCCATGAATGTACATATTGAAAATGTACCACTTTGTTCAATACTCCTTAGCCGATCATTTAATCCGGATTTTAATAAAGCGACAACATCAATAACAGTTTCTTGATCAGTCTTTTCCAATATAACATTTAATGCCTCTTTTAGACATCTTGTCATAACTATGACCGAACTTGCGGTCAAATATTTTTCGCCACTCATATCTTTCGTCAGCTCTTCAAAAGGCCGTAAGACAGTTATTATTTGAGAAATTATGTTCCAATCTTGAACGCTTATTTGTGGCAAGTCTCGATCCACCAGGGCCAGGTCCAGTAGAGCGGACTGCTTCTTTTAATTCCAAAAATTTGTTCAACATATAAAAAGTGAAATTCCACCTAGTTTCCACGTCTTGTATTAGACGTTTAGGTTGCATATTTTGTTGCAACTGGTACTTGGCTAAGCGTTCTGACGATACGGTGCATTTTTGGAATGGCCCACTATTCTCTTAACTTTATCTATTAGTTCTTTGGAAGGTCTTATTGCACTTTCTACAACCAAATTAAGAATGTGGGCAAAACATCCAAATTGCTTTAATCCTAGGTACTCTTTTACGGCCTTTACTATATTACTTGCATTGTCGCAAACAACAAAGTTAACTTTTCCAGTTAGTCCCCACTGATCCACAAGAGCACTCAATTCGGATGCTATATTAGCTGATGTGTGATTGCCAGAGAAATAACAACATCCCAATAAAATCTTTTTAAATTCAAATTTATTAGTAACATAGTGTCCCGTTACGGCAATATAGCTCTCTGTTACTCGAGACGTCCATAAGTCTGTTGTTAAACAGATAGATTGAACTTCATTGGATACTTCAGCCTTTAACTCTTGTTCTATTCTATTAGGGACTACACACACTTATTCAGCTCCATTCGCGTTTCGCTGAACGATTTTGGTCACACTTATTCGGCTCTGCTTCTATCAGCCGCGTACAGCAGCGTAAGAGTGTTATCTCCGCTAAAATGCTTCTATCTACTACGTACGGCGCTGAATATGCTGCGAAGACGGTCAGCTTCTCAATTAGTATTGTGCCCTCAACATGGACAGTTCTATGTGCAATATTTTTGTCGTTTCGCTACTTGCAGAAGAAATAGAAAAAAATAACCGTAAAAAAAGAAAACGCAAACGACAGTGGGTCGACCCACTTTGGGTAAATAGAAATTTGGTTGGAGAATACGCGACATTGGTACCCCAATTAAAACAAAATAATATTAAATTTAAAGAGCACTTTCGGATGGATATTGCAAAATTTTACAAGATTGTGGACTTATTACGACCCGTGTTACAAAAGCAAAATACAAAATTTCGGCTTTGTATATCAGTTGAAGAAAGATTATGTGTAACTTTAAGGTAAGAAATTTTTTTTTATTAATGAAACCACCGATTTTATACATTTTTTAATTCAACAACTAATTCAACATTTTCTAATCAAATATTTTAATTTTTAAATCAAACATTAGCGATTCATAATACTCGTCTAATTCAACATTTTCTAATCAAATATTTTAATTTTTAAACATGAGTAGTAGTATAGCTAGAATTATCGTTTTGGGTAGTATATTATGAAACAGGAGCACTCGACGTAGATGCGCCGGTATTCACGTCCGATGTTCGAGGTGTAGTGTAACTAGGATTCGTTACAAAATTATTCCCTGTATTTGGAGTGGTATTAAGATATCCTGCAGAAGGAGTACTTGATGTGGATGCGCCGGAATTGATATCCGTGTATCGAGATGAAGTGTAACCAGGATTTGTAAAGTTGTACAGCAAAGAAGCTTCAGCGTCATTAACTAATTCAAATATCTGACGTTTTATATGGATTTGCGTTTCTTTTGGAAAGGATTTTACAGTTTCTGTTATTCCCTTAAAAAATAGTGTCAATTCATCCGGTTTCTCCCTGTTTGACTCAATATATGTTTCCAAAACGTCCACGACATTCCGTTTAGGAGAATTATTTAAAAATTTTCGTTTTCGTAAGGCATTAGGATTTTCATTTTCATTGTAACTTGAACATGATTGATTTTCTGCTTCCGAATGTATGTTAGAGTCATCTTCTTGAGTATCATCCGAGTCATCGGGCAATAAATTGGAATAAGTTGGTCTATTTTTAAAAGAATTATTTAAAAACGACAACTGCTTTTCAAATTTAATTGGGCGTTGCTTTATAGCTGCGGAACCACTTCTTGGTTTCTCTCTCGTCTGTAAAGATTTTCTATAATTTTCTCTCAATTTAGTCCATTTTTTTTGCATTCTTCAGCTGAAAGAAAACATACAAACGTCGTTTTTAAAAAGATAAGATTATAATTTTAGTGACGTAACAAAAAAGTTAAATATATAATTTTAATTTGAAAATATGTATCTATTTAGTTGGTCCATTGCAGCATTGTGCTGAAAGCGAGACTGGCTTTATGCTGGTCATTTGCATGTTACATACTACAGAGAATGATGATGATGTGATGGATGGTGGTGGTGGTGGTGATGGATGGATGGGAGCTGATTATTGATAACTTCTCAACTATGACTACTATATTTAATCACTATAAATAAAATAATAAGTATTTATATATTTTTATGTTTCAGATATTTATGCAGTGGCAACAGTTTTAGGTCAATAGGAATTCAATACCGAATGGGATATACAACTGTGCGCATTATTGTTCTTGAAACTTGTAGTGCATTGTGTAATATATTAATGCCTATAGTACTACCTCAACCATCCACCGAAATTTGGCGAAAAATTGAACAAGGATTTTCAAATGTTTGGAACTTTCCCAATTGCATCGGGGCAATAGATGGGAAGCATGTTTCGTGTATCGCTCCTCGAAAGAGTGGGAGTCTGTATTTTAATTACAAAAAGAATTTTAGCGTTGTTTTATTTGCAGTTGTGGATGCTGAGTACAATTTTGTTATTGTGGATGTTGGATCCTACGGAAAAAATAGTGACGGTGGCATCTTATCGCACTCAAATTTTGGAAAGCGATTGATCGCCAATAAGCTTAATATTCCTGCAGATAAATCGCTTCCTGGGACAATAGAATTGCCTCATGTATTCATTGGTGACGAAGCCTTCCCACTTCACCGTCATCTCATGCGCCCTTACCCTGGCGAACAAATGCGTAATAATGATGAAATTAAAGTTTATAATTACAGGCACAGTCGTGCCAGAAGGGTAGTTGAAAGCGCATTTGGAATACTTGCACAAAGATTTGAAATTTATCAAAAAAAAATTCGTTTGTCGCCTGATTATCTAAACAAAGTTATTATGGCTACTATTTGTCTCCATAATTTTATCAACACAAAAAGTAACTCTCCAGCAGTACAGGAGAAAGTTACTGAAAATTCGAGCACAATCTTCAGACCTTTAACTTCAATAATGGATGATGAAATTATGGACGCCTTTAATATAAGAGAAAAGTTTAAAATATATTTTAACTCAGAATATGGTAATGTTAATTGGCAAGATGATGTTGTACATAGGACTTAAAAAGAAACAATTGAGTATTTCACTTATGCTAGAAATGGTTTACTTTTACAATAACTTTTAAGAAAAATTAACAAAAATACTATTACTGAAAGAAAAAATTAAATCAGTATATTAATTAATTATGACGAATTATGCTTCTCAAATCGTTAGAGCGGGGTATCCGCTGTCCTTTGCATGCAAAAATACTAGTAGGTACGCGAAGCAAGCGATAGTAGGTACAATAGCGGAGGGGGCAGTGATTGGCCGGCGGAGGTGCTTGATGCGCTCGTGTCGCGTCATACAGACGTTAGTAGGTATAGCAAAATACAGAGTTGAAATGTTTTAGATAGAAGAACGAAATCTTGAAGGTTTGTTTTTAGTTTTTATGTTTAATTATGTTGTTAGTGTTTAACAAATAACCTTGTATATGTACCTACATACTAATTAGGGCATACTCCCGACATTATTTATCCATAGAAAAGTATTAAATGTATTGGGGATTTCGATACTTTGTATGTATAAAACGTATCAGGAGTATGCCCTAATAAGCATTAATATCAAATCTAATGTACTTAGGTATTGTATTTTAAGTTTATAAAATAAATAAAGTACTTACTACTACAGGACATTATTCTTGATGTGTTGATCGCTATAATGTGACGAACTAATATCGTACAAGCAAGAATATTTTTGCACTAGAAGTATAAGTTTCTCTTTGTCCATTATTTTATTTCGTAAAAAAAAGTAATTAAAATTACTTTAAAACACGTCCGAACTCTCTCGATCCTTGCGTGCATAATGATTACATAATAATAAATCAAATCTATTCAGGAACTATGCAGGTCGCAACTTGTCGACAAGGAGTTGAGAACCATACGTGTGCAGCGCTGTTCCGCCGCATTCAGCGTCGAACGCGGCGGAACAGCGCTGAACGTGGCAGAACAGCGCTGAACGTGGCAGAACAGCACTGAACTCTATCTAAAGCACTCGCAAGATAAAAACACATTTGTTCTCATTTCATACTCGTTTGCCGCGAAAGCTGAATAGACGCGGAAAGCTGAACGGATTCGTACGCGTCTTCATACAAAATCGTTGTTTTCTATGGGCAAAAGCTGAATTGAGCTGAATAAGTGTGTGTAGTCCCTTATAAGTTTCGTCGAGTAAAGAATTAGACAACGTTTTTCGTGCTGGCAATTTGTAGCCGGGTATCCAACGGCTATATTTTTTAAACGCTCGTTCTTCGACGATAGAAAACGGAAGAAAACTATCCACGCATAAATCCAGTAAGTCCTTGTTAATTTCCTTTTTTTGCTCTACACTAATCTTTTTATGAATGTAACTATCTATTACTTTTTGATTTATAGTACACTGTCGCTTTGGTGGTGGAACATGAGTTTCAAGAGCTCTTGAAGTAGAAGGTAAACTTACCAATCTATCTGTAGGTAAAACAGGTTCCGTTTCACAGGGAATTTGCTGGTTTTCTTCCTCCATTAGCGAAGTAAAAGTTCCAATGTGTTTTCTTTTTAAATGGTTCCTCAAATTTGCCGTTGTTGATTTAAAGCTTAATTTTTCGTGGCATATATGGCATTCTGGTTTTTTATTTACATTATCTTTATCGAAATGCGACCATAAAACACTAATATTTTTTCGCGCTGCCGACATTGCGATTGGGTTTAAATATAATTAACTGTCGTTATTAAAATTATTATAAGTATCTACCTAGACTACTATGTTATAACACAATGTGTACACTACACTCATTTCAACAATTCGCTTCAATATTTCCAAAACTGTTTACAATTTAAACTATTTTCAAACAAAAAAATAACTAAACCTCTCTTTGCGCGTGCTTTGCATAATAACAATAACAACAGACTGGGCGACTGACTGACACTGTCCATAAAAAATGTAAACAAAATTATCCGTGCTCACCGGCTCAAATTCCAGGTTTCATTTTGTTTTTCTTCCATTTCAATTCTTCTTGATTCCAATCGCAGCCTTTCCATCTCCCTCTCGTGATTACTGCATGATTTTTTTTATTTAAGTTAGAAAAAAATATATGTAGTAGGAAACGCTAAATAAATGGACACGTGTTTCAAGATTTTCTTTATTGAATAGTTATATAAAAAAAATCACTTCCACTTTGGATCATATTTGGTACATTGAGTAGAAAATTAACTTTTACACTTTTTACTTTGGACCACATTTGGTACATTGAGCAAAAATGAACATAAAAATAACGTAATAAATGTAAACGTAAAAATTATGTAGTATGGAATACTTCGAAACAATTTCTTTTATCGTTGAAGCAAAGGTTGACTTTGCATTTTCGGCACTCCACGTGAGATCTACCATTGCATTCAGGGACCTTACAACGCTGTCTAGTGGACCAGACAGGCAAATGATCCATCTTATCCAAACGAACGTCCAGAGATGGCATTATTGCTATGGGCCCTCTCATTTTTTTAGTTGAATGACGCTGGAAGATGGCCGACCACGTTTACTACTCGTTGCAGGTTTATAGGCATAGCACAAATCTTCACCTACCGCGCACTTGAAATCGGCTAAAGGCAGCCACGACTCAGCATTTTCAAATCTGCGCCTGTATAAAAGCCATGCATTTACTGCAGTCATATCTATCGTATGGAAGAATATACGGTGATAAAATTTTTTGGATCTAATTTGGATTCTATAATAACCAAGAAGTGCGTCTAACGGCCGATCTCAATACTCTACAGAGAGTTAAACTCAGTTAGCTACCAGAGCTTTACTGTTACTTCTGATCTATCAATAACTGCCGTCTCAATAACAAAATTTCGGTAACGATACCTACAGTTAAAGACAGATAGGTCCTTTCCCTCACAAAAAATGCGTTACGTTTTGTTTCTCGTGAAAAATATTATTTTTGCTTAAACGATATTAGCTTCAGTAAAATTGTACTTTTAAAAAACCTGCTTTTATAATTTATACGAAAACGGTGGACTTTTATAATAAAATAATGATGAAATGCTTTCTAACATGATGCAATAAAACGCATTTTTGACATTTGCCAGCAAACGACGCGACGCTGACCTTCGTACTCCCGCGCTCGCTCGCATCTGTTTTGAAGTGTTTCGACTTGTGATTTGTTTGGAAATTAATAACTTATTTGTATTTATATAAAGTATTGTGCAACGATTTCATAAAATGGCTGAACAACAAAATGTAAGTATTGCCTGCGTACCCATTGATTTTATTTTGTTTAAAACACTATATTATATCTGGAACAGATATAAACAAAAGGCTTTCCATGCCACTAATTCGCGCCTAAATTATAATTTACTTTCAGATTAAGGCTAAGCCGCTTGTAAAGGACAGCATAATTCTTCTTCTCGACATGATAATGAAACATCAAGTGATAACAACCAAAGCGACGAACGCAACAAACAATAAACTAAAAGAAGAAGCTTGGAAATCCATTGCACAGGAGTTCAGTGCTGTTACTGGAAATATGCGGCGTCCTGAGCAAATTCGACTCAAGTGGGAGAATTTAAAGAAGTGTGCAAGGAAGCGTAGTGCTCTCATAAGACAAAATAACCTTAAGGTCAGTATTTAAGGAATATATTATATTAATAATAATAATATGTAGTCATGCATTTTATTGTGGTTGCTCTAAACTTTGTTTTTAATTTACAGACTGGAGGTGGGAAGTCTTACATCCCTCCTGATGAAGTCTTGGACCGAGTAGCATCTATTTTAGGTGCTACATGCAATGGCTTAACTGCAGAGCCACCTCTCAAGCAATTGTAGAAGTTTTAGACTTCCAACCATTGCCAGAATTAGCTCAGGGCAGTAGCGTTGTGGTATTGGGTGATGATTGTGGTGGTAACGGTGGTGGTGGTGGTGGTAGTTACACACCAAAGAACTTTATTTTTAACACTCCAAAAAGTGCCTGTAAGTTACATATTTTTAACTTTAGTCGCTAGAATTAATTTACAATGTTAGCCACATAGTTCAGTAGTATGGGTTACCGTTTTGAGACAAATATTATTTACAGTACTGGTTAATGGTTGTAAGGTGTAAAAATTGGATTCATTAGTATAAGCAGTCGTAAAGGAATTTTGTGCAAATACTGTTTAAATTAAATAAAACTCTTATTTTTACAGTGAATAAACGGAGGAAGCTCTCTGAAGAAGTACAGAGAGCTCAGAGAGACAAGGATCTGGGGTTGGCAGCTTACTTTCAAGCTAAGGCGCAAAAAGTTGTGTTAGAAAATAAAAAAATAGAATTAGAGAATGTAAAACTAGAATTAGAAATAAAATTAATGAAGCAGAAAATTAACTGTAATGAATAGTTTAAGTTCCCAATATTTATACCTAAGTTAGTCTTGATTTATTACATGTATTGATTAGTAATTAAGTTTTGTCATATGGTGTATAGTTAAGGGGTGTGTATTGTGTTGTTTAATTAAAAATATTTTGTCTGTATATTCTCTTTGTTTTTCTTAATTATATTTTATAAAAAAAGAAACTAAAGGTTAAGGATACAAAAATTAAACATTTGAATATTCTTTATCATTTAGATATAATCAGAATTAATGATATTTTTTTACAATATTCCTTTGTTGAATCTAGCCAAAAATATTCTGTGTAGAAATCTGAAAAAAAAAACATTTATACCCTTGATTATTTTCATATTATTTTCTAGAACCATAAGACTGACGTCAAATTGTATGATGTACACACCAACTAAAATAATTATCTATTAGGTGTTGTCTAACACGATGATGTTGGTGACCCACTCCCTCAACTAGGATAATATCAGCTTGCTCAAGCGGTATCTCAATTTCAGGTTCCACATCACTTATATTATTCAACCTGCAAATGTTGTGTAACACAGATGTGGCAATAATAACTGCTTGTGTTGTTTGTAATGCAAGACGGATTTTCAACGAAAGCACTGGAAAGCGTCTTTTCCATACACCAAAACACCTGAAAAAATTATAAAATTACTAACAATATTTGAGTTACCTACACAACTATACCTACTGAACACAACCTATACATATTCATATGAAAACAAATAGGCAAGTGATCAATATAATAGCTATCAACCTTTCTATGGTGTTTCTGGTCTTAATATGTGATTCATTGTAGCGAATTTCTGCAAGAGATACCGGATTGAGCAATGGCGTCAATAGGTATGAATTACAAGGATATGCACTGTCACCAATGAGCCATCTATTTTCAATGATCCCATCTTCACATTGCACTGAAAATAATTATAAGAAAGTTAATTTATGTAGGTGATGTTATCAGATAGGTATGCTTGAAAAGTTTAATAAATAATAGAAAATGTTATGGTTATAAGTACTCACTTTTAATAATGGAGTTGTTAAATATAGTAGCATCATGAGCAGACCCTGGCCACCGAGCAACTACATTCATAAATAGCAAGTCTGCATTACAGACTCCTTGGACATTTATTGAAAATATTCCTTTCCTATTCCTGTACTCTTCTCCTATATTAGAATCTAAAAATAAAAATCTCTTATTTATTACTTTAGATTTGAGTAACTACAAGCTTTGTAAAAGGAATGAAAGCATGACTTTTACCAAAAACATTTTAACAGTAAAAATGCCAACTCACTGGGTGATTGTATGGGTATATGTGTACAGTCAATTGCCCCAAGTACTTTAGGGAATCCTGCAATGGCATGGAAGGCATGCTGGGTGTTTTCCAAAACTTTAACGTATTCAGGATACAGTCCAGCTATTGCACGAGATACATCAGACACAATTCTGCTAGCTGTTGCTTTTGAAACTCCAACGAAGTCCGCAACAGATACAAGCATTGTGCCCAGTGCATAAAATCTAAGTGTGAGCAACAACTGGTGTAGTGGAGATACACCATAGTTCCTGAAATAAAATGTTTAATTAGTTGTAGTCATAAATAAATAAAAATATCTCATGTTTAGCTACACTAGTTGGTCCATTACTTTTGTTGGTTCTACTTGATAAGTGTAGGTTAAGTACTAGAAATAACTTACTCACCGGGAGGATTTTACTCTCAAATTTGGTAACATTTTTACTAATAATTCATTTACACTAGTTTTATTTAATCTAAATCTAAATGTAAATTCCGAGTCAGAAAATTCACTTTCGTAGTTAATGCGACTGTACACTCTGCGTTCACCTGATTCTGTAGTTGTCGCAGAATCAAATACACCGGCCTCATACATCTCATTATCACTTTCATCACTGAACAAATCCATTTTATTATGAAATAAGTTGTAATTAATATGTAAACCAGCAGTAAATCGCCCGATTTCGGGAGATAGCAAATTTTGGACTGACAGTAACGAAAACAAACTAAAGTTAACTGTCAAAATGTTATTGAGACGCTCTATGTTTTTTTTCTATTGATCTACATTGCTATGGTAGCGGTAAGCCCTCCCAAAGATAGATCGAAAGTAAAGGTAGATATTCCTATCTATCTTTAGTTTATTGCAACGCACAAATGCGGCTTTAGCTACAAAAGATAGGTAATTTAACAGATTGTTAAAGGTAAGTGCGTTATTGAGACCGGCCGTAACAGATCCACTCCTCCCATGTGTATATTATAAGTCATCACTGCTTTTGGACATGGTATAGTTTGGTAAATCTTTTCCTTTTTATTGTAACGTTGAACTTCAGAAGATGGTTTGCTTCCGACGTAGGTCGAAGCTAAGTTCACGACTCTGTTGTCATACCAAGTTACCACAGGAACATCTATATCTTCTACAGTGGTCAGTTTCTCAACAGTTGCACCTCTTCCCTTTTTTTTCAAATCTTTTTCTGCAGAAACTTTGTACCCCGGAACACGTTTGGCTTTCATTATGCCTAAGAGGACCCATACACCTACAATAATATTGCGCAATGTTGATGATTGCACAATATAATTGATGAGCTCCGAAACCCACACGGTACAATTAAATTGAGACAATAAAATTGAACAAGCATTCTCGTCATAACTTTCTTTAGTGCACCATTTCTGATAAAGATTTGGCTGCAGCTATCGTGTGTTTAATTGTAGCGAAACGGCAAAAACGAAAACGCCGAATCTGGACTAAGGGCTGGTTGATGAAAAGGCCAATCTACAATAACGAACGCCTGTTAAAGGATCTAGAATTAACTGAATTGAATGATTTCAAAAATTACGAGGGCTGCACTGAAAATTTCGGGAATCAAGGAAGTGACACAACATTACTATTTAAAAACGTATTTATTGCTTTTCAAAGTATTCTCCGCGAAATTTGACACATTTTTCCATACGATGGAACCAACCATTGAAGCAACCATTCCATTCGGAAGTTGGGGTCTCCAAAATGGCCGTTTTGTAGGCGTCCACAGCTTCTTCAGGTGATGAAAATTTCTGACCACGCAATTTATTCTTTATTTTAGGGAAAGTATAGAAATCATTAGGGCTTAGGTCGGGGCTGTACGGCGGATGGTCTAATAATTCTACGTTTTCTTGCTCTAAAAACTCTTTTGTTCTTTGCGCGGTGTGTGAACTCGCATCGTCGTGATGGAAGATGATGCGGCGGTTGCAGTTCTCTTTACGGAGTTCAGAAACGACCTGTGGCAAACAAATGCTAGCATACCATTCTGCATTAACCGTTCTTTGTCCCTCAAGAGGAATAGTCGCAACATGGCCGGTTTTGGAGACAAACGTGGCCACCATTTTTTTTGCAACACTCCGTGAGCGAACAATTTTTGTTGGCTTTAACTCATTTTCGAACACCCAAACTCGTGACTGGTTTTTTGTTTCGGGTTCGTACGCGTATATCCAGGTTTCGTCACCTGATACGATGTTATATACAGCATTTGAGGATCCTGCGTGGAATCTTTCGAGAGTTCTGGCGCACCATGTAACGCGAGCCACTTTTTGCTCTTCACAGAGCGAATGCGGTATCCATCGGGAAAATAACTTTTTTACACCTAATTGTTCATGCAAGATTATTTGTATTTGACTCATGCCAATATCTAAAGTTGCCTGAATTTCGCGGTATGTCACATGTCGATCTTCCTCAATCAGCTTACGCACAGCATCAACGTATTCTTGGGTGACTGCAGTTTTTGGACGACCTTGACGGGGATCATCACTGAGCTTGACACGTCCACGTTGAAATTCAGCAAACCAGCGATAAATTGTGGTTTTGGATGGGACTTCATCACCAAATGCAGAAATCATCCGGTCAACACACTGTTTTTGTGTAAAACCACTTCGAAAGTCATAATAAATCATCGCTCTTGAATTTTCTCGAGTCAATTCCATTTTCTCAACGACTAAACAAGTTTGACAAAGCCTTGTGACATGACCGAGAATCTTTTTTTAAATAAATAAATGGTATTCGATTTTTAAAACCAAGAAGTTTTCAATTAAAAAGATTTTAATATGACAGGAACAGTGGAAATATTCCATTCCCGATACTTTCAGTGCAGCCTGTGTATGTGAGAATGGATCCTATCAAAGGAGATGTTTCATTTTTGTATGGGACTCCGGCCATGACCTGTACCATTATCAAAAGCTGGGAAACTAACCCCTGAATGGAATGAAGTATATAATATTCCATAACATCAAGTATTTTTTACATACATAATAAAAATTAAAAATGTTTGACGTTTATCGTGACAATTATGACAGGCTGTAGATATGACGTTCACCTAACCTATAAATTGCCCCCTATCATGAACTGTCGGATGACAGATTTTGACCGATAATTCAATGAAAACTATACTTAAATTGCTTTAACTATACTTAAATGGGGCTCATTTGTCTAATTATACTAAATGGTGGATTATGCTAGGTGTTATACACAATATACTTCACGGTAATGATTGGATAATTCGTATGATACTAAAAACTACTAAAACGTAAGTAATTGCAGATCAAGTATTCTACATAAAATAAATGAAACAACAAATCGGCTTTCAATACTTTACTCTTCTTCCCTTACCAGAACATCGTCAAGGAATGATGCTGGCGCTACAACATTATTTTGATGTCGGGCCCAACCAAGGTACCAGACGATTGTCATCACATGTGCACAACATCCAACTGTTCGCATTCCACAAATGCAACTGCAATAATATCCTTCTATACCATTTTCCCAACTATTTTGTGTGGCAGATATTAAAATGTATGTATAGTATACTTTATGACTTTGATGGCGAGATTTAATTCTACCTCTTATGAATATACTTTCATGAGATGACAGTGCGCCTGGTACCATGGTTTCAACACTCAATTCGACCACAAATGATCCATTCTGCCTTATATGTTCACCATAGTAACTGCGTGCTTGCTTGATTTGATATATCCCCAAAGCAAATAACATATGGTCAGACATGGTCATTTGTGGAAAAACTTCAAGCAATGGGTGATTTGCATGCGCCTATTAATATTGTTTTCAACAATATAATCTCCTAACACATTAGGCAAATTCACTCGTTGCAGGGCTCGATTCAATATTGCCTCAGCATCTGGACGGTCTACCAGGGGAGAATGGAAAGCATTTATAACAGCAGCACATATCTTTATGTCATCCATTAGGTGGGAGGATGCTACATTAAAATACTCCTGTCTTAATATTTAAATCGATCATTGACAACCTTCACAACCCACCTGCATAAAGTTACAAGCCTACTTTTATGGGCCTTTATTGTGGACAGTTGGGTTTCCCCTGCTTCTAAAGATTCAGGTTTGTAAACCTTGTATATATTTTCTAATAATGGCAGGGCATCTCGAAACCCTCTATCTAAGATAAAAATATCACCAGGTCTAAAATATTGCCTGTATGGACCATTTTCATTTTGAAATAAAGATGTCATAATATCTGCATCAGACATAGATGCCGGATATGGGCCACACACATTTATTATATAACCATCAGTTGCCACTAACAAAAAGGCTCAACCAAATTACGGTATTTGTGGAGGCTGTAAGTAAGTTTCTGATAAAGATAATTGGATGACTTCTGTATATATATGTAAGTGCCGTCAAAAATGATTATCGGTTTCCTCTCTTCCCTGTTACCGAATAAGCCCTCGGGTATTGTCAAGTTTTTATTTATTATATTTTCACGGCTTATGTGCCCTAAACCTAAATGGTTATGTCACTAAAGCTTGTCGAGCTTTTTTAAGAAGACGCGTGACTGTCACTTTGCTCATTCTGAATAACGTTGCTAGTCTTTCGTGAGAATCTCCTGTACGCGCTTTTCCAAAAAATAACCCGAGGGCTGTTTTTGGAATTTTACAATTTTCTATCAATTGGGGGACTTCATTAAACACAGTTAAAAATTGGGCTCTATTCAAACCAGTCCAATATCTCAATATATCGTCATCAATATTTTCTACATTAGAGAAATTGAGGTGTACAGTATCGAGGCCATTATTTAGATCCATCACTTTTTCAATTTCCTCTGCACTAAATACATTGCTTAACATTTCCAAATTGAAAATGTGATCCCAATCATATGTATTCTTGTGAATTAGGCAAACCCTTGCATTATCAACTATATATATTTTATAGTAGCATATTTTTTCTTAAGTACCCAAGTACTATGTGACGTTCTGTGTTTGTACACCCTGGTACAAAACAACTCGAACTACATACCCACTTTTTTGTATCTATTTAATTCAATATGATGGGGTATATCCAAAACTTGGCGAGGCTCTTCTACTTGAGATTCAGGTTCGACAGGTTGTTGATTTTCTCGATGAACAGCATCTTGAGCCCAAGTCCAACAGTCATGGCACACCAATGAATGATCACTGACCTACAAAAACAATAAAGATAAACTCACATATTCATAGACATATTTCATACATTTAGGCTGGTTTTAAAGTCGTCGACTCTAAAACTAGCCGGCTTTAACCTCCTGAGTCCGAGGGTATGCTATTTTGGTTTATTGATTTGATTTTTACAACATGATATCTTACCATTAAGCCGGGTATTCATTCATTAGGCAACATTTGTTAATAAACTGTTTATGACGGGTTTATTAACAAGTTTACCGTAAACACTGTTTCTGAAACTTGGCAGTCCACACTTCTCAGTTGTTGCCAGGATGTCGCCCGAGGAGGTAGTGATGCTCTGTGCTGCTTATATAATATTACATAAGAGTGCTACTAGAAAAAAAAAGAAGAAAAGGTGGTGGATTCGAAATTATCTTTTAAATAGAAGTTATGTATTTCATGACCTTCGTGGATTTGATGGGTCTTTTCAAAATTTCACGAGAATGTCAACATCAGATTTTGAAATTTTACTGAGATTGATTGGACCAGCCATAACAAAACAGGAAACGAAATTTCGGCATCCTATTGAGCCCCAGAGAAGACTAGCTATAACTTTAAGGTTTCTTGCAACAGGTGACTCATATGGCTCACTGTCATATACTTTTAAAGTATCAAAACAATTAATCAGCAAGATTATACGAGAAGTTTGTCAGGAATTGACAAAAGTTTTAAAGGACTATGTAAAGGTGAGTAAAATAAAATAAATTCAAATCACTCAAGTAGGTATTTATCAAATATTTAAATCAAATCACATCAATTTATTTATTGTGTGTCATCTTCCAACTGGGAAACTATTTCGTCAAGATTACTAAAGCGCAACTCGTCACCAGTAGCAGTATGGACTTGGGGATCTGGTGTCTGCGTTGGTGTAGATGCATCAGCATATGTCGACGTTGATGATGTGGTGCGGTATCCGTCGCCATAGCCGAGCCATCCATCTCCATAGCCTTGATATCCACCAAAATAATTACTATCGAAATTGCCCATTCTCGCTTGTAGCAATATATTATTTATGTAATACTTGGCCTGTAACAGTGCTCTTTGGTTTTTCACATTTTTCAATTCAGATGCCACATACTGGCCATAAATTTCAAATTCGTCTTTAGGTTCCTCCATCTTCTTTTTGGCACTTTTCATAATTTCATACATTTCATTGAGATTCTCGTCACACTTCCTCTTTTTGGAGTTGTTTGACTGTGGAAGTGGCGGTGGCGGTGGCGGCGGTGGCAGTGGCAGTTGTGATGTTGGCGGTGGCGGCGGCACAGTTAACGGTGTATTTGACGGCTGCGTTGAGGCACTGCCATCCTGTAAATCATTGTTTTAAATTGGTTACAGGTTCCAAGTACTGAACAAGAATGGAAAAACAAGGCTCGCCAGTTCGAATTATTATGGAATTTCCCTCATTGTATCGGCTCCATTGATGGAAAACATATTGTTATTGAAGCACCATTTAACTCTGGCAGTGATTTTTTCAACTATAAAGAACAATTCAGCATTGTACTACTGGCAATAGTTGATGCAGATTACAACTTTATATATGCGAATTGTGGTGCTAAAGGCAGATCTTCCGACAGTGGAGTATTTCAAGAAACTCCATTTTACGATGCAATTACTCAAAACAATTTGAATATTCCACAGCCACAACCAATTTTACCAAATGGTCCGAATCTACCTTATGTAATAGTAGGGGACAGCGCATTTGCCTTATCCGAAAATATTATGAAGCCTTATCCTGGTATTCACAATCGTGGAACTATAAAGCGCATTTACAACTACCGTCTTTCCAGATCAAGAAGGATAGTAGAAAATGTGTTTGGCATATTATGTGCTGTCTTTCGCGTTTTCAGAAAAGCCATACCTCTTAAGCCTGCTACTTGTGAAATTGTAACAATGACATGTGTATATTTGCATAACTTTTTGAGGCGCAATAAACAGTCTCGGGCTATATATACTCCACCAGGAACATTCGATTATGAAGACTCAGAATATAACATTATAGAAGGTTTTTGGCGAAGAGAAATCGGCCCTCACAACAGCATGTTGGATTTACAACCTATTGCAAGACATCCCCCACTAGCTGCTACGGTTGTAAGAGATCAATTTGCTGAATATTTCATTAGTCCAGAAGGTAGTGTGCCGTGGCAAAATTCTCATGCATAATACTTAAAATAGTAGGTACCTATGTACCTACCTGTTTTTTTCCAAATAAAGTTCTGATTATAATTTAGAGTTTTGTGTTTGATTTAAAATTTACTAACCCGTTACCTTGAAAAGATGAAAAAATTACATTAATATTATCAACTTAGCAAATAATATAAAAATGTAGGTACTCACCGTTCCCATTGTATCCGATGTTCCAGATGTCGTTGCACCACGTAATAAAAATTGTAGCGGATCATACCACTGCCATCTGCTTTTAATCACTTCCTCGGCACCGCTTCCAGTTCTTTTTGATGACTTAAGTTTTTTCTTTTCACGAGAAAATTGTGAGCGTAGAATATGCATCTTTGTTTCCACTTCCTTTTGCGACATATTCAATTCTGCAGCAATGTCGGCCCAAGCATCATTTTTTTTTAATTTATCTTTATAATCTTTATTTGAAGCATCCCAAAGTATATTACGCTGTTGGTAAAGCTCTATGAGCATCGAAACCTGGTTGTTGGACCACACTACTTCCATGTTTATAAACTCGCGCAACACACGTCCACACCTATTGACTTTTGCTTATAAACTAGACGTTTCGTCTTGCTCTCCACTCGAAGTGGGGAGCATGGCAACATGTTTAATAAACAATGTTGCATCACCTTTGTATATAAACTGTTTACAGAGATGATGAAACATTGTGAAACACTGTTTATAAACTGTTTATAAACAGTGTTTATAAACAAATGTTGCCTAATGAATACCCGGCTTTAAGATATCATGTTGTAAAAATCAAATAAAAGAAAAAATAAAATAAAATGCGCGATGTTCTATATTAAGAACACCAGTTTTATCAACTATGATCATGAATTTTTGATGTGCTTAATTAAGGATAGTCGTTTCTAATATGAAATGAAACACTTCATACTTAAACATAAATATTTATTTGAAATAGTCACTCTGCTCCGTAATTGAAATATATTTTAAAAGTAAACCACTATTGTTTTGGTTGCTAATCACAAAAATGCTAATCTTTACCAAAATCTTTGAACGAAAAACAAAAAATAATCAAAAACTAAACAATAACTTTCTTTATGAACTAATTATTGTTTTATTTAACTTTAATCAGTCTCACAATTTTACATAATGGAGATCTTAAATTAATAATTAATCTGAATCAGAATCAGCGATACACTCATGGAATTGAGCAAAACAATTCCTAGAACTACATATACATAAGTAGAGACGACAAAAACGGCACTTAGCTGTAGTTTTCTTATTGCAGCCTTCCTTGCGACATCTCTGCTGCTTCTTTGTAAATTGTGAAGAAATACGGCAGGAAAAAACCAAGCTAAAACAAGAAACAAAATAAGAAAACAAATACGATATTTGATAGACACTCTCACACATCTTAAAGTCCGAGCATCTCTCAATAGACGAAATGATTATATCATTCTCAGGTCAATGTGGTATTAGACAGTACTGCCCTAATAAGCCCAATCCCGTCGGATTAAAAGTATTTGTTTTGGCCAACCCTAACGGATGTATTTGTGACATGAAGGTATACGAGGGAGCAACGACGTTTCCAGGTTATGATGGTTTCAGTTTCGGAGAGTCCGCTGTTTTGTACTTGACAACGTCATTAGTTCCGGGACACTATTTGTACTTTGATCGCTACTTCACATCTATTAAGTTGATGCAAGAATTAACCCATCGTGGTTTTAATGCTTCTGGGACTATCATGAAGAATCGTGTACCTCGCGACTGCGTCATGACAACTGACAATGAGTTCTCAAAACAGAGCCGAAGAACTACCGAGGTTCGTGCTTCGCAAGATGGAAAAATAGCTGTAACGAAATGGTTAGACAACAAGCCCGTTTTACTAATGTCAACTTGTTTAACTGACGAAAATGTTGATACATGTAAGCGTTGGAATAAAATAACAACTAAAAGATATATCCAAGTTCCACGCCCAGAAGTCATCAAAATGTACAACGCGATTATGGGAGGCGTCGATTTGGCAGACAGAATGATAGCAGTTTGCCCGATACGGGCGCGAACTCGTAAGTGGACTATCAGGTTTATTTTTCATATGATTGACATTGCTGTGTCGAACTTTTGGATTATTTATCGTGAGCAACGTAAGCTTCAAAATGACCCCTTGCACAAAATACCTCAGCTGCGTGAGTACAAGTTAAAATTGGGCTTTAAATTGATAGAGGAAAACTCGGTATCCTTAGCTGAAGAGGAATCATGTGATGAATATTTAGATCTATCAAGCCAGCAAAAAAAATAGGCGAACTGCAATAAATCCCTTGCTAACTGTCCAAAAAAGAACATCGAGTGCACGACATATGCCACAATTTACAAAGAAGCAGCAGAGATGTCGCAAGGAAGGCTGCAATAAGAAAACTACAGCTAAGTGCCGTTTTTGTCGTCTCTACTTATGTATATGTAGTTCTAGGAATTGTTTTGCTCAATTCCATGAGTGTACCGCTGATTCTGATTCAGATTAATTATTAATTTAAGATCTCCATTATGTAAAATTGTGAGACTGATTAAAGTTAAATAAAACAATAATTAGTTCATAAAGAAAATGATTGTTTAGTTTTTGATTATTTTTTGTTTTTCGTTCAAAGATTTTGGTAAAGATTAGCATTTTTGTGATTAGCAACCAAAACAATAGTGGTTTACTTTTAAAATATATTTCAATTACGGAGCAGAGTGACTATTTCAAATAAATATTTATGTTTAAGTATGAAGTGTTTCATTTCATATTAGAAACGACTATCCTTAATTAAGCACATCAAAAATTCATGATCATAGTTGATAAAACTGGTGTTCTTAATATAGAACATCGCGCATTTTATTTTATTTTTTCTTTTATTTGATTTTTACAACATGATATCTTAATGGTAAGATGACTTCTGGGCGTGGAACTTGGATATATCTTTTAGTTGTTATTTTATTCCAACGCTTACATGTATCAACATTTTCGTCAGTTAAACAAGTTGACATTAGTAAAACGGGCTTGTTGTCTAACCATTTCGTTACAGCTATTTTTCCATCTTGCGAAGCACGAACCTCGGTAGTTCTTCGGCTCTGTTTTGAGAACTCATTGTCAGTTGTCATGACGCAGTCGCGAGGTACACGATTCTTCATGATAGTCCCAGAAGCATTAAAACCACGATGGGTTAATTCTTGCATCAACTTAATAGATGTGAAGTAGCGATCAAAGTACAAATAGTGTCCCGGAACTAATGACGTTGTCAAGTACAAAACAGCGGACTCTCCGAAACTGAAACCATCATAACCTGGAAACGTCGTTGCTCCCTCGTATACCTTCATGTCACAAATACATCCGTTAGGGTTGGCCAAAACAAATACTTTTAATCCGACGGGATTGGGCTTATTAGGGCAGTACTGTCTAATACCACATTGACCTGAGAATGATATAATCATTTCGTCTATTGAGAGATGCTCGGACTTTAAGATGTGTGAGAGTGTCTATCAAATATCGTATTTGTTTTCTTATTTTGTTTCTTGTTTTAGCTTGGTTTTTTCCTGCCGTATTTCTACTCACATCATCTCTTAAATAGAACTTTGTTATCTCTTCAATTTCGAATCTTACTATCTTCTTTTTTTTTCTATCTTTTGCTTTTAAGCCCATCATTTTGCGTACATATTTTTAGTTTGTAGTGTTTTTCACAAGTTCTCTTAAATATTGTTTCTCTTTATGACCTTTTGCCCTTTGATATGTCTTTTTTAATGTAAATTCAAGGACTTCCTCCCTTGATTTTTGTTTCATCAATTCATTTTCTAAATCAGTTATCTTTTTCGTAGTGCGTTGTTTAAGACGCTGGTATCGTTTTTTGTAAGCCTCTCTTTGAGTCTGAACTTTTTTAACCTGTGTCAACAAATTCCTGCATTTTCTTAGTAATTGTTTACATTTTTTCCTGATTTTTGTTTCATTATTATCTTTCGAAGTTATACAAGGCACATTGTTTATATATCTTAGTTCTGCTGGCTTAGTTTGTTTCTTTGTCTGCATATTGCTTCTTTTTTTTTCCTCTCTCCATATTTTGCGTTGCTTTTCTGCTTCCTCTGGCGTCATTTCTGATATTTTCTTTGTTTTGCTTTTCATTCTTTCTAAATTTTTTTTACATTGAGCTTTATATTTTTCCGGGCGATCTCGTTTTAGTTTCTCCCTATAACGTCTAGTTTTTTCAGCACCGGTAAGAGGCATTTTGATGTAAGTTATTATTCCTAAAACAAAATTTGGTACTACTAAAATGAAACCTTGTACAAATATACGAACATAATAATATACACCCATACAAGCAACATTAAAATTAAAGTAGTTTAGGCATGCCATTTAAAAGTTTTATTTGAGTTTTAATCACGATGGTTGGATATTGTGATGCTTTTCCGAATTTGTTTTTACATAAACTGCTTGTAAGATTTCACATTTTGAATACCCTGCGATTTAATGACCGATTATTTAGAGTTAAGTCATTTAAACGAAAACATTTTAGTGTAAGCAATATTTAGTTAAGTATAAGTATCTTATTTTGTCATTATTTATTGAATAAATAAACCTCTTTTACATAATAACTATTATGATTGAATGCCGCGGCGTTACAAGGTCACTTCATAATAATTAATGCACACGTTCGGGCATCGCCCTTCGTTCGGTTCGCCCGCGCCCGACACAAATCGCTGCACTTTTCGTAGTTTTCGCGCCATTTTTTACGCTACGCACGACAGCCCTACTAGAGTTCACGCACACATTTGCACGTCATTTGGTTATGTAGTAGTAATAGGTAATTATTTTGCGAGCGCTGTATCACTGAATATTATTATTTAAGTAATTAATAGTAAAGTGTCCGAGGTGTGGTGTAGTGTAGGTACGGTTAATTAATTTTGCGCGAACTGTTTGTTTATTAGTTTCGAAGTATTTGTAGTGTAGGTTTCTTACTGGGGTATTATACCTACTTACCAAACATTGAGCCAAAGAGTTAAGATTGGGACAATCCGTCGTAGTATTTTGATTGGAACCGTATCGATTACCCATTAGGTCATTATCAGTGTCAGTATCAGTTTTGTTCAGCATTTTAGTTAACTCTTCTTCTGCATCTTCATAGGTTGGAAAATTCTTCCTTTTTAAGGTACAATTCATTGCAATCCAATCTGGACCAGGTTGAGCATTTTCGTCTTTACAAAGTGAATCGGAATTATATTTGGGCCATCGAAGTTTTCCTTTGTTTTCCCAGTGGGAAGGTACAGTAGATAATTCTGCTCTGCCCCTTCGACGTGTGGACACTACCTTAAACGGCATTTTCCTGCAAGACATTTCGCTTTATGTTAGGGACACAGTACAACAGGTACAATTTCATGATAATTAAAAACAAAAAAACGATAATAAAAAACCTTTTAAAAACTATAGTCTCGCGAGTTTACACACGCCGCGCACTCGCAGCCGTCCGCGTTACGCTCCGTTTCTGTGAATAATCGCAACTGACTAATAATTTTGAACGCGCACCCCACCCGGCCGATAGTAAAGAGAGAGGGGGTGCAGACAGGGGTGCGGGAAGCGTGCAGCGGCGCGACGGGCGGCGGCGCGGGGCGCGGGCTTCGCGGTCCTATTACGTAGGTACAATACATTTTGATTTAATTTTCTCGTTGGAGTTAGGTAGGTAAAGGTATTTTTTTTTATAATTTGTTGTTTATATATTTTTAATTACCTATAGCAATTACTATGTATCTACAAACTACCTATCGGTGTTCAGTAGTCGGTGTCAGTTGATTTATCGATAAATCATAATGACCTGTGCACCTTTTTTTTTATTAAATTTTAATAATAACAATGTGTGAAAATAATTTGAGTACTGAGGAGTTAATGAATATACTACAAGGAGTCGACAATGACACATAATGGAAGAAAGTGCGGAATCATTAGAAGAAGATTTTGAGGTAAGTTTTACTATTTTATTCTTACGTAAATACAAACATAAACTAGGTACCTACTATAAAATATTGATTTTCTTAAATGCCTAATTTATTGTACTTTTATTGTACTTCGAATAAACCTAGGCTAGATATTAATAGTATACTATTTATGTAGGTACCTACCTATTCTGTGGTAGTATATAGGTAGAATAGAAAACTATTTTGTTTTTGTCCACACGGCGTACGTTAGTGTGAGTGTAGAGTAATAGTAAAAATCTTTTTGCGGTCGGCTCTTGATCTTAGTAGGTACGACAAGCGAAGGGCCTAGATATGTCGCACGTGTTGTAGGTAACTAGCTAAAACACCGGCCAGACTGTTGTAAACAAGCCCTCCACTTCGGTCTCCACCGGCGGTTTGCAACAGTGTTTGTAAACACTTGTTTGCAACAAAAAATCGTTTGACCTTCAAGACGCTCTGTTTCGATAATTATAACGAAACAGCAAACAAATTCCTTGAAATATCAGTATTAATATAATATAATTCGTGAAAAAATAATACACTAACCTAGGTATACCTACGTTTCTACGTACTTACTTAGTTTTATGGACTAGCCGCACAGACACGGCCGCCGCATGTAGGTGCTTTTTCGATACCTACACGCGGAGTGAGACAGGCCTGACAGAACGTAAAAAAATTGTTCGTAAGAACTATAAGATGGTGGTCTACGACTAATATTTCGTTATAGGAAATAAAATAAAACTAGACAGTGTTTATTGATATAAATATTATTATTTATTTATGTAAAAATCTGTCTATTTAGCAATGTTGTTAATAATCATATGATATTAATAATCAATGTTGGTAATCCCAGAATAATTAATCGGTAGTAGGTGTGTACCTACTACTGATTAATTATTTTGGGATTCAAAATTGATCTCATTAACATGGTTGCCCTTAGCCTCCTGAAAAAATGTAATCAATTTTTTATAAACGTCGGGTAGCACACACGGTTCTAGATCGTTTAATTGATTTTCAATGATTTTTGAAAAATGATAATTTTGTGCCTTGATATCATTTTTGTTTAAAAAACACTTTGCACAGTTGCTTGTACCCGGCGCCGGCGTCTTCAACGCCGTTGTTTGGGTGAATTTTTCCTTCACCACAGCCTTATCACTGGCTCTTTTCTTTTTGGCTGGATTTTGTAAAATAGATTGGGACGTTACGTCCCAATCATCTGGGTCGGGTAAAATGCTCGGGGACTCCGTTCGGAACCGTTTTCCATCTGGAAAGGAGAAATATAATATTTATTTTTACTTTTATAAGTACCTACACCAGACTCTGCCAGAGGCTGCTCTCTCACCCCCTCCCCTCTATAGCTTATGTTACTCAGAAATAACGTAGCAATCTACTGATGAAAGAATTTTCAAAACCAGTCCAGTATTTTTGGAGTTTCTCGATTAAATACCTACATAGATTCTTTCCTATCATAATATGATATTAGTAAAGATTATTATGCATCGTAAAAACGTAGTAGGTATGTGTTGTTTTACTAGCAACATCTGTTTAAGTAAATGAATTATTGTTTTCTTTTTAAACACGAAGTATTGAAACTGTGTTTTATTATGAGATTTGTAACCCTTTGTATTTAAAATAAGACAAATGAAAAACTACTCATTACTTACCATTTCCTGCCATTTCACCGCTTCCCGATTTCAAATACGTTAATTTTCTTTAGTTGGAGTAGGTAAATCACAGAACTGAAGTAAACCAATGTTGCCCGATATAAATCTGTGTTGCCAGACAAAAGAGAAGGTTGCCAACAATTTAAATATATAAAAAAGGAAAACTGGCATATTTATCAACGCACAGCCCTTACTTTTTAATGTTCGTAGAATGCTGAAATTTGGCATGAAGGTTCCTTGGCTTAAAAATCGGTATTTTATTAGTAGGTCAGTAGGTCTATATGTCGCAGTATGATAGATAAAGCCGTAATATGGTTATATCCCTAGGGATATAATTATATATCGTAACATAGTCATACGTAAGCGACTCATTACTATCTTACGGTCGCAATCTAGTAATATGTTTATCTGACTAAACTAATCTGGTTAAATAGTTATAAATCTACCACAGAATGAAATAAAACAATATGAGAGAATCATCTAACGGCTGAAAATATTTCGTGTTTGAATAGGTAGACCTTATATATTGGTTTTTATTTTTATTACAAAATCAACTTTATGTGACTTGTAATTAGTTACAATACTTTTTAGCAATAATACGTGTTAAAGTAATTACAATTAGTATTATTAATAAAAACGATAGTATATTGTAGTTAAATACAAAACAATTGGGAAAACTTATTAGTTACCTATGAAAAAACTTGGTAGTTAAACTTATCAACAGTTTTGAGGCAACCTTCTTAAATCGCATATTTCTGAGTTATTTCTTAATTTTTGATCTGACATAGTACTGAATGCTTCTTACATGCGCACCTTTTAGTAGAAAACTGTGTATTCGATTTTTTACAGGAACATTTTAAATAACCTTGACCACCAAAACGCGATAATTTTTGGCATATTGCTCTCAGCGACAAACTCTTCATTTGGTATACTGTATACCAAATGAAGAGTTGCGCGGCTGGCACTTCCTTGTGTTGTATACCGTATACAACACAAGGAAGTGCCAGCCGCGCGCCGCCGCCTACGCCGCACCCCCGCACTACACTCCTACAATTTTATTATTTCACTTTACTTAATCTAGTAATATTATTCTAACACTAAACTTGAACCGTATTATAATTTTATTCCTAGTAAGATAGTAGAGCGTTTTCAGAAAAATACCACACCCCCTCGAAATTCAAATATTTTTTTGCAATTATGTTATTTAAGTAATATTTTTGATGGATGTATAACAATATACTTTATTATTGCTGAAAAACTACGATTTTTTAGTCTAATTTGTGTTTTTCAATGTAATATTAGGTCACACAATGGATTTCTTGGGTTTTCAAACCTCAGAATGTGACTCTGCGTGTTTCCCAAAAAAGTCTGTTATTTTGGTATTTGGTACCATGTACGTATTTTTTTTGTACCTGGTGGGTAGTTAATTTTGATTGTGTAATAAAAAAGTAGCTCTTGCTACCAAGATTCATTTTGTACTGAGAAAAATTAAAAAAAAAATGGGAAGTGATTAAATAAGTGTTCTCGAGGAGAACATTTTTCTGAATAAAAACTAATTCATCAAGTAAATGTACATTTGTTTGTATTTGCATATTAATACAAGCCTAAGGTGTGATATTAATCAAGATTCATATCTATTTTATACAAATAGTATCTTTAAATGGTCACAAAAGCGGAGTTTTTAAAGGGACAGTCACATACTGAGCGGGTGTCAAAAGTAAAGTCGCGTCTACATTATTTAATTCTAGCAAGATAGTTTTTAAATAAAATGAAATAGGTACAATTTCAATTAAAATCTTTAATAACATTTGTTAAACAAAATACTTTTCTTAAATCACTTGAGTATTGAAAAAAGTCTTTATATTTTCACTTTTAGCCTTTAGGATAGGAACACGTCGTCTTCTGGTACTAAAGCACTTAACCTAGTTAGGAACAAAATTATTATTAATAGCAAAAATTGAACCTTATATCACAAAACTAATATGTTTTCATAACATCTTAAGTTGTATATATCTAATATTAAAATAAATTTGTACGATATTATGCTTAAAATAACAAAACAACAAGTTGAGATAAAACTTAACTATAATAATGTATTCAACGTTTTGTCCTTCTAGCACATAATTATATAGGTAAGTGTACAGTCTCAAAGTATTTCTTATCAAAAGTAGATAACATTAAACGTTAATTATTAGTATTCATTTAAAAGCTAAATTATAAACAACAACAAAATTAAACTCGAATATCACATACTAAAGCTTAGTTTTTTTTTCAAAAGTACTTACCTACGTAATTTTTTTTATATCAAAAGTAACATTTTTATATCAAAAGTAACATTTTTATATCAAAAGTATTTTTAACAGGATCTCTTTTAACAATTAATAGCTATCATTTAGTATCAACAATTAAACAAAACTTCAATATCACAAAACAAGTTAGTTTAACAAATACAGATTAGACCAACTTTATATTAATCTGACAGTAACAAAATAAATTGACTTTTCAGAAATGAGATCCATAAGTTTACCTTAAAAATACAGTGAACTGGAGTTAATTACTTACCGCCTTATTCCAAAACAAGGTTTTTCTTTAAACCAGCTTTAAACCATTGAGCCAGGGTTTGTAATTTGAATCTTATTCTGACATGATCAAGATTCGAAATACAAAACCGAGCTCAATTTAAAGCTGGTTTAAAGAAAAACCTTGTTTTGGAATAAGGCGGTTTGGGTATAATGATGCAGCCGCCATCTTATGAAATCCGAACAATATTCCGTTCGAACTTACGTTAGTAGCAAAGTCTTTCAAGTACTTAAATAACTAATTTGCACAATAAACGCACTCATCGACTGGGAAGTGGTCATAAATGCAGCAGTCACAATTAGAACAAAAAAAATACGGACTAACCAGAAGTATCATTATATTATTATCCTGCATTCGTGATGTGAAATGTGAGGGTCCGAAAAATAGACAAGTAGGTGTACCGCATTGGAAGCAAAACTGAGATTTAATGAAATGTGTCTCCGTCCATGGCCAATGTAATCCGAAGAGGTAAAATTTGGCATAGTCGTTAAAATGTAATATGTTATCAATATCGGCTTGCATGATGAATGTTGGTTAGAATGAGGAGCACTCACTCTTCGGAATCACTGAAACAAAAATGAGTAGATTATAGAGACATAGCAAGCTATTATGAAATTAATTAAGATTTTTAAATTATATTATAAAAAACATACCCTTCAAAACATTTATTGCAAATATAATCAATTGCTGTCATATCAGTCACGCAATCATCACAAGTCCATTTTTTACATGCAATGCATTTAATTCTTTGACCCAAAATAGAAGAGTAACATATGTTGCAATGTTCAAAAACCATTGGTTTGAATTTTTTGGTATCATTAGAAACTTTGCTGGTCGTGGGTTTCCTTTTGAATATATTTTGTGAAGAAAGAGACGGCTTATCGGTTGAGTGTTGTCTCACAGTGTCATTTTTAGGCGAAGGACTTGCATTACGTGTCATAGTAACGTTGGTGTCTAAAATCTCATCAGAGTGGTCGCTGATTGTATTTTGCCATAGCTGAGGGGTGTCAATAATAATAAATGGTATATCCTGTGATACAAGGGGCTCGTCGATCATTTCAGATTCATTTTCAGAAATATGCAAAAGAGGTTCATTGATTAAAGAGCTGACATCGATATCTTCAACGGCACAATGGTCTTGTGCAATCACACATTCTTTTATACCTTCATATATATGTGCCTCCTTGTGCAAATCGGCAATAATAAGTTTTTTTAGAAGTATGTGGGTCTGAGGTGAGAAACAATTGCAAAGTCCTTTTTGGCAGAAACAGCTAATATCTCGGTATTTGATCATATTCTTGTCTAGAGTAATTACTTGGTGAACTTTTTGGGTACCTTTTAGTAGTTTAACATTTGAAGGTAATATTGTGGCGATTTCGTCGATAGCGTTATCTCGGATCAAAAATATCTCTACAGACTTCATGCACCTTGTTAAAATATCATATGCGTTTTCCGCGCTGGTGACATCGGCACCCTGTGTCACTTTCCTATCTAGTGTTCGTTTGATTGAACCACCAATCCCATCTGCTACACTTTTACCGTGTCCACTTTCATAGTAATTCCAAGTTGCATATTGAAATCCGTATTCTTCAGTAAAGTGACCCAGCAGGTAAAAGTTATTTTTTTGTCTATACTGAGAACTCGGCCGGTCAGTATAAATATGAACAATAGACGTATTTGGAGTCTCTTTTTTAATTAACTTGATAACAGGTGCTAAATGGGCCCATATAGCTGCTGGCTGATGATTATTGGCATTGGCTATAGAGCAAAATGACTGGCATTTATTGTTCCAGTAAATCATACCTGTATGCAAGGTGATTTGACGCTTAGAGGCGCCAAAATGCATAGCTTGAATTTCGTTGCATAATTTAGTTTCGTAGTTTTCGGAAAAGTCCGCAACAATAACAACCTCGTTGTCACTCAACTGTGAAATATTTTTTTGAAATTGGGTTTGTTGGTGGTTCATATTGAAATAATGCGTTTTGAATGCCAGTAAATCTTTCGAAAATATACTTTTTAACTCCGTTATGTTTCCTGTCTTCATTACTTTTGCTGTTCTTTTTGTTACCATGTCTTTGCTTTCTTTGCCATCTTTCTTCGTATATGTATGTTTCTGGATTTCCCAACGAAACCAGCTGACTTCTCTGTCATTGTCAACATCCTCAAAACTAGGTGTCTTACTTTTACAATCTCTGCATTTATTGTGCATGCATTCGTAATTTTTTATATCACAGGCTACTGTTTTTAATAAATCCTTTATATCAAACTGGAGCACTTTATTCTTTAGCAAAGTATTGTGCAAAAATTCGATATTGCTGTGCTTTACACAGAGACACGTGTTACGCGAATTAAGATGCGGCGACAAAACATAAAAGGGCTTATTTTTGTAAAACGTGGTGAAGCCATAACGGCCTCCATTACTTTTATATTTTTGGTACAAGTTTTTTAAGGTATCGGTCAAATATCTAATTTGTTCCTTCTTCTTGTGTTTTGTTCTAGTTTCCTTCTTCCCCGCTGTGTTACGGCTAACATCATCTCTTAAGTAAAACTGTTTAATTTCTGGTATTATTGCACGTCTCACTTTCTTTTTTTTTGATCTTGGTTTAGTTTTAAGTCCCATTAATTTGCACACGTATGTTTTGTTCTTGCTGTTTTTCAAAATTTTTTTTAAACAACCTTTTTCAGCATGAGTCTTACTATCGCCATAAGTTTTTTTCAATGATAGTTCTAACATTTCTTCTCTAGCTTTTAATTTTAATATTGTAGTTTCCATTTTTTTTATTTCTGTTGCTGTTTTTTTCTTAAGCCGTTGGTATCGTTTTTTATAAGTTTCCTTTTGTGTTCTCAATTTTTTAAGTACATTCGTTACGTTTTTGCATCTTCTTAATAACGTTTTACACATTTTCAAAAGTCTTTCATTTTTTTTATCATTTTCTGTGACTACTCTTTCCGCAGCGGTATCTGTCCTTAATTTTTCCTTTTTCTTTTTAGCGTCACTTTTGCGTCTGTCTTGTCTCCATTGCTCTCGCTGTTGTTCGGCTTCTAATGGAGTCATATCCGAAATTTTCTTTCTTTTTGATTTCAGTCTCTGCAAATTTCTTGAGCATTGAGCTTTATACTCATCTGGCCTCTCTTTTTTCAGTCTTTCTCTGTACCTCCTAGTTTTTTCTGCTCCACTGAGCGGCATTATAGTTCCTACAAAACAATGAATTTCTAAGAATAATGACATCGACTGTGAAAATGTTAAAAATAATAAACATTTACGCCGTACCTATTTTTTTCCTATTCTATGCCCTAAAACATCAAACATCAAAATAATAGTAGATTACCGCACCGAGCAGTAAGTGACTTATAGTTAGTAAAATTTACAATGTGAACTGTTCTTTATGTGCTCAGACGTGTTGTGACTTGCAGCTCATGGTATATGTGACCACCCGGATGGTCACATTCTGAGGTCACATGTCAGCTACTGGAGTTTTTATTACTTTTGTAATAAATCCGCTGCTCTACTTAGCCGTCTAAAATATTACGGAATTGAAAGTTCGAGCACATATACACATAATGTTTAATTATATGATTAACAGAAAACGTGAAATAAACAGGAAATGGTCACCTTACCTGAGTGTAAAAATCGCCTCCTGGTAATCACACACGAGTCGTCTGTTTGTCACTGCGATTACTGTGGCACTGGCGTATGAAATCTAATTTTATTGAATCAAGGTCGGTAGTGTTGCCATATCAACAACCGCGAAAGATACTATAAATAGAGTGTGATTTTTAAAAGAAATTTAGACTTGTATTTTTTATTATTTTTTTATTAAATATTGCATGTAATAAACAATTGACTATCATAAAAATAAGAAGTAATAGTTCCAAAATTATAGTAAACCAGGGAAATTTAAATTTTTAAATGTTTATCGTGTAAATTTTGATCTTTTAAGAAAGACTTATCACAGGGGACAACATAAAAGCAGGTGTTCGGAATATTTCAATTATTTATAAAAAATAACATTTAAGGAATTATTTATACAAAAATGGTATAGTTAAACTATTTAAATGAAAAATTGAATGTATTTCACACTTCTACGTTTCTTTCATCAGTTTAAAAATAATTAAATATTAAGACGGAGGGACAGCTCCAAAAGCGGGGGTGTGATATTTTTCTGAAAACGCTCAGTAATGAATCGCTTACGTATAACATGGTACGGTATATAATTATATCCCTAGGGATATAACCATATTACGGCTTTATCTATCATACTGCGACATATATACATAAAAATGAAATGCCAAATAATTTGCTAAGCGCCAAACTTCGGGACGACTGCGCCGATTTGGATGATTTTTTTTTGGGGTTTTAAAGGGTAAAAACGGGACTATCACTATTATTAAGACTCCGCTGCCCGTAAGTCTGTCTATCTGCCTGTCTGCCCGTCTGTCTGTTTGTCACCAGGCTGTATCTCATGAACCGTGACAGCTAGAAAGTTGAAATTTTGTACACCCAAGTTGGTACACCCAGCGACGTCACAAAGTGAATTTAATTGGACTGGCGATAGCTATTATCCGGTTGTGGAACCTTTCGAGGACTTTTGTCGGGGATCAATCCTGGAAGTGGCCTATCTCGAAATTCGAAAGAATTTGATATTTTTTCATATTTAGTGGATACCGCTTTTGTAACACAAATAATTGAACAAATTAATAGATTTCATAGATACTTTGTACTTAATGTAGACATCCGGGTACATTCAAGATTGCAAATGTGGTATGATGTTACGGTTCCCGAATTTTATATATTTTTGTCGATATGTATGCTTATGACACGTAATCGCCATCTTTCCATTGAAGAGCACTGGTCAACTGACCCTTTACTGGTCTCCCCTGTGTTTCGCAACTTAATAACTAGAAACCGATTTTGTTCAATTCTAGGATTACTACACTTTTCAGACCCATTTCAATCTTCAGACAAAAACAAAACAACAAAACAAAACAAAATTGAAATGGTTATTGTGTATTGTGGTGCTACTACTGAAATAAGCGACCCACTAAATTTAGGAGAAGGTGGAGCAGTAGTTAATGTAGTTATTAGCCTTATCAAAGATTACTTTAATTCCAATAGGCATCTGTACATAGACAATTGGTATACAAGTCCGCGGTTATTAAAGAACCTGGCTGAGAATAACCTTTATGCTTGCGGTACAGTGAAACCAAACCGAAAAGGTATGCCTGTTTTTGGCAAAATAAAACAAGGAGAAATGCTTTTCCAGTCTTCTCCTCCATTAATAGCACTAAAATGGAGGGATAAAAAAAATGTGCACATGTTGACCACTATACACAATTCAACATTAGTGCCTACAATGAAACTTGATAGGGGCACTGGCTTACCAAAAATGAAACCACAATGGTTTCGATGATTACTCAAAAAATATGGGGAGTGTGGACACTTCAGACATGATGATAAGCTCAATACAGTGCATCAGAAAAAGTGTCAAATGGTACAAAAAATTGTTTTTCCATACTATTGACATGTGTCTATTAAATGGTTTTTATTGTTGGCGAATGATAAATAATTTACCAAAAGCGCATTTTGCTGACTATCAATTAAAGGTCATCAGACAAATGATTGAATTAAACAATGTCGACAGAATATTGCGGACTCCATATCTACATCGTTTCAATAATCCACTTCGCATACTGCCTGCAAACACAGTCGCACATTTACCTATACTACAGCAAAAGTACCAACGTTGCAGGTTGTGTGCTACTGAAAAAAAAGGAAATCAACACGTTATTTGTGCACTGAATGCAAAGTACATTTATGTGCGGCACCATGTTTTCTAAAATTTCACTCAAAATAGGTTATTACTTATAAGCATTTATTCTTTAAATACTGTCTGTGATTTTATATTATGAATACAAAGATTCCTAAATAAATATTTTCCATAAAAGTGCTTCAAATCCTCTATATCTATTAAATTGAAAAATATAGTAGCTTAAACATCAACATACAATTTATAGCTTAGAATTACTTTTTGAACATGTAACAGCCGAAGTAAGGCAATTTTAATGTGTTTAATATGTTATAATTCTTTTTTATTTTTAGGGTTCCGTACCCAAAGGGTCAAACGGGACCCTATTACTGAGACTCCGCTGTCCGTCCGTCCGTCCGTCCGACCGTCCATCCATCCGTCCGTCCCACAGTGTTTTAAAAACCCCGATTTTGTCTCATGTCCTTTTTATTGCAAATATCGTTAGTTTATATCATTACAAGCACTACAGTGAAAATCCGGCTTCAATATGACCTTTAGTTTTGACAAAAAAAAAAAACGAAAGTTTCCCTATAACCGGGTCATGAAAATCACAAAAAAAAACATATAAAATAAAATTGGCTGTTATTTAAAAATCTGATTATACGTAATGTTTACATTCATAACAACAGACATTCTGCCCGTTTTTGTAATTTCTAAAGTTAATAGGTTATGAAATAACAACATTTTTATCGTATTTCTTTTATAATTGTTATTTCAAGTATAATGCCGTATTAGATCGAGATTTTTATACAGTATATTCTTCTTAAGCTCTTCTATCAGTACTATAAAAATCACGATCTAACTCCGCGTTATTCAAAAGTTATTAGTAATTTTTATTATATCCGGATAATAACCGGATTTTTCGGACTTAGGGTTGTCACCAAACTAAAAAAATAAACAATTTACTTTGATCATAAATAAAACTATTATTTTAAGAATGTCGTAACTGTTCTGAGTCCAACTCTCCAAAAAAATCACTCGTTGTCTCAGTTAGAGAGGTAACTATGACGATAAAATTGAAAGAACGAATCCCAGATATAGAGGTTTGCTTCGTCCCACTAACAGAGGTAATTCAGTGCCAAAGTGTTCGGACCTCAGCATGAGTTCCAGTTATGGAGGTTTCTCACTTATCCAGGTCCTACTTAAGGCGCGGACTGACTACGATTTTAATCGCTACAACCGCACTCACACAACTGCATCTGCGCTTTTTACGGTAATGCACACACACGCAAACGCAAACACGGTCGTTTGTGTGCTCATTGAAAGTTGCATAGTATACGTAAGGAAGTAAGATGTTTTCTGTTGAATATACTTACTTATGCCGTGTGTACCAAAATTTTATGTAATTATAGTGTCGGTTCATAATATGAACAACACAACAACAAACAACACATACAATACAATAAATAACTACATATTACATAAAAAAAAACAATTAAATCACTACTGTTTATTTTTATAACAATACTTGATAAACAGGTCAAATATAAACATTCCGAATTTTACCCGAGTTCTCTAGAAGGACAATTATGCTTTTCGGGTGTATCTATAAGGGCGGATTCGACCAAACAGGAATAACTTTAATTCTAGGATTAAATCGCTACTTAATCGAGAATAACTCAATTTCACGTTTGACCAACTACAAATAGAGGAATAATGAGTCTATTCGGGAATAGTCACTATACCACCGGATCTCATGGAATAAGGAGCCTAATCCAAGAATTACAAAATGGCGTCCAATTGTCAGCTGTCAATGCTGTCATTTCATTCAACGGTTTCAACATTGTTGAGGTCGCTATGTGGTTGTAGTGAGGAGAGTAAATAAAATGCACAAGTCCATAAACCAGTCTATTGATATTCACGTTACAGGGTTAATACAGTGTTACACAAGTTACCGTTTCGGCGCGGCGCAAACGACTGCCGGCTAAACCATATGCGCGGGGGAATATTACCATTTGCAGCGTTAGCACATTGCTGCCTGTAGTCCCTACATACCTCCCCCCTTTTTTAAAAAAATAAAAAAAATAATAACTGTTGGTCTCTTATATCCTGCTGTCCTGTCTTGGCATCATTGTGGCCTGTTACCAACAACACAAACCCTGCGGTGTGACCTACGATCGAACAGCAAAATATAATTGACCCATACCTACATTTATATATTGTTATACATTGTTAATCTTAATTATGTTGCTAATAATTGTTATCGCTAACACTTTTTGAAATACAATAGATTCTTTTCACATAACAAAGTTCTCTTTTTACCACTTCCACATTTTTATTTTCAATACAATGTTCACTTAACTCTAAAACTTATAGTTATTACATATCCGCTTATCATACACTGTTATCCCTGTGCCGTATTTTGCGTTTCCGGTACCGTTGGTCTTACGCGTATGAATCTCGTGGGATAGCCGACTGCTGGGTCGCTGTGGTCGCGGGTCCTGCAGGCCATATAGTTGTCAACTCTTTTCTTATCCATTTCTTAGTACCGGTACAACATTGTCTTCCGCACAAACAAATCGTCAGAATGGACAGGACGATGGCGATCACTATAATTATTATACCATAGTTCTCTAGTTTAGTTTCTAAGTCTCCGACATGTTTCGCGTTATTAGCTCCCTGTTGGGCGATTATGACCTCCTCGTTTTTAGTGTTATAGTTTCCCATTTTTGCTAAATTTATTATTTATACGACTGGTACTTAGTATTATGTTTCGTTTGTTCTAATGATTCGCAAAATTTGGCACAGTGATTTATACGTTGCTATAGATCTAATTACAATAAGCTATGGTAGCAAAAATCGCACCGGTGGCTTTACACGGCGGCCACTGCGCGTGGTTCGTTCTATAGGCGGAAGCGATTTATCCTCAGTAATTTCAATGTTATTGTCTAAACGTTTCTGTGCGCAATCTGTGTCAACATTCTGATCAACGTCTTGTAATAAATACGCGGGCTTTAGTCTGTCTATTGATAAATCGCTTTCTCTATTTGACAACTGTACTCTAAAAATTTTATCATTTCTACTTATTACTTTGTATGGGCCGTCATACGTAGGACAAAGGGACTTTTTCATGATCTCATTTCTTACAAAAACATGTGTACATCTCTTTAAATCATTACTTACAAATATATTACGCGTATCGCTACCCGCTCTTGACGCGGGCCGTAGCTTGTTTATTGTTTGCCTAAGCTGCCCTACATAAGTGTTCGGGTCGTTGGCCTGCTTATTTTCCACGTGGAAAAAATCTCCTGGCAACCTAATAGTTTCGCCGTATACCATCTCCGCGGCACTAAAACCTGTGTCACTTCTGCACGCTGCACGAAGCCCTAACATAACGGTTTGCAGTTGGTCTACCCAATCCATGCTACCTGTCAAACGTGCGGTCAATGCGCTTTTCAATGAACGATGCCACCTCTCTACTAACCCGTTGCTCTGTGGGTGGTAAGGTGTTGTCCTAATTCTTTGTACCCCTAAAAATCTCATAAGACTGTTAAAAAGGTCGCTCTCAAATTGCCTACCCTGATCAGTTGTTATCCTGTTTGGGCACCCAAACCTGCATATCCAATGCTCATAGATAACTTTGGAGACCGTGTCAGCTGTAATGTCTGTAACTGGTATTGCTTCAGGCCAACGCGTAAAACGATCTATAATAGTTATACAATAGCGGTGCCCGTACTGTGACGTGGGCAAGGGACCTACGATATCTGTGTGTATGTGCTCAAATCTGCTACATGGCGGGAAGCTAGCTAGTTTAGAAATTGTGTGTCGATTAACCTTTGCTTTTTGACATTGAATACATGCTTTTGTCCATTCGTTAATGTCTCTGTTCATTCCCGGCCAAAAATATCTTTGTGTTGTCATCTTACGTGTAGTACGTACTCCTGGGTGACTGATGTTGTGAACGCTTTCGAATGCTAATTTCCTAAACTTACCTGTTAGGTAAGGTCTGGCAGTACCCGTTGACATTTCGCAATATATTTGCCTATCGCCGTCCGGCATAACTACATACCTAAATGCTAACTTACTGCTAACGTCGCGTCCGGCCGTAACCTGATCGTGTGCCTGCGCTTGAGCTAATTCGTTGAAATCTAGCGCCGTTGGACAAACAATGGACTCTACACGCGATAATGCGTCAGCAACAATATTTTCCGGCCCCTTAACGTATTGTATGTCGCTTGTAAATTCGCTAATATATAATAGTTGTCTAGCCCTTCTTGGAATTTCCTTATTATTCCCTACCTTTGTGAACGCGTACATTAGGGGCTTATGATCTGTAAAAATAGTGACTTGCCGCCCCTCTACCAAGTTGCGAAAATGAACCATGGCCATGTAAATCGCGGTTAGCTCTTTGTCGTACGTGCTGTATTTCTTTTGCGCTTCTGATAATTGTTTTGAAAAGTATCCGATTGGTTTCCACGTTCCGCTTACCTTTTGTTGTAATACTGCCCCTACACATGTGTCTGACGCGTCGGTCATAATGGATAAGGGCGCGTCCGCACTAGGATGACTCAGTGTAGCTGCTGTTTGCAGGTTGGCTTTACATTGCTCGAAAGCTGTTATACTCGCGCTATCCCATGGTATTTTTGTCTTATCTTTCTTTTTTGCATTGTGTAAAAACTTATTGAGCTCTGCTTGGTGCACCACAGCGTGTGGTAAATGAGACCTGTAGAAATTTACCATACCTAGAAAACGACGGAGTTGCTCTACTGTATCCGGCCGTGGGTAGTCTGCAATTGCCTTAACTTTGTCTGGTATCGGCTTGATTCCATTCTTCGTTACTTCGAAACCTAGGAATTCTACTCTAAACTGACCTAATTCGCTTTTTCCTAAATTTATGGTTATTCCGGCGTCGCTGAACTGTTTAAATAGCTTACGGAGATGCTCCTTATGTATGTTTTCGTTGTCTGAAGCTACAATTACGTCATCGATGTAACAAAAAAGTGCTGACTTACCATCTGTGTTCTCTATACGCTCTATACCTCTTAGTACGTGTTGGTCCATGAACCTCTGGAATGTTTGTGCTGCGTTCCTCAATCCGAACGTCATGCGTGGAAACTCCCATAGACCAAAAGGTGTTGCTATGGCTGTTTTTTCGATGTCCCCCTCTGCAACTGCTATGTTATGATATGCCCTATTCAAATCGAGTCGCGAAAACCAAGTTTTACCTGCTAAAATGTATGTGAAGTCACTTACTCGGGGAATGGGGTAACGGTCTGGCTTTGTTATCGCGTTGAGCGCTCTGTAATCACCACACGGGCGTAATTGTCCGTCCTTTTTAGGCACGACGTGTAACGGACTAGACCACTCTCCTTGCGATGGTCTGCATATCCCTAATTCATGCATTAGGTGGAATTCCTTCTTTACCTTATTATAACGGTCCGGCGGTAGTGGCCTTGGACGCGCGTGTACCGGGGAGCCGTTTGTTACTATGTGGTGTACTACTGCGTGGGCTGGCGATTCTCTGAATGACATTGGTTTAGTAATTTCCGCGAATTCTTCTAACAACTCCCGATAGGGATTATTATCTTGTATACTCTTAACCGACGCTTCGTCGTACCGTATGACTGACCCATTTGCCCTTAAATTAGTCAAACTATCTATAAGCTTCTTATTATGTAAATCTATCACTAATTTATGCGACTCTATAAAATCTGCACCTAAAATTGCTTGTTTGACCTCGCTTACAATAAACGGCCATTTAAAAACTCTGCGTAAGCCTAAATTAAGTTCTAGTACCTTTATACCGAATGTTTTAATCTCCGTGTTATTTGCAGCGTACAGCTTATAACCGCTTTCCGAACGCACACAATTTTTAACACTATGCACTGGCAAAACTGAGACGTTCGCTCCTGTGTCCACTAAAAAACTGATTCTCGACTTCCGGTCCGTTACGCACAAACGATGGTTCTGTGTGGCGGCCCCGCTGTCTCCCACCGAACAGGACAGCACCGACCTCAGTTTCCGCTGTTGAGCCTTCTTTCCAATTGCACGGTTTCGTGCACCTCCTTGCCTGCTTCCCGTACCTATAGTGGTAGCTGCACAACCACTCTGGACTCTCTGGGGTGCGGCGTGGACCTCTTGATCTTGACTGCGATCTGTGCCGGTTTCCTCGTCCCATACTGCGTCCACGTATTTCGTTTACTTCTCTTCGTAGCTCCTTCATCTCGGTGGTTATTTCGCTAATCAACGATGCTACGTCCGTCGCTGCTGCTGACGTTGTCGCAGAAATGGCGGCTACCTCTCCATTATTTAAGTTCTCCATGATTTTATCTGCCATTTCGGCCAGCTTGTCTAATTTTTGGTCTTGACATACCGAAAGAACGGCCTTCAATGATCCTGGTAGGCGCGCAATCCATAAGCGCTGTAAGGCCTCTGGGGATATTTCGGTGTTTTGTGCCAGCTCTGACATACGCCGTAACAGGTGTGAAGGGCGTTGAGTGCCCAGGTCCATTTCTCCGACTAATTTTTGAAATTGTCTTTCGGCACTTTCTTCGTAGGCCGTCAGCAGTCTGTGCTTTAGTGTGCCATATTTGTTCTCGGCGGGGGGTTTATAAATCAAATCGCTAACCTGTTGAAGTGCATCCCTGGTCAGCCTTGCTATTACCAGGTGGAATTTCGCTGCGTCCCCCTGCTTTTGTGGTTCCATGGCGGACTCGAACTGTGCGAACCACATCCGCGGCATGTCGGTCCAAAACATAGGAATCCTGTCTGTGACGTTTATGCTGGCCACCTGGCCTGCTGCTGGTGGTGGTGTCTGCATCGTGGGACCCTTGAAATTCCCGCAGATAGGTCCCAAGTCCACGGGGAGTCGTTTGCCGCGCCTATTCCCGCACTACTTATAAACTTGCTGCTTACTGTTCGTTTACACTAACGCACTGCCCGAATTTATCTCACACAACCACGTCGCTAATAAGATCACGTCGGGGTCACCAATGTTGAGGTCGCTATGTGGTTGTAGTGAGGAGAGTAAATAAAATGCACAAGTCCATAAACCAGTCTATTGATATTCACGTTACAGGGTTAATACAGTGTTACACAAGTTACCGTTTCGGCGCGGCGCAAACGACTGCCGGCTAAACCATATGCGCGGGGGAATATTACCATTTGCAGCGTTAGCACATTGCTGCCTGTAGTCCCTACAAACATCAACACGAATTATTCGAAAAATATAAAATGCAACGTTTATATGATTTGATTGAAGATAGTGATAGTGATGAGGAAGTAATACCTAGACGTCCAAGATGGCTAAAAGAGAGAATACATTTATTTGAATACTATGATGATCGTGATTTCACGATAAGGTTTCGTTTGAGCAAAGAAGCAACCTTGTTTTTGCTGACAAGAATTGAACATAAATTGGAATACATTTCTGATCGGTAAGTGTTTATTAGTACCTCCAACAATATCTAGGTACATAAAGTAGGTAAGTGCCAGTTATGATCGCAATAGCGGTCATTGCCCTTTCCCTTATTATCTCTTCTTACTAACCAAAACAATTGAACCATGTATCAGAAAAATGAATGTAATGAAAAAAAATGTTGAAGATCATGATAGATGACGATTCAAGACTTGGACAGGCTTATTTTTGGAATTCAAAGTTAAAAACATTAATGTAGGTGGGTCAATGACTGCTATTGTGATCTTATGGCACTTACTATAGGTGCTTAATTAATTAACCTGCGTATTTATGTTATACGGTGAGAAAAAGCCTTTGAAAAATTGATGCCTGAAAACCTACTTATCTCTTTTGGTTGTTATGACTACATAATTATGATACGTTGCCTGCCTGTCTAGCACACCAATATTCTTATGATAATAAGTTATGTTACTGTCAATATCCGATTTATTTAGGTACTCATATTTAATATTATTGATGATAATTTTGAATTAAACAGCACTTTTATGATGAAACAAGTTATATATTTTATCAACGTGTACAGCCAGTTACAGTATAAACGAAGCAGAGCGTGGTTATAAAAAAAAACAGTAATGCCAACATTGACAACTGAATGACATTTCATTCTTTTCATATTAGCCAACTTAAATATTATGCATATAAACATTGCCATACTAATAACACCCCTTCTCAATGTTTATCCATTTTAAACAGAAATTAATCTAAATTATAACAACATAATATAACTGAAAACATTACCAGTTAAACAACTCTACCTTCGCTTACAATTTTACATTACACTGTGTTAAAAGCTTAATTAATAACTCCTTACTTAGTGACTTTGTTAGCATGTCTGCCAATTGTTCACAAGTACTTATGTACTGAATATCAATTTTATTATTTTGAATTAAATCTTTGATAAAGTGATATCTAATATCAATATGTTTAAGACGTTTGACTGAGTCTGTACTTGCATTTAAAATAGCTGACTGATTGTCACAATACAACTTAACTGGGCTATCATTTTGAACATCAAACTCATTTAATAAATTAACAAGAAGGCATGCTTCACTTGCTGCCATACTCATAGAAACATATTCAGCTTCAGTAGAAGACAAGCTTACAGAAGATTGCTTCTTTGAACACCACATAATTAAACAATTTGCAAAAGTGAACAAATAGCCAGATGTGGACTTTCTGTCCCTCTGGTCACCTCCCCAATCAGCATCACAGTAGCCTTGCAATGCACTATCATTACATTTATAAACAATTTTATAATCTAGAGTATGCTTCACATAGCGCAATACTCTCTTAAGTGCACTAAGTAATGCACTATTCGCACATTTTTGATACCTACTTAGTAATGAAACTGTAAAACACAGATCAGGCCTAGTGCCTGAGACAGCATACATGAGGCATCCAATAATTTGCCTACAGATTCCTTCAATGTCCTTATCACAATTATTATTATTTATATCAAATATTTTAGTATTAAAGTTTATATCCAAGGGTGTCAACATGGGTTTGCAATTTTCCATATGAAATCTTTTTAGTACATTTTCTAAATAATTCCTTTGTGATAATGTAGTTATACCTTTTTCTAAATCTTGTTTTACATTTATTCCTAAAAAATCTGAAATTAACCCTAAATCTTTTATTTTAAATTCTTTGTTTAATATTGTTTTTAGGTTAGTGACCTCATTGTTATTAGTTCCAAAAATTAGCAAATCATCGACATATATTAATACAAATGTTTTATCTTTACCACTATACTTTTTATACAAGCATGGATCACATTTAGATCTTATAAAGCCTTCTCGGGTTAATACAGAATTAACTTTAATATTCCATGATTTAGGAGAACTTTTCAATCCGTACAATGACTTATTTAACTTTACAATATTATTATCTCCTGAGTAGGCCCCTTCTGGTAACCTTACATATACATTTTCTTTAATATCACCATATAGAAAAGCTCCCGTGACATCCATTTGGTATATAGGCAAGTTATATTTTGTTGCAATTATTACACATAACCTAAAAGTTGTTAACTTAGCAACTGGGGCATAAATGTCACTTAAGTTTATTATATCTTGTTGCTCAAACCCCCTAGCAACAAGCCTAGCCTTATACTTTTTGACATTATTTACATTTTTTATTTTAAAGACCCATTTGCTACTTATAGGCTTTACACTTACAGGTAATTCACAAAATTCCCATGTGTTATTGTCACTTAGAGTCTCAAGTTCCCTAGCAATAGCTGCACTCCACTTACCGGCATCACTCCGGCTCATGGCATCACCATATGTGATGGGATCACACTCACTTTGGTCCAGCTGCACAGGATTACACTTGTAGAACACTGTTTGTTTACGCTCACGCGTAGACCTTTCCCTTTCTATGGGTGAACCAATTTCTTCTAATTGTTGTTCTTCTTCACTGCACGGCAAGTAGTCGCTGTCATTTTCCGAGTTATCTTCTAATATACTACTTGTGTGGGTTGTCTCGTTGTGGTTAAGGATTGGTATCTCACTAATATCTGTCTCGGGACTATTCTCTTGCACTGTCTCCTCTTCAAGGTTTAAGGACACTACAGTTTCCCCTTCACCTTTCTTTACTTGATGTTTTTCCTTCTCTTCTAGTTGTAAGAATACAATATCCCTTTTTGTTTCCACCACATTCTTCTCAGGATAGTAGATACGGTAACCTTTCACATCCTCCTCATATCCGACCATCAATCCCTTCTCTCCTTTCGGATCCCACTTAAGTCTCTTTTCCTTTGGAATGTGTACATATACTTCTGTACCAAAGGCTTTTAACTCATGGATATTATATGTTTTCCCAGTCCATACCTCAAATGGAGATCGCCCATCCTCATGGCTCTTCCCAGTCCTGTTCAACACGTACACTGCTGTATTTATAGCTTCGGCCCATAATTTCTTTGGTAAATTTCTCTCATGTATCATTGTCCTGGCCGCTTCCACCAATGTTCTATTTTCTCTCTCCGCCTTTCCATTTTGTTCTGGTGTGTATGGTACTGTGGTTTGGTGTGTTATTCCACGTCTTGTAAACATTTCCTTCACATACCTGTTCACAAACTCCAGGCCGTTATCACTTCTGAATGTCTTCACCTTGTTTCCAGTATTATTCTCAGCCTTATTTATAAAATCTTCAATTACATACTTGATCTTATCTTTTGTTTCCACAAAATACACACTTCTGAAGTTCGAGTAGTCATCTTTCAGCACAACGAAATACCTTGACCCACCAACTGACGGTTCCTCCATAGGACCGCAGGTATCAACATGAATTAATTCACATGTCCTGGTACTCTTGTGTTCGCTTCTATTGAATGGCAATCTGTGTATTTTCCCAACCAAGCAACTCTCACACACCGGGTTGGATGTTTGTCTAACCTCAATGTTGTTTTTCCGCAAGATGTCTTTTACATAGGAGAAGTTTTGATGCGCCAATTTTTTGTGCCACTCGTTTAGATCGTTCGACACTAATTCTGCAGTACTCGCAATTTCACCATTATTATTGAAGCGTAGATCCAAATAAAATGAATTTCCAATTCTTTCCGCAACCGCACAAATTTTGTTTGACTTGAAAAATTTGCATGAACTGTCATCTGTCACCATGACATAACCTTTGTCTGTGGCGCGATTTACCGAGAACAAGTTCGTTTTAAGTTCGGGGACATACAATACGTTGTCTATCACTGTTTCAATCCATTCACTTCCGTTTGATACTTGCACTGCCATCTGTCCGTAACCAAGCGCATTTATCACTGCTCCATTTCCGATGATTACAGGCTTTGGCCAAGTATTTGAAAATGATTTAAATAATGCACGATCCCTGCACATGTGTTCGCTAGCACCAGAATCCACTAGCCACCTTGATTTTTGTAGTTGATGCGACAGATTTGACACGACAAAGGCGTTACGAATACTATTAGTTTTATTTTCACTAGACATTCTTTGTTTTCGAAAACGACACTGTGCTTTATAATGTCCGAACTTCCCGCAATAGAAACAGTTATTATTATTACTCACGTTCACTTCACTATTAGATTTATTGTTATTGTTACTTTTACTGCCGGTTTGATAATGTCCACTTTTACTAAATTTGAAACCTTTTGTTTGTCCTTTATTTTCCACAAAGAATGCAGAAGTTGTAGCTTGCTGTGCTCCTTCGTTCTTCTCTTTTACTCGCTCTTCTTCAATCAGTAGTCTGGCTACTAGATTATCAAATGTTTGTTTTTCTTCAGGCGCCGACTCCCATGCAGAAACGAAATGTTTATATTCGTCTGGTAACGACATTAATACTTTCGTGATTACGAATTTATTTGAAATTTCTTCACCCATCTGTTTCAATTGGTTTTGTAGTTCTTGTATCTTAGATAGGAAAATAGACATGTCGGTACCTCTTTCAAATTTATATTGAAAGAATCTTTGCTGTATGATGTGCACACTAGTCTCAGTTTTCTGTTCATATACGCTTTGAAGTTTTCGCCACATCTCGGCAGAACTCGTACATGTAATAATATGTAGCATCACCTCTTCAGACATTCGTGTAACCAGTAACGTTTGCGCTTTGGCATCTTTAGATTCCCATGCAGGTATCTCACTGGCTTCTTCAGGCTTCACCTGTTTTCCCTCCACGATGTTTAACCACCCAAGGCCCCTCAACTGTACTGTGGTCTGGAATTTCCATATATTCCAATTTCTGGCTCCTTCTAACTTGATCACATTGACGTTGTTGTTATTTGCCTCCATCCTGACCTTGTCCTCTTCCAACTATGAACAAGTATTACTTCTCGACGATGTTTCGCAGTACCCGAGCCCGAGCACCACGCCGCGTGAATAACCTCACTTTTTCCTTCTCGACGATTTTGACTTTGGATTTTTACTAACGTCAATCTATGTGCTGTTATATGTGCCTGGGCATGAACTGGGCCCATAACCTGATGATAATTTTGAATTAAACAGCACTTTTATGATGAAACAAGTTATATATTTTATCAACGTGTACAGCCAGTTACAGTATAAACGAAGCAGAGTGTGGTTATAAAAAAAAACAGTAATGCCAACATTGACAACTGAATGACATTTCATTCTTTTCATATTAGCCAACTTAAATATTATGCATATAAACATTGCCATACTAATAACAATTATTTTTCAGCAACTTTTCCATTTCACCGATAAACCAATTGCTGGGAACCTTGAGATTTTATGCAACAAATTCCACTCAAATGGTTATCGGTGACATCTGTGGTTGGAGTACACCTACTGCCAATAAAATAATTCACAGAGTCAGTGCCACTATTGCTGCATTGCACAAGGAATATATAAAATTTCCTACTACTCAGCAAGAGATGAGGCGGGAGCAAGATAATTTTTACCAAATAGCTAGATTTCCACGTGTCATTGGTGCCATGGATTGCACGCACATAAAATTATCATTTGTACCACTCCGGTGTCAGGTGGGAGGTGAACAAGCAGAACTCTATAGAAACAGAAAAGGTTACTTTTCTATAAACGTGCAAACAATATGTAATGCTAACTTGGAAATCACTGACATAGTAGCACGATGGCCAGGGTCGTGTCACGATAGCACAATATTTAATAATAGTGTTATCAAAGCGAAATTTGAAGATGGATGCTACAATGATTCGATTTTGGTTGTTGACAGCAGATATGCTTCAACATCATATATGATGCCTCCATTAGGGAACCCGAGAACACAAGCAGAGCAACTTTATAACGAATCACAAATAAGAACAAGAAATCCTATTGAAAGAAGTTATGGTGTATGGAAACGAAGATTTCCTGTTTTGGCGCTTGGAATGCGTGTAAAGTTAGAAAAAGCACTGACAATTATAGTGGCCACCGCAGTTCTTCATAATATTTTACGTCGTAGAGGGGAAAGTTTACCTCCAGATGATCCAGAACTTGATTTACCAGTCCCTTGGGAGCAAGTTTTAGGTGATGGTCAAATGCCACAAGTCATTCAAGGAGAGGAAATACCTGTGCTCTTATTGCTGATTATTTTTATAGTTTGATGTAAATAACAGAATAAAATAAAAGTAATTAAAAAAGAATATTGTTTTTAGAATTTATTGCTATTTTAGAATTAGACAGAAATACATAACATATATTCAAGGAAGAAATGGAAAAGTCAATGGTTCGGCATGACATAAATGCCTATTCAAATAAAAAACATAGTATTAAATTGAACACACTTTTTTTTCTATTTTTGGGTTTTGAAAGTCACTAGCTTTCTACGCTTCATCAATAAAATGTTTGTCGGCGTTAAATTAAAAATAAATGCGATTGTCAAGAGTGATAGCTTGTCACTGTCACTCTAGCGGAGCGTCGGGTCGATGGTAGCGGGGCGGCCATCTTAGGAAGATTTCCTGCAGAACGGTTGCAAGCGCACCACGTTTTCGACGAATCGCTATCTATCGCCTTATTCAAAGTTCATTTTAAAGTGATTAGTGTCGACTAAGAATATTAGTGATTATCATTACGCAATTGTAGTATTGTTTAAAAGTAAAACTGTTTAAGTTTGTAAGACAACACGTTTAATTTAAATTACCCTGATTGGAAAACCCACATACCCACGCTGCACGATGAATAATTCTGATGAAGGCCGTCCTGAGCTTTCATCAGAAGTGGGATCCGATGGAAAGCAGAATGAAGCAAAGCAATCAGATTCTAGAACTGCTGAAAAGCTATTGAGCAGCATGGAAGCAGCACTTTACTACTTATAATATCATTGCATGGAAGCGTTGCTTTCTCGAGTTTTGGCAGCCCAACAAACACCGCTGCCGAGTACAAATCGTACAACTCTTTTGAAGTTTCACCCGGAGGAGCCTGACTCGGACATTGATGGTGTAAAGTGACTGATTGCATTGTTCAAAATAAAAATCTGGAAGGTGTTAATTTACTGATGGCGTTGACGGAGGCGCTGAAAGGCAGTGCAGCAGCGTTTTTAACGAAGCTTAATTTAGACACTATTACATGGGAATCAGTTAAAGAAATCTTCATTGCAAAATTTTCAAAACCTAAACGTCTGCAAGACTATTTTAATGACGTGTGACGGTTCCAAATAGGCGCTAAAGAGACTGCGTCCGAATCTGCTCTTCGGTTATGGAATCTCATTGAACGAATACCTGAAAGTGCGATGCCTGAGAAGGAAACATCGAAACGAAACTGGAACGAAGTCGCAAGACACTTCGAGTTCATCGCGAGCCGTGGAGAAAAGGACGATCCCGACCTGCTACAGGTGTGGTCAGCTTGGGCACGTGGCGACTGTGTGTCCAGTCAAGAAGAACGGCAGTGAAGCTGCAGTCAAGGAAGTCCATCAGTGTGAGCACCGCCCCTCAAGGAGCGTCTTGGAGACATCTTCTGGTGAGCGAGTTCCTTTCTTTTTTGATAGTGGATCATCATATTCTCTTTTAAAGGAAAGCTATTGTGATAAACTTGCGGGTACTGTGCGTAAAAATCTCATTTACCTGAGTGGCATAGGCGGCGAAGATATACAATGTACCACTCAAATTCAAAGCGATGTAGTCATTGATAAACTCTTAGTAAATTTGACTTTTCACGTAGTTCCTGAGAGGCTTATTTCTGATCCAATCATTGTCGGGAGGGATATTTTTGATGAAGGCTTGTGTGTTAAAATCGATAATGATAATCTTATGTTCTTTTCCAAGAAAAAAAGCCACTTTTGTGATTTAAAACCAAATAAGCCGGATTTTACTAAGATCAACACAGATTTGCTAGGAGAGAATAGGGAAGTGCTAATATCGATATCGATATCTTAAACAAATATTCTGATTATTTTACTGTAGGTGTCCCCCCCCTCCCGTAGAGTAACGACAGGCGAATGTCAAATTAACTTAATAGATCCTCACAAAACCGTACAACGATGCCCTTATCGTCTAGCGCCGGCAGAAAAACTTATAGTCAGAGAGAAGGTAGTTGAGAAAAAGAACAAGTCGTATAGGATGTGTGCGGACTATCGGGAATTAAATTCCAATACGCGACCCGAACACTACCATTTAACAAAGCTAAGAGGACCTATTACATGGACTCAAAAGCATGAAGAAATACGAAACGACATAATACGCATACTCACATCTGAGCCAGTTTTAACTATTTTTGACCCAGAATTGCCAGTAGAGTTGCACACTGATGCTAGCTCTGGTGGATACGGAGCGATTCTCATACAACGGATAGACAATACGCCGCACGTCGTGGAGTATTATAGTCGTCGAACCTCGGATGTTGAATCTCGATACCACTCGTACGAACTGGAGACGTTGGCATTTTCGCCATTATCTTTACGGTCGTCATTTCGAAGTCTATACGGATTGCAATTCTCTCAAGGCATCCAAATCAAAAAAAGATCTGACTTCCTCGCGTCCACAGGTGGTGGGCTATCTTACAAGCTTATGATTTCGACATTATTTATCGTGAAGGTTGCAGAATGGAGCACGCGGATTATTTCTCGCGAAATCCTCTTCCTCATATTAACGCGTACAGCCTACGGGAGCCCGCTGACACAGCAAGTTCAGTATGTCGAATTACATCACGATTGGCTTTCGGTCGAACAAAAGCGTGATAGCGAAATACAAGACCTTATCTCAAAGCCCGACAGTAATAGTTTCCCCGATACTGTAGCTCAAACGTATGATGTAAGGGATAGTATCCTATATAGGAAAATCGTTCGTAATAAAACAGTCTCCTGGTTGCCGGTAGTTCCCCGGTCTTTAATTTGGACACTAATAAACCACGTTCATAATGAGTTACAACATTTAGGAAAGGATAAAACTTTAGATAAACTCTATGAGCGGTATTGGTTCCCCGAAATGTCAAAATGCGTGCGTAAATTTATCGACTCTCGGTACCATGGCACACATTACCTACATTATATTGATTTTACGGGAAAGCTTAGCGGGAAAAGTAATCGAAAAGAATACTGTTCGGTGATTATCGACGGTTTTACTAAATACATTTTACTAGAGCATACTTCTTCTCTTGATGCCAGGAGCGCGGTACACGCGTTGCAAAAAGCAGTCTATCTTTTTGGTGCGCCTAAACGGATCATAGCGGATCAGGGTCGTTGCTACGTAAGCTCCGATTTTAAGAATTTTTGCGGCGAACATAAGATAGATCTCCATTTAATTGCTGGCTCTAGCCGGGCTAATGGCCAGGTCGAGAGGGTTATGTTATGCGGACCCTCAAAAGCCTGTTAACCATTGTTGAAAACGACCCGAATAAGACGTGGCGAGATGAAATAGGAAATATTCAACTCGCGCTTAACAGCACCCGATCATCCGTAACCAAGTATTCCCCTACAGAACTTATGTTAGGTATTCGTGCACAGTCATTAGGTATGTCGAAGCTAAACTCAGAAGCCCACGGTCAACCAGAACGTCTTAACCTCGATGTTGTGCGGAATGACGCATCTGCTGATGTCCAAAAGGCAGCAGAAAGCGAAATTAAACGATTTAATCATCGTCATCGGTCGTGCAAAAATAATAGCTTTTTCAAAAGGTGATTACGTTTTCCTCAAAAACAGTGAACGAAACCAGACAAAATTGGACAGAAAGTTTAAGGGTCCATTTGTTATAACGGCGGTACGAATTAAAAAGATTAGGTAGTTCTAATCGAATTTATAAGTATGCCCACGAGAATTTACGCTCAGTACCTCATGGACACGAAGGTGTGCTTGAAATCGCTTCTAACCTTTTGAATTATAATGAGGCCGAGTCGGCGCCAGAAGATGTAGATGCTAGGAATGACGTGTTATCTACAAACGACAGCGACACCTTGACTGCATGCTCTGACACTATATCCGCCGGCTCTTCTACTATTACCGGCTATTCACACTCTCAGTGCACACTCTGATCCTGAGACATGATATGTAGATAATGAAATCGAAATTTGGGATGAACAAGATACTCTGCAATCATAAGTATGTGGTCAGTATGTTTTATGTCTTGCATGAGTCTGTTGGTTATTGTAAGCATTATTCAATCCAGAATTGCCTGGTCAAAAGGAGAGTGTCGTCCGGGCCACACCCAGTGGGGTTGGTTGAAGGGATGCACTCGTCCGATCTAGAAGTTATATCCTTATAGTCTATCCTGGTCGGAGAGACAGTGTCGTCCGGGCCATACCCAGTGGGGTTGGTTGAAGGGATGCACTCGTCCGATCCAGAAGTAATGTTCTTATAGTCTATCCTGGTCGGAGGGACAGTGTCGTCCGGGCCACACCCAATAGAGGGTTGGTTGAAGGGATGCACTCGTCCGGTCCAGATGTGTTGCTGTTGATTGACAAGTTGAAGTTGATGGGGACAGTGTCGTCCGGGCCAGATCCATTACGGGCTGGTTGAAGGGATGCACTCGTCCGGTCCAGATGTGTTGCTGTTGATTGACAAGTTGAAGTTGATGGGGACAGTGTCGTCCGGGCCAGATCCATTACGGGCTGGTTGAAGGGATGCACTTGTTCATTTTAATGTCTTAATATGATTGACTCTGTGTTTGACGCTACAATCGAAAACCCATGTAAAGTCCTGAATGTAGCAGGATGGACGAGCGGACGTCTTGGTGATTAAACATTGTTTGTTCCAGGAATACAATAACGCCCGAGGACGGTCGTATGTCAGTCTGGCCGTGTCGGCGTTAAATTAAAAATAAATGCGATTGTCAAGAGTGATAGCTTGTCACTGTCACTCTAGCGGAGCGTCGGGTCGATGGTAGCGGGGCGGCCATCTTAGGAAGATTTCCTGCAGAACGGTTGCAAGCGCACCACGTTTTCGACGAATCGCTATCTATCGCCTTATTCAAAGTTCATTTTAAAGTGATTAGTGTCGACTAAGAATATTAGTGATTATCATTACGCAATTGTAGTATTGTTTAAAAGTAAAACTGTTTAAGTTTGTAAGACAACACGTTTAATTTAAATTACCCTGATTGGAAAACTGCAGTGTTTGTACTCGTAAGCGCCCGCGCCCCGCGCGCCCGCGCCCCGCGCGCCGGCACTCCACCCATTCGTTCTAAGAGCGACGCTTACGTTTCGAGTAATAAACCAGTGGTCACGATACACGGTCGTTTCATTGCTAGCCAAGTACCTACGCTAACTTCTACGTATATACATACTTATCAACTGGCGACGAGCTACCCGCGCGTGTAATAAAATGTCTCAACTCATCGGGAGTGTTAACGAATTTGATTATAAAAATCAGGATTGGCAAATATTCTACAAGAAATTGACTAACTTCCTTAAATTAAACAACATTGATAGGGAGAACTGGAATTCAGTATTAATCGCGCATCTATCCGATGAGTCGTACCGGCTAGTGGGAAACCTCGTGCATCCAAAGGAGGTAGAAACGGTACCGTGGACCGAGTTAGTTCAAGTACTAAATGGACATTTTCAGCCGAAAAGATCGACTTTTGCCGATAGGGCAAAATTTTATGATGCGATCAGAATGGACGGTGAAAAAGTCGAAGATTGGGCGGCACGATTGAGAGGACTCGCCGTGCACTGTGGTTTCGGTACGGAGTTGGATACGTTGCTACGCGACCGTTTTATCCTAGGTCTAAAGGTAGGCCCGGAAAGAGATCGATTGTTCGAACAGGACTTGAAGACCTTGACGCTATCTAGGGCTATAGAAATAGCTCAGGAAGCAGCATGTGCTCGGGCAGCGAGAGCTTGTATCGGCGAAGGCGGTGAGCAACTTATCAAGCAGGAGATGGTGTATCGAGTTGGTGAGCGTCGCGGCGGGCAGGGCGAGGCCCGCCCGGGTCCGGCGCAGGCGGCGGCCCCCGCGGCCGCGCGATGCACAGTGTGTGGGCTTAAGGGTCATTGCGTTGAAAAGTGCCGTTTCAAAGGTTATAAGTGCATGATTTGTGGTGAAAAAGGTCATCTTAAAAAAGTGTGCAGTGTTAAAAAGGTCGGGAAAGTTTCGTTGCATAATTTGGATGCGGGCGATGGCGACGGACACGAGTGCAAGGAATGTAATTTGTATAATCTGAGGTATGTCCACTATGATCCAATTAAAGTGAATATCTCTATAGATAATAAGTTATATTCTATGGAACTAGATTGTGGAGCTGGACGCAGTGTAATCTCAGAAAGTTTTTATAAAGAAAATTTTCAATCATACAGGTTATTGAAATCAGATGTAATTTTTTGCCTTTATACTAAACATAAAGTAGCGCCCATTGGTTATATTAATTGTGAAGTGTGTTACAATGGTATTAGGAAACAAATTTCTTTTTATGTAATTACTCAAGGTGGTCCACCATTGTTGGGTCGCGATTTCATGGCACAGTTCAACATGAGTTTCTATGACGAGTAACAACAACTTAACAGTAAAAGCGACATGTCAAGAGGTGCAGCAAATTTTGAATGAATTTCCAGAGATTTGGCGCGATGAATTGGGTCGTTTTAATAAATTTGAAGTCCACCTACATTTAAAAGAAAACGCAGTGCCAAAATTTTTTAAACCGCGTCAGATACCGTTTGCTCTTAAAGACAAAGTCGTGGAAGAGTTAGATAGGCTCGTTAGGGTGGGTATATTGATACCAGTGCAGTTCTCAGACTTTGCCACGCCCATTGTACCAGTTCTGAAAGAGAATGGTAAAGTTAAAATAGCTGGAGATTTTTCTTGCACCTTAAATAAGGTTTTAAAAATCGATAAATACCCATTGCCTCATATCGATGAAGTTTTTGCTAAGCTAGGGGGCGGCGAACATTATTCCAAGCTAGATTTAAGCAACGCTTATAATCAATTATGTTTATCAGAATCGTCACAAGACCTGACAACCATAAATACACCGAAAGGTCTTTTCAAATATACGCGCCTAGTGTACGGTCTCGCTAATGCCCCAGCTATTTTTCAACGTACCATGGAATCTCTAGTTGCCGGTATTGAAGGCGTGTCGTGTTGGTACGATGACATTTGTCTCACGGCCCCCAACAGAACCCTTCATTTAGAAAGACTTCGTATTCTATTAAGTAGAATACAAGACGCCGGTTTAAGGCTACAAAAAGAAAAATGCTCATTTTTCCAAGACAGCGTCACATATTTAGGTTTTAAAATAAATAAAAATGGCCTTAAAACGTGCCCGAGTAAGGTAGAAGCGATTTTAAGAGCCCCCGTCCCTACAAATGTTCTAGAATTAAAACGATTTCTGGGCGTAATCAATTACTATAGGAATTTCATTCCAAATGCGTCTTCAATGTTAAGCCCGCTAAATGAACTTTTAAAAGACAATGTTGAATGGCACTGGGACAAGAAACAGCAGTCTGCGTTCGATTCCGTGCGTCGCGAACTAGCTTCAGACCGCGTGTTGGCTCATTTCGATCCGCGAGCGCGGCTAGTGTTGACCGTGGACGCAGGTCCCACGGGTCTCGGCGCGGTACTTGCACATTTGTTCAACGACGGTACGGAGAGGCCGATCGCGTTTAGTTCGCGTTCCTTGTCACCAGCAGAAAAGAATTACAGTCAAATTATGAAAGAAGCGTGCGCCTTGGTGTTCGGCATTAAGCGTTTCCACCAGTACTTGTATGGTTGTCAAGAACCTTTCGTATTGAGAACAGATCACAGACCGCTTCTCTCAATCTTTGGTAAAAAGGACGGCATTGCCGTGACCACCGCCCTTCGACTGCAAAGGTATGCAATTATGCTATCCGCGTACAACTACGAAGTACAGTATATTAGTAATAAAAATAATATTGTGGCAGATTATTTTTCCCGCGCGCCGTTATCTTTAGAATCGAGCGGATCAGCTGATCGAAAGGAGCGCGATGACCTCCCAATCGCTCTGTTGTTCATGAATGCTATTCAAGAGCCGGTCTCGTTCGAACGAATACAACGCGCTACGGCCGATGATAAAATTATTAAAACCGTAATGAATTATATGCAGCAGGGTTGGCCGCGCAAGATTATCTGCAGGCAAATACTACCATTTTTTATGTGTAAAACGGATTTGCAGATTATCGGGGGTTGCGTATTCCGTGGCCATAGAATCGTAATTCCTTTAATATTTCGCGAGCGTATGTTAGAAGAGTTACATAGTGCGCATTTCGGTATTGTTAAAACGAAGAGTGCGGCGCGAAGTCGAATGTGGTGGCCGGGCATCGACGGCGACATTGAGCGGATGGTGGGGGGCTGCGGCGTGTTCGCGGCCCAGCGCAGCGCGCCGCCCCGCGCGCCCCCCTCACCCTGGCCGCGCCCGCCCGCTCCCTGGCACCGTATTCATATAGACTACATGTCTATAGAACAAACGGTATACCTAATTGTTATTGATGCATTTAGTAAATGGCTTGAATGCATTCATATGAATTGCGGCACCTCCACTAGTGCGTTAATATTAAAATTAAAAGAATTATTTTCTGTTTTCGGTATCCCGAACGAAATTGTGTCTGACAATGATATTAAGATATGTTCCACAGAATTCCAACAGTTTTGTAAAAATAACGGGATAAATTACTTAAATTCACCAATTTATCACCCGGCTAGTAACGGCCAAGCCGAAAATTCAGTCCGCACTTGCAAGAAAATGTTGAAATGTATCATCAAACAGAACAATAGTAAAAATAGCTCTAGCCCTCGCTTAGTTCAAGATAAATTATTTAAATATTTGTTCGAATACCGGAATACTATTCATTGTACTACCGGCGCAACGCCGTCAAGCTTAATGTTCGGTCGTAATGTTAGAACCAGATTAGACATAGTTCTACCTACCAGTCACGTTAGTAGTAGTTTAGAAACAGAAAATAAGGAACTCTGTAAATCTAGGAAATTCAAGTTAGGTGAAGTAGTGTGGGCTAGATGGTTCACTGCTAAAAAGGCAAGTTGGATGAAAGGAATTATAACGAATATTATTGGTAACAGAATGTTTCATATTAAATTTAAAAATTGTAGTTCTTCATGTATAAGACATTTAGACCAGATTATTAAGTGCACAGACTCTAGCTCTGATGAAATTGTGAGTGATGTTGGTTTTGCTGGAGGTGCATCCTCGTCGGTCCCGAATCAGCTCGCGACAACAGCACAACCAGCATCGCAGCCGGACTCCGAGTCATTACCGTCCTCACCCGCGCACTCGGCTGCAAGGCCGGCGCCGACGCCGTCGCCCACCGATTCGTCGCTATCACCGTTTTCAGATAATGACCGGGGGAAGGGAGAGGATGATGATGAATGGGAGGAGGCTAGTCAGGAGATAACTGCTGTACCGGCCGGACAGCCGACCGAGTGTAACAGTCCTTACGCTGTTGCAAATGACACTAACGATCGGCGATATGGTCGATCAGTGCGCCCAAGAAAAGTCATAAATTATAAGAAATATTTTTAGTAATAGTATGTATCATAACTAATAAGTTATTTGTTTGTATAACAGGGTTTCTAATTAAGGTGGGAGGAGTGCAGTGTTTGTACTCGTAAGCGCCCGCGCCCCGCGCGCCCGCGCCCCGCGCGCCGGCACTCCACCCATTCGTTCTAAGAGCGACGCTTACGTTTCGAGTAATAAACCAGTGGTCACGATACACGGTCGTTTCATTGCTAGCCAAGTACCTACGCTAACTTCTACGTATATACATACTTATCAAAAACCCACATACCCACGCTGCACGATGAATAATTCTGATGAAGGCCGTCCTGAGCTTTCATGTTAGTTTTAATTTTTTCTTGTTTTAATATTTCCTTTTTTATTTGAATATCTAAGTCATGCCGCACCTTAGACCTTTCCATTTCTTCCACAGCAAGCTTTGTCTGTTGATCCAAAGCTTCAATTTTCTTTTTATGAAGGTGTTCTAATGAAGAAGATGCGCTTGAGTGGGTTGGTCTTCTCCTAGAAACCCATGTCCGATGAGGTGTTGGATTCTCTGTAGGTTTAGTTTTGAGGGCTGACGATACAGGAGTCCTCAACATCTTAGGAGTATAATCTCCCCAATCCTATTAAAGAAATAAGTAGGGTAAAATAATAACTTGACACATATACACACATAGTTCTACTTTAGTAAAATTTGTCCTTTAAGTAGCTGTTGCGTTTAATACTATATAATAATTATAGCGATTTCGTAAAATCCTTAGCAAGTCTCTAGGTAGGTAACAAATAATACACCTGCCAAGTTTAATCAAAATCTGTCCATGTTGAGTCCGTGAGTTAATAGTCCAATCATTCAGGCAGTCACCGTTTTTTTAACATACAGCTATTAATTACCTTTTTCACAATATCTTCGTTTTCACATACTACATCTGTGTCACTTGTGTGTTCTTGCACAAACAATGTTGTAGGAGGCATAGCGGTATCTGCAAATAAAAGTAAATTTAAAAATTAAGACATTCCAAACGAATTGTATAAAAGAATACTGACTGATAATGAGATATCAATGCACAGCCCAAACCTTTTCTCAGTGATAATAATTGTAAAAGGTAAACTAACCTATGTATTCTATCTCTGCTGCTGGAAAATCCTCCGTTTGTGCAGCAACCATTGCATGTTGGTCTTGCACCGCCGGAATACTGGAGTCATTGTCAAAGGGGTTAAATAACCCAATAGCACTGGTGGATATTAAAGATATGATCCGTTGTTGAATGGGGTCCTCCTTTTTAGGCGGTATTGATGATCCACCACCTAAAACAAAAATATTTGTGAATAAGTAAAATAATGAAAGATGATGAATATGAAGAATGTTAAGCACATGAATTTACGTGTTTCATTATCATTTCAGCCACAAGAATCCACTATTGGGCATAGGCCTCCTTGACAGATGCGCCATGCATCGATTGACGGCGCATCCATTCATTGCGGCCTGCATCCATTGACTGCAACCTTTATCAGTTTATCTGTCCACCAAAGTGGACAGACAAACAGATAAAGGTTAGCTAGCCATCTTCATAGATCCATAACGCCTATCGGCATGTAGGTACCTAACTATTTTCAGTGGCATAACATACAATGCATGGTGTTTTTCCCAAAACAGTTTTTAGGTTAAATTAAAACAAAGTTAGGGTAGTGGGTCGTCTTTAAAGTTAGCATTTTAGCTTAGGTATAAGAAAATAACATAATAATACTAACCTGTTTGGATCATATGCTTCCTGTTTGTTGTTGCATCCTTTCTTGCCACCTTTTTCATGCTCTCCCATTGAGCTTTCAAATTATCCCCTGTGCGAGAAGTGTGGGTTGTACGGCTATTGTACTGGTCGGCAATTATTTGCCATTGAGCCAATTTTGATTTGACCGAAACATCATCCGTTTTTTTATTTTCTATTATTTTAAAATGTAACTCTACTAGGCCTAGCAAAAGTTCTTTTTCAGATGGCAACCAATTAGAACTACGTTTACGCATAACGTCACTCATTTTAATAAGATTGTTTATATTATTTTAAATGCAAAACTCGAAATTAAACACCACATGAACCAAACCGAACCGACAAGCAAAACTTCAAACACTACAAAGTTTTCAAATTCTAATGACGTTAATGACATTGACAGCAACTTTTCCACTCTATAATACGACAAATGAGAGTTGACATGCGTTATCCTTCTGCACTCTCCCGTTTATAGAACAACGTTTTTTTCCGGGTATTACATTCGTTCACAACATGTTCACATTCACTCCGCTATTCTCGCGTCAAAGTATAGTTATACGCTATATTGCATGGAAAAACGACTTTTGATTTATTCGAGAATAAAATCGTGGAATACATTTTTCCGGGTATAGTTATTCGCGTATAAATTCGGGTTTGGTCGAATCCGCCCTAAGTCAGTTTCAGGGATGGAAGGGTTACATAAATGGATAGTTATGTCATTTCAATTAAACTAATGTCTGTATTTCAGATAGGTACTTAGTGGGTGCGATAAAAAAATAGCAAATAAAACCAACATCAAGGCTTTCGGACCACTTAAAAATAACATAAACTCAAAATAAATGCAATAATATAACAAGCTTGTATATTTAAAAATTATACTTGAAAGTACCAATTACTGTTGCGATTGATTGAATAATTGTTTTCTTTTTTATTGTATTTATATAACTGGATTTTATTTTCTTTAATTGCTTCCTCTATCCCTTTTTTATAAGCTGTCACTGGACATTTAACTTCGACAATTGTATCCTCGCCGATAATGCCATCGGGTGTTGCACCGATAAAAGGGTACTGACTGTCTATAAATAATCCACAGGACTCGATCACAACATTTTCCTGTTTTTCTAGTTGTTGAAGGGCCAGTTTCTCATTTTCAACTCCGTGAGCAATTGATGCAATATGTGTAATATTTTTCGTATACAATAAATTTTTTATCATATTTGCGCAACTTCTGTTCTTCCGCCTTTTGATAATTTGACCAAAATTCGATGCTGTAACCATATTTTTTCTTAATTCTAGCCAATCACTGCAATTTCTTTGTAATTTAGTTTCGTTTTGGATACGATCCCTGTTCGCGGTTAATGATTTTAAATTTTGGAGGAATTCCTTTTTTGCTGTCTCGAAATCATCTTGTGACATGTCAGGGGCAACACAGTTCACACCATAATCATTATTTAACACTTTGACAGCCGACCGTTTTTTAGCGCGCACTCTCTGGGACGCCGGCCATTTTTTAAGATATTGTAGGATTTTTAAAAAAATAACTATAAGTGCTATAGGCATATTTTTTTTTTATTTCGTTTATTTGTTATCTATTTTAATGATTTAAATAAAAAACATGTTATTATTATTTTTTCTTATATTTCAAAATAAATGCTGAACATGAACCAAAAATGAAAAAAAAAAAACTCTTACAATAACATTTTACTTATTTTAACCTGCGTAATTGGTCATTGTATGGTATTTTTTGAAACATGGGTGGTAACAAAGAGGTATATTACAGTCTGGACAGTAATAGACCGTTTCCTTCCTTCCTCGTTTGCCAGTTTCCTTCTTTCTCACGTCGGCACAAACTTTTCACACTCTTGCCACATTTGTTTTTTTATCGGTGCTCGGAATCCTCTCCAGGAAGTGCCTGCCAGTCAATCTCGTGCTCTTACCCACAAAATGTGGGCCGTGTGAGGGTCCTGGCTCATCAGCTGATGCAGTTTCCACCAGCTTATCACCACAATTCATCAAAAATTGCGAGAATTTCGGACGGCGCCTTTGGGTCCGAGACTTATTATATATTACATATGAATTGACCATTGCCCTCGCTACCAAGTTGAAAAACATTTTTTTCCACCACTTCATGGTCTTCCGGTTCAATGAGTAATAGGAGACATATTGGTCATTCAAGTCTACTCCGATTTTATTATGGTTGTAATCTAGTATACAATCTGGTTTTATTCTCTTGGTTATACCAACACCTTTTACTTTAGATTCCACCTCTGACCAGGTAGCAGCGTGTTTCGTTGTCAACATGAGCACATCACGCTTGTCTCTCCACTTGCAGGCGGTAAGATTTCCCCGGTGACAAAAAGTCATTTCATCTCTGTCTAACGATTGGTGACGCCAATCCTGAGGCAGACCACGACGATTCGCCATGACTGTGCCAACTAGGCGAGTATCATTCAGCCAGAGAATGTCGGCGATTACTGGGCTCGTAAAAAAGCGGTCCATGTAAATGGTGTGCCATTTTCCAAAAAATGGTTCGCACAATACTCTGACAATAGTGTCCACAGATTTTGCATCACCTGTATAAGGGACCATTTTCAGTATGTATCCAGTTGCTGCGTCGCAGAGCATGTAGATTTTCATACCATATTTGTCTGGCTTATCTTTATTATACACTCGGAAGTGTATACGTCCCCTAAACCCACAAGTTCCTTCGTCTATTGTCAGGTTTTCGTTGGGATAGAAACTGTTTTCGCATAACTGACAAAGTTGGTCAAAGTACGGCCGGATTTTGTAAAAAGCGTCGTATTCAGGATGACCACGAGGTTTATAACGTGCATTGTCGTTCAAATGTAAGCAGCTGTAAATGGCTCTGAATCGATTGCGGTTCATATGCTTGCTGGCGAATGAAGTTTCAATTATTTCCCGCGTCGACCAATACGAATCAAAACTTTCTTTGTGGACAAGCGACATATGAATTATGATGCCAAAAAACAACTTCAATTCTTGGATTGTCACAGGTTTCCAATTGTACAGCATAGTACCTGGTTTCAATATGCCTTGTCTCAACTGTTTCGCTTTCATTACTGATGCGTAGCGATTTGTTTCTGTCTTGAGCAGTACCCAAAAAGAATGCGGGAAGAAAATAGAAAAACAGTCAAATTGTGTTGAATCTTCAGTTACCTGAGCCAATACTTGACATTGTTCTTGAAAAACTGGATTTTCACGCGGTTCTTGCATTGGTTGGTATGACCACCCATTACCTTCATCCATATCCCTGACAGATCGTGAAGTGCGTTCCGCTTCTGTTTGCTAAATTCAGAAGTGGGATAAAGGACTTAGATTGCCCACTAACGTATAAAATATGCATGGAACAAAATAACAATCATCCTTCAACCGATAGTCAAGATGACGATTTTTGACTTTTTCGCTTTATCCACATTGTTGTTGTTATTGTATTTGTGTTTGGTTGAATATCAAACTTTGTGCTAAATAGGCGTGACCACCGTCGTTCACGAGATTGACCTGGAGGTGGTTCGCGAGACAGGTCTGCTAGTAGTGAGGTCGCTTCGCGTTTGCTTAGCCCCGCGAGCGATGTTCTGCAACGAGTTAAAGAAACAACTCCGACTTTCAAAAATCATTCATACAAACGATCCAATTACTTACAGTTTCAAAGCCTGGTCATCTGTAACCATTCTCGTGGAAGCTTTAAGATTTTTATACCCCGCGAAGTCGCGTAGCTACTGCGTATCTAATTTCGATCCAAACATTCACGCGTGTGGTTTGACAAAGTGGACCGCATCCGACACATTCACAACGTGTGCCGAATACGCCTTGTTACGTTTTTAAGAAAAGTTAACGGTCGTACCGACGAACTGCGAACTCCTATGGTTATACGCGGTACTGATAACCACAAATTAGGGCAGCCCGCGATAAATGAGAACTTGACAACTGAGGACATAATTTCTTTTTTTTTCGATTTATGTAAAACCAAATGGCACTAAACTCGGGTCTCACGGTGAGTTGAATAAGAAGTACGCACTCTCGAACTCATCGTCCGACCGCGGACCTAAGTGCTACCTTTGCAATCAGCGCGGACATTTAGGTTGTGATTTCTCTAAAAAGCATCGTAGGGAACCGATTGATACTTCCGTTGTCAAATCCGAGACACAGGCCCAATGATAGTACTGCTGTCAAATCCGCAGCGCAGTGCTCATTTTGCAAGAAAAAGGGAAATGCCCTCGTTTATAATAATGATGTCCTTCTTTTAAGCAATACCGTAGACGACGGCAACGCTTTACTCTGAAAAGTCCTGCAAAAACTCACAAAATTAGACTTTTCAATAAATTTGAAGAGATGCTTATTCTTGACTACCGAGGTCGAATATTTAGGCCGAATATTAAGCTTTGGTCAGGTGCGGCCGAGCCCACGGAATTTATCACTTGTATGGACACTCACTAATCATGTCCACTTCGAAAATAAGTTTTTTTTTAAGAGCTACCACAGGTGTAGCAGCACGGGACGCATAGACCTTGTGTATAGAGTTTGGTGGTGGTCGTGAGGACAGCGTTTGGAGGAAGCGCTTGTCCGGTCCACATGTTTCAGTCGAAATGGCACTGTAGTCCGGTTCTTGTTTGCAGATGATCGAAGGGTCGCAGTAGCCAGGTTCATTATGTGTTTACGAGTTAGATGACGAGATGAGATTTTGACGAGTTATGACGTTGGTCGAAGAGACTCATTAGTCCGGTCCGTACGCTGGTATGGTCGAAAGGACTGTGACGTGTTCGAAGAGACGCTACAATCCGGTCCGTACAGTGGTATGGTCGAAGGGACGTAGTTGTCCGGTTTAACATGGTATGTATGGGATTGGTTTGAAACATGCTTGTATGTGAACCGATTCACACACGCAAAGTTATGGAGATGCCCGTCGGCATTTCACCTGCAAGCAGTGAAGACTCGGCATGCCAACACTTGACACAGATCTTCAAAGCTAGAAGACGAAGGAGTCCGAGGACGGACTCAAGCTGAGATAATGAGACTGGATGAGACTGTCTGACTGTTGGTCGAACATGACATGATGAGTTTATTGATTGTTGTTGCTGCTGTTGGTTCTTGGTTGTAGATTGTTGTTACTGTTGATTGTTGTTGTTGATGATGCGATATGTCAGGCTGGACGAGCATCTAGTATTAATAATAACGTGTCTTCCTTTTATGATTTTAGAGTGTCTGCATTAATTGTGCGCCCGAGGACGGTCGATTGTCAGTCCGGCCGTGACGGCGCCCCTGCAAGGCGTCGTCTATGGTTAACAATGCAAACTACACAGACGAGAGTAATGCTGGCTGGTATTCGCTCTGGCGGAACGTCGTGGCGTTTTGAGCAGCCATATGGCCACTAGTGCTTGACCTAGCCGCAAGCACTCCAGAAACCAATAGAGAAGCTTTACGGGATGTTTCTCGAAGTCGCGCTAGTGAACTCCTGAAGAGGAATCAAGGTCAGCAGGATGTCTTGGCTAATCGGTCCAGACGCTTGCCACGTGAATATAAGGTTGATGACCTTACTTTTGTAATAAAGTACTCGCAATCCACGGGCAAATTAGACCCTGGGATGCGAGGACCGTACAGGGTAATCAAAGTTCTGCTTAACGGTCGGTATGAACTTACACTACTTAGTGCAAGCTGTGGAAAACCACTCAAGCAGCCTCCCAATACATGGTGCCATGGAAAAGACAATGGTGCCCAGAAACTTGTGGTATATTTTTTGGAAGTGAGTGCTGTTTCTTAACGATTTATGGTTTCAGAGACAACGAGTGGGTGTGTTCCCAGAAGCGTATACCGCCCAGCGAGTGGGTGTGTTCTCAGAAGCGTGTGCCGCCCAGCGGATGGGTGTGTTCCCAGAAGCGTGTGCCGCCCAGCGAGTGGGTGTGTTCCCAGAAGCGTGTGCCGCCCAGCGAGTGGGTGTGTTCCCAGAAGCGTGTGTCGCCAAGCGAGCGGGTGTGTCCCAAAGTTTGTCTCGCTGAGTGCGTGGGTGTGTTCCCAAGCCGTGTGTCGGCAGCGTACGGGTGTGTCCCAAGGCGCGTGTGACGCCAAGCGAGCGGGTGTGTCCCAAAGTTTGTCTCGCTGAGTGCGTGGGTGTGTTCCCAAGCCGTGTGTCGGCAGCGTACGGGTGTGTCCCAAGGCGCGTGTGACGCCAAGCGAGCGGGTGTGTCCCAATGTTTGTCTCGCTGAGTGCGTGGGTGTGTTCCCAAGCCGTGTGTCGGCAGCGTACGGGTGTGTCCCAAGGCGCGTGTGACGCCAAGCGAGCGGGTGTGTCCCAATGTTTGTCTCGCTGAGTGCGTGGGTGTGTTCCCAAGCCGTGTGTCGGCAGCGTACGGGTGTGTCCCAAGGCGCGTGTGACGCCAAGCGAGCGGGTGTGTCCCAAAGTTTGTCTCGCTGAGTGCGTGGGTGTGTTCCCAAGCCGTGTGTCGGCAGCGTACGGGTGTGTCCCAAGGCGCATGTGACGCCAAGCGAGCGGGTGTGTCCCAAGGCGTGTCTCGCTGAATGCATGGGTGTGTTCCCAAGCCGTGTGACGCCAAGCAAGCGGGTGTGTCCCAAGGCATGTTTTGCTGAGCGCGTGGGCGTGTTCCGAAGCCGTGTGATGCCAGGCGTGCGGGTGTGCCGCCAAGCGTGCGGGTGCGTCGCTAAGCATGCGGGTGTGTCCCCAAGACGTGCTCCTAAAGGCGTATGTCGCCCAACGTTGGTATTTATCACCCGGATAGCGTGAGTCGTTGTGGTAAAGTATTTGACAATAATATAGGACGGTTGGGACGCTGACCATCTTATATTTTTATCATTAGTCACGTTGATAAAGTTTTCGGCAATAATATAGGACGGTTGGGACGCTGACCATCTTATATTTTTATCATTAGTCACGTTGATAAAGTTTTCGGCAATAATATAGGACGGTTGGGACGCTGACCATCTTATATTTTGTCATTAATCACTGTGGTACAGTTGTCGGCGATAATATAGGACGGTTGGGACGCTGACCATCTTATATTTTTGCCACTCTGAACTTCGAATTTCTACGTGATCTGCATGCGTTGTTTACACGAATAATCAACGTAAAGTCTTTCAGATGACAAAACCGATGATGACCTGGACCGTTCTGAAAGTAACGAGCCTGTGCCCGTGGTGGTAGGGCTATCCACACCTGATCTCGATGCTGGCATAGGAGCAGTGCAGTACCAAGATCATCGCTTTGCAGATGCAACCTACAACCTACCAACCTACAAGTCGAGGGCGACTTGGAGTCAGGAGAAGCCGTGTTAGGAAGAACTGAGGTTTTACGTAGTATTAGGAAGAAATTAGGTTTTACGTAGCACATGTTAGTTCTATGGCAAGGAGTGACAACTGACAATTGTCGCGGGTCGCGTGGGTCTCTTGTTGGGAATATCGCTCAAAGGGCTGTAAGATTTTTAATTTCCTATTTTGTGTAATTACTCTCTATTTTTCTAAACAATTACGTGTTAATTGAATTCGTTATGATTTGTGGCAGTTTAGGCTAGTTTCGGTGATTGATATTTTGTTCCAAGTTAGATTAAACGGTTGTATTCATTATTTTGTGTACCTTATTGTCTGTTTTAAACATTTCCGCTTCTGTTTGCTAAATATATAATTATAATAACATTATTATTACCTGTTTAGAATTTGTCCCAAGTGGAAAAAGCACCCTTGTAATAAAACGTCTTCAAAGTTAGATCTTATGCTTGAAATGGTTGCCTTTTCGAAATCTAATATACAGACTTTTGGCGTCATGTCAATATTATTTTCATTTCCGTATTGCATTATTAATTCGAACATTACGTCATACGTACGTTTATCCTTGTTGGTACACATACAAAAACCCGCCCCTAAGGCTACCCACTGACCCAAAGTGGAAATGTTTTATTGTTATCAGATAATACATTGCCATGTATAGTGTATAATTGTTTAAAGATATTTGGTGCCACTTTAAAGGTTCCGTCTAAAATCCAGTATGAACTGTGACTTAAAGTGGTCATTAAGCTTAGTGTTGACATTACCAATATTCTTTTATTTTCATCATAAGTTTTATCTTTTATTATGAAATTTACACCATTGATAGATGTTTGTGATAAATTTAGCTGGAAATGTACATCAGTTGGTTCTCTTGTTACTTCTTGTTTTTTTTTTGTAGTCGATACATCCTCTGCTTTAGAGCCGAAGTTGAAGGCAAGTTATCTACAACGTCCATAGGAGCATTTGCTTTGTTATTTTGTATTATTTTGCATATTTTTGTTCCAGATGAAACCTCACTTTTGATCTTTTCTATAAGGTCACTGGTTATTTCTCTCCCAGGATTTGGTTCATGATTGTGAATTTCATTGCTCTTTAATACCTTATGAATCCCATCTTTTAGTGTAGTTTGTTGGGATGCAGTACATTTAAACAATTTATTTTTCCTGTACTCACAGTACCAATAATAGGTATCATTCACTTCGTTATTATTTTCATATGTGAATCCGTTTCGAAACAACTTTACACAACCTCGTGTAGATTTAAAAATTTCACACTCATCACTACATTCACTCATCGTAAACTTTATTTACGTTATACTTTTAACAACAATTATCTACAAAATAATATATCATAACAATCTCAATAAACTTCCGCTTCAAAACACAGTGATAGTGTTTTGCATGACTTACCCACATCACGCGACATTTATGATTTACCGTCTACCCACTTATTTACACATTATCATTTAATTTGTATAATCTGTGCAAGTAACATATAGATGCAAAATTTTTGTCATTGGCTACGCAGTCGACTAAACAGAACTGGTAAGTTTAAATTTGACGACACCAAATATTTGGCTTATTTGATTTTGCGTAATATATGTTATACCAAATGAAATATTTGACTAGATAAAAAATGGTAAAAGTACTACTTGGTGAACAAGTTATTGTTCAAACGTTCACTTGCCAAACATAGGTTTTCGTAACAATTATTTGTAAAGAGATTCTTTGGTAAGTAATAATTTGGCAAATAAAATTATGCGAAAATTTGTTTGGGAAGTGATAATTTGGCAATTTCTTTTCGGTCAAACAAGGGAGACCCTACTTCAGGCATTAAGGCCATAAATATGTTGGATTAACAAATAATGTTCTTAGGCATGAAATAACGCAAAACATCTGTTATTTTTATTATCACACAAAGAAACTACATTTTATACACACCCAAGAAGTAAGCTTCCTACAATTGTTAAATTTACATTTATTTCTAGAATCTAAAAATATTTTATCATGACCGACTCGATCGTAACGTACGTCAGTAGAGGGTAAGACTTGTACACCCGCCCGTGGTTTTTTAGAAGGTTCAGGGATCGCTTCTCGTCGACTGTTTGTACTCGGTCTTCCCCTTTTACTTTCTGAGCGACTTTGAAAACGACATAAAGTGTCAGCAAGCTCGGTTCTGAAGTCAGCTAACTTCATTATATCCTTCTGGGATTTCCCGTTCACTATACTGACCTTTTTGTACAGCACCCAAGCATTTATCACAGTCATGTCTAAGAGGTGATAAAACAGCCTTGTTGTCCACTTTCTTGATTTTATGCGAATGCGATATCGACCAATGAAGCTGTCCATCAGATCAACGCCTCCCATGTGAGCATTATATTCTTTTATGACCCGGGGACATGAAACTTGGATATTCGATTTTAGTTTTTTTTCGTAACGGGTTATAGTCTCTGCTGGTTCAGCACCAACATAGGTGGAGAGCAATAAAACTTGTTTATTGTCTTTCCAGCTCGTTGCTGAAAATTCTGTGCCTTCAAAACAGGCAACGTTCTCATGATATGTGCCTCTGGGTACGTCAGACTTCAGAATTTCCTTTTTCTCTGGCAACTTGCAAGACTTACCAAGCCTGTTTCTCTGCACAGTGCCAAGACCATAAATACCTTCTTTGGTCAAGTAATATAGCAGAGGAATATTGGTGTAAAAATTATCCAAATAAATTATATGATTTATGTGCCTTGGGACTGGTCGTAACAATCGAATTACAGTATTTGATACTACTCCGAGGTCTGGTTCGCCAGGTAGACGTTCAATGTCCTTAGCTCCGGAGTAAACCTCAAAACTCTACACATACCCAGAAAGAGAGCATAAAACATATAATTTGAATCCCCACTTGTGGGATTTCTTGGGTAAATACTGTTTCATAAAATGCTTTATTTTTGTTGCACACATTTGCTCGTCAAGTGATAGCCGGTGGTCAAATGGTACAGTAATAAAGGAGAATGGGCAAAAATGTATGAAACCTGGGACCACCTTCCAATAGCAATGAGATATATATCGTTGGATAGGTCTTTTCAATTGGAACAACAATTGTTATGACAACTTTGTTGTTACAATTGTCCGTTCAGAGTTATAAGACTTATAAGTTCAGATTTAAAGATAAAAATATTAAAATATTTTTGAGGAGAAAATAATAACACCGTTAATAATTCATTAATTATTTGTTATTACGTTACACACATCGACGTGTTCTATGGGTTATCTATAATAACATCATTCAAGAACATTGCTGGTGCAGTAAATCCTTCATGAATCGCATACCCTAAATACCAGATTATTGATATAATGTGTGCACATGTGCCCATCGTTCGCCGTCCCGATATGCATGTACAATAATGTTGTACTATGTTGTTATCTTCATTTGGATTGTTATTTATTAAAATATAGCAATAATACGTCCTTTGTCTCACATGACGTGATTGAATGCGTCCACGCAAAAGCCACACATTTTCCTGAATACCGTAATCAGGCAGATCATCTAACCGATTTTCTCTATATGTTTCTATTATGTATAAACCATTTTGAAGATGCTCGCTGCAATAGCTTCGCGCCAGTTTTAACTGGTATGTACCCAAGGCTAATACAATTATTTGGTCTTCAGTGAGCCTTGGGAAGTTTTCTATTAGATTAGCTTCCAGCCGTTGAAAATCTGCCCTTCGGTTATTCAGGCGTTTTCTTTCTACATAATTATACAATAGATTTGGTGTGTCAACTTTGCGTCTTATAAGATTTAAAAACTCTTCTGCGTGGACGTTATCTTGAATGAGTACGTGGAAGTGATTTATAATAGCTGCAGCAATTTTGAAATCTCCGAACATGTGAGGCAGCGCTCTATTGAAATATTTTTGCCGCAACAGCCTAAAATCGCGTTTAAATCGACCGTTTATGACTTCCACTACCCATCGGCACATTGTAACAGCTCGTGCTTCATTTGCCTGTTCTGTAGTAAGCTGTGTCTCTCGACGATCTTTAGTTGGTGGCACATAATATTCATAACCGCAAGCTTCTATATACTCCAACCCATCCCTAAACCCACGGTCCAAGATAAATGCATCATTTTCTTGAAGTAAAACATGTAAAGGGTTTTCTTCGTCATTCATTATATCTTGAATGATTTGCGCGTCAGTTTTTGTGGCAGCGAACGGTCCTAAAACATCAATAATATAACCATCTGGAGCAACGATCAAAAATGGCTTTAACAAGTTTTGGTACTTGTGCAAACTATATGAGAGGCGTTGAAATAAAAAGTTGCTACTTTTGTTAATATAAATGTAGGTTCCATCACATATAAGAATTACTTTGCTATTTTCTTCATTGCCAAACAGATTTTTTGGTATTGTTAGATTTCTCGCCAATATATTTTCTCTGTCTATGTGATCCACTCCTAAGTGTAGTACGATGTATTCATTAATAAGGCATTCACGAGCAATAGCTAAATATCGTTCCAGTTTTCTTCTTGACATATTAAATAATGTAGCAAGCCTCTCATCTGAATCTCCCGTGCGAAGTTTTACTAATAATATGGCTAACGCAGTCCTTGGATCATTGCACCTCACGCCCAATGATGGTGTTTGCTCTAAAATGTCATCAAACTGGGAGCCATTAAGACCAACCCAGTAGTGCATTTCTTCATCAGTCATAGCTCCGTGAAGACTAAAATCTAACCTCGAACCCCGTTGAATAGTTGTTCGTAGCATGTCACAAACATCTTTAAACTGGGCTGCATTAAAATCATGAGTTGTGTTACAAAAATCAGGCAGCTCATCCCAGTTATTGCCTTCAAGATGTTCTCTGCATACTCTGGCACCATCGGGTATATATAGCTTGTAGACACAAAAGATGTGAACTTTAATGGCATTAGGTATTCTGTGTCGGGTATTATTAGCACAGTTGTTAAAAATACAATACCTATGGTTATTTGGCGCTCTTATATATTCAGGTACATGAAGTACATGAACATTTTGCTCATTCTCTTCAGGTGCTTCAGGCACTACCGCTTCAACAGGTGGTCTAATGGCATTTGCAGCTCTCTGCCAGCATCTATGGCATATGCTTCGTGTGTTGTCGAACACCACCTGATAATGATAAAAATAAGCAATTATAATAACTCGTTTAAAGAAAGAATAATTATAATTCTATGACCAACGTCAAGTAACGACATTGTAGGAGTTTGAAGTTAAATCGAGTTTGCACGGTATCCTAATGTAGCCAGCTTAGATTAGATACCAGGAGCTTTAAACATAAGAGTATTTAAAATATGTGAACACTGTAAAAATAGTGAGAACCTACAATATCTTATATTAGGCGCCATAAAAATACAGCTTTAATATATTGGCTTTTTTAAAAGTTGTCCCTTGTGCAGGCCGCATGCAAAAATGTAACCGATTTGATTCTAAAAAAAAACAATGATAGATATACACACTACACTCACCTCCAATACTGAATGTTGTTGTATATATGCAGCAACCTCTGGCTGTTCTCTTGGAAGATTTTCTGACAGGACGTGTTGTTGATATCTTCCGCGATATAGGCCTCGCCGACACATGACACAGTTGCGATGATCTTCCATCACAATTAAAACCCGATCGAGATGCAATTCAAAAGTCCAGTGTGATAGCCGAATTCAATAATCAATGCAGAGTTTCCGAGAAGATATCAGTGTCCAGTAAGAATGCCAGGTCAAAGTCGTTGGAAAGAAGCGAATGAAAAGGAACGGTAACAAACGATAACTCACACACAATGCCAACCAAAGACTGGTTGAACGTACCTGCGCGCGCGCGGCGCGGGCTCCACGAAACCGGTTTTGAGTGGGGAGGGCTCACCGTGTCTACCTGAACGCGGCCCAAAGCACAGTGTTTAATCAAGACAGACGTACACGGGTAGGTATGAAAAAGTAAAAACATAGAAAATAGTTTTTTATTTAATATTTTTTTAAATAAATAAAAAGTTTTATAACTTTGAACGGACAGTTGTAACAACAAAGCTGTCATAATAATAGTTGTTCCAATTAAAAATACCTATCCAATGACATACATCCTATTGCTATTGGAGGGTGGTCCCAATGTGCCCATTCTCCTTTCTTATTCAAATGATCTATCACTGGTCTAACTTTATGCAGTCGGTCGTGTTGGGGATGATCAGAGGGCAAATGTTTAGTGTCGTCATTCATATGAAAAATTTGTCTAATTTTATCGAATCTGTTACGATTCATGGTTTGTGCTATGGGTTCGAATTTAGCAATGTTTGACCAATACGACCTGACACTTGGATAATGGTAAACACTAGTAAAAATAAGGATTCCAAGAAACTTTAGAGAATTTGGGATTTTTTTGGAAAGCATATTTATTTGATTCGTCCACAAGAAATTTCAATATTTCTTCATCAAAATAGTAAGAAAAAAACTGAAACGGCGTTTCCAAACTCAGAATTTCTTGTGAACACTTAGTGTTTCCTTCGAACTTGAAAGCGTTTTCTACGATGTCCATATTTCTTACTCTCCATACTATATCTCGAGGGTTGCAGGTGTAATTATAGACCAAAGGAGCTGGACTTTGTTCTACGGTCTCTAAATATTGATTATCAGAAGATAACGGCGGATTTGCATCTAACTCAGGGTCAGCGGTCGAATTACCTACGTCATCTTCATCTTCTAGCTCCGTTTGAAGATCTCTTTGACTCGAAGAATAGTCGATGTCATCTTCATTATCGGTTGACTCGTCCTCTGATATTTCACCATTTTCTAGCTGCCTCAAAATGGCTTCGATATCACCCGGCTTCATTTTCGATAAATATCTATAAAGCAAATGATAAAAAAGTAATTCCAACACCAAACCAAGCAGAAAAATAACAAAAATGCAAAGTTTAAATCCAAAAATTATGATAAGCTAAAAAAATTGTCGCTAGGTTTCATAAAGCCCGGAATGCCTGAAGTATCAAAATTGATACACACAAAAATAGCATATTTCTCTTCAAGCAAAGAAGGCAATCGTAACAAATATTATATTTTAGTAAAATTATGATATTTACTTACCTCAAAAGTATTTTTATTATTCGGAAAAACAAAAATTCGTCAAAGGTATGGAGCGCCAAACTGTTTCAAAAAGTGTATTCACTTGCTCAATAAGGCGGGAAAGCAAAATGTCATAGATAATCAAACGATGTTGACATATGTTTTTTTTTAATTTTTGTTGAAAGAACAATCCAATAACGTTAAACATCAGCCTAAACTTAAAAAAAAAAACTATCTGTAAGTGTACATTCGGTTTGAAAGTTCGGTATCAAATTTGATACTCGAGGTATTTAAGGGTTAAGGTATGTTTATTTTTATTAAATTTTTAATAATTAGTACCTATTAAGTATTCTTATTTATTCCTCGAAGAAGGACTTTTCAATATATTGTGCGAGTGTTAAGTCTGCAGGTTCCTCTTCATTGTCTTGTGATACAGGTGAATAGACAGGCAAATTATTATTATTGGAGACTAATTCCAGCGCATATTGAGGTCGAGTGACATTGTCTGGTGTATCCGGTGACTCAGGTGTATTACAGTCAATAGATATATTTGTTGAAGCATATGAGCTTGATGTATTTGGGCGATTACTTTCTATATCTGCTGACTCAACATCTAATGTCTCAAATGTCATGAGAACATCAAATATTGCTCTTTTTGCCTGTAATTTCCGTACAGGTTTCAGTTTTCTTAAAACTGCTTTAACGTGTTCAGAAAAAGTCGACAAATCGTCATCCTCATCCCTATTTTTTAAATTTTCTAAAACTTTCTGGCGAGACACTTCTCTTTTCTGCAGGTACATTAAAATAGCATCTTTGTATGTGTTTTGTTACACTTTGGAAAAGACGACGACGAGGCTGGTGAAGAGGTTCGTGAAACTTGAGTAGGGATTGTGACGAATCATCGGTTAAGTTTGTTTCCGTTTCTAAAGGGTATCTATTTTGGGTCGACGTTTGACTACTTTGAGACTCTTGTGTAGTGATGTCATAGGGGTCAACGTTGCTAATAGTCGATCGTTCGTTTGGTATCAATTCCAAAAAGGAAAGCAACTTAACATAAGCGTTAAACTTAGATCTTGGATTTTTAGGTGCTGCAGACCCAGTCCCACTCTTGCTTTTGCGTTTCTGACGCAAATATGTATCCTTTAGGTTTTTCCAGTGCTTTTTGCAGCTGTCACCTGCAAGTAAATTTAATGTACCTATTATTTTTCTTTTCTAGATTCATTGCGACAGGAGAGACATATAAATCCCTATCATTTGCCTATCGGATATCAGATTCTTATATTTCAACTATCAAACGAAAAGTTCTGAGGCTACTTAGGCAAAAATTAATGCCAATCGCAATGCCACCTTTAACAACACAGGATTTCAAACGAATTGAAAAAGTGATGTGGGAGAAATGGAATATGCCAAACTGTGTATCTAGCATAGATGGTAAACATGTGCGTATAAAAGCACCACAGCATAGTGGTTCCCTTTTTTTTAATTATAAAGACTATTTTTCTATTGTGATGCTGGCCTTGGTTGACGCCGATTACAAGTTTGTAGCTGTTGACGCTGGTTCATATGGAAAAGAAGGCGACAGCAACATATTTAGGAAGTCGATAATTGGAAAAAAGATTGCAAGAAACGATTTCAATATTCCGGAATCTAAGGTTTTGCCGGGAACCCACATCAATTTGCCTCATTTTTTGATAGGAGATGAGGCATTTCCTTTAGTCAAGAACATGATGAAACCTTATTCCAGAAAATCCAGACTTGATCGCCAAAAGGAGGTTTTTAACTATAGATTGTGTCGCGCTCGTCGCGTGGCGGAAAACGCATTCGGGCTCCTGAGCCAAGTGTTCAGAGTATTTTATACACCCATAGCGATTGCACCGGATACTTGCACAGTCTTGATATTAGTGGCGTGTTGTTTCCACAATTTGTTACGCGATGGTTATTTGGAAATTAATAACAGGCCGTACTACATTCGCGATGAAAACCAAAATCCCAGCGAAAACATGATTGATTTGGCACCAACAAGTACCGTACACGATGGTATTAACGTCAGAAATGAACTAAAACTATTCTTTAACTCCCAAATCGGTCAAGTATCCTGGCAAAACAACTATTGTTAAATAAAAATATAATGAAACTGATTAACAAAAGAACTTACCACTTTTATTTAATTTTACCCCAATTTCAGACCACGTTTTGTCTTTCTTTCTAATATTCCTATAATCTTCCACACTTAAATCATACAGCAATGGGTGCTGAGACACCAATGTAATTAATATTTCATCTTCTTCTGCGTTAAAATTCTCAACAGATGCCATTTTTGTAAGAACAAGTAAAAAGTAACCTCAAAATACAGCGACACTGCAAGCGCGGCCGAGTGACAGACGCGGGCATCTGTCAACGCGGTCACAGCCGCACTGTGACGTCACTGACGCCGCGACAGTGACGCTACGCTCGAATGACGTTCCCTAGAATTTCATACACTTGCATAGAACATCTATCTGTCGCACTGTCGCGGCGTCACAGCCGCGGCGCCAATGACGCCATAGACGCTCAGTTCGAAAGGCTACCTTTAGCCTGCCCATAGAGAAAATAAAAAAGTACCTTGTGTAATTTTACATGCGCCAGAGACTCACTCACTCTCTCTAAAATTCTACTCTTCTTTTACATCGGAAATTTTTTATTGACACCCACAAAAGCCACTTGTTGAAAAAGTATTACTCAATGAAACAGACGCGGTGTGAAACGGACAATATAGATATCTTGAAACTTTGAACGAAAATATTCACGTCATTTGGTAGTTGGCAGCACTGATGACCAAAGACAAACCTGGCTGCCAGTAACTATATACCTACATAAATTGTAAGTACCTATTGTTCAAATTTTTTCTCTACTGGTCCACCGTAAACCTCTAAATAACCCTACATGTAAACCTACATTTTGTTAAACTTTTAACACAGGCTGCTGCCGATAAAACTTATTTTCAGGGAAGACGAAGATACGTCACCAAGTGACTGGGTCCCGACGACGGAGGCATATTGCCTCCTGATGTAGAGGGCGGCGCGCAGCCCTCTACATCTGGAGGCAATACTGGCGGCGGCTACAGCGGCCAAATAGACGTGTCGGCATTGCTGCGCGCGGCCAAACTGCGCCCCATATTCGCCACCGACGCCGACGGACAAAAACAAGAATCGTTCGTTGGAAGTCGCTGCGCCCCCACAAGGGGGCGCGGCAGACGGTCACGGGGCTTCGCCCCCTGGCCGTGGAGGCTTTACCTTGGCCTGTCGACACGGGCCCGTCTTAGGATGGCCTATTTAGCCTCAGTCTGTTGGACGCGCGACTGCACCGCGCGCCCATGTGTGTGATTGCTATGCGTTTTACTGTAGGCGCGCCACAACACTTGCAGCGAAAAAAAAAAAAAACAAGAATCTGCCAAGACGAAGCAGTGCGTTCGGCAGGAGCTGCCAGCTGCCCAGCGCACCACGCGGCAAGGAAGTGGAGAAAACGACGAAGGTGTACAATAATAAATAAAAAACAATGTAAAAAGTTCATTAGTTTCATTTATTTTGGCGGAGATCTGACTAAATTTTTTTCCTTTTTTAGTCATAACCCCGCCAACCCTTGTTACGCGGGGATGTCGCCACCACGACGTCACTGGGATGTTAATAGGGGGCGAAGCATGCAGTGGCCGGCCTCGTGGGAGTTGCACTGGCGGGAGTGGTGACGCCTGGTGCCACCGCAACTCCCAGAGGTGACGCTCGATTTTCGCCTCCCGCCACAAAACCACCCTGTTGTCCGCCTTCAGTCTTATTTTTCTAAAATAGGAAAATTGAAACTAGTAAACTCAAATTTGATTGAGTTACGGAAACAAGTAGTAGGTTATTTTTTTTTGATGGCACTGCTTGTAATAATAATATCTTCTAGGAGTAGACAACTCTGTATCAAGTTTTGTTTTTTTTTTTGTATGTTTTTATTTTTTGTTCATTTTACGCTTGTACAGCTTGACATGACAACTATTTGTACCTATGTACAAAAGACAACAAAGAATAGTTACTGTAAGATGTAGCTGACCACACCACAGAGTACATTGTATATCACACTCCACATGATTACGAACATCGTTCTACGAGTTATAGCAAGTAGGTAAACAAATAAATGTCAACTAAACTTTTTAAAACTTTTGTAAAAACGTCAAACCTTTCATACAGCCAACGATGCAGTATTTTAACCCTGTGATAAAAGAATTATGTAAGTTTAGTGAATTTAAGTTTGTTGTACAAACAGTATTCGGATTGGACCAGTTTTGTCATATTAGAGATAGTATAGAACAAAGCATGTTAGTACGTCGGCGTAGAATTTGAATCAAAGAAAATTTAGCTATTGTTTCAAATCCTGAGCAATACCCTTTGTTTGCAATTTTCGGCAAAATTTTTTGCTTGTTTGATGCCTTTATTGTTTCTAAATGCTTTGTTGCACTGGACTTTAATTTTTTTTCATATAAAGATAGTATTGAACAAAACCTATTAGTACGTTGGCGTACAATTTTTTAACTATTGTTTCAAATCCTGAGAAGTTCAACAAAAACATGCCAACATCCTTTGTTGCCAATTTTTGGAAAAATCCTGGGGTGCTTGATTCGTTCTATTGTTTCGAAATGCTTTGTTGTACTCAGGTAGGTACAGTCGCCAGCACATCAAGCTACCCCACATTGACCTTGAACGCGTTATGAGCAGGAACAGCGAGAATCGTGCGAAAGTTGTCTGTTTTTGCTTGTAATGTTTCGTGCTGCAGTGCGTGCGTGAGGGTGTGTGCGTATGCGCGTCGTGGTGTAGAATAACTGTTCTATGCAAAAAACTAGTTTAGCAGGTTGAATACCTACTTGAATCGAACCGAAAGAATGGTATGGTAATAAAAATAAGTTGGCCGTCACGGGACGCCCGGCAAATTTGAAACATCTATGTAATAGTAGAAAAGGGATGATTCCTGAGTAAAAAAAATATGGTTCAGTTAGATTATTATCGAAAAATATTGGACACGTATTTTTATTTTATCAAATCAATAAAAACATACGAAGATATAAAACGTATTAAAGATCATGAGTGGGGGCTTTTGACGTCACTTTCCCGTAAAAAGTGTACCGAAATGTGACGTCACACGAGCTTTCGACGCGCTGTATCGTCTTCATTTTTTGTTAACCTACGTGAAAAAAGAGAAAATACGTGTCCAATATTTTGCACTTTCATGTGTATTCAGTAAAAAGCTGTATTTTGAAATTAAAAACAAACACTCAATTTTATTTATTTGAAGGTAAATAGAATATAAAATATATTAGTATTTTTAATAGAGACTGTTTTTACAGTGGAGCTACGGGATATTATTTGACGTTTCTTCTGGTTTCTGTAATAGTGGCTGTGGTGTAAGTAAGTAGCAAGGTGTATTGGACTGTATTAAAGATTGCCCAATGATAACTGAACTAGGATGTAAAATTGTAATCACCTTAACATTGTATCAACTGCAGCAGGAACGTTGATTATTTGTCCATCTAATTATATTCCAAATTGCGTATGAACATGCCTCAATCTATTTATTTGCTTGAAAGGAATACGATCAAAATGCACTTCAAATAAAAAAATCGTTTAATTGGTCGTTTTAATTTTAGTCACAACTAGCATAAGTCACAGATTCTACATTTTATTTTGCTAAAGGACAGAAAAAAAATACGAAGTTTTGTAATCTGAAATCAAAAATCAAACTAAAACCGACTGACGAGTAAATTCCGCTACTTACACACGAAATGACTTGCTAGCCAATGCAACCTCTCAAACATTATTAAAATTATAAGAAGTATGTAAAAAAATTATTCCATATTGGCTACAGGCAACTCTTAAAATAAATTTAGTGTATGAATGTTACGATCTTTGTATTGCAATGTTAAAAATTAAATGTATTCTTTTATCGATATCTATCGATCAAATCTGCATCCGACCTAACTAGTTGAGTGGGGTCGTGGCGTGGTATTTTTCAAAAATGAAATACTTAGATCAACAATCGGTCCAAAACAAACTTCATTTTAATGGTAAAAGGTTGATTTGACTTAGCATAGAGGGGGCATCACGCCATGACAGCGTCATGCCATTTTCCGTCGGTTTCACTGCCTAGGCGCGCATGTAGATGTTTCACATCAAAAACAGGCAGCCCGCGTAATGGCTAACCTATAAAAACTTACAATCGATTTAATATATCAGAAAAGGACATAGGATAGGTTCCTTCGAGAACACGTGTGAAATCTAATAGCTATAGATACTGTAAAATTTTAATAACAGACAAATAGAAGCCAATTTAGGTATTTTTTTTAAATATTATTATAAAAAGATTGTTTGATATTAATTTGAAATAAAAAAGTATATTCTAAACAATATAATTATGTGTTACAGATTGTCCGACAGTGGACTTGCCCGAATATTTAATATTTGGTCGGACCACCTTGCGCATCTAGAACAGCGTCCAGCCTGTCTTTCATGCCGGCCACCATGTTCCAGCAGGTGTCCGTGCCTCGGAAATGCTCCCATGTAGTATGGGCTTCTCGCCGCAAGTTTTCGTTGTTGCGGATTTCTGAGGCATCCTAATCGAGAACCATGAGACTCCATAGATTCTCGATTGGATTTAGGTCAGGGCTCTTTGCAGGCCATGGCAGGCAGATGACGTCATCCTGTGCCGCGAACCACTCCTGCACCACTCTGCAGGTGTGCACGCGGCAGTTATCTTGGCACAAGTAAATAATGATGTGCCTCAGGTTGGCTGGACAAATCTTCAAAATAGCTTGCATTTAACTAGGTCAATAGGTTACTTTATGTGACGGCTAAACACCCTTATTTCAGAATTTGTGACGCTACAGAATCTTAGATAATCGATCGAAAACGTGTCACGTGCATATCAACGGGCGTCACATAAATTTGTGACGGGCACCGAGCTAAAAGTTTTGTGATAAGTACAGTGGTTTAGTAGAAAAATGCAAAAATCTGTGTCCAGCCATCTTGAATTTACGTATAAAACTTATGGCTGGCACTTCCGAATATCAATAACGGGGGCGTTTTCGAATGTGGTTCCTTTACTAATACTTGGTGACGCTATGTGTGACAGTAATAACGTTTGATGTATGGCGTCACATGTAAGGGTTTACGAGAAATCAATAAAAACTTAATGTCCAGCCAACCTGAGTTCAAGATGGCTGGACACATGTATCTCAACTGCCTGATGATCTACGACCTTCGAAATGTGTTCAAAATGTTGTGACGGGGACGATAATGATAACCTGAAATTGTGACGGAGAAACTTTGCGTAGTTTCAAAGATATTGACCATTTAAATTTTCCCATACAAACACTGCAGTAGGGTAACCAATATTGTAGGTTTTATGTAGGACAAGTATATTTTAAGGTGTTTTCTTTAATGGACGAAAATCCGTGTGTTGGTGGTTTGTCCAGCCAACCTGAGTCACATACATAAATAATGCCCTCTGGAGAGTGCAGGCGCACGGTGGGGATCATCACGTCACGTAAAATTTCGACGTACTGATCCCCAGTCATGCGCCCGCTAACCTCCACCAGTTCACCCGGTCCCATTGAGCTCATCCACCCCCAAAAATTGAGAGATATTCTTCCACTTGCTCGATTTGGTAAAGTATTCACCTGCACATAGCGCTCATTGCTGTTGCGCCATAATATTTTTTTCCGTCCGTATCCGACCGGAAGCTTTTCTCCACAAAAATGACGATATTGTTTGCCCAGTCAAAATTATAATATTCCAGGCAAAAACTTACTCTTGCCTCCTTATGCGCCTGGTTCATTAGAATCTTCTTAGCAGGGCGGCAGCATTTCTTTCCGACGTCCCTTAGGCGCCTTCTAACGGTGTTCATTGAAATCTAAAACAAAAAAATACTTACATAAATATAATACTTCTTAATTATGACAAAATAATGGTACGGGCCAACTTAACTATATGAGTATGGGTCAGTTAAAAATTATTCCTCAAAATATAAACATATAAAAAATCCGCCGAATTGAAAATTCCACCTTTGTCAAGATAGGTGCTAAAGAACTAAATATTTATCTATTATCTAGTAGGGGAAGCCCGGGCAAGACGCATATGTTAAGGGATAATGTAAATAAAACCACAATCTGATAATCCATAGAACTCTTTGTACTTTTAATTTGTACTATGTTTAATCTTCTTTGAAAAGTTATAATTAAAATTCAAAAACTTTAACGATTTCTATAATAATTATGAGTAATAATAAAAGGTATCAATTATCCGTTTTGCCCGGAGGGGTCGGGCATAACGGATAAGTCCCAAGGGCAAAAAGGATAAGTTGAATTAATGTTGATCAGTCTTCGAGTCGTCACCCGCCGGGCCTCCTCCGGGCAACCGGAGGTCTCACCTGGCGGTGACAGACCGCCGGGGTGGCGTGAAGAAAGCAGCACTATGTATAGTGCTGCAACGCGCCTACAGTAATACGCATAGCAACCACACACATGGGCGCGCGATGCCATCGCGCGTTCAACAGGCCTAGCCTATATAGGCTACCCAACGATGGGCCCGTTGTGACGGGCCAAAGTATGGCTTCTACGGCCAGGGGGCGAAGCCTCGTGACCGTCTGCCGCGCCCCCTTGCGGGGGCGCAGCGACTTCCAACGCTATACGCAGTCTTCGCATTCATCACAGAAGTAGCTGCCGACTCCTACATAAGAAGTGCAGTCTTCATGCGCCCAACTTTTGCACTGATTACACTGAATCCAATCTTCTGCCGGTGGTTCAGTGTATTTGTCAGCGCATACTAAGCAGTAAAAATCTTGCTTCGGTTTTTGTTTTGTTGTTTGATTGAGGTTCTTTTAATTTTATTTTTGCTGGGGCCTGCTAATTCAGAAACCTTGTTCTTCTTTATATTTGCCTTCTCAAATTTTAATGCTTGATCAGCTTTGACGGGAGTAGACGTCAACACCTCTGATTTCTGCCTCTTGTGTTTCCGGTCTGTTTTAGGAGCAGCCATAGTTGGAATAGGTCTAACTTGAAATGGCGTGAGGCTCACTGCAGGAGCTGATGATTTTCTCCTAGTGAATGAGCTGATCCTTCTTCCAGTGTATTGGAATAAGGCAAAGGTGTAGCAGACCTTTCAGTCTCTATTTCTGGAATGACAACGGACTGTGTGGAAGATTCAGCTACTGCCTCATTTGCAGTAGCAGATGGAATTTCTAGTAGAACCGGGTCAGTCATCATTGTTGTTGCTGGTAAGTTATTTTCGGCCATGGTACACGATGTTCCATTGAAAGGATCTTCGGCCATTGTCGACGGTGTATCATTTATAGGACCTTCAGTCATAGTAGACGGCGCGTTAGAAAGAGGGCGGTCGGTCATAGTTGAAGGAGCGTAATCTTCTTCTCCAAAAACATTTGGATCGTAGGGCCAGATTCCCGGTTTTTTAAAGCGTCCTTTGGGGTGGGGCCGTTCGCTGCCGCCATCAGTGTCGCACTGGTGGCCTCGTGGTCGTCGGCGGTGGCGGGTGGCCCCTCTCTGGGCCGGCGCTGTCGGGTAGTGATGGCGACAGTGCCCGCTCGCTTGTTTAGGGCTTCCTTTTTAAACACCGGGCATCCGTTACTGCATGCCGGGTGGTCGCCTGCGCAGTTGGCGCAGGTGGCCGGTTCCGTTCTTGGGCGCGGACAGTCTCGGGCGGCGTGCTCCTCGCCGCATCTGACGCAGGCGAGCGGGCGGTGGCATTGGTGCGAGCTGTGCCGGAACTTCTGGCACCTGTGGCATTGTGCGGGCCCACGCTTGCTCCGCCAGGCTTCAACACGGACACCACGCATGTAGAGGAGCACGGCGGTGTCGTAAATTCGACGGATGTCTGGCTGCCTCCTCAGGACTTCGTGGAATATGCAGCCGGGTCGTCCTCCGCGTGCGTTGATGTTTCGCACATACTCCGGCTCATATCCCAGCTGCCTGAGCTCCTCCTCGATGTCGGCCGGGTTCGTGTCCGCCGGCAGTCCCCTGATCGCCACCTTCAGGCTGCGCTCCGCCGGTAGGGAGTAGGAGAACCAGCTCAGGCCGCTTGTCCTCTCCAGGTCTGTAAGATAACTTTGTACCACCCTGTAATCGTCCTCGCTCTCTGAGAGGAATCTGATTCCCCCTTGCTAGGGGCGAGCGTTGGGTAGGTGGCCTAGCTTGGCACTCACGGCCCTAAAATGAGCGGCCCAGTCGGGTAGTTTCTCCACTACCAACGGAGGGTAGCGTGGTTTCTTCTGTGTTGTGGCCGTTTGGCCTGTTGCTGCGCTCGCGCCCTGCGCGGGGGCTGCGGCGGGAGAAGATGTTGCCGGAGGGTAGTCCTGGCCCGACGATGTTGATGGCCTTTGGGCCATCTCGGCGAAGGTGGGCGACCCCGTTCCTGTTCGGTGGCGTGCGTCGCGTTGCGGGAGCGGGGCGTCGGTGCACACGCGCTTGGCCTCCTCCGAGGCCTCGCCGTCCGAGCTTCTGGGACGGCGCTGGGCCCTGGCCTCGAGTTGGAATTCGTAGTCGAAGGCCAACGCGTCTTCGACATACATATCACTAATATCGTGTGAAAAAGTGCACGGAATAACCTCTGAGACTCCTGGTTGTTCGGTGTAAGCGGGGATGTCCATGGAAGTAGAAGTCGCCGAGAGATCACTACCCTCCCTCGACAGGCACGGTGACAGCACGGCTGGTGAGTCTTGGGCTGAGGATCTCGGCGGCGTCGGGGACGTGAGTGCGTCCTGCATGTGTGCAAGCGGTGCGGTGTTGGCGACGCGGTGCGCACAGGCGGAGGCCGGGCGTGCGTTCGCCGCGCGGGCGGCGGCGATGGCGGCGGCGGAGGGCGCGGGGTGAGCGGGCGCCGTGCGGGGCGTATACGACGCGGACACTCGCGGGGTCTGAGCGGTGAAGCGCACGGCGGGGGTGGTGGTGCGCGTAGCCGGCGTTCTGTTATAGCTGCCGGCGGGCCCCGGGGCCTGAGTGGGCACCGGGCGGAACGCGGGGGGTCGGATGGGCACTGCTGGTTGTCGGCAGGCCAGCGGCGTCTGTGTTGCGTGGCAGGCGTCGTTCTGGTGCGCTGGCGCTGGAGGTTGCGTCAGCTGAGCGGTAGTTGGCGGTGACGGTGAGCGTGCGGCGGGTCTTGCGCCGGCGGCACTCGCAGGTCGGGCTCCGGGTGGCGGGTCCCCGATGTACGGGAGCGACGGCGTCCGGTCGCCCGTCTGTCGTTCCGGCGAATTTGAGGAATCTGACATCTTGGTTGTAAATCCCGCAGCCTTACGGTGCCCTTGTGGTCTTGCGGGGCATCAGGCTGCGCTGGGCTCCCACTGTGAACACACCGGCACTGGATACCCGCGCGGTCACAGTGGAAGATTCCGTTGCACTGCGTCGGTTGACGGTTATTTTTTTTCCTTTGTTCGTCGAGACAAAGGACTTGGAAAAATTAACGGCTCGGGCGGGAGTTACCGAACGCGTTTTTGGCGACTACCTGCGAAACTGTTGATTTTTTCGCGGGGTCGACCAATCACAGTCCGTGCCAGCGGTGCCGCAGGGGGCTCCGTTGGCTGGCCAGCGGCGGCCTAGGGTCTCGCTGTCAGTTGACGGTGACGTTTGCGCGGCTCGGCGGTAGTTGTCGAACGTGTTTTTGCCGATTACCCACGAAGTTGTTGGTTTTTTTTCCGCGGGGTCGGCCAATCACTCTTCGTGCCAGCGCACAAAGGGGTATTTGAGACTAAAATATGGCCAAAAATATTTTTTGATTTTTTCTCAGCAAAATTGTTACCAAAATCGATTGGCATTAACAAATAAAACACAAAATAATAGATACAGAATTATACATTTTAATAAAAGCATACTTAATACAAAATCTTCTTTAATCACTATCACTATATTCATCGTTTTCTGAATTTTCTTCGTCCAGAATATCTCCGCTTTCATCTCCAGTTACTCCAAATTCCACAGGGCGTAGCAGTTCAATAGTTTCCCTACAAAATGGTTGAGTTTTTTTTCTTGGCAATTGGCGTATGCAGGAAAGATAAGGATCCGAGCTTAAAAGTAATCTGTTGATAACGTCTTTATTGCAATCTTCCCGTGAAAATTTGCGTGCAAATCCTAGCCGGTAGGACCGAAAATGTTTGTTTCGGGCTTCTGCTGCTTCCTCGGAACGTTGCCCGATTGGTAATAAAGCATGAGAAATTATCTCCGCACCATGCACTAAAATTTTGTGCATGGTTGGTGTCATCGGGTGCCAGTTATATAGTCTAACATATAACTGAGCCGTTTGGTAGGCAAAACTCTCAAATTTAGCGACATCAATCTCATGTCCGCTTGAAATGGCCTCCAAAATCACCTTTAATCGATATATCAATGTTTCATCCACCCCGGTTAACTCACTTGATAATTTTGTATCTGCAAAAAATCTGCGAGCTGAGTTACCATCGTTGGTGTTTCCGAATCCTGCTTTCGGTATGTCGATCAAGAGCCCCATCACGTCTTTGAATTTCTACTGTATTCTTTTCTTGGTTTCTGCTACAATGTTTTTATCCTCATGAGATCTAACTTGCCGTTTTCCGATAGGGATCTTATAGGCTAAGTGAAGAATACTTTCAAACAATCTTATTTTAGCATGAAGCACGGAAAGCCCAAAATTTAATGATTCGAAGTTCACATTTTTCTTCACTGTTAAATCATTAAAAGCTTTCGAGGTCGCACCACACAAATAGCATCGCATAGTAGATAATGTATTAGTTGCAGCATTGCATATTTTCCCATCTACCATAGTGAACAGTAGAGTGTTTTTAATTTGGTATTCGGTTTCATTAACAATTACTTTCGATTTGGTTAGGTCTTTTATTTGATTTTTTATATACTGAATCTCATCTAGGGTTACATCTTTAGTTTCGTGTATGAAACGAATCCTTATCGGTCTACAAAATCTTGGAGACGATGGTAATGGGTTTTGCCGTATTACTTTTTTTTCTGGACCCTTATTGTTTACCAATCTGACTGGGACAAGGGAGCTCTGGAATATGTTTGCATCGGAGAACGTTATATTTTCAAATTTCTGTTTGAATTGACTCTGCTGAGAACCGTCACATCCCCATTTACTTATCAGTTCTAAATCATCTAGATCTTCGGGGTTGCATGTTTCAAATACTTCCGTCAAATAAAGAAAAAGCCGAGAACACGTATGGTCCAAAAGATCTTGTAACTTCACCTCTGCACATGTTGACGTAACACGTTCAATCTTAGGATAACATGTTTTTTAGCCTTTTGTATCTCTGTGTAACAGGGAAAGCGAGCTTTGCCTGCTGTGCTAATAATATTGTACTGTCTTCTTGTAAAATCTCCTTCTACAAACACTGATAACGCTTCTGTAGGCGAGAGCTTTTTATTTTTAAGGCTTTCTGCTCGAGTCATAGATTTTCGAAACTTTAACGCCCTTGTTGGCGATTTTGTGATATCCTTCAAAATATTTGAAGCGACCACGTTTCCTGTAGCTCGCAAGCTCATTTGCGTGGCATATGTTAATTCGCTGGCAGCAAGCTGTTTTCGTATCTCCATTGTTTTCCTACGTTTAGATCTTTCACTCGATTCAGCGAAACATTTTGACGGTCGACCGCGAGTACTTCTATTGTTGTCGTCACTAGTCTCAGGTAAAGATGACGTCACCATGGGTATTGTAATGGTCCCCTGCAACCAAAGTCCATTGTTTGTTTCAAACGCGTCTCTTTTTCTGTAGGCTGTAGTCCATTTCTGTATGAACTCTGATTTAAAATGAGAAAGTTTATGTTTTAAAACACTTCTTTCACATTTGGTTATTTCAAAAATGTAATCTTCTAAATAGTCTATTTTTTTTTTAATTTGTTTATAATTGCACTGTAGTATAATTTTGTACAATTCTTCCTTGGTGAATGTTTTATTTGATGCATCTGTAACAAAATGTATGTTGTTTTAAAATATAGTAATGAATCGGTTGATTTTTAAAACTGTGGGTATACTTGACGAAAAAAATCATTAAAAAAAAAACGCTCTGTTTCCGCAACATTTTTGTTCATTATTAACTTTCCAGATTATCCCTGATTACGATTCTGTTACTTTTTCTAATCGGACTAGTCCGGAAATATAAGAAAGTTACACTCATTTATTAAGCTATTTCGATATTTTTTTCATAATTTTTACTGTTTCTAATTTAACCCTTTAACGCACACCCTAACTTTTTTTTGAATTCTTAATATTTTGTGTTATATACCTATTCTGTGCCGTAAACCATAACGACATCTTTTTGTAAAAAAACCAGAAAATCTTTATTTTTCGAGAAAATCATGAAAATCATATGGCCAGTAAACTGGCCATTGAACGTTCTGCGTCATCAACCATCACAGCAATATCACTGGCCAGTAAAATGGACACTAATGAAATCTATTTTATTTTTAGGAAAAGACGATAATAATAAAAAAATACATGTATTCCCTAATCAACCTTTAATAATAGAACCTATAATTGACAATCAGTTTTAATTACAAATAGAATTAACATAATATATTTCTTCTAAAACAAAACTTCTTCATTTTTAATTTTTCTCATATCACAATTTTTATCAATTGAATTGATCACTTACGTTTTTTAATTTGTCCTTCATTATGGAATGGTACAAAACATTCTACACATAGGGCTACATCACATTGAACGCATTCATAGACACTTCTCTTTGGCTTAGACGCGGTACTGCAGTATCTACATCTACGCAAATTTTTTTTTGATGATTTCATGAGCTTATGATCGCTGTCTTTATTTTCTCGAAAAGGAAGCAAAGGTTGTATCGTGTCTCCTATAAGCTCATCAGCCAGTTTACTCCTAAACATCAGGTGAGTCATTGGTTTTGTACCACCAGGATGAGCCTTCGCCCAGGTATCCTTATAAATAATGTAGGAATTGACGATCGCAGCTTCTATCAAATAAAACCAGATTTTCATCCACCAACGTCGAGACTTCCACGATATATTATAAGATGCCATATACTGGTCAAATTTATCTACTCCTCCCATGTATTTATTATAATCAATTATAGCATTTGGACATGGCACTTGTTCTTTATTACCCCGACTATTAGTACGGCGCACATATCCTTTTTTGCTTGGATTGTGCATATTTGAAGCAACACAAACAGCTTTTTTGCCTCTGTCTCTCCATTTTGAAACAGAAATGTTAGAGCTAGTCATTGCGCAAGCACTTTCACCCAAAGCCATAGTTCTATCTTGTGGCAATTTGTTAGAAGGGAAATATTTTCTTGTAGGCATAATAGTACCAACACCAAAAAGTTTCTTATTCAACAACTTCACTAATAAAGGCAAAGAAGTAAAAAAGCGGTCAAAAAATAAGCAATAGCCCAGATGCTCAAACATTCCAGCCAATTTCAAAATAACTGTCTCGCCCAAACTCATTTCTCTCTCACCTTCCTGCAGTTTTCCTTCGTATACATCGAAATTCAACATATATCCCGTTACAGCGCAGCATATAACCCATACTTTGAAACCGCGTTTTATGGGTTTGAGTGGCATATATTGCTTCAAAGTGGATCGTCCTTTGAAAGCTATCATACTTTCGTCAATAGACAATTGCCGATGAGGGCAGAATACCGATCTAAAAACATGAGAAAAATGTGTCAACAATGGTCGTATCTTGAAAAGTCGATCATAACCCATGTTGCCTCTGGGTATCATCTTTTCATTATCATGCACGTGTAAAAATCTCATAATTTTTAAAAATCTACGCATACTCATTACGTCACTAATGCGAGATACATGAAAGTTTTTTTCCCGTGACCAATAAAGCCGCATTGAAGGTAAATTATGGAATCCCATAATTATCAGAATTCCTATAAAAGATCTTAGCTCCTCTTCAGTTATATTTAGAGTTTGCTGGCACTGTGTGGCATATCTATTACTTTCTGTAATCATGAGATTGAAAAAAAAAGGTGTCAAGAATAGGGTCAATATTTTCAACGGTGAATTTAGATCTACTTCAGTTTTTATGCCCACGTAATTATTGAATGTACTATTCTTGTACACTGGTGGTTCTCGAAATCTTTTATTACTCCACTTACTAAGATCTTCATGTATTATATTCTCTCGAGGAGCTGCGTCTTCGGGAGAAATTATCTCGTGATACCTGGTCGGATTTGGTGATAGCGGCTGTGGCGGTTGAGATGGCGGCGGCTGCAGAGGTGGCGATGGTGGTAAAAACACAAACTCCTGTGGTGGTTGTGACGAAGACGATGCTCCAGAAAATGATCCTTGGTTTCGACTACGTGTGCTCAGGGTGCTGGTACTGAAACTTTCATCGAAGCAATCATCGGCATCGGAATCACCACCGATGTCTGATTGTGTGGCCTGGTCATCAGTAATACCCACGAAGTCATTCCATTGGTCCTCGTCTAGTGACTCCAACTCCCGATAAGTGTATGTGTGTCTAAAACAATGACAAAATTACAATGCAAAACTATTACATTACGATTTTCATAAGTACCTACACATCAGCAATAAAACGGCGAAAATTAACCACAAACTTTCATAATTATAGGTTATAACTACCGAACAAGATTGTTTATCGCAAATGTATTATTATATTATAAGACATGCTTATATACTTGTTGTAAAACAATATGTTTCATAGGGATTACTCGAAAATAAATACTCAATGCAACATCTCAAAGTTAGGTAGTCAAGTTTTTGGTTATAATTTTTCAACAACCCGGTTTGAATTCAATCTCAAATAATATATGTTTTTCTTATTATCCACGATTAGATTTGCACATAACATCGAAGTATATAATATAAAAGAGTAGTTTCACTTACCTTTTCCAAGAAGACATGATTTTTTATTACGATAAAACTTGTAAACACGTAACGTACACACGCGATGACAGCAAATATTACAGCGCGGGCGCACGGTGGCCAGTTTACAGGCCATCTTGAAAAAAGGCGCGAATTTAAAATGTCGCGCGGCGAACTTGAACGCTGGCTAGTTGATGGGCCAGTGTGCTCTTACGCGGGTCGTAAATGTTCATATGGTTCAATATATAAACAAAAATCTATGAGATAACGACCTTGAAGTGACTGGCCAATTTACTGGCCACTTTGTATGAGCCGTCCTATAAAGGGTTAAACCACAAAAAAGAGAAGAAAGATTCAAAAGAATAAGAATAATTTATTTAAAAAAAAGTAGGTATTACAAAAGTGTACATTTATGTGCAGTAGTATTATTTCTAAACAATTGTATAATTAGTGCTTTTATGTAAACTACTAGCTTTTGCCCGCGGCTTCGCCCGCGTGGATGTCGAAAAATGCAAAAGTTAATGTGCCGTAAGTTGAAGACAGAATCATATCAGCATAGTATTCGTCTGATGTATTGTAGTTATCACCACATCCATTTTCAGAAAAACCAGAAAATTCATCCCAGTTTTGCTTTACGTGATCAACAATTTGTTCACGTACTTCGAATGCCATTTCTTCATTTCCGTGCATCAAAAAAGAAAGAGACCTAAAAAGGCAAGCTCCGTCCCCTATGATCGGTACAACGAACTGTGGTACCATCTGCCCATCAATATTTATAATTTCAACAACCATAATATTTACATTCAATTTTCTTAGTCTTAATAAAAGTAAACGTGTGACGTTTGAGTGACGTTTTTAAACGTCAGCCTAAACAAAAAGTTTGAAGGTCCTAACATCAAAACTGAAGGACTTTCATATAAACTTCCATCCCCTATTTTACCCCTTTAGGGGTGGAATTCCCAAAAATCCTTTCTTAGTGGATACTTACTCTTCACAAAGAACACACCCTCCAAGTTTCATATCTCTAGGACCAGCGGTTTGGGCTGTGCGTTGATCTATCAACAATCAGTCAGTTTATCATTTTATACATATAGATAACTAAAATAAATATAACTGTTGCAAGTTACGATAATGACGAAATCAAATGTTAGGTAGCGACCTAAAAAAAAGATATAAACATTAGTAAAATAATGTATAAAATAAGCTACATACCTCCATCACCAGAATCCATCATCAACACTTCTCAATAACACTTAATTTTTTTGTTATATCACCGCGTAAAGCTTGATTTTTTTTAAGGCGCCAAGAACAAAACGTACACTCTAGACCAGGGCTTCCCAAACTTATTTGTACTGTGACTCCCTTGGGTCTTTGCCATTTTTTTACGACGCCCCTCAACGCAGTCCCCTAAAATACTAAACAGTTTTTGTATGTACTAACTAACCTAGTAACAGGTTATCAGGAAGACACGAATTGGACATTTATATGATATTTTTTATTAAATGAAAACAAATTTCAAACATAAGCATAAAAATAAAAAGAGATATTTATCTAGATGGATGTGCTTGCTTTTCTGATTCCTTTAACAGAGACACGGACAATGTTTTCCTTGCCGGCAATTTATATCTGGGAATCCATCTACAGAACTTTTTAAAAGCTCGTCCCTCATCGATGGAAAACGGATGGAATGAATCCATACATAAATCTAGTAAATCTTCGTCGATCTTTTTTTTTTGCTCGATGCTGATTTTTTTATTAACAAAGTGATCCATTACTTTTTACCGCTTAGCTGGTGGTGGCGCGAGTGGCGGTTGTAATGCAACCGAAGAACAGGAAGAAGTACCTGGCATGGGATCCACTTGTAATGTCTCAGGTCGAGTTGCCTGGTCCCTTTGTGATGAGAGACTGGACTGGTCATCACTTCCAAACACTGATAAATAAATAGATGGATGTTTTCTTCGTAAGTGGCTTTTTAAATTTGCCGTTGACGATTTATAAAGGCGGGTACAGACTGCTGCAACGCAACATGCAATGCAACACGAAACGAGCATTGCATCAGTGTAGACGCGGGGCGCGCACAACGTGCGCACGAACCGCGCATGTACCTACTCACATCTGTTTCCGAGATGCGCGCGAACGGATCGCTCAGTCTGCAAAAGAACACGCAAAGGAATGGATCGTGACGACCAATTGCGGGCTCTGATGATAGTCAGTGCTTCATTATTAATAGTGAATCATGTGATAAAACGCAGAAGACATCGACGTTGGTGGCGTACAGAGTTGTATAGTCAGAGAGCTGGTGCAAAACTAATGGCCGATATGAGATTAACTGGACAATTTCAAAATTTCTTAAGGATGAGTCCAACGACATTTGAAGATCTACTCAGATTAGTCGGACCAAGAATTTTTCGGAATCGCACACAGTTAAGGGCTCCAATTTCAATCCAAGACAGACTGGCAATAACACTTCGTTTTTTAGCTAGTGGTGACTCTTACACAAGTTTACAGTATACCTTCAGAGTATCAAAACAAGCCATAAGTGGCATTATTACAGAAGTATGCTCCGCCATAATTGAGGAATTAAAAGATTATATCAAGGTAAGTTTTATTCTTAATAAGTCAATTAAAGAACAGTATTATCACATCAAATCATTGAAGTCGTCATAGGATTGGTTAGATTCTAGTGACGTTACAGACGATGGCTGTTGGTTCATATATTCTTCGTTCCTTGCCGTGGTATAGCCATAGCGTCCGGCTTGATTTGTATCTGGAGTTTGCGCGGAAGGCGAGGGACGATTAAATCCGGAAGTTCCAGGACGATTAACATATCCGGTCAGATCCACATAATCTTGTCCTTTCTTCTGTGATGCATAATAGGATTCTTGGTATGAACTGGGGTAGTTATCCTGCTGTCGATATGATGATTCATAATAACCTCTGTCAGCCTTCATCAAAATTTCAAAAATTCCATGTTCGACCGAATTCCTGGTTTGAAGGGAATAAGTATTCATTTTAGCTGATATATAGGAAGCGAAAGTTGTAGTTAAATCTGGAGCGCCTGAATTTCCCAACTTATTGGCAGTAGTTTGTAATATGCCCACTACATCGGCCAGTACACTGCTGCTTTCATCTTTTTTTGCTTGTTTAGCTCGCGTAGGTTCATACCGTGTACGTGGAGTAGCAAATTCGTTCTGCAGATTTTCTTCATTAATCGGTTGTTGAACCGCCTCCTGAAAAACATAAAAATAATTTATAACTGTAGGTCCCATCTCTTGATATAAACTACTAGATAGTAGATATAACTCTCCAGGAAGGTAGGTATCGTGGCACCGATGGACAAATGTCGAAACGACTAAATATTTAGTTCGTTTTTTAGTCTAGTTCAATATAGCTAGCAATAAAATCAAGAGATGCTCACTATAATGGCACCTCAAAAATTGTCACCAGCGAGTGTTGGGCTACTAAGTACAATGACTGTCTCGTAGCCATAAATTAAATAAAAGTTTTTTGTTTTAGCTTCCAACGACAGAAGAAACTTGGTTGAACATAAGCAAACAGTTTGAAGAGAAGTGGAATTTTCCACACTGTTTAGGGGCACTGGACGGAAAACATGTTGTGCTTGAGGCACCTATCAAAAGTGGAACTGAATTCTACAACTATAAAAACTTCTTTAGCATCGTTCTTTTTGCTTTGGTTGACGCCGATTATAATTTTCTATTTGTAGATGTGGGAAGCCAAGGAAGGATTTCAGATGGTGGCATCTTTAAAGATACAAAACTCTGTGAAATGATAGAAGATCGTACAATAAACCTTCCATCACCTGATTCACTCCCACGGAGACATATTCCAATACCATATTTCTTTGTGGGTGATAGTGCCTTTGCTTTAAGTGAAAATCTGATGAAACCATATGCTGGGGCACATCCAAAAGGCACTTCAAAGAGAGTATTCAACTACAGGCTAAGCAGAGCCAGAAGAACTGTTGAAAATGCATTTGGTATCATATCGTCTGTCTTTAGAGTTCTCAGAAAACCAATGCTTTTACAGCCTGATAAAGCTGAGCTAGTGGTTATGGCAATTGTCCTTTTACATAATTATTTGAGACGTCACTCTAGAAATACATATATGAATGACACTGAAGATGAAGTTACGAATGAAGACACACGTAGGCAAAATAATGAAGATATGAGATCACTACTACCTATGAGAAATATTCCTCGACGATCGCCTGCACATTTGAATGCGTTAAGAGATGAGCTCTCCGATTATTTTATGAAAGAAGGGAAGGTTCATTGGCAAGACAGATGTTCGTAAAAGAATCAATCCAGTTTTACTTACCGTGTTCGTTCTCTTTCTCGGTTTGTTACGGTTGTCCAAGAACTTCAAAGAATCAAAGGCAAACCATCGACTTTTGTATGTCTCCGAGGCACCTGAAAAAATAAAATAATAATCATGAAAAAAATTAAATAAAAAACATAATTCAGTCAGTTTTAAACATAGTTGTTTTTAAGTAAACTTGACTAATAATAATTAATAATATTTAATAATTAATTTGTGATTTCAATCCATTAAAATATTGTAGTTGTTGTCAAAGTTGTCATTTTGTAGAGAAAAAAGCCAATTTCAATATTAGTCGGCTATGCCAATTTACATTTCAATACACAAACATTTTTGCGGTTTCCAACCTACGATTGTACTAAGAATAAAGTATATGAATAAATAATAAATAGTAAATTATTATTATTTATTTACCTTTTCCTGTTCCTTTCGATTTCTTTTCCTTCGCTTTTTCACGACGGTAGGATGATAAAATACTAATCATTTTACTGTAACATTTTTCTTGTGTTGTTTCCATCAAATTAGCAATTTCCATCCATGCATCCTCTTTAAAATGTTTTTTATAAAAATTCTCATGTTGTGGATTCCACAAAATTTCCTTTGATCTGTACACTTCAATTAATTGAAGCACTTTTTCTTCACTCCACGTAAATGTAACCGCCTCCTCCGCCGCAGTAGCGTCGTCTTGTTCCATGTTCGCGCGCGTCTAGCCGTACACACCACACAACCTGTCCACACTGACGCTCCGCGCATACTGCGCGCCTCTTTGTGTTCGGGGAAAAAACCGACAAATTTCGGGTCGCTAAGCGCAAGAGTTGCAACAATCTGTTCGTGCGCGTAGTAGACGCGGTTCGTGCGCGCAAGGCGTCTACACTATGGGAATTCTGTTACTTTACATGATACATTGCAGCAATGTGGACGTCAAATTCTTGCATTGCATGTTGCATTACATGTTACATTGCACCAATGTGTACCCGGCTTAACTTATAATAATAATAATACATTTATTTCAGACCATAAATCCATAAAACACACACACATTACAATTTTATACATAAAACATAGATACATACATGAAAACACAAAAATACATAAAAAATACACTAAAACAAATTTATTTTAAATACTGGAAAGACGCACGATGAGTGGTCGTCTAATGCCACATCATTGGACTGTCTGTCCTGTCGGCTACTATTGCCATTAAGCTGTTGGAGCTGTCGCGCACTCGCCGCATCAGGGATGCTATACGTGTCCGCGTCAGTGCGTAAAAATCTGGCACGCCATTCTTCGCGAACATCCCCGACGCACTGCAAAAGCGCGGCATCCCCAATATAACTCTGAAGGCGTTATTGTATTGGACTCGCAGAGCGTTGTACGAGCTTTTTGTATAGCTGACCCATAGGGCACACGTGTACATAGATTGGCAATACGCTCTAAAGAGTGTAATTTTCACCTCCCTAGTACAACGTGCAAACCTACGAGCCAGCATGTTACATCGAACTGCCAATGCTCTGCGTTCCCTCTCCATGTCCACATCGTCGGACAGACTATCGGTGACCCAATGCCCCAGGTACTTGAACATCGTGACCCTGGAAAGCTGAGCGCCCCCCAAGGTGACTGGTGGTACTATTTCATAACATTTGTTACCCGCTTTGAAAACCAGTAGCTCGCTCTTGGTCACATTGTACCTGAGGCCGTGAGCCACCGCATAGTCCTCACAGATGCGAAGAAGCCTCCTAAGTGCACTGACCGATGGGCTCAGCAATACCATATTATCGGCGTAGCTGATGTTATTGACGCAGTGCCCGTCAATGGAATGTCTTTGCAATCATTGCAAGTTGCTTTAAAAGTTGTATTGTCTTTTTCAAAGTGGTGCCAAATAACACTGCTATTTTTACGAACCGATATAATTAATATTTACTAACACACTATTTACACAATACACTATTTGCAATTTATACACTTACACAATACACAATATTTATTTTTATTGTGTATATACTAATATTTATTCACAATATTTCCAATTGGAAATACATTTGTGTGTTATTTTACTATGACTGGCTTGTAATATTGTAACATGTATTTTTAAGTGTCAAATATTTGGTCTTGACCGACAAGCGATGCATTGCGCATTTCAATCAGGACTAAAAAATAAAAATACGTAAACAAAATTCAAAAATATTATTATTCAACGAATATAGAGTATAACGAATATAGAGTATCGATTTTTATAGCCTTTGTTATAGAGTCTATTTTCATTTAACAGCGTACGCTCAGTGAGATGAACGTTAGTTTCGGCATGAGAGAGAGAGAATCAATAACATGCGGTCTTCGGCCGTGTTCGTGTTCACTCGTTCCGTTCCGTCGAGCGTCGACTACATGTTCGGCGAAATCGAGTCGCCGCCGCCGCCCCGGTGGCATGCGTAAAATGTCGTTCACGAATAAACTGGTTTATCTGTGGTCAGTAAACTAGTCGAACAGTTCAGATCGCATAAACCGTCTAAAAAACCAGTTCGTTCATTCAACGCACATCTCTAATTTATAATTAACACGATAAACGTACTAGGTAAAAAATAATAATAAAAGGCAATTGTGAGGTGGTAATTAAAAAGTAAAGAGTAAATCGCTTTAATTATTTAGAATAATCGATTACAGTGGCAGAACAGGTAACTACCTGAACATTTGTATTTATAAAAAGAAAAACCTGGAACATGATAAACAAAATGATTACTTATTATAATGATTTCCTTTTCGAAAAGTTAGAATTTTAGATTTAAATTGTTGTAGGTAAAAACTTTGTGTCCGTGGGAATTTAGTTCTAAAAGTTGTGTAACCGCCGAAACCTGACATTGTTCTTTAGTTGCAACTCGTTTATTTTTCTGAAATGGTTAGTCATATCAATAACTATGTTGGTTCGTGAAGCTTTGCTTATAATGGTTCGCTATTGTTCAGGTGCATATTCCAAAACGCCGGAGTCCTCTGCTGGACTCCGGCGTTTTGGGTATCAATGGGCCCATATCCAAGAAGGTTAGCATTCGGCACCAAGTTTGCTGGAACTAGGGCTGCTGGTAATGGCTGTTAATTGGGATCATTCTGTTGCCTGGCTGTAATGCGTCTAGCGGTTACAAGTGGGCAGATATATGCTTCGTAAGCCATTTTTTCCAAGAGGTTGGGTATGTGATCAATAGGTGGAGTATTTTCCACTTCATCCTCTGAGTCAGATTCAATGATTATTCGGCTTCTCTTTTTCACTAGTTCTGGTTCGTCTGGGAAGAGGATTATCAGGTTAATGTATCACATGTACTCGCTCGTAGTACCGTATGATACCTGCCTATTAAGCTGTGAATGATAGGCGATGGTAGTTCACTGATAATAATCACATGCACTCGCTCGTAGTACCGTGTGATAGTAACATATTTTATCTTGTTAACGTTTTCTAATATCAGGTAGATTTTTTGGACCAAGTATAGGCGCTCGTCCTATCGTTTAGGTCTGTGCAATCACTTGTTCGAGTAATACGTTATTTATTCTATTCAAGCAATGACAGGTAGATTTTTTGACCAAGTGTAGGCGCTCGTCCTATCGCTTAAGGTCATAATATTTCGTAGCATTGCGAGTGATATATTCGTTGTAAATTAATTTATGTGTTGTACCAAATGTACATGTTGTATTTATTCTATTCACTTTTACGCTGAGAAAAAAGCTAAAAATCAAAATGGCTAATTTTCGTACATACCTTCTGACGAAGAATCAAGTAATTCCATCAGTTTTTGTCTTAATTTCTCTTTATCTTTTCCCATTATTACTAATTCACAAGAAATATGTTGATAAATCGAAATTCACTATTTATAGAAAATAAAGTGTTTTATTGGAGAAAAACGCTGTTCGTTTAAACACGAAAGACATAATGAAGAGACGTTTACCTGTCCGTGTTGCCATAGCGGGCAGGCAACTACATATTTTAAAGGACAATGCTCATGGAAGTATGGAATCCCGTACCATGCTGCATCAAAATCAAACCTTGTTTTTTATAGACTACACTGATCGTATTAACTCCTACAAAAACTATTTTTGAAAAAAAAACCCGCGTTTCAGAGTTATTTTATAAAATCGAAACTAACCTAAAAAGTAGGTCTATTTTTTCGACGCTACCAACGACGTATTTTAACACACATACATTACATTATTGCTCTAAAAACAGCGTAATACACTAATATTAGTAAGAATTACGAGTTAAAGTAACATCCACAGTATGCTTGACTGAAACTCGATTTTATTTTAGACCTTTATATTGCCAATACTGTCAGTCAGTACAGTACAAATGTCAGATGCCACAGATAAGATAACTATAAACCATAGAGTATAGTAAGTGCTATAAACTAGTCGGGATTTAGGGATGTAATCGATAAATCAAAATCTTTAGGCTGAGAAAATCTATTTTGTTGCAAATAGCAATAAACCAAACTAAATCGATTTGGTGTACTGATCTTACTTAATTGTAATTAATTTTAGAGTCCGCTCGACAGACAAGGGTTTGTTCAATTGAAACGGAACGTCATTTATATTCAGTTGAAACGGAACGTCATATAAAGGGAGTAAAACAATATTCATACTTTTAAACTCGAAAAGTATATTTCCAGTTCAAAAATCAAATCCCCGACACGTAATGCCGTAAAAAAATATGAAACTAATTACTATAATATTTTGGTTTTGAGGCGCGAGACTTTTTGGTACCAACTTTGGTCATTGTCCTTTGTTTTTTTTTCTACCACATACTTTAAACGCGTGTTTGTTGATACGAATAGTACGTAGACTACATAATCATCTCAGACAAGGCGTTAATAAGTATAATATAGTTTGTTAGTATCTTACCTGCTCTATCAGAATCAATCACTTTCACTTCGTAAGATCAACTTGAAAACATAAAAACTTTTAGAAAAGCGCCGAGAACAGATACGTATATATACACTAGGTGAAACGGTCAAATTCCGACTGACGCTACGCGTGCGGGGTGTACGGTGGCAGGTAGATCGAGGATGGGTATTGTTCTCTGGTTCGTCCTCTGTTCGTGGGACTCGTTTATGTTAATGTTTTTGTTATTTGGATATTGGGACTTTGGACCGCTTAGATCGTGCAAATACCGGTATGTGCGGCAGTTACCACCGAATTGGCTAAGGTAATTATTATTTTGGCGTCTGCCATCCATAGTCTTGGAAAGAATTAGCATTTACTGTTAAAACATCAAACAAAAACGACATTATAATTATAATTAAATTGAATTATTATATTAAATATAATTAAATTGAATTATTATATTAAATATAATTAAATTGAATTATTATATTAAATATAATTAAATTGAATTATAATTGAACGTCAGTGTAGAAACTACATAGATGTTTATTTACCTAGTTCACATTAACAGTCTGACAAAATACACAGGTTCTTATTTTATTTTAATGCAGGAGGACGACACGGTGCATAAGTGATTGGGCTAGGCATTAGGCGCAGTGCTTTATAAACTTACAGTTATAAATGTTTAATAATCAACGCAATTTACTGGATGTTTCGGTAATAGACATGCTTGCACCACAGCTGCGCGTAAGGGACTGGCGCTCGTGCACGCCACAGTCCCGCTTGGCGACTATACATTTGTCGCGTCAGCTTTTGTAGCGTAAGCCCCTACAACATTCCCTCTTAGCATATCGATGGCAATCTAAATTGTATCAGCCCCGGACTGAGCTACTAGTTTGGCACTTTCAGTAGCGTCCATCAGTTGTGTAGTGAACAAACAACAGGACACGCAGGACATTCCAGGGCAGAGTCATTAATGAATCTCCACCTGAGCAGGTTTATTATTATTATATTTTAAACGTGTAAGTTTACGATAATATCTAGTACATTATGTATTTCATCAGATGTAGGTTTTGTGATCATCAAGCTTGTGCTGGTGACAACAAGTGAGAGAATAAGATTAGGACGTCTAATGTTTGTAATACCGTAATCACGGTATTGGGGCATCAATACCGGTATTGACAAAAGCCCATATTAAATCCGTGATCACGGTATTACGGGATCCCGGAATACCGGTATTGAAACCCCTAATTGCGACAACCAAATATCAAATAACACAACAATCAACAATTTACAACAACCGGTCTAGATTATTACAGGTAAAAATAAAACTTAATTTTCATTTATTCTAAGTCCAAATCCGACCCTGTACTTATTTCAAAGGTTAATCTGCCTTAACACAATTTGCCTGTGACAGGTAATCAAACAATTGAATAATAACAATAACAATTCGACAATAACAAATTCCAATGAGTTGTACAATATTGTATTGTTGGTCTCAACCACAAATCAACAATAAACCACACAAGAAAATCAAACAAGCAACAAAATATTAAACTATACCTATCACAACACACATGAATTTTCCAATACAAAGAACATGGGCTACATATACCATCGCAATTCATTTAATTATGTGTTCCAATTTTATGGTTAATGTTCAATACTTCCAATTGACCAGCGCCAGGTAATTGATTAAAATAAAACCACGCTCTGCTACCTGTTATGTTCGAAGCCCAATCAGGGCAAGTACTGATCGGTCGAACTTGTCCGCGATCCACGGACCCAATCAAAACCAAATCAAACGTTGCCTAACAAAAAAGGGGAAAATCAACTTACCTGGTGCTGTTCGAGGTGACAGCCTGTCCTTAGGTTACGCCGTTCTGTGTAGTTATGTCAGAGTAAATGTGTGTGTTCTGTAGGTGAAGTTGTGTCAGACGGACGTTGTCCCAAGAGGCGCAGATTCTCCAAGCGCGTAACAGCTCCGAATGCACCACAACAATTGTTCAAGATAACAACAAGCGGCTCCGGGCCTGACCTAAGTCGTTTTCACTTCTCACCAATGTCTTTTCAATATTCAATGTCACACGCGGAAACTATCTGTCAAAAAATCAACTGACAAGACATTGACAGTTGATCGTAATGGCGTCGGGTGCGTTCCGATAAACGTATGGGATGGAACAGATGTTGTGTACTGATTCGAAAACGGTTTTTCCTAAATGTCGGTACATACGATACGGCTTTATGTTCCCATTGGCGATGTCGGGGTATTTTTTTACTTCTGATGACAAAAACAAAAAAAAAAATGATCAATGGACCATGCCCATATTAGTATGGAGATGAAAGTCAGCAATGCCAAGCAATGCCCAAATTGCAGCTCTATGTCATACGATAACTTAATAACAGTATTTTTATAATATCTAGATTTAATGTCATATAAAGCACTGATTGAAAAGTTATTGGACGTTAAACGTGATAACTGCCTACGTATTGTTTATACATTTTATCGTTTACAGACAGCATTGCTATTAGTTTTGCACTAGGAACTTCATAATCATCACATAAGCTAGGCCAGATCAGTGTTCTTTTATACACTTAAATGTCTGTAAACATTTCAGTTATTTGGATTTATCTAGTCTGTCTCCATAGTATCTCCATCAATATAAATGTGAAAACAATTTGGTTAGATGCAAAACTTAAGTAGGTACTCGAGTAACGTGGCAACAGCATCCCACTGTTCTGTTACCTACGAGACAGTTACAGCAGTATCCTAATATAGTATCTAAACAATTATTATTAGATGGTTGTGCATCAATTAAAATATAGGTGAAATATTTACGCCGACCAACATGACGCGATTGTCAACACACAAAAACAGACGCAGACCATAGAGTGTAGGTACTAAGTATAAAGGAACTGAATGAATGATTGACAGTCTGGAGTCACGTCACCTCTCACCCGATAGTTTTTTGGAATGTGTTTGACTTGGAGCTAAGTCTTTTGAGACATTTCTTTATTAGATTTTTGCTTGAATTATATTTGTTTGTTTGAAGCGTTGATTTATATTAAAAAAACCGCATATACCTATATTATAAAACCTCAACACTAATAGTAGGTAGATATTCGTTATCATCGGTAACAAGTAACAACACTATCACAACGAATTAATAAATCGGCCAAAGGACGTGATTCTAGACCGTAATAAACTGCACTTTTAGTGCATGAATGAATGAATGAAAATACATTAATATCAAAGGTACTAAGTACTGCAATGTAAACAAGAAGTCTTTTTTTTTCGTTTTTTTTTTATCCAGTGCTTGATAAGTTTCAAAATTAACAGCTTAATTCTTGTTTTCATTTATTTGTACTATCTTGTAATTTACTTTATCTGGGCATTTCTGGGGCACAGATGGGCATGGTTCTTTACGTGAAATAGCTGTAAATATTAATATTATATTATGTTATAATCTACTATTAAAAAATGTGTACCGAGCTTACAACTCTTTAGTTTTACTAGAAACTAGCGGTCGCCCGCGGCTCCGCCCGCGTGGATGTCGGTTACCGCTGCAAAAAGCCTACCCAGGAAACACACGGTGACACGGTCAGCAAAATGATTCCCAGGTCAATTCACAGACACCGACAGTAACATCTAGAGGTGGGCAAAGTGTATCATTTTTGCGATTGGATCATTTGAATCTCGATCACTGAAATGATCCGAATCACTGATATGTTTCATTTGGCTCATTTGGATCATCGGCTCAAAGGATACAAAATACAGAATGATACGTATACTTACGTTACATTATTATTTCTTTATTCATTTTTTTTACACATTAATTACATTTTTAAATATTGGAATATAAAATAATATAAAAACATTTAAAAATATAAAAAATAGTAGCCCACCGGCATCGGGAACAGGGTCCGAGCTACCGGTGGTCAGGGCTCTTGAGAGAGGAACCTCCTAACAATACGCGCCGTGTCTAGAAGAACTGCCTTCTGAATCAAGCGCTTGATCCAGCTGCCCAGCGAGAGCCTCCTCAGATGTTGGTCGAGGCTCTTGGCTATTAAGCCATTGGCCGACACGACTATCGGCACAATGACTGCTGTACTCACGTCCCACATGTCGACAACCTCGCGAGCCAGATCTAGATATTTGAATTGTTTATCTTTCTCTGCTTTCACGAGGTTCTCGTCATGCGGAACCGTAATATCAACAATCATTGCGCGACGCTCCAATCGATCTATCACCACAATGTCAGGCTTATTGGCAACAATAGTCCTGTCAGTGATGATAGGTCGATCCCAATACAACGTGATATTACCATCATCGAGAACTGGGTCGGGCGCATACTTATAGTATGGCACTTCTGATTCCACAAGTTTGTACTTCAAAGCAAGTTGCTGGTGGATAATCCTGGCAACGAGGTTGTGTCTATGCAAGTACTCTCCGTTAGCCAGACGAGAACACCCAGAAATAATGTGTCGGATCGATTCTCCCGGACGGTGGCATGCCCGACATATGTCAACCGTGCCATCCTTCACAATGTATTTCCGGTAGTTATTCGTCATCATAACTTCGTCCATTATTGCACAGACAAAACCTTCGGTTTCCCCGAATAGGTCACCGAAACGCAGTCAAGACACGGACGCTAAGAAGTCTACATCGGACCCATGTAGTGCCCGGTAAAAGCGTCCGTGAAGCTCCTTGCTCTGCCATACCTCCTTGCGGTCAGTAGTGTCTAATACTCTAGGCTTGCGCCAGTTCTCGTTAGCCAGGGAGAGCGGGGTGAGGCCCTTATCTACTGAGACCACATCTCGGTGCATCCCCACGTCGGCTTCTAGGAAGTATTCCCTGAGACTGCATACCTCGCGGTTGTGCAGGGTCTTAGCATTTAAGAAGCCACGACCCCCGCATTTCCGCGGGATATACAGTCTCATCACCGACGACCGTGGGTGATGCATTCGATTTGCGGTCAACAGTGCGCGGACCCTCCTATCCAGGGCATCAAGTTCCGTCTGAGTCCATTTGAGTATGCCGAAAGAATACATCAAAACCGGCATGACCCAACCGTTGAAGGCGCGCACCTTGTTTCCGCCTGACAAGAGACTGTTTAGCACCTTATTCAGGCGGCCAAAAAAGCGCTCCCTCAACGATTGTTTCATGTCGGCAGTGTTGATACCTAATGCTTCCGACATACCCAAATACTTGTAAGTTTCTGTTGAGGAGAGGGATCTAAGGTGTATGGAATCCGAGAGTTGAGTTCCCATGGATTCCATAATCTCCCCTCGCTTCACATGCATGACTGCACATTTGTCCGCACCAAATTCCATCCTGATGGCGCTACTGAAAGTTTCTGTTACCTTCAGTAGCTTCATCAGTTGCAAATTGTTGGGGGCAAAGAGTTTCAGATCATCCATGTAAAGAAGGTGAGATATGACCTGACCACCTCTCCTTAACCGATAGCCTAGACCTGAACCTTCCAGCAGTGTACTGAGAGGGTTCAAGGCCAGACAAAACCACAATGGACTCAAACTATCACCCTGGAATATACCGCGCTCTATCCTTATCGGTTCGCTGTTCCCCTGGATCTGTCGACATCCTGGATCTGTCGAAGGACCGTTCTCCAGTGCCCCATACATGACATCAGGAAGGTACGCAGAGTTGCATCAACTTTATACAACTCCAGCACCCTCATGAGCCATGTGTGAGGCACAGAATCATAGGCCTTCTTATAATCTATCCAACATGTAGACAGATCCCTTCGGGAGCGGCGAACCTGGGGGACCCGTTCCTACATCCATTCTGAGAGGCAGACATGATACAATTACTATCAATATGTTGGTTGATTTTAGCTCTCAAAATGGATGTAAGAACTTTATAGACCGTTGGTAAACATGTAATTGGTCTATAATTTTTGGGCTCCGCAGTACTACCTGATTTATGGAGCAGGTGGGTAATTCCTGTCGTCAAGAACTGGGGCAGCGACCCTGACTCTAAGGCTGATTGAAACTGGGAAGCCAAGCGAACGTGCGATCTCTGAAACCATTTGATCCAGAAGTTGTGCAGTCCATCCGGCCCTGGAGATTTCCAGTTAGGTAACGGACGGACTGCACGAGCTACGTCTTGGGGGCTGATGGTGATTGCCCCCATTTCTGGTATTGGATCACACGCTCGTTCAACCTCTCGTGTCCAATCGCCCTCAGTGTGACTGACAGGCACCGACCAGATGTTGCGCCAGAACGAACACATGGCGTCATCATCCGGCAGACGTGTGTCAGTCACACCTTGGTCCGGTCGTTCCCAAGCCCTATATACCCACCTTTCATCGCTTTGGAAAGTACGATTCTGAGTGTATCGTTCCACTCGCCGCTTATACCGGCGAATACGGCTTGCCCATGCACAGATCTTCTGCTTCAGGAAGTCGATACGCTCTGTGACGCGGGCCAAGTAGTCTCGAAAACTAATATCAGTCCCCGAGAACGCCCGCCTCACAAAGCGCATCACTCTAGGACGAGTATTGCCCTCCCTGAAGCAGATTAATTTGCCGATGAGTGCTCTAGCCTCACCGATGCGCCGCTCAATCCTGCACTGCCAAGCTGGAGCAGCTAATTTTGGTCGTGTAGCTCTGTCATTGTTAGGAAATTTGACCTGAGCTACACGACATGCCGCTACAGCTCCACAGTACATTATTGAGTGAGTATCGGCGAGGTCTTTGCTGCTGTCAAAGTAGTTTGACAGCTGCGAATCTAGAGCACACACCAGCGCCTTATTTTTCTTGTGCATAGGCAAACGAGGTAGTCTTGGTCTAAGTTCAGGCGGTGTGGAACGGTACTCCCGGAATGCACCCTCCAAAGCACTCCTCAATTGTGCGTTGCACTGGGTACTCACGGATATAACTTCATCATCATCCTCTTCACCACCGCGGTCGGATCGCGGCGAAGCACTGGTAACATTTTGTAGCTGTACCGCGATCATGGGTGAAGCAGGCGTAACTAGGTTACTCCGTGATTCGGAGCGTAGTCGATCAAGTACGGTGTCATCCAACATATGGTTACGCTGCATGACCCGCACCTGATCCGACAGTCGTTGCGCCGACACGCTGACACCTGGCTCAAGCACCTGAAACAGAGAGAGCATCCGACCACGGTACGCAGTCAAGTTGCTTCCCCCCTCAGTAGCCCCATAATATGCGCGCATGACATTCTCATTAATGGACTGAGTCCATCGCATGCGCGACACATTTCCACCGGCAGCGGGGACCCTGTTCGGGGCCGGTTGGCCTCGAGGGCCCAAGCCCGCTGGTGGCCGTCCTCTTCCTCGTCGTCGTGGTGGTGATGGAGTCGACGGCGGGGAGAAAAACTCGTCGCTTGAGCTCGACGCAACTGCAGCGACCGGCGACACGGTGTTCACGGATGTGGCGCGTCCCGGCGGCTGCGAGGCGGAGCTGAGCGACGAGCCCGGAGATGACATTATTATTATTATTAGATTATAAATAAAATCGATCTTCTTTCATACTTTATCCAGGCTTAGGACTGGCGGCTAGACCTTAATTCAAGGCCAGCTGGTGTATTTAAAAATCGATTCTATTTACAGTGATTTGTTGATTCTATTTACAGTTTTTTTCTTTTTTATTCTGTTTTTTTATTTAAAATTGTAATTTAAGAAAAACTATTTTTGAAACTTTATCATCTTTCAACATTGTACGACGCGTATTCAAAATATGGCCCGTTTTTGAAAAAACACGTTCGCACGGGACAGATGTTGCGGTAATGCAAAATCTTTTTTTTACATATTGATACAGAATGGGATAAATGCCTTTTCTGCTTTCCCACCAATTTAAGGGATCATGACTCCTGGGTAGCATTTCGTCGTTTAAATATTTATCCAGTTCTTTTATTCCTGCCGCCATTTGATTACGCGGTCTGAGATGCTGACTCAGTTCAGCATCAAAATCGTCCCATAACGATGCTGATGTTGCAGGCACAGGTGGCACAGATTCCGTGGTGGTAGAGACCGTCTCAGTAGCTGTGTTTGCTAGACGTCGTCTTAAGGTCGTAACAGCTGTTTTAAATTTTTCCTGGTCTCTGAACGCGAAACCTTTAAAGCGCGGGTCTAAAATTGTGGCTTCGGCGTATAGAGGGTTTGATTCAATATTTAAAAATCTATCACACAACTGCTGCTTCAGGGTGTCCAATAATAAAACTATTTGCGCAGGTAATCCAGTGTCCTCATTTATATATTTCTTCACGTGTTTAATCATAATTTTTGCCAACACAATTACTTTACTCAGAGTAACCTGTGTTTCTGAACTTATCTCCACTGTGACATTATAAAATATTTCTAATATTTTAATCGCAATTTCTACTATTTTCCAGTCTTCCGGCGTCAATATTTCCAGATTTGTGCCGAGTATTGCCACAGTGGAAATTATGGCCTCTTTTAGAGTAAGGAATCGACGTAACATTTCGTATGTAGAGTTCCATCGTGTGACCACTCTTACTTTAATTTTAATTCTGGAAGACCCATTTGTTGTTGGATTACTTTTAATTTAACTAATGCGGACGAACTCTTTTTAAAATATTCTACAATAGACTTCACTTTAACTATACTGTTTTTATTAATTTCTTTTAAACCCGATTGTACAACCAAATTTACAGAATGGGCAAAACATCCGATGTGTTTCCAGCCACCCATCCTAATAGCAGCCGAGATATTGGCGGCATATTCACTCACTACAGCAACGACTTTATTTTGTATTTTCCATTCTGTAATTTTTGCCTGCAAAGATTGGAATAGATTATCTGCCGTGTGTCTGTCAGAGAAAGAAAAGCAATCTTAAAGATATGATCTCATTTTAGTATTACTATCCAAATAATGGGCGGTGAGAGAAACAAAACTAACATTGTTAATCGACGTCCAGGAATCCGTTGTTACTAACAACTTGTTAGACAGACAGCCCAGGCGGAATCTATGTCGACTTGAACTTTTTCCAAACATTCCTGATACATTTTTGGTAAAAGACTGTTTGATACAGTTTTTCTTGTGGGTAAACTGTAACCAGGAATAATCATATCGAATAATTCTTTAATTTCTGGTTGTTAAACGAGCGAAATTGGATGACAATTTTTAACAATTATTTTGATTATTTGTTTATCGATCTCATTTGTTTTCTTTACAGACACAGGTTTATGTATAAATTCTGTCATAGTGGATTGTTTAGGAATTACCATTACCGGTACGTTTCCCACGGGCAAGGAAATATGTGACGTTGAAGGTAATTCATTTTGAGGTATTACGAATGACGTAGATGGTACTGGATCTGGAGTTGTTGATGATTGCTGCTGTTGACTTTGAGTATTCTGTTGTCTGCTTAGGTGTATTTGAATAGTAGGATGTTTGACTTTCATATGCCTACTCAAATTTTCTATGGATTTATTGGGTATGCTCATAATTTGTGCACAATAACCACATTTCGCTTTATTGTCCGCGAGTTCACTAAAATGGTTCCACAATGGACTTCTCTTTCTTATTGGAGGCATTTTAGTAATAGAAAGAAAGAAAAGAAATGTCCTAGTTAAGGTATGTAGGCACCTATACCTTAGAAACTCAGTTACTACGAAGTACCTAGGTACAAGCACGTAGGATTTGTATTTACACACATTAATCACAGAAAGAAAATCAGTCACAAATACTTAAAATTAGCCAGTTTTTAACAAAGTTAGCAATAATACTACACTTCTCATAAAATCGAAACACTTTCGTTTTTATTGTTTTTGTCCTAATTTTTTACAAAAGAGAATTAATTCCATGAAAAAAAAAAACATTATTGTGTAGCTGGCAGTTTGGTCATTACAGTAAGAATTTCATTTGTTTATCCTATAAATAAAATTAATCACTGTTTTGAGACAAATGTGTATTTAGGGTTGGAGTACGTTTCTCGTTTAAAAACTAAAAATTAGCGCTTGTCTTTAAACTTTTTGTTTCTTATTTCATTTACTGTGACTTTGGGACGTCTGAAAAAACTTTTTTTTCTAAAACATATGGATACTTCGCCCGCAGAAGCCGCCCAAGTGGTGGCATTGCTGGATTCTGGACTTAGTCAGCGTGTTGTGGCTGCAAGATTGCATCTAAGCTTATCATCTGTTCATAGAGTCTACAAACGCTATCGGGAGACTGGTTCGTTCACGCGCCGTTCAGGATCTGGCAGGAATCGGGTCACTTCTGAGCGAGATGATCGATTTATTGTAACAACTTCTTTACGAAATCGACGCCTTAACGCTTTTCAACTGCAGCAGCAGCTTCGCGTTGTACGAAGAGTAGCTGTAAGTGACTCTACAATAAGAAGAAGGTTGAAGGAACGCGGATTGGCACCGCATAACCCAGCGAATGGGCCGAAATTAACTGCAGACCATCGAAGAGCGCGCCTTAACTTTGCACGCGAGCACCTAACTTGGTCATACCTTCAGTGGAGCAAAGTACTGTTTTCTGATGAGTGTAAAATTATGCTGTATAGTAACGACGGAAGGAACAAGGTCTACAGAAGAGATGGAGAACGCTTTGCACAATGCTGCATTGAAGAAAAGGTCAGCTATGGTGGCGGTTCGTGGACGGTTTGGGGAGGAATCAGCGCCGACGGTAAGACAGAACTTGCCTTTGTGTCTGGGCCACGGCTGCCTGCACTAAACTCTCATCGGTACATCGAACAGTGTCTTGAACCTCATGTAATGCCCTATGCACATTTTATTGGCAACGACTTCATATTCATGCACGACAATGCTAGAGCTCACACCGCGGGCGTCGTACGAGATTATCTTACCGAAGTCGGTATCTCCATTATGGTATGGCCAGCAAGAAGCCCGGACATGAATCCCATTGAACATCTATGGGATGAATTAAAGAGACGAATTCGAGCAAGAGATCCAGCCCCAGAAACACTTAGCCAGCTGCAAAATGCAATCCAAGAGGAATGGGATAATATACCACAACATGTGATCGTGACTCTCATCCGATCGATGAAGAACCGTATGGAAGCAGTAATAAGAGCTCGCGGAGGGAATACAAGTTATTAAATAAACGTTTCTTACATTTTTTTTTCATTTATTTATTTATTTATTTAAACTTCATGTACAATAGTGGTACATAGGCGGACTTAATGCCACAAGGCATTCTCTACCAGTCAACCTTTACGCGTGTTGTTTTACCCATTTCCTTCATATTCCATACAGGGTAAAAATTACTCATTATACAAAATACGAAACCTATGAAGACTTAATTTGAATTTAGAACAATAACATTAGGATTTAAAAACCTCATACTACTCACTATTAAATGACATTTTACATTTATTCCTAAATATACACATTTTTCTGATAATCCTTATCAAATCATAAACTGCGAGGTGTTTCGATTTTTTTGATGAGAAGTGTATTTACACACACTATTTTTATTCACTGAGAGTCTGAGACAAAAGTCACTAAACTAGTACACTAAACCTATTTACGTAATTCAATGTCTATTTACCAAAAATTCTCACGTAAAGTCTCTTAGCTCTAACGCTCTAAAGAAAGTAAGTCAATAATCACTACGCAAACAAACTAAAATGTTTTCGAAAATTTGCGCGGACGAACGAACATAAACAATCTGCCGGCCTCGTGCCGCATCAACGTAGTGTTAGTGAAAACATTATTATCATATGCAAAAAACGACCGTATAGTATTTGATACGTAAGCGCCTTAGTGGTCATTTTTACGTGCATGGATAACGACAACGAAAATCTGTGATAGCATGAGTGATGCACATCTCGATTGGTATCTCTGTCTGACTTGTATAGATTGTAATTATGTCGCCCGCTCACTCACGACTCGCGAGTCAATAATAAGTAACTCAGTGTGTCCGTCTCTCTCTCTCGCTCGCTCACTGTACCAGAGCAAAGTAATGATTCAGATCCAAATGATGCGTTTGAAACGTTTTTACTGAACCAATCTTTTGACTCACTGCAATGATCCGGATCAGTGAGTCGGTTCCGTAAAGAGTTACACACGTCTAGTAACATCGACGACGCAGTCATTATCCGCAGGCTGCACAGATTGTTTCTGTGTATGTTAAAGTTGTTAATGATGAAAATATTTAAATGTAATTAATACTAAGTTTTCACTTCTGTCGGCAGTCCCGGAACGCAACCCGTTGTTTTAGGATAGATAACTAAAGCGATTATTGTAGAGCTTCTCTATAAACAACATTTGACGTTAAATTATTTTCAGGTATCAAAAAACGTAAAGTTGCCCATGCGTAAAACATTCAACTAATTTGAATGTTTGGCCCTGGGATTTGTTTATCGTTAGTGCGAAAGAATTTTTTACTGGAAATTGGAGCCTTTTGAATGGTATAGGCGAATCAGTAGGGATCATGGTTATATGAGCTAATTCACCAGCTGCAGGGCCGGTGATAATTTTCGCTACTATTAAATTAACTTTTAGCTCCTTTATAACAAGTCTCGTGCCATTATACATGTTGGGGGGGGGCTTAAATTTCTGAGAAGCATTCTCGGCGAGCCAACTTTTAACGACAGTTCATGAGGTGGTAGCCCAGCGGGGTTCAGAGAATTCAAAAATTCCTGGGGGTAGTGCACAGCGTTTTTTAGCACTTAACTTCCCGGTACTTTCTGCATAATTAAATTGTTTATTTCGTTGACTGTTTCATTCCTGGGAGAAACTATTGCTCTACAACACAGCCAACGAAAATCATTTTGATGTAAGTTTTCGATGTCAGGATATATAGCATCTATCAGACTATCTAAATTATGGACTATTTGGCCTAGAGACTCATCCAAAGTAACCGCATAATCGGTGCCCAAAAAAGATGGAAAAATTCCTTCTCCAAGTTTCAGCAGCTGTTGTGGAAAATTGCTATACGTATTTCCATGTAGATGAGCTCTCATATTGGTGCGCAAATTCAAATGTTGAACAGATGTCCAAAGGTGAGACAATTTTAAACATGCCTTCATAATATCTGCTCGCGTACCTCTGTTGACGACTGGAAGCGTTTGTCGGAAATCTCCGGCAAATACAAAAGTGATACCACCCATGACATTAGCAGAGCTTCGGAGGTCTTTTAAAGTACGGTCCACGGCAAGTAGAGCACGTAGACCGTTGATCTAAAGATACGGATAGCGGGAGTTTAAACCTAGAGTGAGCAGTTTTTTCTTCGTTCAAGAGAGTTGCAGCAATTCCTGACGAAGCAACTGCAATCGCTATCTTCCCTGATTGCCATTTCTTAGCAAGTATCAAATTTGCGAGAAAAATCTTTCCGGTGCGTCCAAAAAAAAAAATCTCCCCATGTTATTGTTCACGCTGTCCACAACTGACACGCTGTCGCTGTCATAAGCACGTCTTTGATCTGGTACTAATTTTGGCACATTGTCATTAACAAACGCTGTTAGATCATTTCTGTTATACTGTTGTACCATTGTGTCAATAGTATTATTTTGGGCACGAACGGGAGAAGGTAATCCAAAATCACTTAAATTTTTGTCGTTTAATTCTAGAAGTTTGTTTTCTATTTCGATTAATCCTTCATTATACACACCACTTTTGACTTCAGTGAAGGGTAAAGTGTAATCCTGATTTTGTTGTCTGATACGATGTCTAATATCTTCACAGAACTGATCTTTGAAAGTATCCCATAACTTCAATGGTTCCGATGGTTGACAAAATAAAAGTATGACTACGAACAACTCCCTTAGTTTTTTTGGACAATGTGATAACGAAGCTTCGCTTAAAGTGTTACCCCAATGGTCATCGTTTTCAAGTAAACTTCGGTCACGGCAAGCTGCTTGATACGTCTCTTTGACAATACCGTTTACAGTTTTAAGGTATGCAAATGAGGTCGGACAGCGTACGTGGTGCAGTAGAATCCTAAGACAAAACACTCTGATTGGGATGGATGTATCCCGTAGACTCTACCTAAAGCGGCAACTTTTTTATCCCCGAATGTCCAACTACATCTTCACCACGCCTCCTTCTAGTGAATTTATTATTTGCCCATGTATAGTATTGTGGGACTTCATGATACAGAAGAGTTTTCGCGAATTCATCTTCATTACAGAGACCAAAAAATGCCAGTAATGTGGTATTGCGCGGGTTTTGGACCACTTGATGAGCTGTCCCTGGTGTAAAATACACCCTTTGACCGTTCTCTAGATGAACGGCCAAATACACTACAGTAGGATGCCGGTCGTGATTGGGAAATTCAAATAAGCGCCAGACAGCTTCAGATGTGCTTATGTACCTGCCATTTACATAGTTTTCGACCTCATCGTGTGGGTTTCTATGGCTAAAAGTTGCCTGATCTGAACCTTTATTTATATACTTACATATTTATTTAATGGCTTGGACAGAGTGGCAATACTGCACGTTTATATGAGCGTTAAAAGTCTTACGTAGTAGCGGGGAGTATGGAACAATCCACCTATTATCTATCGTCACCATGTTGCCCCTGATTTGTAGCGTAGTGCTCCGACCGCCATTTCCTGTATCGCGCCTACGATAAACTGGATACCCATCCTCTCCGGTCTGGGTATCGTTCATGAAACGGCGAGGGTATTTTTTTGTGCAGACACCGTTCTTCATGCATGGTGCAGCTAAATTATGTTCTCCGCAGGGTCCATGTACCATATTTTTAGTTATAATGTCGTGTAGTACCAGATCAATTTGTTGATCGGGTAGCTCCGCAACTATGACACTGTCGATCTCATCTGGTTGTATTTTAGTTTCTAGCCAGAACAACAAATGACAATGAGGTAAACCGCGCTATTGCCAATGCACACTTGCCGTATAACATTTTACTTTACCGAATATCTGTTCTTTGACAAATAATTTGATGAATTTCTTCATCTTTAAATGAAATACACGTGAAATTATGTCATGACGGTCGAAAGACCGTTGTCCTGGTAGCAGCTTCGCTTTAATTTCAGGTCATTCGGGGTTACATGCTTAGTGTGTGACCTTGGGTGTAGATTCAATAAAAGACTGGCAACGACTAACTCGTGTATTGTTTCTTCATAAACGACAAGTACAAAGAGCGTGCTAGGACATACTGCACAATGCTTATATATTACGTACGAAATACAAACTTAGCTTACGCTACACAGAATACACATTTAGTATACGCTATGCCGTTACACATGTAAAAGTGACAAATAAGTCAGGTCTACCATAATTTCGGACGTAGGTCATCGCGTCCTGCGTTTTCCCTTGCATGAAACACGGAGAACCCGTAAATGACGATGGCAATATGACAGGTTGACCGATATTTGATGGGTCTACATTTGCGTCATGATTAAAAGGCATCGCTGAGATGAATGTAGTCATCAGCCCTCAGTCTTTGTTGATTCCGAGAAATATAATTTAATCTTTACGATATAATTTTCCATCATGTCAACACAATATTGACGAAATAAGTCTTTGTAATAATGTAACGGATTAAAAGAGTTAGTTCTAAACATTAATCTAAATATATAAAATTGCATACACGAAACAGTTTTATTACGTGCAGAACCCTGCTGAGGGATAGTCAAATAATAACCGTCTTCTCCTGTCACAAACATTATAGGATACTGTAGTGGATCATAGGACCGATGTAGCTCAGAAACTCTTTTGAGCTTTCCGTCTCTACCGTGTAAGACTATATCCTTGGGACCTTTGTCTTCATCGACCAAGAGAACGGCTGCCTCGTTTACAGTAGGAGCATTATATCTGCCTCTGTGTGCTGTCTGTGGAGTGCGATTTGAATGAATAATTAACTTTAAATTATCTGAGGAGTTAAGTTCTAAGTTTTGTTTAAAACTTCGTAACGGAAAAAACACACGTTATGATTATTCAAAGCGGTCTGTAATTCGCGAATTAAATCCATTTTTAAGGTTGGTGCGATGCTTGATCGCAACGATAACTGGTCTGCATCCGAAATAAAATATACTTGCAAGAACTGTGGGTTTTGGCCTGATGGTGGTAAAAGGCTACCAATGAGATGATGCACCTGTCCTTCAATTTTAAAAGTGGGCATAAAATTTCCTTCCCTGATTTCTTTTGCGCCAAACGAAGTCATTTGAAAAAGACTATTTATCTACGTATGTTTGTAAAAAAATTACCAGATAATGGATGGTTATTAGTTAAAAGATTTTTTATTGGTTGTGGCGGTTCCTGAAGGTTAGGAAGACAAACTTAACCTGAAGCACAGCACATACCATTAGGTTCGTCTGCCCATTTCTTGGCAGAGCAGTTAGAGCAGATCTTATTCATGACTCCGATTTGGATCATCATATCTGAAAGCCAGTCTGTTGCTGTTAGCTAAAATTCGATTGCGAACTCTATTTGTGGACAAATGCTGTCTCTCTGCCTGAGCTCCAAGTCGCTGCAAACGCTCGACACTCGACTCTCTTTCGCGCAACTGAGAGGTCCTTACATTTTGTTCATGAAGACGTTGGGAACGCTCCAGCCTCGACTCTCGAGCACGTAACTCAGAGGTTCTCAGATTTTGTTCAGCAAGGCGTTGTGAACGTTCAGGTGAAGATTCTCCCATACGACATACTCTTGCTGCCCGTGTTTGAGAACTTTGTTTAGAAAGTTGAGACCTGGCTCTCTTAGGCATTTTAAGAAAATGTTAATAGCGTGTAATATTCTAGCTCTGAAAAGATTTGTTGTTTAGCCCTGAAAAGAACTGTTGGTTAGCCCTGAAAAGAACTGTTGGTTAGCCCTGAAAAGAACTGTTGTTTAGCTCTGAGAAGAACTTTTGCGTAGGTGTAGTTTTAAGAACGAAATCTAAAAAAAATCGCACGTAAATTATTAGACTTCGCGCACGACCGCTGCGTAGGGAGCCGACCTCGCGTCTGGGCCGCGCGGGTACCTTACTCATAGATCTAAACTCCCCTCCCGCACGCGCACCCTCGCCTTGGTGACGCCCATTTCGCAACGGGCCGTGCAGCAGAAATCGTAACATTTCAATTTTGCCATAACTTCTAAACCAAACGTCCAATTTTAATCATTCAAATACCAAATAAATTATCTAATTTATTTTGATAAGGATTAATAGCATGAGCAAAATAAACGCGTTTAAATGTAGTCCAAAAAAATTCAAGATTTTTAAATAAAAAAATGCTTGTTGTGCCTCACTCGACATAGATAGGTATAGTGTGTCGCGGACTTTTTGTAGATATTTATAAGATCTACAATTAACTAGAACATTTTATGGTTCTATCTTTTATAGTTTAGGCAGCGTACGCAAGATAAGTAACTTTTCTGGTTGATTTTTTACACCTTGTGTCCGAAAAACCCAAATATCTTACGGAACCCTATTTTTTTCCAAAATAAAATATGCCTATGTTACTCGTGGATAATGTAGCTTTCGAATGGTGAAAGAATTTTTAAAATCGGTCCAGTAGTTTTTGAGCCTATTCATTACAAACAAACAAACATACAAACAAAGTTTTCCTCTTTATAATATTAGTGTAGAAGTGTAGATAAACAATAAAATTTCGAACATCCATGGTAGTGACACTGAATCCAAGGAAGTGGCATTCCATACAGTTTTTTAATCATGGAAATGACTTCAAATCATGGACGTGACATTCTACATATTTTATATAAAAGATGAATTACTTCTTAAATAACATGTTTAATCTTAGTATATATCAACACTATTTTGTATTAAAATATGAAACATATTAAGTATATATGTAGGATCAGGAGTGCCGAGAGGTATATCTTCAGGGTTTGGAGTTCCCATTTTGTTGGGATAAACAAGACTGTATAATCAGTTACAGAATTTTTATTACAGTAGATACTAATTAACACACAATACAAAATGGTACACAACACAAAAATGGTAAATAGTAAAAAGATAAAGCAGGTAAAAAGGTAAACAGTTAGGCGAACAGACCTTTTAAGGTCACAGTTCGTGTAGTGGCCAAGCCACCCAAACACAAGGTGTATCGCTCGCTATCAGCAAGCTAAATACAGCTATGTGGAATATACAACAGCGCTGTACCAGGTAAACCGACAGTTTTGTCGGGAGCAGGGGAGCTCTGTAATGAGTCGAATCCGAAGACCGACTGACGAGCTTACAGTACACTGAAGTCGCTGCGCGGGGGCGCGGCAGACGGTCACGGGGCTTCGCCCCCTGGCCGTGGAGGCCATACCTTGGCCCGTCAAAACGGGCCCGTCGTGTGGTGGCCTATTTAGGCACAGCCTATTGGACGCGCGACTGCACCGCGCGCCCATGTGTGTGATTGCTATGAATGTTACTGTAGGCGCGCCACAGCACTGTCGCACAGCGCTGTTTTCTTCACGACACCCCGGCGGTCTGTCACCGCCAGGTGAGACCTCCGGTTGCCCGGAGGAGGCCCGGCGGGTGACGACCAGCGACAGGGGTGTCGACTCGACGCACCTACAGTGGGTGTGAGGCTCCCGCCCGACCCACAAACCAGAGCGAGCCGGTAGTGGTCCGAGCTAAGAAGCCGTCGTGTGTGTGTGGGCGGCATTGTACTGAGTAACACCGCCCAGTGTCTGCGTGGGCGTGGTTATGCGACACGCCCACGTGTGAGTCCACGTGAGTGTAGAGTGATGCATGAATGTGTTGCTACGTGACGCGCCTATATTAACTTAGCATACGTCAAGTAACAGGGTGCAAGTAGTGTGTAGAGTCATATTGTGCAGGTAAGTCGCGTGTAACCTGGTACAACTTACCCGGGAGTCACATCCGGTGGGGTGGGGTCAGTGTCCGCTGCCAGGTCGCGGGGTAGGGGGCGCCTCGCGTCAGGGGGGCGCGCGTGCCAGGGCGCTATGTGCTTGACGTGGGGCCAAGCAGATGCGTCGGCACGCGCGAACATTCCCGTCGCAAGGCGCCGGATGAAGGCGTCCAGGCTCTCAATCCCGAGGCCACGCCCGATTACGTCATTCCTCACATAGCGAGGGGCAGCAACGATAGTGCGCAGCGTCATGTTCTGCTGCGCACGTAGACTTCTTTTTTCCCTCGCTAGTGAGGGCGAACCAGGCGGGGGCGGCGTACGTCAGTATAGAGCGTATATACGGACTGACGAGCTTCGTCGTTGGCAGTCGCTGCGCCCCCGCAAGGGGGCGCGGCAGACGGTCACGGGGCTTCGCCCCCTGGCCGTGGAGGCCTTACCTTGGCCCGTCGACACGGGCCCGTCTTAGGGTGGCCTATTTAGGCACAGCCTGTTGCGCGCGCGATTTACATCGCGCGCCCATGTGTGTGGTTGCTATGCGTATTACTGTAGGCGCGTTACAGCACTATACACAGTGCTGCTTTCTTCACGCCACCCCGGCGCGGCGGTCTGTCACCGCCAGGTGAGACCTCCGGTTGCCCGGAGGAGGACCGGCGGGTGACGACCAGCGACAGGGGTGCCGATTCGACGCACCTACAGTGGATGTGAGGCTCTCGCCCGTCCCACAAACCAGAGCGAGCCGGTAGCGGACCGAGCTAAGAAGCCGTCATGTGTGTGTTGTGTGGGCGGTATTGTACTGAGTAACGCCGCCCAGTGTCTGAGTGGGCGTGGCTAGGCGACACGCCCCCCTGTGAATCTACGTGAGTGTAGAGAGGTGCATGTATGAGTTGCTACGTGACGCGCCTATATTAACTTAGCACACGTCACGTAACAGGGTGCATTTAGTGTGTAGAGTCGTATTGTGCAGGTAAGTTGCGTGTAACCTGGTACAACTTACCCGGGAGTCAAATCCGGACTGACGAGCTTACCGAGTGCACGCTCTTTTATAGTACGATACCCCCACTGCAATCCCTCCACAACAACTCTGTCCGTTGACGCACGAAGGTGCATCACGCGTTTACAAAATACAAAATGTGTGCGAAATCTAATAAGATTTACATTACAGTAATCAAATAATACAAGAATAATTGTCGTAAATAAACAATGGTGAATTCACAAAGTAACTCATTTAAAAATTCCTGTTGACAGCGATGCGGACGAATTTTTGGACGCCCTGTAACCCTTTTTTATACTTGTACATATTTATTTCTATTATAGTTTGTAAATAATTAATATTTTAACTACATTTAATAAAATTTTACTATTATTTAAAAATTAAAATAACATGTCGTTAATTGTTTTGAACAAAACTGTGAGTCACACTTATCGAAATAAGTTGCCAAAAATCAATTACTAGTACTTAATAAATTATGTTTCGATTTATTAGACAATAATTGACAATAATTGATGGTAAAAATCACTTAAATTAATAATCAGGAAAACAACTCATAATAAAATTTGGTGACTACCCACAATATTGTAATTGACAACCAACTCCGACATATATTTTTAAAAGTAACTGCTAAAGATATCCAAAACTTTGTACTTCTGGCACTTTCTAATTTCAGTCTTAATAAAATCTTAACATTAATAAGTTTTATAACTTTACAGATATTTCTTAATTAAAATATTTCTAGGTCATCATCGCTCTCACTGTCAAAGATCCTCATCCTCCTCTTTTCAGGCTTCCTATCGCTTTCCTTATCTTCCTATTCTTCAGACTGATCATCAAGTTCTCTAATCTCCAGTTCTTCAATCTCACTGTCTAGTTCCTTATCCTCCCATTCTTCAGTCTCACTATCAAGCTCGTTATCTCCTTGTTCAAGAGTCTGATTATCAAGTTGTCTATCATCCAGTTCTTCAATCGCCTTATCTAGTTCCTTATCTTTTTGTTCTTCATTCTCATCATAAAGTTCTCTTTCCTCCAGTTCTTCAATCTCACTGTCTAGTTCCTTATCCTCCTGTTCTGCAGTCTCACTATCCAGTTAATCGTCTTCCTGTCCTTTCGTCTCCCTGTCAAGTACCACATTCTCCTGTTCTTTGGTTTCACTATCCGGTTCGTTATTCTCCTGTTCTTCGCTTTTTCTGTCATATATTTTTTCCTGCAGCAATGGGTTGGAAAATTCCACAAAACTATTGGGCAACGAGTAGTGTAGACACCGTTCTCCGGGGGTGCATGTGAGGCATGTTAACTTTCTTAAAAATATTATTTGCGTGATGCGCGAATCCCATGTCATTTGATGGACTTTTGTGATTCCAAGAACACTATTGATTGTTCGGTGCAATAGCTTATTAATTTCTTCAATGTCTTTTGTAGTTACGGTTGCAATTATGACATTGGTAGTGTTCTCTCTAATACACTTCATAAGTGTATTAAAATTAGGTATATCTGACCCTTGAGCAACAATACGATCAGCAGTACGCTTTATTACTGCGCCCACTCCATCCATGGGCCCTTTGCCATGGCCTGCTTCACAGAAGTTCCACGTCGCAGTTTTTGAACTGTATCTCTTTGCCAAGTATTGAGTATACAGATAGAACATGTATCTGTTTCTGTACTGTGCACTAGGGCCGTCGCTTAAAATATGCAATTTCTGAATTGTGCATGACGATACAATTAGATATAGCATATTTTGAAGGTAAGCACATATTGCACTTGCATCATGGCGCAAATTCTCAGAAAATGTGCAAAATGAACAACTGTTCACTTTTTGCGTATCTGGACATCTATAGTAATAAACACCAGTATGAAGACTGATTTGCTGTCTGGAAGCACCGAAACGGACTGACTGGATCTCATTCGCATATTTGCAGCAATAATTTTCAGAAAAGTCGATCTGCATAAATATCTCTCCGTCAACAAGGTTGTTCTTCATTAGGGTGGATTGTTTGTATTGATGAGAAATGTTAAATTGGTGTTCTAAGAACATTTTCAAGTCTTCTAAGAACGATTCTACTAGCTCTTTTTTCGTAATTGGTTTCTGTCCTTTTACTGTTCTTCTTATTTCCTTTTCTTGTCCTTAAATCAATCGTTTTTCTTTTGTGACACACCAAGTTTTATATGCAGTAGTTTCTGAACCATCTAAAAGTTGTACTTCAGGTGATTTATATAAGCAAACACGACATTTGCGCAACATGCAAGCCTCCCTGTTGATATCACAATCTATGCTTTTGCACAAATCTGTTAAGTTTGGAGCGTTAAAAATTCCCAAGTAATTCAAATTATTGAACTTAAGCTGCATATTTTCATGTGCAACACATAAACATGTATCCCTTTCAGCAACTTGGCGAAAAACGATCCAAAAAGGACGCATCCGGCAAAACGTTGTAAGACTCAGTTTTTCCTTGTTTTCGATCTGGAATTTGCTATGGAAATTAGTAAGTGTATCACACAAGTTTTTGTTTTTTAATTTTGTTCTTGGTGATTACATCTTTTTTTCCAGGACACTGCTTACTGTTGTCATCGCGCTCTAAGAAGGCTTTTTTGAATTAAATGATTTCAGCTTTTTTGTTAAAATCTGTTTAGTAGCAATTTTCTTTAGATGGCTAGAAAGTTGCTGAATTTTATGATTGGCCCTTAGCAATTGTACCCGTAATGCATAAACCTTTTTTTCCAGCGTCTGGATTACAGTTGCCTGAGTGTTTATTTTTAAATTGGACTCCTCACGTCGTTTCCGGGCAAGGCGAATACCTGCTACTTTTTGCCTATTCAAATTAGAACTAGAGCTAGAAGGTGTGAGACATTCTTCTCTGGAGAAGGACGATCCAGGATTAACAAGCGACCTTCTGGAAACCGAAGAAGCAGTTGACGAAGCTGGAGAGAGGCAAGAAACATTTTGTTGAGAATCAGGGCTAGCTACGTTTTGGTCACCAGCAATTGACTCTGGAGTATTCTCTCCAACGCTCATTACATTTTTTATTCAGTCTACTCCTAGCTTTACGTTCTCGACATTCAAGTTGTTTAGCACGTCGTTCTCTTGGAGTCATTTCGGATACTAGTTTTACCTGTTTTTTTACGTCGTTTTTCTGCATAACGCAGGTTATGTTTTCTCTTACTGGCTTCATACAAGTCGGGGTTAGCCTTAATACGAGCTCTTCGTTTTCGTTCGCCTTCTAATTTTTGTTTGCGAATTTCTTCCGCTGTCTTTGGTCTTTTATTTCTCGCCATCTAAAAAAAGTAAAACATGTATTTTTTTTATATGTAAATGCGTTTTGAGGAGTAATTCCACTTTGCCCCACCAAGCCCGCCACCCTGGTGTGGCAAAGTGGACTGCCTAAAATTTTGCAGTAGAATATGCCCCACTATTCTGATTTGATGGGGCGGATAACACTAGCATAAACACTTTGTGGATTCTGCCCCACTATGGTTGGCACCTCAGGATTTGTGTATGAAGGTTAACATGTATTTTTACATTTGTTTGTAAAAAAAATAAATGTATACCTATATCTGTAAGTAAAACGTTATTAGTGCTGGAAGCTTAGATTTAATACGTAGCGAAGTGGTTTAAATAAAAGTAAAAAATAAATAAATAATTTTAATGTACTATTTATTTCTGGAAGGAATCGGTTTATAAATCACAGATTAATTACCTTTTACAAATAAAATTTTACTAACTAAGATAAATCTTGATAATCACAAATTAAACAATGATTTGTTCTTATGATATGTTCTTAAAACGAAACATATTTACTACATAACTATTCAAAATCACAGATTCTTCATCATTTGGTATACCTTTTACAAATAAAATCTTACTAACTAAGATAAATCTTGATAATCACAAATTAAACAATGATTTGTTCTTATGATATGTTCTTAAAACGAAACATATTTACTACATAACTATTCAAAATCACAGATTCTTCATCATTTGGTATACCTTTTACAAATAAAATCTTACTAACTAAGATAAATCTTGATAATCACAAATTAAACAATGATTTGTTCTTATGATATGTTCTTAAAACGAAACATATTTACTACATAACTATTCAAAATCACAGATTCGTCATCATTTTGTATGGTTTGTGTAGATATAGGTATTTTCTTACTGATTACGTTATAAATAATAAAAATAAATTTAAACTATATACATACAAACAGCCACTAAATTACTTGTTACAAAAAATAGAATCACAGATTATAGAGTCACAGATTATAGAATCACAGATTGATCGACATGGTATAAAACAGTCTTATGTATTACCTTATGAATAAAAACAATTTATATGCAAAAAAAACAGCCACGAAATTACTTCCGGCTAAAAAACAAAAACTAAAATTATAGAATGATAAAATTTTACATAGCAAAAAGTCTTATTAATACAAATAAGAAACATCCTAACGAAAGTAGGTAAATACTGACTGTTGACAAAATAATTATCATAACAAACAGCCACTATATTAGTTTGAGTACTGACTATTTATAAGAATTAAAATCATCTAAAATCATAGATTTTGTATTTGTTTAGTTCACATTTTTTGGAAAAACTAAAATAGATTTCTTGGAAAAACTATCTTAGTTTTTCCAAAAAATGTCCAACCGTAATGTCGCCGTTTATGAGCTCCATTTGGGCATCTTGTATATTCTGATCGTTTTGTATATATTTATCAAGGCGTAGCTTGGAAGGTTGGTTCTGCATAGATTTAACTATTGAAAGCGTTATGTCTTCGTATAAGACATTAAGAAGTCTTAATAAACTGGGGCTTTTTTTAAGAATTTTTTTGTTAAGTTTATTATGCCAACTTTCGAGGGCATTAGTTGTGCGGTGTTTTGCCCCATATACGCACCACACTTTTAAAAAGTTATCTTTCAGCCAATTGCGCAGCATATATTTTCTAAATTCTTTACTTTTTTCGTCATCTGGGCTTTGTGCGGCTATGTAAAACCAACCTTCAAAAATCTTTTCTTCTGGTAATAAGGGTAAGACTGCGCTAAGCGCTACTTGTTTTCGCAAATATTTAGATTTTGTCAACCCTAACCCTTTCCCCTTTTTCCAAATTGCTTTACAAAAATGAAAAAAACACCCTTTGATTGATGCTGATTTAAAGACATTTTTAAAACCAGTCATAGCCGCTGCCTCAAAATCCGACTGAAAACTATGTGGTTGCCAATCCGGAATCTGTGATTTTATTACAGAAAAGAGAGCGGTGTAAGCTTTGGTTGATTTAGTACTCATAAGAGCATATACTAATGGCACAATATTTGTTGTTTGTTGGGAGCTACCCAAATCAGCATGCAACGAATACAATTGTATGAACGGTTGTGGGCAACTTTTAAAAGTGCCATCGCCAAAAAAATGTTTGCAGGTTTTCATCAAATTCTTAGCTTGCTCTGAACAAAATATTAAAATAGAAATATCTTCGTCAATATACTTGGCAAGTAAAAAAGAATGAAATTTTTCAGGAACTTCTATTTCTGATAATGTATTGTAATATATTTTTTTTACATTAGCATTTTTGTTTCTGTATTTATACAATGCAGACTTTACTTTACAAAATGGAGGAATTTTACTCACAATATTGCTGTTGCTACTTTCTAAATATAAGGAAGCTACATTTTTGTCGTATGTTGCTGGAATGCTTGGTACGTCTGCTGAAGTGATTTCTCTCTTTATTTTCTGCATTAATTTTGTCACTTTGTTTCGGTCAAAATCAGGTTGACATTGGTGAGGTTTTTCGTTTAAAAGTATATTTCCCTGAAAACAAAAAAATGTAGGTATTAGAAAATATTTATAACATAGCACAACTTCAAGTAATATTATATGTATATGTATTATTATTATTTTAAATTGTATTAGACCCGTATTACTAAAAGTGAGTCAGTAAAAAGAATTACTAATAAGTAGGGACTTACTTTCACTACAATCGACCCATTGCACTTTTGTCTCCTTCTGTTTTTGCATTCCCAAATTTCAGATGCATTTTTGTACTTTCTTTTGAAATAGTATTGATGCCCAGCTCTAATAATACATTTTCCATCATTTATAAATTCAAGGCCAGTTTGCCCACTAGAACTTCCTGCTACAGAGTCTTCTGCCATTTTTGTAAAGCTGAAAAACACAAAAAATATCTTATTAAAAAAAATCTACACAAATCATCAGCATCCATGAAAAATAAATACGAAAATACTTACAATAAACTCAATACCACTCACCACCACTCCACAAATGCAAATGTCCGTCTATTTTGTAAACAAACAGAATGAAACAAAAAATGTCAGACAAGGATAACCGATAAGTCGCGGTGGGCGAGGCAGTGGTGAACCATAACCGGTTTAGTCATTTTTACTCCAACAGCATGTTTTAATCTCAGATTAAATAAAAAAATACTAACAAACATATGAAGCCATGATGTTTGTACGTAAAGGACCTCAAAATAATAGACCTATTTTGACATTTGTGTTCGCGGCGTAATTAGTGATGTAACCATACGACTCGTAGCTAATTTTATGAGCTTATAATTACTAGTATTTATTTACTTTTTCGAAGCCGGGATAAAATGATATAGATTTTTTTTTAAACTTAAATCCTTCCGATATTTTTATTACTTTCGAATGCATTTCAACGCATTTTTTTATTATTTAATAAGTATTTGATTTATTTAAAGTTAAAAAATAATAATATGACAATAATACAAGTACATATCACAAGACTTAATAACTAGACTTAATAAATTAACATAAAACTATAACTCTCATAAAGCGTTTCTGAACGCATTCTTTCACAATCTGTGGTTACGTTACGTTTCGATACTAGTAATATAGTATTTACGATTTCTTTTAATAATTATTATTTAAATTATCCCTTTAGTAATAGTGTTCTCGTACATTATTCTTCGTTTTTTGTTATTTAATAGTTATCAACAGTGATAATGTATCAATTTCTGGGCAAACATCTAAATATATTGACGTGACAACGTCTTAAATTAGGTTGCGGCTGGGAGTCACTTATGAAAAAGTGTAACGCTCGGTAACGTTACGATGAGTCACCGAACGAGAGAGAGGCCCGCCGAATGCCTTGCGTCTCTCTCCCACTCAACTATGATCGGTCTGCCGATTTGTGCAATTCTTATTTTCATTCAATTCCTTGTTCCTATTGTGCAATTTAATTATATTCATATCAATAAATATTCTACCGAGAAAAAGACGTTGTCACGTAAAATCTTCGCCCGTAAAACCGACTTTACAGGCAACCATTTTTTTTAAATCATTTAATGTTTGCAACGGATGGATCGGAACGTAAATGGAATACAAATAGCAAATGTCACAGCTATGTCAGACTAAATTGAATAAATACAGCAAAACTATATAATGTATTTATTTAAATCCAGGAAGATTTAATATGTGACAGTTTTTTACAAAAGTAGAACCTTAATACACTGTTTAAATAACCATTTTGATGTATTTAGATTTACGTTTGCTTGTCTCAGACTTGTCAAATCCTAACGTCAGTGGTTACATTTATTTTTTTTACAAACAAATGTAAAAATACATGTTAACCTTCATACACAAATCTTGAGGTGCCAACCCTAGTGGGGCAGAATCCACAAAGTGTTTATGCTAGTGTTATCCGCCCCATCAAATCAGAATAGTGGGGCATATTCCACTGCAAAATTTTAGACAGTCCACTTTGCCACACCAGGGTGGCGGGCTTGGTGGGGCAAAGTGGAATTACTCGTTTTGTGTATGTTATGGCAGTAATTAAACTGTTAGAGGTTCCCTGTTACTTGAGGTTTCTCTAATAACTGTAGATCGTGATTACCAAAACATAATGAAACGGTTAAAATAAAATACATTGAAAAAATCATTGACAACCGAAAAACCCATTTTATTCAGAAGTGACATCTCAGGTAACAATATTAAAAAAACATAAAATTATTACCTGCCTGAGATTATTTCAGCAAAACCTCTTTGCTTCAACACTCCTCCTTAATCTCATGCATACATACAAACAACTCATGTTCATACATATACACACTCACACAACACACACTACTCTCAATACACCGCGTTCTCATACACACAAACCCATACTCTTAACACACCACTCAAACTTGCCTCTGGGGAGAGGCTTGGTAAGAATATCCGCAACCATCCTCTCAGTTTCGCGATACTCTAACCTTATATCCTCTGCTTCAACTGCATTTCGCACAAAGTGATATCTCACATCAACATGCTTCGTGCGTTGGTGGTGAACTGGATTATATGCAATGGCAATTGCAGACTGACTATCTGAAAATACCGTTAAAGCTTTTTGGTATTCTTTTCCAGTCAGTTCCAAAACAAATCGCCTTAGGAACACGGCTTCCTTAGCTGCCTCTGACATTGAGACATACTCTGCCTCTGCAGTGCTAAGTGCCACAGTGCGCTGTTTAGTACTTGACCACGAAACTGCTCCTCCTTGAATTAAGAATACTATGCCTGAATATGAACGTCGATCGCTATCACCAGCATAATCGGCATCAGCATAGCCTTCTACCATTTCTTGGCGTTTCTCTCTTGAGTACATCACTCCTAGCTTCTTTGTACCCTTCAAGTATCGAAGCACTCTTTTAGCCGCAATCCAATGTTGCTCGCTGTAGCATTCATTGAACTGGCTCAAATAATTGACCACGTGAGCTATATCAGGTCTCGTACAGACTGCTAAATACATAAGTGAGCCTATTAAAGATCTATAAGGGATTTTCTCATCCACCTTCTTATCACTTGGAACCTTTTCTAGCCTCTGTCCTGGTACAGCTGGTGTCATCACTGGTTTGCAGTTTTCCATATTAAATGCTTTTAAAAGTTTATCTACATATTTCTCTTGATGTAGCTTAATGCCATTAAGACCCTGATCTATATGAATTCCTAGCATCAGTTCAGCTCTTCCTAGATCTTTCATCTCAAAGATCAATTTTAACTCTTTCTTGAGTGAGAGCATCTCCTGCTCATTATTCCAAAATATTAACAGGTCATCTACATAAATTGCAACGATGATCAATTTACCATCCTGTGCTCTCATGTAGACACACGGTTCATTCTCTGATCTCTTGAACTTCAACCTCAGAAGCTCAGAATGAAGTCTTGTGTTCCACGCCCGTGGAGCCTGCTTAAGACCATATAAAGCCTTTTGTAAAAGACACACATGATCTTCTTTGCCTCTTACTTGAAAACCCTCCGGTTGTTTCATGTAAACGACTTCACTCAAGTTCCCATTTAGGAATGCTGTTTTCACATCCATTTGGTCTATTTTTAAATCCATTTTAGCTGCTAAAGCTATCAGAACTCTCAACGAACTGTGCCTTACCACAGGCGCAAACGTTTCGAAATAATCAACGCCTCTGCGTTGACTGAAGCCTCTCGCAACGAGTCGTGCCTTGTAACGGATCTTTCCCCCCACCTCTTCTTTGATTCGAAAAATCCATTTCGAATCAACGATGTTACACGACCTCGGTGGCTTCACTAGCGTCCACGTTTTATTTTTCTTGAGAGCCTCTAACTCCTCCTCAATTGCAACTTTCCACTTTGCTTTATCCTCTCTCGATAATGCATCCTGGACAGTTAAAGGATCTTGAAGTACATTAGCCGCTTGATAGGCTACAAAATCTGGAAATTGTTTTGGTTTCCTTACTCGTAGTGGGTATCTCCTGCCTGATATCTCATCATTATGGGAGGTTTCTTCAACATCTGATTGTCCTCTTTCATCGGATGTAGCCCACTCTTCGTCCTCAGACTGGGGAGAGCCTCTCTCTCCATCACCACCTTGTCCTTGAAGCGGCGGTTCTACTCCAGTAGCAGCAACAGGTTCTACACTGGTACTTGGCTGTATAGATGGTGCCTCATCACTGAGCACGTCCGTTATTGGTACCACTGATGAAAGCAAAGGCTTCTTACCTTGGTTGCCAGCTGGAGTATTTTCAAAAAATACAACGTCGCGCGCTCTGTGCACGTTGTGTGTAACGGGGTCAACTAACCTATACGCCTTCGTGTTCTCTTCATATCCTACATGAATAAGCTCTTTACTCTTAGGATCCCATTTCTTGCGTTTCTGGTCAGGAATATGCATGTACGCCTTACATCCAAACACTTTAATGTGGCTTACGTCAGTTTTCTTGCCAGTCCAGGCTTCCTCTGGCGTCATGTTGTGGACAGCGATCGTTGGTGAGCGGTTCTTCAGATAAACTGCATGTCTGACGGCCTCCGCCCAGAAGCGCTCATCCAAGCCTGCTTCCTGCAACATACTCCTGCTTTTCTCGCAAATTGTCCTGTTCGCTCTCTCCGCGCATGGGTTCATCTGAGGAGTATACTCGACGGTTAGCTGGTGAACAATACCATTATCTTTGGTAAATTGTCCCATCTCCTTGTTTTATTTATTTATTTATTTACTTAAGGTTAGCCAACAATTGTTTACACGTAACATTACATTGAGATTGACAGGTATACATAGGCAAGTGTAACAATTACTTAAAGGCTAACACCGCATGCACAGGAAACGGAGTAACATACAAAATTAATTATTATTATTACATATTATTCTTTGATTATGATTTAGGTTAGTTTTTGATCTTAAGATTAGGTTAGTTAAAACATTCAAATTAATTACTTATAAACATATTAACAAAAAAAAAAAAATGGAATCGCAAATAATAAGGATGTCAAGTTAATTATTAAATAGGAAAACAAAATACATTAATTAAGCTCATCGAAATTTAAATAATGACATATTATAAAAAAATATAATTGAAGTAGGTATATAAATTAGATTAAATTAAATTAAATTGGATCAAATATTACATTACATTAGGATAAGTTAATTGGTATAATAAATTAAACGGATCAATGAGATTTAAAATTATTATTATTATTACAACATGATTCAAGTCTCTGCGCGTGAATTATTTACAACGACTTTAATAATTTTATTAATATTGTCCTGGTGTATATCCACTAAATCACTGTAGCTGTTGAGAATTTTACACAATCTAGGTATAGGTGAGTTTGTGCCAAGTACAGACCTACGTTGAGGAGGGCATAACGGTGTAATTATATTTCTCGGATATCTAGATGGAGCACGGAATCTAATAAGACCTAACAATTTAGAGCAATCAATTCGATTTCTTACAATTTTGTACAAAAATATGGCATCGGTGACATCTCTGCGTGTGGATAACGTGTGCATTTTGAAATAGTGCAGGCGCATTTTGTAGGAGGGTAGCTGATTGGATTTCCCTTCACAAAAAGCTAAGTGCCACACAAAACGCTTCTGCACTCGTTCCAACCGCAGCATGTGAGTGGCGTAGTGAGGTCTCCATACCACGCTGCAGTATTCTAATATGCTACGCACGAGACTGTTGTATAACATTATTTTGGTACTGCTCTTACGAAAACTTCTCGTATTACGAAGCAGGAAGCCTAGCATTTTGGATGATTTTTTAATTATATGTTCAAAGTGAGGTATGAAGCTTACTTTTCTATCGAAAAGTACTCCTAGGTCCTTGATTATTTCGAGCTCTTTTACTTTAACTTGGTCAATGTAGTATTCTGTATTTATATAGTTATTTTTCCTCGTAAATTTAACGTGATAACATTTGTTAGAATTCAGTTGCATTCTGTTATTTTCACACCATTCAATTACTCTGTTAAGGTCGTTCTGTAGAAGCTCGTTGTCTATTGGGGATTCAATCAATCGTGCAAATTTCAAATCATCGGCATATAAAAAAGGTTCTGAATATTGGAAACATTGGGGGAGATCATTAACAAATATATTAAATATTATTGGAGCTAAGTGCGTACCTTGAGGGGCGCCAGAAGTTATTGTGTGCTCTGAAGATTTAAATCCATTCAGAACGACGTAGAAATTGCGATCTCTTAAATATGATTCAAACCATTGAAGTAAGGACCCTGATACACCGTAAGCTGCAAGTTTGTAGATTAGTATAGCGTGGGACATTTTGTCAAACGCCTTACTGAAGTCCGTATATATTACATCAAATTGTTTGTTTTTGTCTACTGCCTGAACCAATGACTCCGTGAAAGTTGCTAAGTTTGTAGTTGTAGATCTCGCTGTTACAAAACCATGCTGATGGTCACTAAGGTATAATTTAAAATGATGTTGTATATACGGACAAAGAATAGATTCAAAAATCTTTGCGAAAGTGGAAAGTATTGAAATAGGCCTGTAGTTTGAAATGATATCTTTGCTATCTGATTTGTACACTGGAACCACTTTTGCTTTTTTCCATTCGGACGGAAATGTCCCTGAGGCTAACGACGCATTAAAAATTATCATTAAAGGAGCAACCAGAGTTGCCGCGCAGGAAGAAATGAATATCGGTGGGATGCCATCAGGTCCTGGTCCCTTGGTAATATTAATTGTTTTGAGTTTCTTAAGCAAACAGTCGCGGTTGATTACCGGGGCACTCAAACACTGACTATTACTATGTAGAGCTTGTAGGAACTCTGTCTTGCAATTATTTATTTCCATATTACTGTCAGATGTGTATACGGACGAGAAGTAATTGGCAAAAAGATTGCAGATTTCAGAACCATTACATGTTATAGTCTGTCCGTCAGTCATAGTCTGTGGGTAAGCACTAGTTCCGCCTCGTTTAGCTTTTATATAACTCCAGAAAAGTTTAGGATTATTTTTGATACCCTGTTCTAAATTCTTAAGATAATCATTATATAAATTCATTGCTGATTTTTCACATCGCTTGGAAATTAAATTCAATTCAATTTTATCCATAGGATTTTTATATTTTTTAAAGCGTATCCTCAACTTATTTTTTTCCTTTAAGGATTTTATTATTGTTTTGTCAAACCAAGGTGGGTAACGACAGTTCTTTTGTTTTCTTTCAGGCACAAAATTATTAATGGCTTCGTATAAATGATTGTAAAATATTGTTAACATGTCATTTACATGATCAGTATTTTTAAAAAGTTCAGTCCAGTCTTGCTTATTAAGATAATTATTAATTTCTTTATAGTTTGCTTTATAAAAGTTAGGTCTAAAATTGGAGCTATTATATGGCAGATTACGATTATTTACTGATGAAAGAGTTATATCAAGGGGAGGATGAAGTTTATCGATAACCGTTAAAGAAAAGTTGGATTCGTTAACTGAACATGAGGGCACAGAAGATAGCACCAGGTCCAGTGTACGCCCAGAATAGTTTTTTATGTGATTACACTGTACTAGCTGACTTACATTTATGAAATCCATTAGTATTTGGCTAGTTTTAGGCAAAGAATCATTTACCGCTTTCAAGTCCCAATTGATTTTACCTTGGTTAAAGTCTCCTACAATACAAATAGGAATATTTGTTGAGTCGATAACCTTGTTGCAGTGCTCGATAAAATGTTCAAGAGTTGCTGGACTTACCGGCGGAGGGAGATAAATTGCACATAAAGCCATTTTATGAGATTTTTGAGACAGAGATATATCAATAGTGACCCAGAGATCCTCACAGTTACCTTGCCAATGTACAACATTTGATGAGTTAATCTGTTTATTAACAGCAATCAACACACCACCACCGTCCTTGTTACCCTGAAATCCAGTTGTTTCCCTATCTCTCCTGTACACTTCATATCGATCATCAAATAACTCACTGCTCAGCACGCTACTATTTAACCAGGTTTCCGTCAATATTATTATATCATAATTCTGACAACACAAATTACAGTAAAAAACTTTAGTTTTAGTTCGCAAACCTCTACAATTTTGGTAATACATTAAAATATTCTTGAATTTTATAAGAGTTAGACCCATTACATGCATTAAAATTATAATAAAAGATACTTGTTATACTATTTTACTTATGTTACTTTTGTTCTTGATTTGAATATATTCAGCGCCGTCGTTTTTCCTCACAAAAATTCTACCGTTTCTGACCCACACATACTTGTAGCCCATCTCCTTGGCTTTGATCCTAGTAGCTGCATGAAGGGCTCTATTGGTTGGTGACAGATGTTCCGTAACGTACACCGGAGATTTTGGTCCTGCGTATCCAAGATGGGTACAATTAAGCTTTTCTTGCGGGTTTGATTGATTATACTTTATAGTTGCAGCCAGTAGTTGATCTCGTAGTTTTGGTGATGCCAACTGAACTATAATTGAGCGAGGACGAGCACTGGATGGATTGGACTTAGCGATGCGTGTGCAGTGTGAGATGTCTTTATCATTTATTTCGCACTTTACCACACGCGCGAGTTGTGTAACTATATTGAAAACGTTTTCATTTTTATTCTCGGGTACACATTGCACTTCCAAATTATTTGAACGGGACTGTTGCTCCAAGTTGGCAAGTCTCTCGTTTATATCGATAACTGTGGCCTTGAGTTCTAAATTTTCTAATTCCAAGTTTTTGACACTCTCTTTTGAAGACTCCTGTTCTTTCTTTATGTCTTCAAATTTTTCGTTTATAAAGGACATTGAATCTCGAATTCCTTGCATTTCTTTCTTTAACGGTTCTAACTCTTTGTTGATAGTGCTGATAATAGTTTCATTTATCTTTACTAACATCTCGCTAAGTTCTTCTCTCAATATTTCTTTAATGACAGAGCGAATGTCATCTTTATTGCTAGACGATGAGGGAGGCGAGGGCGAGCCCATGGCTTGTCTTTTAGGGCCCCTGTTCATGGAGACGTTACGAATTGGAGTTGAGTCGTTTCGGCCTACTTTCGGGGCACTACTCATACATTTTGGACATTTCCAAGTATTAATATTATTCGGAGGTTCATTAATGGAGATACAGGTGTAATGGTAAGATTTCCCACAGGTTGAACACATCAAATATTTTTCTTCCAAGTTCGTTTCATTTTTATTAGCGCAGCAACCCCAGTGTGCAGCTTCACCACCCATTATAACCAAATAAAGTTATGGGTTCAGAAACAGAAACAATACAGCAAAAAAAAAAAAACTAACTTTTTTTTGCAGTCGTCCTCCCAGAGGCAATTCACTGACGGTACAAAACGTTGCGCGATCACTGTCGGTTAGTCTTTGGTGCGCGCCGTGGCATGCGTCACCGCGCGTCGGTGCAAGCGGTAATGTGACTTCTGCGCGCTGCCGAACCGTGAGAATACAGTGCACTGCACGCAAACTGTCCTGTCATTCACTCACCAGCTGACCAGTTGTCATTTAAAATGTTTAACTGTTAACACTTTTCAAGTTGAGTTTATGCACTATATCACGTTGATTTCTTTAAGTAATTCACTTTACTGATGTCCTGTTGTCACTGAGTGGTAGTTTATTGTAAATTATACTGGAATTGAGTAGAATTAGACTTATTTAAATACAGAGCAAATAAACACGTATGTTGACCGTACGAATGCCGGGGCAAAGATGACGTACTCTTTCCCGTTATCTGTCCGGATTGCTTTCAGTTTCTTGCCGGTCTGTGTCTCTACAAGAACCTTAAACTCTTTAAGTTTCTCTACGGCCTCACTCTTTCTCCTGAGTGCATACATGAAAGTTTTCCGCGTTTTATCATCTATGAATGTCATGAAATATTTAAAACCTGTAAACGATTCAACACTCATAGGCCCACAGATGTCAGAATGTACAAGCTCCAGTACATCCTTGGCTCTAGTTGCCTTCTGCTTTGAAAAGGGCTGCCTTGTCTGTTTTCCTAACAGACAAGCAATGCATTCTAACCTATTATTAGAATCTTGAAAACTTACTCCGTTTGCTAGCTTATCTCTCATTAGCTTTAGATTGCGTACTCCAAGGTGGCCCATCCTCCGATGCCATAACTCCAGTGACTCACCGTTGTGTACGTCAGTCGCTAGCGCCGCCATCGGTGCCGTGCACTGTGGATAATGTTTAAGTTTGTAAACACCTCTCTCTTCCATACACCTTACAGTCACTTTTCCTTTCACTACGCAATTATTCGAGTCATAAATCTCGCATCCAGCCTTAGAAAATACTACTACCCTTCCTCTCTTTACCAATGTACTCACGCTCAGTAAGTTCACTGCTAGGTCAGGTACATACATAGCTCCTGTTACACACACATTCCTTCCATCTTTACTTACCACATCTCCTTTTCCTATACCATATACTTTACCGCCATCCGCACATGAAATCTCTATCTTATTATGCTTAACATAATTTCTCAACCACTCCCTATTATACGTCATGTGTTCTGATGCTCCCGTATCCACGATGAACTCGTATCTGCTTGAAGAGGTAGACGTCGCCATGGCACTGTGGAGCGCTCCGTCGTCTACAGTGTCCGCCGCTGCAAGCACCGCTGTGTGCATCGTAACGTGCGCCGTCGCCTTCTTCCGGGGATTATCAGGGCAGTCTCGTGCTTTATGCTGCGCAGAATCACAAATGAAGCATTTTGTGGTCTTCTGTGACGGTGGTATACACTTCTTCTGTGTTGTATTTGGTCTTCTCTTGGATCTGGAGGTAAGGGCTGCTTCACTCTGATTTGACTCACTCCGGTATGAAGTCAATTGAAGCAGCTTCGTCTTGACATAGTCTGTGGTAAGTGTAGTTGTTGTGTTCTCCAGGGCTAGTCTCATGGGCATAAACTCTTCCGTTAGTCCCTGTAGCATTAAGGTGGCTAACAACTCGTCATCAATCTCCTTGCCAAGGTCGTTAAGCTGTTGGGATACCTTCATGACCTCCGTCACATACTCCGGTACTGAGGTAAACTGTTCCAGTTTTATGCTCACAAGGCGAGATAATAACCTGCATTTGTTATTTATTCCCTTGTCTTCATACGCTGACCTCAGGGCTTCCCATGCTTGCTTTGCCGTTTTCGCACTTTTCACGTGCACCTTGCAACTTTTGTTGATCATAAGACATATTTTCGCTCTTGCCTTTTGATCCCTCTTTACAGCGATCGCGTCTGCTACGTCTGGTTCGGCAATGATGTAGTTCCATAGCTCGTCATGGACCACCACACACTCCATGTCAAACTTCCAGTTTGAATAGTTTGAACTACCATCGAGTCGCTCAATCGACGGTAACCCACCCGAACTAGTCGATTGCTGCACGCTATCTCCTGTTGCAGACATTTTTTAGAGATTTTTCCAGAACTTTCTTCTCAAAGTTCCATCGACTTTTTCAAAAAATATTTTTGTTATTTGGTGTTTCAGTTCTGGGCATGTTCTGGGCCCATAACCTGTTAGAGGTTCCCTGTTACTTGAGGTTTCTCTAATAACTGTAGATCGTGATTACCAAAACATAATGAAACGGTTAAAATAAAATACATTGAAAAAATCATTGACAACCGAAAAACCCATTTTATTCAGAAGTGACATCTCAGGTAACAATATTAAAAAAACATAAAATTATTACCTGCCTGAGATTATTTCAGCAAAACCTCTTTGCTTCAACATAAACAAACAAAATAATTGGAATGATCTAAGTTAAAGTTCACATCCCTGGACTTGTGGTCACTTCCATGGAGGAAAAATATCCACGGAATCAATGGAAGTGACATCCATGGAAAGGAAGGAAGGAAGTAAATAAAATATAAAAGAACCGGACCATATTCCAAAAATGCATTGGTTTCTTCCTGTTACATGGGGTTGACCTTGCACTTGATAATACCAATTCCTTTTTTGTGTATGACCGGGTATTTTTTTTTTTTGTGAAACTCCTCTATGCTTTATTTACTTACAATGTCTACACACTTCTCCTTTTGCCAATAAACACTGAATAAAGTTATGCACGGGATAAAGTCTATATGTATAGCCAAACTAGCCAAATAGTTTTATTTATTTATTTATAACCTTGTCATAACTTGATATAAGGGAGTTGATTCTAGTGTACCTATTGCGCATAAACGAGCTTGAGCTTAAACGTTACCGAAAAATATAAATAACATTCTACGAAATGGTCACACTGTCGCACGCACGACGGCCAATCAGGCTATAAAAACCAGTTTATGCGGATCTCTTATTGTATAGGAAATCTATACAAAGCAAGGCCAAGTTTTACTGGAAATTGCTTCATGTGCTGCTGTGTGTACAAGCACAGAAGATTCAAAATTCAAATGCGAAATCATAAATGGCGAGTTTTGCCACGACACAATAAAGTGCAGTTCGGGCCGCACAGAGCTAATTACCTACAGTTACAGTCTACATAATATTCACCTACAAGCTGCCTCCCTTTCTACGAGTATTGCGTAATCTGTTCTGACTATACGTTGCCTATTGCGTATTGTACTTTTGTAAACAAATGACTTTTCAAATAAACCTAGGCTCGGTGTTTACTTAGTAATATGTGGATCAGAAAATTTAAATAATATAATGTAGGTGAATAATTATATGGTCAAAGCATCCTTTTCTTTTATTTTGTCAAAATTAAAAGGAAGTACCTAATAAAAAACTATAACTATAAGAAAACTAAATTTTAAACAGGTATTTTTTTACAAACTATTGTCTGTGCTATTTTCGGCTCAGCTCCTAACAGAACTTAGCGTATAACAGCGGGGTGGGGTGGCGGGCTCGCAAAATTGGCACACGTCCGACCTCCAACGCGTTCCGCTCGGGACTAAAGCAGCGATGCGAGCGCACGAAACGATGAAAACAGTCCAGTCCTAAACTATTTTCATATTTCACATGATGGTGGCCGATGTTCGTCACATTTTTTGCGACCTTTATTATGGTTTAAGTTTCATTGTTAAAAGCCTAATATAACTCAAATGAAATGATATTTAAACCATCATTTAGACTTGTCTTTGAGATTTAATTGGATGCAGTAAAGTGCAAGTAATCGTGTATCGCACGGCCGAGGCATCTAGATCGAAGGGTGAAATATATAATACATTTTTTTCAGAATTTAAATCCGTGCTATCTACGAATAAAACACAATAAAATAGTACGTTTTTCTGGATAAGCTCGCCTTAACCAAATTACGGTATTTGTGGAGGCTGCAAGTAAGTTTCTGATAAAGATGACTTCTGTATATATATGTAAGTGCCGTCAAAAATGATTATCGGTTTCCTCTCTTCCCTGTTACCGAATAAGCCCTCGGGTATTTTCAAGTTTTTATTTATTATATTTTCACGGCTTATGTGCCCTAAACCTAAATGGTTAGGGACATACTGTGTCACTAAAGCTTGTCGAGCTTTTTTAAGAAGACGCGTGACTGTCACTTTGTTCATTCTGAATAACGTTGCTAGTCTTTCGTGAGAATCTCCTGTACGCGCTTTTACAAAAAATAACCCGAGGGCTGTTTTTGGAATTTTACAATTTTCTATCAATTGGGGGACTTCATTAAACACAGTTAAAAATTGGGCTCTATTCAAACCAGTCCATTATCTCAATATATCGTCATCAATATTTTCTACATTAGAGAAATTGAGGTGTACAGTATCGAGGCCATTATTTAGATCCATCACTTTTTCAATTTCCTCTGCACTAAATACATTGCTTAACATTTCCAAATTGAAAATGTGATCCCAATCATATGTATTCTTGTGAATTAGGCAAACCCTTGCATTATCAACTATATATATTTTATAGTTAGATAGCATATTTTTTCTTAAGTACCCAGGTACTATGTGATGTTCTGTGTTTGTACACCCTGGTACAAAACAACTCGAACTAGACATACCCACTTTTTTGTATCTGTTTAATTCAATATGATGGGGTATATACAAAACTTGGCGAGGCTCTTCTACTTGAGATTCAGGTTCGACAGGTTGTTGATTTTCTCGATGAACAGCATCTTGAGCCCAAGTCCAACAGTCATTGCACACCAATGAATGATCACTGACCTACAAAAACAATAAAGATAAACTCACATATTCATAGACATATTTCATACATTTAGGCTGGTTTTAAAGTCGTCGACTCTAAAACTAGCCGACTTTAACCTCCTGAGTCAGAGGGTATGCTATTTTGGTTTATTGATTTGATTTTTACAACATGATGATGAAAGAAAAAATAAAATAAAAATTATAGCATGTGGAAAATTAATTTTTCGCGATGTTCTATATTAAGAACACCAGTTTTATCAACTATGATCATGAATTTTTGATGTGCTTAATTAAGGATAGTCGTTTCTAATACGAAATGAAACACTTCATACTTAAACATATATTTATTTGAAATAGTCACTCTGCTCCGTAATTGAAATATATTTTAAACGTAAACCACTATTGTTTTGGTTGCTAATCACAAAATATGCTAATCTTTACCATAATCATCAAATTTTATCTTTTTTTGCACGACTGATAAGTCGAATATAGTGAGACTAAAATTATTTTACCATGTTGTTATTATGTACCTATATTCTAGCAAATAAATTTCATTTCATTTCATTTCAAAATCTTTGAACGAAAAACAAAAAATAATCAAAAACTAAACAATAACTTTCTTTATGAACTAATTATTGTTTTACTTAACTTTAATCAGTCTCACAATTTTACATAATGGAGATCTTAAATTAATAATTAATCTGAATCTGAATCACCGGTACACTCTTGGAATTGAGCAAAACAATTCCTAGAACTACATAAACATAAGTAGAGACGACAAAAACGGCACTTAGCTGTAGTTTTCTTATTGCAGCCTTCCTTGCGACATCTCTGCTGCTTCTTTGTAAATTGTGGCATATGTCGTGCATTCGATGTTCTTTTTTGGACAGTTAGCAAGGGATTTATTGCAGTTCGCCTATTTTTTTTGCTGGCTTGATAGGTCTAAATATTCATCACATGATTCCTCTTCAGCTAAGGATACCGAGTTTTCCTCTATCAATTTAAAGCCCAATTTTAACTTGTACTCACGCAGCTGAGGTATTTTGTGCAAGGGGTCATTCTGAAGCTTACGTTGCTCACGATAAATAATCCAAGAGTTCGACACAGCAATGTCAATCATATGAAAAATAAACCTGATAGTCCACTTATGAGTTCGCGTCCGTATCGGGCAAACTGCTATCATTCTGTCTGCCAAATCGACGCCTCCCATAAGGGCGCTTTCAATTTAGACGGTTGGTGCCGGACTGCTGCCGCACGGTTGTTACGACCATGAGCCGTACTGCTGCCGGACGACAGCAGTACGACGTAAATCGTCTTATTTGAAGAGATACGCGGCTGCAGTCCGATCGAATTTTAGTGATTTCCATCGAAACCCAACTTTAGTCGGTGCCATGGACTCTGACGAGGAAGTGTTATTGTTAGTTCTCTTGCTTCGGCAGAAACATAAACGACGCCGTACTAGGGCGTCGCCAATGTTTTCTTTAAAATATAAAACTGGTGATTTTTATACACTTTACCCTAGATTAAAAGAAAGCTCAGCTGATTTTTTGAACTATTTTAGAATGTCTAGAGAATGTTTCTATGAATTATATCACTTCGTTAAAAATGGAATACAACGTCAAGAAACTAAATTCAAAAATACTATATCCGCCGAAGAGAGACTTGTGATAACGATAAGGTAAGTAATATAAACACATTTAGTATTTTAATAAGTATTTATTGCTACTCTTAAACAGATCCGATAGAGATTTTGATGATTAATGTTTTCTTTTTTGTTGATACGCACGCATTTATACTGTGTCACCATCGCTAAAAAGATCTTCATATAAAGTAAAATCAGAATTCGTTGATGTATTAGACATAGGTGATTGTTGTTGTAACTCAGTAGACGGAGCATGAGCCTGACTACGATATTCGGAAGATTGACCTGTGTAGTAACCCTGTTGTTCATAATAATCAGCGGCATATGAACTTGACCCGACGTATTTTCTTATGATTCCAATTATCTCGTATTTAGCATCCATTTTGCGATGTTCCGGAATTTTTTTAAAATCATTTAATAATGACAACAAGAAATATCTATCGCCGTCTTCAAAATTGTCTGCATTTGCATTGTTTTTGTTTTGCATTCTTTCAGCAAGAAGTTTTAAAATCTTATTAGTCTCATCGTTGCTCGAAGATGCTTTTTTAATTTTTGATGACGATGCTATTACAGAAGAATCGGTTTCAGGAGAATCAGATTGCTCGTTGGTACCAGAGTTGGAAGGTTTTGATTCATAAAGATTAGACAGAAACTGAAGCCGATCAAAATATACGTACTTCCGATGATTTTTTCCAACAGATCCACTTTTTAATTGTCGTTGCTTATTCAACTCTCGTGAATAGGAATCCCTAATATTTCTCCATTTTTTTTGGAGTAACAAGGCTGAAATAAAATTTTCTGTTATTATTTTCAGATATTTATCAACTGGCTGTACTATGACTGATCTGCATCACTCTTACCAACATGGCGTCTCAACAATTAGTGGAATTATTAAAGATACATGTCAAGAGATATACAAAGTTTTGAAAGATATCTGTATACCTGATCTTAAAAAGGAGGATTGGTTACAAATAGCTGAAGGGTTTGAAACAAAAGCAAATTTTCCTAATTGCTTGGGAGCTATAGACGGCAAACATGTGAGAATAATAAAACCGACAAGAAGTGGATCGTTGTATTACAACTATAAGCATTTCTTTTCTATTGTGTTGTTGGCTATTTGCGATTCTAATTATAAATTTATTTATATTGATGTCGGTTCCTATGGGAAGGCTTCAGATTCACAAATATTTCGGAGCAGTAGTTTTTTTAACAAGCTTCAAAACAATAATTTAGATATACCAAGTCCTGCACCAATACAAGACAATGGGCCACCACTACCTTTTATTTTTGTTGGCGACGAAGCATTTGCCGTCAGCAATTTCATACAACGGCCATTTAGTGGAAACTTTTTGGAGGGGAAAAAAAGAATTTTTAACTACCGCCTGTCACGTGCACGCCGGTACATTGAGTGTACATTTGGTATTATGACAAATAAATGGCGAATATTACATCGGCCATTAAATGTGGAAATATCGTTTGCAACAGATATTGTTAAGGCTATTTGTGTTTTACATAACTTTGTTCAACGCGAAAATACCACTATGCATGGTCAACCAATTCGAGTTAGGCCAGTTCAGCCACAAAGTTATCAGAATTTGTCAGCCACAACAGTCCGCGATATATTTACGGACTATTTTGTTAGCCCAAGAGGACAAGTATCGTGGCAAAACAGTAAAATATAAATAATACTAATTGATTACATTATAATATATTAAACTGTTTTACCTGCAGTATTCTTTTCAGCTGCTTTTTTAGTTTTAAAATCGGTAATAAATTTTTCACATAAAACATCCCAAGCCTTTTTTTTCTCCAAGCGATTTGAATACTTGTCACATTTAGAATCCCAAACGGCGGGCTGCAACTCTATTTCATTTATAAAATCTTCTGTATTTAAATCATCCATAATTAGGTAGGTATGCACGAAAACGTCTAAGAAACACGATGCGTTCACAGCACTAGCGAACAACGACTGAGACAGGTTGTTGCCGTTCCGCCAACGGACGTGCGCCGCACTGCTGTCGCACGACTTTGCGTCGAGACATTTTGTATGAAAAATCATAACCGCCCGTGCGCAGTACGATACCCGGACTGCAGCAGTCCGGCACCAATCGTCTAAATTGAAAGCGCCCTAATCGCGTTGTACATTTTGATGACTTCTGGGCGTGGAACTTGGATATATCTTTTGGTTGTTATTTTATTCCAACGCTTACATGTATCAACATTTTCGTCAGTTACAACAAGTTGACATTAGTAAAACGGGCTTGTTGTCTAACCATTTCGTTACAGCTATTTTTCCATCTTGCGAAGCACGAACCTCGGTAGTTCCACGGCTCTGTTTTGAGAACTCATTGTCAGGTGTCATGGCGCAGTCGCGAGGTACACGATTCTTCATGATAGTCCCAGAAGCATTAAAACCACGATGGGTTAATTCTTGCATCAACTTAATAGATGTGAAGTAGCGATCAAAGTACAAATAGTGTCCCGGAACTAATGACGTTGTCAAGTACAAAACAGCGGACTCTCCGAAACTTTTTTTTTTTTTATATTGAATGGGTCTACTCTTGACCTCAATCTAGTCCTGAGGACAGAGATGAGGTCGACGATGGAACGAGCTTACCCAGAAGAAGCCTATTAACTCGCGACTTAAAAAGATTGGGGTTATATGAACTTGGGAACACTGACGAAGGCAGGGAATTCCACTCCTTGGCTGTGCGCATAATAAACGATGTCGCGAAGCGCTTCGTGCGAATGTGTGGAACATCGACAAGGAATGGGTGATAACCCGCAGTACGTCTGGACTCCCGATGGAACAAGGGAGATGGTGGAATGATCTCGTGGAGCTCTTGTGCACACTCACCGAAGTACAGCCTGTAAAAGACCGACAGACATGCAACCCTGCGCCGGTGGGCCAAACTATGAAGCTTGGTACCCACCAGCTCAACGTCACCAATGAGCCTCTTGGCTCTGCGCTCAACAGAGTCGAGTGTGGCTAATTGGTATTTGGCTGAGCCATCCCAAAGGTGACAGCAGTACTCCATGCCGGACCGAACTTGAGCTTTATATAGGACTAAAAGCTGTCCTGGCTTGAAGTAACGCTTAACCTTATTTAGGATACCCAGCTTTTTTGCCGCTGTTTGAGCTTTCGACTCAATGTAGGCACCGAAGTTGAGATTCGCACTCAACTTCGTACCAAGAAGCTCGAGGTTGTCGGTAACTGGTACAGATGTACCCCGGAAAGTAGGAGCCAGATTGAACGAACTCCTTTTGGCAGTGAACAGGCACACTTGGGTTTTGGTGGCGTTAAAAACAACCAGATTTTCATCACCCCACTTGGAGACAAGACTTAAGGCTGAATTTGTTCGCTCCACCATGGCCTCTCTCAATGAACGCACTTCTTCACCGCTGGTTTTTGCGCTGGATGCATAACTCTCCATGACAGTGCTGTCGTCTGCGTACCCAACAATACCCGGAACCAGAAGGTCATTGATGTTGTCGCGGAGAGAACAGACCCCTGAGGAACTCCGGCATCAATAGCGATAAGGTCAGAGGAGCAGCCATCAATGACCACTCGGATCGACCGTTCACTCAGGAAGTCAGATATCCAGCAGCAAAAGTCAACGGGAATGCTGTATGCAGGAAGTTTGCTCAGCAGACTTGCGTGCCATACCCTGTCGAAAGCCTTCGAGATGTCGAGACGGCAAGGGCTTCGCCGTGTTTCTCGATGGCCTCGAGAAACACGGCGTAGTGCGTAGCATACACCAGAAGATCCCCAGTTGATCGTCTCCGGCGAAAGCCATACTGACGGTCACTGAGTAGGTCGTTTGCTTCTAGGTACGCTAGCAGCTTCCCATTGAGGACCCTTTCCATAACTTTACAAAGTATGGAGGTGATGGCGATTGGTCGATAGTTACTGGGGTCGGCACGACTACCCTTCTTGGGTACTGGTTGTACATTGGCAACCCTCCATGATTTCGGTACCGTTCTGGTTTTAAGAGAGAGGCGGTACAAGCGCGTCAACACAGAAGACAACTCGGGCGCACAGTTCCTCAAGACTCTTGCTGGTATACCATCAGGACCGCTAGCCTTGTTCACGTCTAGGCTATGTAGTACTCTACGAACCTCTTTCATGTGTATTGTGATCTCCGGCATCGAAGAATCACAGTGAGGAATCGTTGGTGGCTGTTTTGAGCCAGCATCTAGACGTGAATTGTTAGCAAATAGAGATGCAAACAGGTTTGCCTTCTCGGTAGCGGAGTGAGCTAGCGACCCATTCGGTTTTTGCAGGGGGGGTAATGTGGGCCGGCAGAAATTGGTTTCGACCGATTTGGAAAGGGACCAAAACTGCTTACTACCAGAGGGGTAGGACGCAAGCTTAGCCCCTATGCGGCTGACGTGGTCGAAACGTGCCTTTCGGATCACCCGCTTACAGGACTTTGCGGCAGAATTAAAAGCTCTTTTCTTCGCGCGAACCCGTCGAGCTCGGACTTTGCGGTCACGGGCTTGTACCCAGGCTTGGTATGCAGACTGCATTCGAGCCTCAGCACGAGCGCAGTCCACATTGAACCAAGGACGGGCATTGTGACCGAACGGTATGTCGGAGAATGGAATATAATATTCCATTCCCTGCCGTATCACGTCCGCAACCGCTTCAGCCGAACAAGTGGGGTCGCCCGAAGAAAAACACACTGGCTGCCATGGGAAGGACGCAAAAAACTGTCGCATCTCATCCCAGTCTGCTGACTCGTATCGCCAAACTCGCCTCTTGCCCCTAGGGCTATCATCTTCAGGAGAGCTGGTAGACACGGACTTTACCAGACAGTGGTCAGATGTTCCCAGTGGGGCTGATACCGATACTGAGTGCCTGTCTGGGTCAGTGGTCAGCAGCAAGTCCAAGCAGTTGGGTGTATGTCCGTCAACGTCTGGCACCCGCGTAGCCTCGGTCACCAGCTGGGTGAGATCTAGCGATAATGCAAATCTGCGCGCCTCTCTCCCAGCATGGTCAGTTTTCTGGAACGGGAACAACCATTCATCGTGGTGGGCATTAAAGTCCCCCAGAAAAAGAAGCTCCGCGGATGGGTATCGCTGCTGGGCACAATCTGCCTTCTCCAACAGGTGCTCAAAGAGCCTGGTCGTCTCCTGGTCACCGCTGTGCGACCGGTAGACACCGACGTAGAGTGATTTCTCGACCCCGGTGTCCACCAGTATCCAGATAGTAGATAACCCGGAATCCTCAAAGCAGCGGACACGCCGAAAGCATATGTCATCACGGACGTACACACAGACCCCAGCTCGTTTTAGGAACTTATGTTCAAGCGAGTAACCTGGGTAGTTGAGGTACGCCACGTCTGACGGAGTTGCAATCTGCGTCTCCGTTAAAAAGAATAGGTGCGGCTTCTCGGTCTCGAGGTGGTGGTGGACCGGATCGAGATTTGAGTGCAAACCCCTGATGTTGGTGAGGTGCCCTTTAAGTGGGAGGAAGTGCCGCCGCTTGAAAACCGTTTTCCTTTTAAAATTTTTCATGATGCGAGTGTTTTAGTGGTGGAAAAGAAGAATGGTCGAGACGCGGTTTGGTTACCCAACGGGATTCTTCAGCTCATCGGACCTGTGGGAGACTCATCTGGAGACTGCGGGGACGCCCGAGCCCCCCCGAAATGGCCACCGGGTCCTCCCGCCCAGTCGCCAACTGGCACGGTGGAGCATTTCGGGATTTTTCGCGAGTTGGCGGGGCAGCCTTTCCCACGTGGCTGGCGCAGTACTTGGGCCCCCTACTAACTGCGGTCGGCCAACGGCAGAGACCGTGCCTCGGATCCCGCTACCGGGTGACTCATACTGGAGGGCCAGTATGAGTCACCCGGTACAGAATCATAGGACTGAAACCATCATAACCTGGAAACGTCGTTGCTCCCTCGTGTACCTTCATGTCACAAATACATCCGTTAGGGTTGGCCAAAACAAATACTTTTAATCCGACGGGATTGGGCTTATTAGGGCAGTACTGTCTAATACCACATTGACCTGAGAATGATATAATCATCTCGTCTATTGAGAGATGCTCGGACTTTTGTTGAACATGACATCCTTCGCAGATACGGTCAAATAGAGGTGTTACTTTCCAGATTTTGTCGATTGCGCGCTGACTGTCTGGGACATCATTATCGAAAACTACCTTTAACCGGGTTCTTAACTAGAAAAATCTGTCACTATTGGAAGTTTCCAAGCTTTTTCCCAGTACATTTTGATTTTAGGATAGCCAATAGTGGCCATGACCATAGATATACCAAAGAATGTCTTCAATTCTTTCAATGTGAGTCCAAGAGTCTTTTGATTCTTCAGCATTTCTGTTTGGTTGGTTGCTGTTGCCATTTTCTCTAAAATTGTATCGTCTATAAAGTCTTCAAAATATTTAAACATTTCGAAATCATTAAAAGCTCTTTGAACATAATTAGGTGAATGTAAGTTGTGTTTAGTTGGGCTAAACACTCCCGTCCCAGTATTACTGGTTTCATTGTTAACTTGTACAATCCTACCTCTTCCCCGTGCTCGCATGAAACGCCTTCCACCTCATCGTGAAGATTGTCTTACTCTGGATCCTCGAATCAATGAAGATGATGAAAGCGCTGGCGATGAAAGAGGTGGTGTCGATAACTCTAGATCTTCTTCTGAATCAGAGCTATTACACCTATCAGAATCAGAATTTGGTCGAACTTCAGGTGGCTCGTACAGGTTATCATCATCAGAAGCACTAAAATCACCCTCACTTCGGTCTAACTCGTCGAGAATTTGATCTTCATGTAAAACTGAAAGAAAAAAAGAACCATATTTAAAAACGAACGTTCTAAAATAAGTACATCTAAAAAAAGAAGGTGCTCGACCCGTATGTATCCGCGATTTTCTCAAAACCTGCTGATCCAATATTGATCGGGTTTTCGTTTACAAATGTAAATGTTTTTAGGTTTTATTGTATAATGTATTAGGATGTGATATTTTCGGAGATAGATAATGGAACTTTTCAATAACTAACAGAAAATGACTCGCGATCGCAGTGATCGTCTAACTATCTTACTAATATACTTACAAATACGAAAGTTTGTGAGGAACAATGGATGGATGTTTGTTACTTTTTCACGCAAAAACTACCGAACGGATTTCGATGTTTGGCACACAGAGTTTATAACCTGGATTAACACATAGGATACTTTTTATCTCAGTATGATGTTCCCGTGAGATAATAATCGAACATCACGCAGGCAACGCCGGGTCCCCGACACGAAAACGGTTACCGCGTATTCAGTACATCATCCTTCGCGTCGGTGTCCCTTCCACCCCGTATATTATATCCAACTAATATTATAAATGCGAAAGGATGTTTGGATGGATGTTTTTACTAAATCACGTCAGAACGGCTGAATGGATCTTGATAAAATTTAGCTCACAAATTAGTCATAGTCTGGAAAAACACATAATAAGATTTTGGTTTTATTTCATTTTCATTATTAGTGACCCTAAAAATACATGAAATTGACACCCAAGACGAAAAGTGGCCGCATTTTCGTCGGCACCATTTTGGATTTTGGCTTTGACCCCATATTCATTATTAGCGATCCCAAAAACCATGAAATTGACACCCATAACGAAAAGTTGCCTAATATTCTTTGGCGCCATCTTAGATTTTGGTTATGACTCTATTCGTTGTTGGCAACCCCAAAAACCATGGAATTGACACCCATGACGAGAAATGGCCACATATTTTTTGGTGCAATTTTGGATTTTGATTTTGATCCTACATTCGATAAACCCATGCAGAAAAGTTGACATTTTTTTGTCGGCGCCATCTTGGACTTAGGTTATGATCATTAATATCTGATACTAGCGACCCCAAAAACCATGAAAATGACAGGCATGACAAAAAGTTGTTAAATTTTTATCGGCACCAATCTTGGATTTTGGTTTTGTTTCCATATCCGTCATACATTCCAACGGTTTAAATTAAAATCATAACGCTCCTCCCGCCCATCCACTTCGAAACCTCACCACCGATAGCTTGATCTTATCCATACAAATCCTAACCTTACTAAGAGCTGCTTACCCCACCCATCCATTTCGCAACCTTGTCAACAACTGCTTAACCTCACCCATCCAAATCCCGATCTTACCCAACATAATTTCTAAACAACAATCTTATAAATAAAGTATGAAACTCGTACTTATTTTCATTTCAGTTCCAAAAAGTATCAACTCTTTCCGATTACGCTATACGACGACGGTTCTAACACGCATGCACACTACGATACTTTCTAGTAATTTTGTCGAATTTATTTTATTCAAGAGAGCGATACACCCGTCCTTCCACGAGCGCTTCTGAGCGCGGAATGATGAACCGCGACTCGCGGTTCTTCGGACTCCGGTTTACTCGGACTTTTTCATACATTTTGCACTCTTGCTAAATGTTTGAAGAAGTCGGCAAATGTTTTTATTTTAGCTAATAATTGGAAAATATGTTGATTTTTGTACAAAATAATTAGCTCAACCTATAGAGGACTATATACAACATGTCACGTAATTAATGCAGACTCTCGGACACCCCAATTAGTATATTATGTTATAATCATAATACATACACTGTTTTTTTAGTTATACACGAATAAGCATTGATTATTTATTAACTTAGTTATACTAGTTCCGGAAGAAACTTTTGGTCGCAGTACAAATCCACGAACACACACAGTCGCACACGTTAGGTATGACCTTATGAGGGTCTTGCTAGCCTAGTAGGTATTAACTCGAGTGCGCGCCGCTCGACACAACTGTAGGTATTACAAATGAGGAAGGAAAAAGACTACAATGCATATAAAGTCTTTGTTGTCAAATATAAAATAGACATATTCTTAGACGATAAGTTGTGGCCGTCAGGAATTTCATTTAGACGGTTCATAAACTTTCGAGAAAGGCTAGAAAATCAAGTTAATGAGGAGTGTGTGGCTATAACTGATAACAAGCTTAATGGATAACAGTGTTAGTCAACTAATTAGCTACAACTGCAAGTCTATCAAGAGATCGATGGAAGGTGTTAGGGCGCTGTGTCAACAAGCTGATATAGTAGCCTTGCAGGAGACGTGGTTGCTGCCGCACGAGCTGCCACTGCTGAGCACAATCGACGACGGCTTCGGTGCTACGGGTACGTCCGCCGTTGATACGTCGGCCGGCCTACTGACGGGCAGGCCGTACGGCGGAGTCGCGTTATTGTGGAGAAAAAGTGCGTTTCAATCAGTGTCTGTAATAACCTGTGATAACGTTAGGACTGCTGCAATAAAACCAGGGACCGTACAACCCCGAATATAAGTTAATTCTTTCGAAAGTGTTACAGATTGTTCGCCTACAGGAACGGAAAATGTTACCTCTTGGTAGTGTTAGCCCTTTCATAACACTAACGTTAGGGTAACCCTATCAATAAGTTAACTAGTAAAAGATGTTACCGGCTCTTGTATGATTTCCAATTGAAGCAGATAACCCTTTGAAAGGGTTTGTCGGGGTAATCAAACGGTTTTAAATCAAATCATTTTAAATTACGTTGGAGTGGAGGAATAGATTTTGACCTTGAAAGTTTGGAATCATATAGAATTGTTCATTAGTGTTTCTTACTCGGTTTGATAGGACGGTGCTTTCTTTTTTAAGTTTTAATAACGTCTGAAGATTGAAGATGAACAAAGGTAAGTAAGTGTATTTTAATTAAGTATCACATATAATAAAACTGTAAATAACCTGTGTCTGTACATTGAACGTAATTTAAACTTCTAGTGGGGTTGTAATAAGTAATCAATATAGATACCAAATCACCAATTTTTGAACATTTTGTCTGTCTTTATGTATGTTTGTGCACGCTACACGCAAAAAGTACGCGACGGATTTTGATTAAATTTAGTATGGTGATAGCTGAATATCCTAGTGAACATTTATGGTAACTTTTACTGCAGGAAAATGTCTAATACCGACGATAAATCGTCGCGGGCATAGCTATTTTTAATAAATATAGAGACAGACAGACAAAAATACCAAACAATTTTTTTGTTTTTATAACTCTTATTAAGACTATATACGTTATATCTATACCAACGTGGATTACAGACAATATGCCACTAAATTGTTTATTACTAGTTTTATAATAAGAATTCTTATGTTTTTTAGAGCACATATATATTTCAGACAGCGATAGAAGCTCAGACGAAAGTGAATCAATATATTTTCAGGAATTAAGGACAACCGATCCTTCATGCGTGTCAATATCGACATTGCAACCGACATTAGACGATAATGCGTCTACTCCCGATTTGTCTTTTGAAAATGACTCTAAAGAAATGGAAGATAAGGCTACAAATACTGATAACTCAGACAATAGCAAGGAAGATAATATTCGTGAGTGTTATTCTTTTTCTTTATTAATTGCAAAATATCTAAGCAAGTTAGAAGAAGGACGACGTAACAAATGTATGCATCAAATAGTTCATATGGTCATGCAAAGTGTTCATGAACAACAATCAAAACAAAAGCAGTAATAATGAAAAATTGTGTATTTTAAAAATAAATACCATGTTTTTTTAAAGATTTTTATTTATTCAATGACGACATTATTATTTAAAATTATTACACAAAAATTGGAAATCAACAATTAACGATATTATGGCTCGGTTTAAAAAAAATACAATCGCCTCAAAAAGCATTTATAAAGTAAAAATGATATTTAAGCACCTATTTATTGAACGTTGGGAGACCGCTAAGTATAATAAAGGTGAAACAGCACAAACAATGATTTCGTGCTCGTTTCGCCCGCTCTTACATCCTAAGTTGCGGTCGACTAACTGAAAAAAATCTCTGATTTCGATGGTTGAACTACTGAATTGAATTAGTGAGAGCAAACTATATTTTTTAACTGTTTCACCTTTAATATACTCAGTGGTCTCCCAACGTTAAAAAAATAGGTACTGTTACTTATTTTTACTTTTAAAACTAGTGAGAACAAAGGAAAATTATTATCTAACGGTCCACTGACAATCAATAAGTAGGTACATATTATTTTTCACGTTTTAAAAGTATTTCTCTCATTCGAATAAATCTGGATTTGAACGGATCAACATTATATCCTGTAACAAACTTCCACTCATATTACTTCTTAGAGGGTTTAATATAAATTTTACCGATGAAAATAACCGCTCCACTGATACCTGCGTAGCAGGAGCTGCAAATACTACATTAACTACTTTCATTAAAGAGGGAGCAATTGATTCTCCTTTGTTCGCTCAGTGGGCTAATACATATATTGGTATTCAAGGGTAGTCTGGGTTCAAATCTTAATTTACTTAACATTCCATCAAATGTATTCAATGACGACCTCCCAGCTAACCCACGAGTTGCCTCAGTTTCTTTTAAATAATTTTCTAATGGTAGTGTTGTTTGACCTTGCTGCCTGGTGCTAGAGTCATCTGGTAATTCGGAAATTTCGGTTGGAGACTCAGATAATGTGAGAGATTGCAACTGCTGGAAAGTCTGCGCTATTAATGTATTGCCGTCTCACATTCTTGATCACACAAAATTACGTTGAGGCGACCATCTAAATATGAATTTTCTATGACTAAATCATTATTTAATAAATCAGTTTCTCTACCTTTCATGGCTTTAACTAAGTCCTCTGCAAATGAGGTTCTAATAGCTTTCAACTTTATTTTGCAATTAAGCCATTCCGTGAAAAAGTCACTAATCGTGAGCTATTCACGTTGTAATGCTACTGTCGCCTCATAAATAGGTTTAAGGCAAGCAATTTAATTTTGGATTTCCATCCAGAAACTATCAGAAAAAATACTCTTGAACATCTCTTAATGAATACAACCGTACCAACATTTGGTAGGTAGACGTCCACCTCGTTGGACAGTCAATAATCGGTTTATTTAAATTGGAGGCTCTTAAAATATTTTTTAAATTTGGTCGGCGTAAGATTTTTACAGCTCTTCGTGCAGTTTGTGTGGTAATTTTTGCATCCAAATTTTCATTAAAGGCGTCTTTTACAGCAAGTTGTAAAGTATGTGCAAAACATTGCACGTGGCTTGAATGAGTCATTATTCCCACTGTTGATAAAACTGTATAGGTCCGTGTTTTCATTGATTTCATACCTGTCAGATATTTGTTCTTCATCATCATCATCATAATCATTTACCTCATTTTCCTCGTACTCACCGCTGGCCTCACTATCGAAATCGAAGTTATTTTCAGTTTGAGCAGTTGTGTAGCAAAATTCAGTCAACAACTTTGTAATTTTTTTTAAATTACTGCCATTATCTATGGTTATTGAATAAATTTGTGTATGTGAAATCATAAACTCATTTAAAACTTCCAAAAGTTTTTCCTTAAGATATTCTGCCGTTTGTCTCTCCAACACTTCTAATACAGCTAGATTTCTTATTATAATCTGACCGTTTTTCATATACTGCAAGTTGATACCCAAAAAATTCCTGTCAACGTAAGATGCCGAATCCAATTTTAAGCTTATCATAATATTTTTAACTTCTAATGAAATTTTCCTTTTTATTTGGTATGCCTTTTGAGGTATCATTCCTTTAATAACATTTAAATTTATCCCGTTTGTTTTAGAATTGGATGGGACTGCAATATTAATAATTTCTTGAAATGCAGCATCTTGTAGCATCGCAAATGGTCGTCCATGAGTTGTTACTAATCTTACACACAATTTTTTTACTTTTTCCGAGTTAGAAGTATCTTTAGAAGTACTTGGTTGATTGACATTTTCTTTATTTATATTAGTTAACAGTAAATATTCTTCTATATAGACCCCATGGTCCAGGTGCCGCTGTACAGCACCTAGGATAGTCTGCAGAGATGGTCTTCTGCCATAACGCTCCAGGAAAAGGGCTTGTGCTCTGAGCAAAACATTTCCACATTCCCTGTAGCACACCACCATGTTTTGGTACACCTCGTTCGTGTACCTGTAGTTCGACATTGTTGCGATTGTTCAACGACCGACCGTTGTTTGCTAGCGGGCGCCGCGACACGCGTACCGAAAAAAATGTAAATGGTGGGAAATCGCACTTTCGAGATGTTTAAATTGGTGTATCTTGATGATTATAGCAGATAGCTTAAATATTTAAACGGATAATAAAAGATACATTTGTGTAGATTAATCTTGAATATAATTTATTTGTTACATATTGATGGTTTTTATTTTATCTAATGAATTGTATCTATAATTACCACTTCTATCAGTCCAACTAACACTTTCTTAAACATATTTACAGTAAGTCGGTATGATACTGTAATTAACGAAATATTCTGTCGATGTAAGTTACTGTAACTATGTTTACTACAACCTCTTTATATAGCCCACAAATCCAGCGACTTTTCTCGCAAACTTCCCGTATTTCGGAAATAAGAGGGCATATCTGCAATCTAATTCCGTACATTGATACATTCAGTTTTGTAAATAGTGTTAGGCAATTAATTTAAATGTTTTATGAATGTAAAACAATTTTTATAATAGAAAAAAATATTTATTGAGCCGTGAAAGTTGTACTGAATATATAAGTAGTAATAGTATAAGTATTAATTATTATCAGTTACAGTCTTGTATCTCCTCCATTTATCAATAGTATAATTAACAACAACTAAAACAGGTTTATAATCATTATGAATTCCAACAATCCCTTTTATCTATCATTAAAAGTCTAGTCTCACTAAGTTGTCCCTAAATTAAAATCTCACTTATTTGAGATCATACGAATCAAATCAGTCTCCATAATACCTAATTATAACAAACAATGTTTGTCTTAAAAGCATAATCACATTTCTTAGACTAAGTCTAAAGTCTTACAAATAATATGTTATATTAAAATTGAGAAAAAACCGAATAAAAATAAGATTGAAACAATCTTTTTTTTTAATCTTCAAGATCAGAAGCATTACAAGTTGGTATATTCAACCAAAATACTCGTCTATTTTCTGGCATCAATGGAACCAGCTTTTCCAGTATCTCTTTCTTCTTTTCCTCTGTTATACCTCGTGGAGCAGCTTTTGGCCTAAGTTCAGGAAATGTTTTATTTTTTAAGACTTTATTTTGTAAAAAGTCCAAAATTTGAAAGTCTTCGTCATCTTGATCTTTTTTAAATTTTAGGGTGAAATAGCCTCTTTCTGCTTTAACGTATGTGATGTCTTTTAGGTAAATACGTGGTGAGGAGTTTCGAATTTTGTGTTGCGATACACATTCATCATACTTATAAAAATCAGTAAAGTTATTCTTATTCTTATTCTTTATTGCACACAAAATAACAAATTTGGATACGAATTGCAATAATGTAGCTTATGTACAATGGCGAGCTTAACCCAGAATTGGGTTTTCTTACAGAAAACCAAATTTTGACTGCGAGATTTGCAGAAGAGGGTATACTTATGGTGCAATAACATTAACAAATGAATTAATTTTATAAACTAAACTACATACATAAAATATAATATACGTAATACATACAATACATACGCATATACATACCTATAAAATCCTATATACAGCAATATTTTTTTAGCAATGCGGAAAAAAATTTTGGTGGTTCAGTATCAGTAATAGAACACATTTCCATTATTTGTTCAACTTTTTTTTTTATCCCTCTTTAAATCAGCAAAATATGGACACTATCTATTCGTAATAATAACAAAGGCCGCGCGGTGCAGGCGCCGTCTAACAGCGGGGGTGAAACCCGCTCGTGGGCGGCAGAGTTTGTTGCGAGGCACCGGGCGCCCGAGTCCCGACCGACCGCAACCGCAACAGTCAGTAAACGCATGCGCTGTCGTGACGTCGTGTCTAATAGCTTTCCCGCGCAACCCTCGCACACATTGCCACATTTGTGTCGTAGTCGTACGATGTCGGGCTTTAGTAACCGCGAGTTTTATGTGATGGTGCGAGTGTATGTATTAAGTGGTGAAAGTTTACGAGGAGTTCGCAGAATGTATGCAACGGAGAGCATACGTCGAATGCTTCCCATGATCGACCCTTGACCCCACGGTCCCTAATGAAAGGACCACCTAGCACCATTTAGCAGCCACCTTGATCACGGTCAGTTCAGGACCACAAATCACGCACTAGAGTCTGGCAGACCTCGACTGGCGGTTAGTGAATAGGTTATTTTTGATTGAACATTATTGTAAATACGTAGTTGATTCCACATTTTTAAATACCTACGCCTTAATGCATTAAGTAATGTCAATAATTTTAATTTTATTATGTTTTTAAAAGTGCCATAATTTAATTGATTAATGCTTTATTTTCTGCATTTTGATGGTCCTAAGCCCATGAAAGTATGAAGGAAAAATTGGAATTACTCTTCAAATAACTGCAGATCACGGCCTAATCTTAAAAAAGTCTAGTTCGAACCTGATAAAATCATTGTAACCCACGTAAATACCTACCTACACTTCGAACGAGCGCTTCGCCACGCGCCGGCGCGGGCGCCGCGCCGCCCGGCTTAGAGTGGCCATAAAATCAATTTCAAAGTAAACATCTTTCGTTAACGATAACTTTATTTTTTTGTACTAAGACTTATCAAAATAAAAAATAGTTGTTTAATGAAACTCATTTACAGCTCGGCCATAAAGAGTAGAAAAAAATTGAGGTCGCTACTTTCGTTTATATGGTATCATTTATACTATAACATAAATGATTTTGATACTTGAAGTATTTTTTACGATGAATCAGAATAGGATAATTTTTTAATACAATTAATATAATAACACCAGCCTATTACGGTCCCACTGCTGGGAAAAGGCCTCTTCTCAACAGAGATGGCACGAGCATTGATCACCACGCTTACTCAAGACGGGTTGGCGATTTCAGACTTATATTAATTATAAAGTCCAGGTTTCCTCACGATGTTTTCCTTCACCAATGTCTCTGATGTCCAAGATAAACTTATAAAATTGTCACTTAGCTACAAGCAGGTACAATGATTGTTGTAAACTGCTGCGTTAGCAAGTGTTCGGTTGAACACTTGCTAACGCAGCAGTTACCATCATTACCTGCATCATTATCTTGTACCTGCTTGTAAATTATAATTAAATTAAATGCAAATTATAATATAATTTCTAAATTCTTTTAATAATTGGAAAATAAACGAGTCCGTTAGAATACCTTTATTTATATGTAGGATCAGGAGTGCCGAGAGGTATATCTTCAGGGTTTGGAGTTCCCATTTTGTTGGGATAAACAAGACTGTATAATCAGTTGCAGAATTTTTATTACAGTAGATACTAATTAACACACAATACAAAATGGTACACAACACAAAAATGGTAAATAGTAAAAAGATAAAGGTAAACAGTTAGGCGAACAGACCTTTTAAGGTCACAGTTCGTATAGTGGCCAAGCCACCCAAACACAAAGTGTATCGCTGGCTATCAGCAAGCTAAATACAGCTATGTGGCAAAGAACAATGGCAAATCTCCTTACTTTAAATTGTCTGGAATTAAATTGAAGCATCCCGTAGTAAAAAATATGTCTAAAGATTCGGCGTCAGTAGCAGAATCTACAAGCGAGTCTATTTTGATTCGGAAAAGCCGGAAAACAAAAATATCGGAGTTTGAATTTTTAGGTTATGAATGATGTGAACACGACTATTATAGGATTTATAACTTAATAGGTATGATAAAATGATACCTAACAAAAACTAATATTACGGACAAATGGAGTAAAAGTAATTGATTTATTACTATTATGAAGTATGTGGACGCACTTATCTCTGGATTTTCCAGTTTTCAAAACTTAGCGCATTTATTGAGGAAATCTAGCTGTGTGGGGATGGCTTTGCACATCATAAACTTGTAGTAATACTTACAATCACTTCTGCCGAAGAATCAAGATCCATGCTGGTAGGTAGGGAACTATACCGAATATTAGGAATAAACAACATTTTGTAAAACAATTTATTCTTCATCTTCTTCAAATATCTCGTCAAGAAATTCTGCTGGTGCTGAGATATATTCTTGATGTCTGACCCATCCCAAATACCAAACTAACGTCATTGTGTGGGCGCAGCAGCCTATAGTGCGCCGACCAACCAAGCAACTACAGCAATATTCTATTATGCCAGTTCTGCCAGGAATATTATTTTCAATTAATAAATATACATAATATTGCTTACGTGATATGTGACGGGATTTTATTTTTCCTCTAATTAGGGTCTTTTCACCACTACCTCCTCTAAGGTTATATTCATTTTGAGTAATATAGTATATACCTGCCTTGGGAACGTACATGTTCGCCGTAATAAGAACGAGCTTGTCTTATTTGGTACGTTCCCAAGGCGAACAGAATCAAGTCCCTATATTCCAGTGTTGGAAAAAATGATATATTATTTTGATCAGCACATATATTTTCAAAGTGGGATGATCGTCTATTCATATTAAGGGCCTCTACCATGTTTGCCAAATTATTTTCCAAACCCATTCGCTCTCGAATGATTGCATGTATTTCAGAACTATATACACTGTTCGTAAAGCGGACACCAAATCTATTTAACAATGCTGCAGCTATTTTGAAGTTCTGCATCATGTGTGGTAGAGACCGATGAAAATATTCTTGTCTGAGAAGCTTAAAATCTCTTTTAAAATGCCCATTAACGGCCTCTACCACCCACCTGCATATGGTAACGCATCGGCTTCTATTTGCTTGAGCAGTTGTCAATTGGTGTTCACCTTGCGATAAAGATTCTTATGCTGTCTCTAAATCCTCTATCTAATATGAACACATCGTCACGTACAAAATATTCTCTTAAAGCAGAACCGTCGCGACGGTTCTGCTTTAAGCAAAACCTTTTTTGATTGTAGCTTGTGATGGATATATTCTTGATTGCGACGCGTCGCAAAACAAATTATTCATGATTTCAGCATCTGACTTAGTTGCTTTATAGGGTCCAAAACAATCAAGAATATATCCATCACAAGCTACAATCAAAAAAGGTTTTACCAGATTTCTATACTTAAGAAGCGAGTATGTTTGTTTTTGAAATGAGTAGTTTGAACTCTTATGTATATAAACATAGGTACCATCGCAAATGACTATAGCATTTGTTCCATTTCCGTAGAGTCCATTTGGGATCATTAAACTATGATTTAATAATTCGTCCCTGGATAAATTATATATAAATATATTCATCACAAAGCAAAGCATTTTGGACTTGTGCTTTAAAATTAGTATCAGTATTATCTCGACTGGAATTTGGTTCTCTGTTACATTTCTTGGCTAGTTCTAATATCAAATCTCTTCTTGAACTCATTTTGATTCCTGTAAAAAGAAGCAAAAAGTGGCTACAATGATATAATGACACATAAAAAAGACATTCCTAAACGAAGTAGTACCAGTACAACATAATCACTTCATTATTTAAAAAATTTTGAATGGTACGACGAACTGTGGTGGTTTGAATGGTATGTTCTGCTGGTGAATCGTTGTGCCGCACGCTACTTACTCGAGTTCCTGGCCGGGTGGACAGATAGATGCTGAGTCAAAACCTACATAGTTAATAAAGAATGAAAGATACTTACGACAATAATGATGTTTTGGCGCCAATAGCCCGAACACACACACGCCCAAACCTTGTCCTGCAAACGCTGTTGCGCGACTGCGAACTAAGCGGGGTTCAGGATTCGACAAGACTGATTCCCTCCGCACCCCGCACCACCCGCGCACGCTCACGTATTTGCGAGGACCAAAAACATATTTACAGTAACTATCGATTTTACTGTTAGATAGATAAAAAAGTTTGATTTTCACCTATTATATTTATTTAGTATACTTAAAGTAAATAGTCTTACTTTGTTAAAAATAAAAAGTGTATTCGACTATGGTGACGTTTTTCTTAGCATTGTTACAGTACGTATATCTGCTCACTCACTTACTTCATATATGCTTACGGATTGGTTTTATTTTTTGTGAACTACACAAGTAATAAATAGAGTAACTATACTTACTGTGAATATGTGTAGCGAAAACACCATATTTAAATAATGTCAATCTACCGGAACATTAGTTACTGTAAATATGATAGTAAAAATATGAAATAAAACATAATTTTAATAGAGTTAGTCTACTTACTCTTATTATTTTAACGAACGGTTGATTCTTCTCAACATTTACTGTGGTTGTGCTTATTGTAACTTTGTTAATAATTTAGATATAAAAAAAAGAAAAATGTTCCATGAAGGACTTGATTTAAAGATCACAGTACTGTAAAAAAAGTCATAACACCAGTAACACGACTTACTGTAATTATGATATCGGGGGCAGTATTGCTTACGTAGAAACCGCGCGCGCGCCTTTGATCTAACCGTGCCCCATGCTGCCGCGCCGCCCGCTTCAATGACAGTAGGTAAATATAACGTAGTAAACTAGCGCAATGGATGTTGCAAAATTAAGGAGCCAGTATTTTTTTTTGTGGGTCAAGTAATTTTAAATTATTTATTTTTATAAAAATTTACTTCGATAAAAAAAAAATCCCTTGAAATGGCTTCGTTATAGCCGTTAGATGATTCTCTGAAAATATTTCGTGTATGAATAGTTAGACCTTATATCCGTAATAATAAACAAGGCTGTAAAATTTACAGCCTTGTTTATTAATAAAATTTTGATTGTTTTTGATTGTTTAAAAATAAAAAAGTCGGTTATCTATGAATATGAATATTTACAGTGTAAATATTCATGGGTTATTCACCAACTCGACACAAGATACACACGTGTGTCCAGTTGGTGAAAATCAGTTTCAATTTTCAATTAGTACAATTATTATTTCGTCATCTGGACGCGCCAAAATTTTTACACGTGTCCACATAGCGAAACTTAAATTAAATCACTTTTATGTTTTCGCCAACTGAATCAATCGAATTCAGACTTTATTTCTTAACCGTAAACGGTGAAAAAGAAATTTTACCAAACTAGGTAACTAGATACGCAGTTTACTAAAACAATTCTGAGAAGCCTATTGTGTCGCGCCCGACCAGCCTTCACAAGGATGCACAACCGAATTACACGGTTAACGCTATAAAAATAAGGTCCTAATTCGGTTCAATATTTTCATAGAAAAAACGTTCAACTAATAATGAACTCTATTCGACAGACGAAACGATTCATTTTTTCTGTTCGAATTGCCTGCCTTTGTAAAGCCGCTATGCGCCGCTTCAAACTTACTTCGTCCGTCGGCGTCGCCGCGTATATGGAATCTATACCTTCAGACAACGCTCTGTAGTGTTGAGTTCAGGTATATAATAAAAATATATACGCCCGTGTTAGGGATTTGAAAATATACCCGAACGCAACATTTTTCTGGGGTATACTTTCATGTAGGACACTCCATTTTGCTATACTGTAATGTATACCCGTTTCACTGTCTCTCCACTTTTAATTACGATAACAAAGAGACGTTTAATTTTATATGATAGAATTCAGATAAATAATACAAGAAGAAAAGAGGATAAAAAAACGTTTATTACAAAGAGAAATGTTCTTACTATAAAAATACAATTGGCATGAATTAGTAAAATTAAAAATAAGAATTTAGCGGGCGTTATGGACATTCATTTTAATATTCTGTCCTAAAGCATGCTTTCGTTTAATTGTGCGTTCTGTGTTAGACGGCCGCCCAGCTTGAATCCTAGACTTAGTCTTTCCTATTCCCCTGTCTTTACGTCTACTCAGGGCTGTGCTTTGAACTTTAATTTTCCTGGGTACACGCCAAGTTTTGACCTTGCTCGGATGTATTTATTTTTTTAATCATATTTGTGAATTTTGCTAGTGCTCTTAGATTATGGACCGTGGGGTTCGTTTCAAATAACTGTGTGAAGCGCTGTACTTCAGTCTTAAACTCTGCAAGTGCATTTTTATATTGATGCGGAAATTCTACAGCAACCTGTTGCGAGTAAGATGAAGAATTGGCCGCATCCTGTATCGGCTCTTGTGTATTGGAGGAAGAACACTGAGGAACTATCGGGTCCAAATCATTATTCGGTGTTTGATCCAAGTTCAGCATATTCATATAGAAATTTTCATTTATCTCATCCCCCGTCGCAATTCTTGCTAGTGACATTCTATCATGAATAGCGAGCCGAGGAGAATTGGGAAATATAACCCCAAACTTTTGCTCAATGCTACATAGGTGCTTGCAGAATCTTCCACATTTTCCAGCATCACAGTCGCAAACGGCTAAATCGGCTCTGACAGTGAAAAAAGTATTTGGACTTGTCTCCGATTCCACACTGTACTCATTATCGTTGACTTTAGAAATATTTTTAATATTCCGAGCAGTCTTCATGAACATTGCATATATGGAGTCCTTGGTTTTTCGCGTGTTGGCGTAAGAAATGATGCGCCGCTGAAAATAATTTTCAAAAATGGACGTGATGAAGTCTACCAATGCGCAAGCATTAAACGCTTTACAGCGCTGGAGTATCACGTCTTTAAGAATGCATATAGATGCTTCTGTTATGTTGTTGGTGTTGTTTCCTCGCGTAAGTAAATCCAACCTATGAGAGACGCACCATTCAAGCCGCCGTTTCCATAAGTTACTCAGATGACTTAACAGAGCTGGCATCGTCTTAACATACTCGTCACCTGTTAATCCATCATATAATTTGACTGCTTCTTCTGGATCAGTTACAAAAAGAATATTACGAAATCGTATCATGATTGACTGTCTTTTCATTATGTCAACCTTGTGATCTGCAACGCAAAGCCAACGCCAAAAGGCTTGGCAAACATGGAATGCGCATAGTAGTAATCGAGCATTTGGAAAAATTGTTCTCAAAGCATTTCGTTCTGCAGTAGAATCGTCCGTCATAACAATATCAGGCTCAAATTTTTTACCAACCTCGTTCTTATCTACAGCTTCTTTAATAGTGGCAAAAACCAGTGTGTAATTGGACTCATTTTGCTCAGTATGTATAGCACAAGCTATTGGAAGACCTCCAATTTTGTGAGATGTGAAAACTAGAGTAATCGCAGAACTGGTCTGGTCACACGATGATGTTGTGTCTACAAATATCATATTCTCATATGCAGTAGATAGAAAGACCCGTTTCATTATAGGAGTAAGTATGACGATAATCCTGGGATTCTGTTTCAGCAGTATCGTGTAGCCTTTGTTATTTAAACTCTCAATTCTCCCTTCTATGATTTCGGGGAGATTACATTCATTACGGTCACCATACTTTTCAGAACGCCATTTATTGTACATGTAGTACACATGATTTTCGGAGGGATTTATTTGAGAATTCGATAGCATCTCTATTCCATTTACAGCAGTGTCTTCAAATGAGTCCAGTATGTTTAATTCATTGTAATTTATTGCGGCGCAAGGTGTCATTCCACTATCGAAATATTTCTTAAAAGTTTCTTCGGTTTCCTGGCTGCATTTTAGTAAATTCAAAGCTTCAGCAACGTAAACGCGATGAGAGTGTTCAAAAACTATGGTCACTATCACATTATACCCCTTCGACGACAGTTTGTCGTTTCGAATAGTGTCCTTGTTGACTTTTTTGATTACAAAGTCTATTTTAGCCTTACAGTTTTGTCCACGAATCGACTTAACAGATTTTTTATTGAACGACGAATGTTGACATATCGCACATCACAAACAAAAGGGGATTAACTGCAAAAACAGTGTTTTGAGATATAGCGTTTTGAAAGTTTGAAAATTCATAGCTCCTGAAGTAAGTGTTGTAATGTCTTAATTTAAATACAGTTTTGATGGTACATTATCCCTCTTTATTTTTAGTAAGTTTTACGCGTGTATCAGTGGTAGTTTTCATTTTATTAGCACTTTTATATGGCCGGGTGAAGATAATACTGTATAAGCAGTTCAAATTGCTAAAACTTTTGAGTTACGACTGTCTAACCCGGACGAAATTAACTCTAATCTGATATTATCAAGTACTAATTTAAAATAATACATGTAATAAATACAAAATTTGATGTTTACTCTAGAAGTAAGGGATTAACTAAACAAACAAAAAAGTTGTTAATACTAAAAACAAGTTTATTAGAATGTACTTAAAATAATAGTAAAAGTAATTGTAAGTGTATATGAACAGAAATGGGCGCATATAGATATTTCCGCCTTTTTTCTTAAAAATTAATTATGTAGATAACCCTTTTTTTCGGTTGGGAAATCATCAAATGGCTCCTCCCGCTCTGGGCGGAGCGGAAGGGAGTGTCAGACTTTTACTGACTAAAAACCATCCATGTTCCTTCTTTTGCCCTTTATGTTCCAGGGCCGCGGTATCTCTTTCGAACAGTCCCGCAGCCCTGGCAGGCATCGGCCTTTGCAGGCCCCTCCTGTTTGCTGACGTCTCTTTGAGGCGCGCGTGGAACACGAACGTGCCGTCGACACGGCCTGTCGTCATACGACGGACGGACGACAAGCTAGCCCATTACTCACCGTCCACAGGCCCGCGCCTACGGTGGCCGAGAGCCACCACGACGTGGCCCCCGACGCCCGGTGCTTCTCCCGCGGCGGCTGGGACGTGAGGTTCTCTCCCTCTCACGTACCGCCACCTCCTTCGCTAGTATGACTGCTTCGCAGAAGGAGGTGACGGCTTCCCATTCCCTCTCGCCCCGTACCATGGCTAAAACCAGGGCCGGACGCGAGAGGTCGCCGCCACCAATCGCCGCTACGAGGACACGGCGGTGATCCGCCCAAGCGGAGCAGACCTCCACGGTGTGCTCCACCGTGTCCTCCGGGCGATCCTCACAATGATAGCACCCGGGCGTTGCCTCCCGCCCGATTTGGTGCAGGTACCTCCCGAAACAACCGTGTCCGGTGAGGACCTGCGTCAGGCGGAAGGGGAGGGCGCCGTGGCGCCTCTCTAGCCACTCCTCAAAGAGGGGACTTATCGCCACTATTGTGGCGTGCCCTGCACGGGGTTGCGACAGTCGCTCTCTCCATGTCGCCATGAGATCACGCCGGAGGTCTGTCCGCTGCGCGACAATTTGCCGCGGCAGTGGAGTTTCCCCCCGGGCGCTGTGCCTCCGCGCGCCACTCATGAAGGCGCGCGAGGACCCTTGGCTTACATAAAATGTTTATATAATTATTTAATAATCCTTTTATCTATTATCTGTAATAGTACAGTAGGTGGTTATCTTATAAGCCATAGGATAATTTATTATTTATAAATCTGTTGACCCACATATACAAAAATTTAAGACGCTTAGGCAAATGCGCCTGTGCTTCGTAAACTTGTTTTAAATTTTACGAAGTAAATAGGGCGCAAGTGTTCAGATGTGGTCTTTTTCCTTATTGTGAAAGCAGTTTTTTATTAGCGTGTTAGACGCAAATGCTTATTTGCGTCTTATTAACTTCCTCTTAGAAATAGGGACAAATATGCGCCTTTTATATTACTGAACTAAAAAAAGACTACAAATTATAAGGACATTATCTGCGTAAATGCGACTTTTTAATTAAGTTTTACATAAATTCGTCTTTTCATCTTAAATCGAGTTTAAAAAATGAACAGAAGCGCCCTATTTTGTTGTGCTAAAACCGCACTGGAGGAAGTTAGAAAAATATTAAAAATACAGGCAGATGCGCCTTTTTTTTTTTGATTCCGGCAATGTATGTAACTCAAATCTGGGAAAAATGTTAGATGCGTCTTTTTTCCTATCGGCAGCATTAATATCATCATTATCTGCAAAAGGATCCCCATTTTCATCATTTGAGTTGCTCTCATGTGTCATTTGGCGATCATAAACTGCCCTCAGCATTTTTTCTGTCCTATTATTTCTCTTCATAATTTTGAATTAATCTAAAATACAAAATAAAAGTAAAAGGAAACATCAGACAAAAAAGTAACATTTCAATTAACACTCAGTCACCGCGCAACAATTAACGTGTAATACAGTGTTATCTCAAACAAAACGATGGCTATAAGGTATCATTTAGGGATAATTTCGGCGAAAATCACAAATCCATCAAAACAAAATAATCATTACGGAATTAATTCAAAATAATACGACGATTTATATTATATCTAACAGGCAATAAGGTATTAAGTCAAAATAATACTATAAAGAATACTCACATTTTATATTTTCGCTCCGCAAAGTCGTCGTAACTTGAAAATAATACGTGTGACGCCGACGATCGCTGAGCGGCAACTGACTCAACTAGAATGCGACCATATTGATTGATGCGTGAATGACACGATTGAACGGTCAATAAAGAAATGTGTTGCCATATCTCGAAAACTATTTGCGCTAAAAATACCATTGTCTTGCTAGATTGTAGAAAAAAAAATCTATGTTCCAAAACGCAAAAAATAAAAAAATGGCATTCTTCGACTTGATACCCTATTGTTTGTGACGTGCGATATATAGATTTTTCTAAACAAGAAGCGCTTCAACGAAGGAAATGCCTTCGAACTATCCAGTTAGTTTTCGTAAAAATAGAAATTTTTTGAACAAACTCGTCGATAAAATTAACGTATCCTTCTTGTTTTTCATTTTGATCAGCTTTCAATCTAAATTGCATGGAGTATTTTTCCCCCGATTCAAAATCCAGATTTTCGATAAGTCCACAATGTTCAGTTATAAAACCCTCTAAACTGGCTTTATCTATCATTTTGTATTACACACTTTTTACAGTAATAGGAACACAAACTATATAGTTATCACTTTATAATACACTTTGTACCCTACTATGCACTATAGTTCCTGTTTTTTTTAATTAAAAACATTTGAAATCACATAATTTAAACCGTACTAACTCGCACGTGGTGACACAATGATGTAAACAAACAAAATGTGCCGTGTTTCCGATACAAACGCGAAATGATGGAGGTAAATGAACTTACACCAAATTAATTAAATTGTACCTGAATTGAAATACCTACTTGCAGATACTTTTACAGCTGGTTATTCAACGGGCGTCCGTTGACCCACTTACCACCACCACTTGTTCTATATAATTTGTAGTTCGATGCTGCTGATCATATACACTCCATACATTCATGAACTCTTCTTTGAGTCACTGTCTTTCCATATACGTTCGGATTTTTTTTATATTTTCATCTTCACAAGGTTTGCGTGTAATGTATGACCAGCCCTTTCATAATTTCAGTTGTTCCAGCGCATAGCTTTACTTCTCGTATTTTACTTGGATTATTGCATTTTGTGATACCGAGTTCTTTAGCTTTAGCCCACACTGCTTTGTTATAGTGATGATAACAGCCGTGGACTATCACAGGTGGAAAAACTGATTTAATGGCATTCATATAAAGCATTTATAATAACTTTAATTAAAAAAAAAAAGTTTTGGACTTATCATAAATCAACAGGACTTAGGGTTATCTTTCCTTCTTTTTAAGGACTAAGGAATTTAACAAAACAAAATAAGCTTCTTTAACAGTATTAATCAAAAACCGGCCAAGTGCGAGTCGGACTCGCGCACGAAGGGTTCCGTACCATTATCTATAAAAACGGGAAAAAAATCATATCTGTTGTATGGGAGCCCCCCTTAATATTTTTTTTTTAATTTTTAGTATTTATTGTTATAGCGGCAATAGTAATACATCATTTGTGAAAATTTCAGCTTTCTAGCTATCACGGTGTATGAGATACAGCCTGGAGACAGACAGACAGACAAACAGACAGCGAAGTCTTAGTAATAGGGTCCCGTTTTACCCTTTGGGTACGGAACCCTAAAAATGAGTAATACCTATCAGCCTGTAAAAATAACTAGGCTAGTTACTCTATTTCGTCATCCAATTTCTCACCAATTTGACTTTCATTTAATTTAGTCTGTTCCATAATCAAAGTTTCATAGAATTTTCTTTTTTCATGTGGTACAAATCGAATAAGTTTTTTAATGTCATTAATTTTACTTTTCCCGCTCTGGGCGGAGCGGAAGGGAGTGTCAGACTTTTACTGACTAAAAGCCATCCATGTTCCTTCTTCTACCCTTTATGTTCCAGGGCCGCGGTATCTCTTTCGAACAGTCCCGCAGCCCTGGCAGCATTAATTTTAGCTTATTTAATTTTAATAGCATCTTGATAACTATCAGCAGGAACATCTCGAAGATACCTAGATATACCTACTCTATATAAATAAAAATCTTTAAAGTTATCGCCAGTCATTGAATCAGAAAAGGCTGGCTTTGCATGTCTTTTAAATAAAACTCGACGACAACCTGAAATTCCCGGTATTGTTTGTTTATTATTATCATTATAGTAAGTTTTATAATCTTTAACTTTTAATACTCTTTCTTTAACTCGTTGTTCTTTTCGCTCTCCTCCTCTCCTATCTATTTGCCCTCGTTCTATCAGGTTCTTTTCTAAAAATACAACTTCAATTTTGTTGGCATTTCTACTGTTTACTACAAAATTGACATAACTTTCAGGTTCATATATTTTTTCATATTTTAATTTTTGTCTTTCTATGAGAGCAAAATCTCTATCAATGGTCATCATTGAATGCCCAGGAATTGTTTCAAACAAGCCTTTCGCACACAACTGATCGAAATATGTATGTAAAAATAAATCTGTTTTTATTTTGACTGAAACAATTATCACAATATATTTCTAAATGGGTCTGATCTGGGATGTTATGGTGTAAAAAATAATCATCCAAAGGAGTTATTACTTCGGCCCTTTATGGCTATAATTTTCCGTAACCAAGATGTATACCAAAATTATGAAGCCATAATTGCCTTTTTTTTTTGTAAGGATGGGAAATCATCAAATGACTCCTCCCGCTCTGGGCGGAGCGGAAGGGAGTGTCAGACTTTTACTGACTAAAAACCATCCATGTTCCTTCTTTTGCCCTTTATGTTCCAGGGCCGCGGTATCTCTTTCGAACAGTCCCGCAGCCCTGACAGGCATCGGCCCTTGCGGGCCCCTCATCATTGCTGACATCTCTTTGAGGCGCGCGTGGAACACGAACGCGCCGTCGACACGGCCTGTCGTCATAAGACGGACGGACGGCGAGCTAACCCATTACTCACCGTCCACAGGCCCGCGCCTACGGTGGCCGAGAGCCATCACGACGTGGCCCCCGACGCCCGGTGCTTCTCCCGCGGCGGCTGGGACGTGAGGTTCTCTCCCTCTCACATTCCGCCACCTCCTTCGCTAGCATGACTGCTTCGCAGAAGGAGGTAACGGCTTCCCATTCCTTCTCGCCCCGGACCATGGCTTGAACCAGGGCCGGGCGCGAGAGGTCGCCGTCGCCAATCGCCGCTACGAGGACACGGCGGTGCTCCGCCCAAGCGGAGCAGACCTCCACGGTGTGCTCCACCGTGTCACCCGGGCGTTTCTTCCCGCTCGATTCGGTGCAGGAGGCGTTTGGACCCCTCAGGTTGGGCAAGAGCCGCTTGAAGGCAGCCCCGGCCCGTTCCAGTCTGGGAGCCAAACGTCGGAAGTGCTCCACGAAGTTCCATCGGCTGTCGAGGACGAGTCCAAGGTAACCCCTCCTACTGTCAGTATGGATCCCGACGGTGGCGCATTCCGAGGTACCTATGTTTTACAAATAAATGATTCTGATTCTGATTCAAGAGATGAGGTCCATGAAAGCACATGCACACACACCTCGGACTTGTGCAATGCCACCTCGAGACCCAATGGCCGGATCCTCTCCACGACTATCGCTACCCCGCGTGTCATTAATTCGGCCGCCGTCTCGTGCGACCTCCCCTGCGCCAGCACCAGCGTGTTGTCAGCGTTTGGACCCCTCAGGTTAGCCATAATTGCCTGAGATAATATTTTTAGAGACGCGAGATCACCTCCAGAGGATATAAATGAAATACTTCTGAGTCGTAATAGTATACTATAATATCCATGAATTACACTAACACCTTTTGAATTCAAAGAGTCTTATTATAACACAAATTCTCCTATGCCTTGCTAGCGCACGACTGCCCATCATCGAGCCATCGCTTACATACATTTTACTGTGTCATCACTTTGGAACACGTAAAGTTCCTACAATATTACCGTTCTTAAAAAAAAAAAATGCAAAAATATCTGAAACTAAATTTAATAAAAAAAATATATATTCATACACGTCGTAAGTTATGATTACCCTATCATCTATCACCTATCTATATATATAAAATTCAAAGTCCTGACTGACTGACTGAGATATCAACGCACAGCCCAAACCGCTGGTTCTAGAGCAATGAAAGGACATGGCTAAATTGAAGTATGGATGACTGCCCCCGCAATGAAAACGCATGAATAAACATGGTACCTAGCAATATGTAATGCTAAATAGTTGAAATTAGTATTTTGTAATTTAAAAAGGTTCAGGAACTTTTAATATTTGCACAATCCTAAAAACAAAATCGCGCAACTCCTACGACAAAGGTACAAAAACTTCAAACAATGACATTGCTATAAACTTTTATCTAGGCGTTTTAATGTGTCTGCGACGATTTTTATTGATAATTGTGTTTTTGACTGGCGATTTTGCACTAAGGTACTTGAAGTAAATATCTACATAGGGGTAATTGCAGCAAAAAAAAAACTTGATACATTTTGGTAATGCAATATGTCTTCCCTAGCTGTCAGTATTCCTTGACCTTGTCATGTCAAACCAAAACAAAGCATAAAAATACAATTAAGAAACTTTTTTATGTTTATTATTTCACGAAAGTTATAAGAAATTATTAAACACTAAATAATTCATGAGTTAATATTTAAATATTACTGGTTAGTGTGAGGTTCCTATTTGTGCTAGTCATGTTGGGGGCAGTCGTTTAGCCATCTCTTTTGGAGGGTGTGTATTCTTTGTGAAGAGTAGGTATCCACTAAGAAAGGGTTTTTTGAAATTCTACCCCTAAGAGGGTAAAATGGGGTGTTGAGTTTTCTATGAAACTTTTTATTCTCGCGGTCGATGGACTTGAAAATTTGTGTACCTACTCTGCAGTTACAATTATGAGAAACGTGTATCAAAGTTTTTCCAAAATCATCCCCAATATGAAATTCAAAGTCCTGACTGACTGACTGATATATCAACTTACAGCCTAAGCTGCTGGTGTTAAAGACATGAAATTTAAAGGGTGTATTCTTTGTGAAGAGTAGATATCCACTAAGAAAGGGTTTTTCGAAATTCCACCCCTAAAGGGGCGAAATGGTGTGTTGAATTTTCGGTAAAACTTTTATTCTCTGGGTCGATTGACTTGAAAGTCTACATACTCTTCAGTTAAAATTATGATAAATGTGTATCACAGTTTTTCCAAAATCATCCCCAATTTAAAATTCAAAGTCCTGACTGACATATATCAACGCACAGCCCAAACCGCTGGTCCTAGAGAAATGAAATTTGGAGGTCGTATTCTTTGTGAAGAGTAGATATCCACTAAGAAAGGGTTTTTCGAAATTCCACCCCTAAGAGGGTAAAATGGGGTGTTGAGTTTTCTGTGAAACTTTTTATTCTCGGTGTCAATAGACTTAAAAGTCTTCAGTGTGTATCACAGTTTTTCCAAAATCATCCCCCAATATAAAATTCAAAGTTCTGGCTGACTGACTGATATATCAACGAGCTGCCTAAACCGCTGGTCTTTATGAAATGAAATTTCTCAAAAATTAGTGTACACACTCACTCTTCAATTAAAATTATGAGACACGATATAGTTTACAAAACTTTTTTTTCATTTTCTAATTTACCACCCAAAAGAGGCTGCCATGTTTAGAATTCATTAATTTACGTTACACGTCCGTCTTTGGGTCACTGACTTACATATCTATACCAAATTTCAACTCAATCGGTCTGGTAATTTCGGAGTAAATTGGCTGAGACAGACGGACAGACTGACAGACACGCGAGTGATCCTTTAAGGGGTTCCGTTTTGCCAGGGCTGCGGGACTGTTCGAAAGAGATACCGCGGCCCTGGAACATAAAGGGCCAAAGAAGGAACATGGGTGGTTTTTAGTCAGTAAGAGTCTGACACTCCCTTCCGCTCCGCCCAGAGCGGGAGGGGTCATTTGATGATTTCCCAACCACCAAAAAAAAAAAAAAAAGGGGTTCCGTTTTTCCTTTTGAGGTACGGAACCCTATATACTAATATTACATTTATATCTCTCATTCTTAGAAGTAACCGGAACCATAGAAAAAAATATAAAGAGTTAACTCAAAACATTTGCTATTTTCCTAGACCAATCAAAAGCCTTTGACACAGTCTCTGTTCCCCCTCTTTGCTTGAAAGGTTGTAACGGATTGGTGTTACACGAGTCTAAGTGAGCGTTCTGAAATCGTAAAGTTAGGAAATCACGTTAGCAAACACCCATTCCTAACCTACGGAATCCCGGCGGGTCCTTGAACCTACCCTGCTTCTTATATACATAAATGACCTATGCAATCTGGCCCTAACTAACACTAAAATTATAACCTACGCGGACGATACCGACATGCTCATTCATGGCAAAGATTGGCTGAAAACCAGCTCATATGCAGAGTCCGCTCTGGTTGTTGCAATGAAATGGCTGAATAAAAACCTTCTTACCCTCAATGTAGTCAAAAACAAATTTTATTACATTTGCTCCAAGTAAAGATTCCCAACCTCCTTCTCTCTATACCCTGTCGGCCCATAAATGCGGTTTAATATCGAATGATTGCAGCGTTTGTGCTTATGTTACGCGCACCCATAGTAATAAATACTTGGGTGTTATAATAGATAGTACGCTGACATGGAAAGAGCAAATTGAGGCTCTGGTAGGCGGTAGCCAGGGTCAGAAAATTAATCTTTGGTTTTAAAAACCTGCAAACATCTGCTGATTTTGCCACACTACGAATACTATACTTCGCTCTGGAACATTGTATCTTAAAATATTGTATTGCAGCTTGGGGTGGGGCTGGGAAATACTTAAACCTCCGTCTGGAAAGGGCACAGAGGGCAGTACTTAAAGTCATGACTCACAAACTGGTTCGATTTCCAACTACTGAACTGTACGCTCTTTGCGATTTGCCAACCAGTTACACACGCATTTTCTTCTTTCTGTGGTGCTGCGTGAAAACTCGGACCTTTATCGTTAGGCAAAAACGTAGATCTGACAGAGTCTGCCAGGTGAAATCTGCCACAGTTCAAGTTGTACGGCGGCAATATCACTTTCTCAGCTCCACTTTGTAAAATCGAGTAAATAAACAGCTCAATACGAGGGCTGCTCTGAAAATTTCGGGAATCAAGGAAGTGACACAACATTACTATTTAAAAATGTATTTATTGCTTTTCGAAGTATTCTCCGCAAAATTTGACACTTTTTCCATACGACGGAACCAATCATTGAAGCAACCATTCTATTCGGAAGTTGGGGTCTCCAAAATGGCCGTTTTGTAGGCGTCCACAGCTTCTTCAGGTGATGAAAATCTCTGACCACGCAATTTATTCTTTATTTTAGGGAAAGCATAGAAATCATTAGGGCTTAGGTCGGGGCTGTACGGCGGATGGTCTAATAATTCTATGTTTTCTTGCTCTAAAAACTCTTTTGTTCTGTGCGCGGTGTGAGAACTCGCATTGTCGTGATGGAGGATGATGCGGCGGTTGCAGTTCTCTTTACGGTGTTCAGAAACGACCTGGGGCAAACAAATGCTAGCATACCATTCTGCATTAACCGTTCTTTGTCCCTCAAGAGGAATAGTCGCAACATGGCCGGTTTTGGAGACAAACGTGGCCACCATTTTTTTTGCAACACTCCGTGAACGAACAATTTTTGTTGGCTTTAACTCATTTTCGAACACCCAAACTCGTGACTGGTTTTTTGTTTCGGGTTCGTACGCGTATATCCAGGATTCGTCACCTGATACGATGTTGTATACAGCATTTGAGGATCCTGCGTGGAATCTTTCGAGAGTTCTGATGCATCAAGTAACGCGAGCCGCTTTTTGCTCTTCACAGAGCGAATGCGGTATCCATCGGGAAAACAACTTTTTTACACCTAATTGTTCATGCAAGATTATTTGTATTTGACTCATACCAATGTCTAAAGTTGCCTGAATTTCGCGGTATGTCACATGTCGATCTTCCTCAATCAGCTTACGCACAGCATCAACGTTTTCTTGGGTGACTGCAGTTTTTGGACGACCTTGACTAGGATCATCACTGAGCTTGACACGACCACGTTGAAATTCAGCAAACCAGCGATAAATTGTGGTTTTGGTTGGGGCTTTATCACCAAACGCAGAAATCATCCGGTCAACACACTGTTTTTGTGCTAAACCACTTCGAAAGTCATAATAAATAATCGCTCTTGAATTTTCTCGAGTCAATTCCATTTTCTCAACGACTACACAAGTTTGACAAAACTTTGTGACAAGACCGAGAATCTTTTTTTAAATAAATAAATGGTATTCAATTTTTAAAACCAAGGAGTTTTCAATTAAAAAGATTTTAACATGACAGGAACAGTGGAAATATTCCATTCCCGATACTTTTAGTGCAGCCTGTGTATAATCCACTGACTTTACGTGACTGTCGAATTATCATCACGGATAAATGGCTTCATACCCTCAGCCTCACGTATGAAGAAAGCCGTTCTGGCGGGATTCAGTTACAAACATCCATTCATTTTCTGGATGTTTGTAACTGAATCACGCCAGAACGGCTGAACAGATCTGGATGAAACTTGACACAGAGATAGATTATAGTCCGGTATAAATAGATATAGACTACTTATTATCCCAGAAGTATTCATCTCGATCTCGTGGGCAATTCCCGAACTGCACGCGGGCGAAGCCGCGGGCAAAAGCTAGTTACTTTATATACAGTATGTCGATAATGTTACACTGATGCACGCTGTTGCTACTGAATGTGCTGACACTGGTTTTCTGTGAGGCATGTGATATAATGTTATTACTTTGTCGACCTACATCATACTTCGCTACTTACAGTTTAGTAGGTTACATTGTTATGCACTGACTTATTGTAGTAGATACTTGCTATGAAATGAATACATTAACGTGTTTATGATCATAAATATTAGAAATGATAAAATCAACTTAATTTATTCTTACTATCTAATTTCACATAACTAAAACTAATACATTGCTGGCGTTACCGTTGTTGCGACTGGCGTAGCCTGGGCGGTTGCCTGTCTGTCCGTCCCAACTCGACCTTCTTCGAGCTGAGACAAGAGATGATCAACAAATCTATCATGCACGTGTCTGCCACACTTTCAGAAACACATAGAGACATACACTTGTAACTATTGCGATCAGCACAAAAACAAGTACACCTTACATTTTAATTTTTCTCTCCATTTCCGTTCCACCAGTGTTATCCGAACCAGTCTGTGCCACTATAACTTGCTCGTTCTTCGATTCTGGATTTCCCATGTTTTTAAAAATGGCCATTCGCTAGTAACTCAATACTATCTATCCGAGGGCAATGAAAAGCTATTTTATTTTAGTGCAATCAATATTAGTCGCACTTATATATTTGTATTTACTCTCTTTTTTTTACTGACTAATTATAAATTGAACCGCACAGTCGGCTCAACCACCCGTCCACTACGTGTGGTGCGAGTCATTAACTTGTTGCTATTTTCATTCAAGTTGTTCTGTTCGTTATTAGCCAATTTCGGCACAATACTGTATCTACTTATGTTGCTATCTAGATCCTCATCAGTTACCTTTGCAGATTCCTTTAAAACATAGGCAGGCTTTAATCGTACTATTGAGTCACTTAAGGGCCGGCGCTCATTGACGGCATGGCACGGCAGGTAGGTTGTGCAGTGGCATCCCGCGGCGTGCAGTGGCATGCCGTGGCATCCAGCTGAAAGCCCAGCCACTCTGGCATCCATCAGTTTTGCTCCGCGCGTATTGGAAGTTGGCTGTCGCATAGAAAACATTTGTTGTGTCGTTATGGTTGACTGGGATTTAGTATTAATAGCACTTCTAGCTGAAGATGAAGAGAAACAAATAAGAACTGCTAATTTGACGAAAAGACAATTCTGGGTGCATAATTTATGGAGAACAAGATCTACAAATGGTGAATTCAGCAACTTGTTTAATGATTTGAGATACGACATGCGAGAATTCTATGATCATTACAGAATGGACTATGAAAAATTTGAAAAGTTAAGTGATTTGCTAAAATCGCATATAAAGAAAATCAAAACTAATTTTCGATCGCCTATACCTGTTACAGAGAGATTGTTTGTATGTTTAAGGTAAGTGCATATTACATCACAATGATTCATATACCTACCAACACGTACATATACATACAGCTTCCCAGATAGCCTGGTATGTGGATAGCTATTTTTCATTAAGGTAAATCCCATTTTTAGTACAAACTCGTTTTCCTTGGGTAAAAATAGTTTTTATTTTACTAATTTTGCCTTTAATAATGCCTGTGTAAAAACTAGAATTCCCCAGTAAATGTATTTTAATTTTAGATAAAATAGTTCTAAGTTCGATCTGCCGCTCATAATCACATGTCAAAACCCTAACCTAGTGCCCAAAAGCTATATGATGTTTATGTTTGTAAAAAATTAGTTTTCATAGTCCGGCAATTCAGTATTGGAGTTATTGTCATATATATCATTATTATTATGACGTCTGGATATAGGAGTAGGTATGTATTCTATATGTGTGGTACCATAGTTTGGTTCGGTGATATATTGTTGTTCGGGCTTATTAAATGAAGAAAAATTGTGTAAAGGATTTGTTCTTTCGATTATTGTATTATGGGTTCTGGCAACAGAAGTTGGTGCGTATTGCTGAGATGAATGAAAATCATTTGAAAAATCGAATCCTGAACTTGATGTTGAAGGACGACTTCGCTGCACAACTGAAGTTAACTCCACATTTTCCAAATGCTTTATTTCTGCATCAGTAACAATACGTAAAACATCGCGTTTTATTTCAGCTTGTAATTTTGGTGACAAAGTCTTCGCTGTTGCCGCCATTGCCTGAAAAAATATCTCCATAGGATGTTTTCCTTCTTTTGGTTTTCAATGTATTTTTTAATACTTCTGCTGTTGTTTCCATATGCTGTGCTTCCGATGATGTCATCGGAAGCATGTATGATCGCTGACGATCATGTCTAGCTGGTCTAGAATCTGATGCATGTGATGAAAACGACATTTGAGATACAGGCGATTGTGCTTCAGGAAAAGGAACAGTTGATGCTGTTTCGGGAGGTTGTGTATTTTCGATATGCTTGCGTTCGGAAAGCTGTGTATCTTCGGAAGAAGAGTCTAAAGGGGAATGCCCATTTCAGGCCCTCAGTGGACATTAGACTAGAGAAAAAACAATTTATGCATTAATTTTGCCATAAAAAAATATGTATTTACTTTTTTCCAAATGAACGCCACTACAATCCACAAAAATTCATTAAAAAAAAGTAATTCTATTGAAAAAAACAAGAAGTTCTTAGATTTTAACGCTGGTAAAATATTGCCAGCATCAAAATCATATATCATCGATATAAAAAATCGATTCGAATCGATTTATAAACAAATACAATAACCTCAACGCCATACCCACGGGACGTTACTAGTATTGTAATAAAAGACCAACTAAAATAAAGCATACACGAAAATAAAACTAATGTGTAAAAAAAAGAATAAGAAAAATAAATCGGCTATTTATAAAAGTAGTCAAATCGATTTACATGTTATTATTTTTAATATTTTTCGTGATAGTGACAACACTGAATTAAATCTGACATTCTGACTGTTGACACTTCGCTTGTTGCTTATGCTTACGCTCAATGTAATGGATGTTTTGATTTTTCTTCGATTTCTTTTACTGCGACCTGGCTTTTTTTTATGGACTTGATTCAGATTTTTATCAACGACTTTGGCTTTATTTGTGGATTTTGTTCTCACCTTCAACAACAACTTTGGCTCTGGAATCAAGGATCACGGCTGCATTCGATTTTGGATACCGATCAATAACGTTTTATTTAATCTCTTTTGTTTTATACAATGTCTGAAGAACATTGACTGTTATAACATTGATTTTGAAAATATTGAAGACGGCGATGATCATTTAGTTTATTATTGGCTTGTTATGTCTAAACATCAATTTAGACGAATATTGGATGAGGTTCCTCGGTTAAATAATAACCACAGAGGAGCTACTGGACTGGCAGCTTATTTAAAGTAAGAACTGGTGATTCAGATCAAAGACTTTCTACATTATTTAAGGTACCTAGGAGTTCTTTGGAAAGACTAATGAATAATGCGAGAGAACTTCTTACTCAAGATTTTGTACCACAAAACAACGCAAGATATGAATCGAATATAAGCCGTCCTGCGCTATTTTTAGATGATTTACTAATTGTATATGACAATGAAGAGAATATTAGTATATTCTCTTCATTGTCATATAATATATGTCACAGTCTCACACTTTTTAGTTAGAAAATTAACCTCAAAACGTATTTTTTTTTTATATTTCTAAAGTAGTGGCGTCAATTTGAATATATTTTTTAGATATCTAATACTATTAAGATTTTAAAACACTCCATTTTTATAGTAATATTTGATGTCCATCTTGGGCCTAGGACACCATGGAGAGTGGGCTTTGCCCTTTGAGAGCTGAGGTCTATCTTGAAAAAACTTTTGCAGAAATTCAAGTTCCTTTTCAAATTTAATTGGTCGCCTCTTTTTGGCAGCGCACATACGGTATTTTGCATTCCTAGCCGGGCGAAATTATTTGTGCGGTTTTTTCTGCTGTAAAGTAGGTAAGACTTACTAAAATGACGACTAATAATGGGGGAGGATCCAACAATGAGCTTTATGGGCTAATATGTTGATAATTTAAAAAAAGTGTATTCATGATTTAGAAATGTTTACTTAATTGTTTAAATAGTTACATCAAAAAATATAAAATAATCTAATTTGATGAGGAAGAATGCCAGGTTTCATCATCACTTTCTCCGACCTCTTCTGTTCCATATTCCGAATCTGGATCATCTTCAGATTCTGGTGATGGTGGCAACAAAATAGCTATCGCTTCTTTGGAAAAAGGTTCCATTCTGCTTTTTGGTTTTGGTCTCAAACTTGTGAGCAGTGGATCCGAGGATAGCAGAAGGCGATTCATTACATCTGCATTGCAATCTATTCTCGAAAACTTCCTCGCAAAATGATACCTATACATTCTGAAATGTTTATTCCTGGCTTCAGCAGCCTCTTCCGATAGTAGTCCGATAGGCAATAACGCCTTTTCCATGACTGTAGCACCATGCATCAAAATTTTGTGCATAGTTGGACTCATCGGATACCAGTCGTAGAGCGACACGTAGACGTTTGCTATCTCCCAACAGTAGTCAACAAAATTTTTCAAGTCAACTTTATGGCCGCTTGAAATTACCTCTAAAATTATTTTTAATCTGAATATCAAGTTGTAATCGACACCGGTAATTTCTGCAGCCTTCTGTGGGTCACCAAAAAATCGCCTGCTGGTATTACCATCATTGGTGTTGCCGAACCCAGCTTTCGGCACATCCACAATTAATCCAGTTTCTTTTTTAAATCTTTGTTGTATGGTGGCTTTTCTTTCTTTAACTGTAGCTTTGTCTGAATCTAACCTCACTTGCCATTTTCAGACGATAAAAGGTAATTTTCCAAATAATCGACTTTTTCATCCAGTGTGTAATTCTTGTTGTTGCATTTTATTGAACAGGTATTCTCTAGTCACAACTTTGTAATTAGAGACCCCTGGTAACCCTAAAACAATAAAAAGAAAACACTTCATAATTTGCTTGAAAATAACGGTTAATACTTTTTAGGTAACACCAACACAAACGCATACGTTTCGTCGAAAGTAGCGTAAAGTAGCACTCAATTCGTAAAATATCTATAATATGACAGTTTTTGTCATGCATAACAATAAAAATCGTTAATCGGAAGTACTCGGAAGGATAACTATAATCACTTTGAAATTTAAAATTCAGGTAAAAACTGCTTAAAAATTCGAGATAGTTGAAAATTGATTTTGAACCTTACAAATACATGTAAACATTAGTAAATCTTAATAATTAAAACTGTTCTTACCTGTATTATGATGATCCATAGTAGTTTTGGTTAAATAACGCACTATAAAAAAGCACAGAGGTCTCCAACGCAGTACGTTTTTAGTGTAGCCAGTAACTGACGCGAGCGCATGCGACAACGAGTAAGTTCCGACTGGCTTGCTATAGCTAGGCGCGGGCGCTCGAGTCCGAAAAAGGTCGTCTATTGTTCTGTAGCTACCTGACTCGCTGACTAGTATTCATTTTTGCTTTTATGTTGGAATTTGTTTTTACCAATTTCGCCCGGCTAGGAATGCAAAATACCCGTATGTGCAGCGTCACCGCTTTTGTACACCCTTTTTTTAAGGCTTTTCTATAATTGTTACGAAGGCAGCTCCACGCCTTCTGGCAGTCTTAATCTGTAACAAGAATGAAGTATTTCAAATAACACACGCTTTTAAGTCGTCTACTAATGTTTTAATTTTGTTTTGTTACAGGTATTTAATTACAGGAGCTTCTTTTAAGTCTTTAGCTATCGTATAGGATTCACTACTGTGCGTAATATAGTCCCCGAAACCTGTCAAGCAATGTTTACTGTATTAAGGTCTACTGCATTGCATTGCCGAAACCTACGAGCCAACAATGGCAGTCAATTGCAAGCGTCATTCGACAAGTCAAAGCTACCTTAAGCGCGCGATGCCTCCTCTCTATCTTTCCATTACCCTGTGGGTGGTACGGTGTGGTTCGTATTCTCTCAACTCCTAACAATTTAAGTAAGTTGTTAAACAATTCCCTTTCGAATTGTCTACCCTGATCACTGGTCAGTCTAGACGGGCATCCGAACCTGCAAATCCAGTTCTCGTAAACAGCTTTTGCCACCGTTTCTACAATAATGTCTGCAATGGGTATTGCTTCTGGCCAGTTTGTGAACCTATCAATAATAGTAACACAATATTTGTTACCTCTCTGTCTTGTTTGTAGAGGCCCTACGATGTCGACGTATATGTGTTAACTAGTATAGTCTCAACACGTCATAAAGCGTCCGCTACTGCGTTTTCGCTACCGCTTATGTGTTGAATGTTGTTGGTATACTCACTTATATAAATTAACTGTCTAATACGCCTGGATTTTTCTTTTTCTGAATTTATTTTTGTTAATGCATGTACCAGAGGTTTATGGTCTGTGAATACCGTTAACTGTCGTCCTTCAACGAGATTCTTAAAATGCATAATAGACTTATAAATAGCGAGTAATTCTCTGTTGTACGTGGAATATTTTCTGTTGTTTAAGATATTTTTTTTGAAAAATATCCCAATGGTTGCCAAACACCTTTAATTCTTTGTTGCAAAACGGCACCTACACGTGTATCGGATGCATCTGTCATAAATGACAGTGGAACATCAGTAACCGGGTGCGCGAGTGTTACGGCGCTTTGTAGGCTCTCCTTACACTGTGTGTACAGTGCAAGCACAGCACAGTTTTCATATCAGCATTTTACCTGCGCCGGGCCGGTAGCATTTAGTACACGAATAGCATTCATACCGCGTGCACTCATCTATCATACAATCATACTTTTATCAATAAATATCAATCAATCAGTAATCAATCAGCATCAACTCAAGGTGTAAGGTCCCTAACCATACATTTAATGGTCCTTCGAGCCGGATAAGCGGGATCTAATCACGTTGCGAACATAATAGTGGTTGCTCCTGTAAATACGACCTGTGGACGACGATCACCGGTCTACCGACATCATCAAGCCATCGACTGCTGGCTTCATCATCACAGAGGGTGCTTTGCTCTTCTCTCCGTGGTTGCGAATCGGTTCAGCTGGCTTCCCACAAGCGGGTCTAACCGGTTGGATTGAGAAGGCGCTAATATCGCGGAGAGCTCGCAAAAGCACTTTCTGTTGACTAGCGGTCAGTAATATTATCAAGAAAACTATCAACCATGAGTTCCACAATGGAGAACATTTTAGCAAATCAAGATCAAATCATGCAAGCTATGGAGCAGCTATTAAGGAACTTCAAGAAAGATTCTGCAGAACGTAAGACTCCTTACAATATCAAGAAACGACTGCAAACTCTAGATAATTATTGGTCCGAGTTCCAGTCCAACCATTTGAAATTATGCGAATTTGAAACTCGCAGTGCCAACTATTTCGCCGATAACTGCTATCAAAGGACGAAACTCTTCTACACTGAAGCGCGGGAAACTATCGAACGATACGAATCGGAGGCTCCTAGTGAAGGTAAGAGAGATCAATCTCCGAGCAAGCCATCAATGCAAGTATAAACATCATCAAGAAACTTCGAATACTTCATCAGCTGACCCCGATCAAGCAAACAGCGATCCTTGTAACAGTAACTCTACCTCACTGTGGAAAACTATTTCTCAAGGAAATGCGAGCAAACTAGAAGAAATGCTGCGAAAGCAAAAAAGCAACTTCAAGGCGTTGTCTCGTACAATCAAGAGCGTGGAATTAGAGAACATCTCTGAAAAATGGGAACTCGAAGATCTACTGCGTAATGTACAAAAAAGGTGGTCAATCATCGACTCGTTGCACTGGGAAATTGACAGTGAGTTGTACGAGGAAGATGAAGATTATGAGCAAACATATAGCAGATATGAGCAGTTATACAACGTCATGAAAAAGTCAATCAATATCAAGATTGGCTCAATTTAACACCGTGAAAATTGTACCCCCAAAATCGAAATTCCTATATTCAGCGGGAACTATCTCAAGTGGACATCATTCAAGGATCTATTTATAGAAACGATCCACAACAACAAGTCAATGTCGATTGCTCAAAAGATACAGTTTTTAAAGAGCAAGCTAAAAGGTGAAGCGGAAAAGCTAGTTCAACACTTAAACATCAGTTCTGAAAATTATCAACTATGCTGGGACATAATGAATCATCGATACAACAACGAAAAGCTCATCTTTAGCTCACATATCAACGCACTTCTGGCAATACCGACAATGCAAAATCAAGCAGATTATCAGATCAAGAAGATGTTCGATACTACCAACGAATGTCTTAACGCCATAAAGAATCTCGGCGTCAATATATCAAACTGGGACCCACTCATTGTGCACCTTCTGGCGTTGAAGATGGACAGCGAGACGCACGGGGAATACATTCAATCGTTAACCAATCCCAGAGCACTGCCGACACTCGGTGATTTCCTAACATTCCTGGAAAACAAATACACCGCTCTTGAATCATCTCGGCGTAAGCAGTATACTCCAAAGTCAAAGCAAGAAACATTCAACAAAAAAGAATCGGAACATCAGCTGAACAAACAAAGTAAACCTAATCAGCACAATAATAAGAACGAAGCAGGCAAACCATTTTTCCGCAATTCAACGTTTAAAAGTTTTGCAACGAATAAACCAAACTGTCCACTCTCCAATGACAACCACGGACTTTTCCGCTGCAAAACATTTTTGGAATCCAGGTCAGAGGCCAAAAGAGATATTGTGAAAAAATTGAACCTGTCCAAAATTGTCTCTATGATCACAAAGACAAGCCGTGCTACTCAGAAACAAGATGCAGAGTATGCCAAGAAAAGCATAACACCTTGCTGCACGATACGCTTCACAGCAACGGCGGCACAAGTAACACAAAGTCGTCTGCAGAAGAACAACAGTCCATATCACGAGAAAACAAGACACGAGATACTGTCAACCATGTCTCGAATGGAAGTATTGTAGAAATACTGCTAGCAACAGCCCTCGTTCGTGTTAAAGCACGAAACGGGACATATCACACATTGCGAGCTCTTATTGACCAAGGCTCACAAGTCTCTCTAATATCAGAAAACGCAGCTCAAAAACTAGAACTCGCAAGACAAGCATTCAAGGGCGTCATATTTGGCATCGGCACTAATCAAGCCAATTGCAAGGGAGAGATCAGTATTACTGCGTCATCAATGTTTACTGAATTTACATTTCAAGCAGATGTGCTGATAATGAACACACTGTTACACAACCTGCCCAACAGGACATTCTCAAAACCATCATGGGCATACCTACAGAACATACAGCTAGCAGATCCAGAATTCTATACGAGCCGACCTGTAGATATACTACTAGGTGCCGACGTATATTCTCAAATTATAATGGGAGGTATCATCAAAGAAAATGAATCACTCCCTGTAGCACAACAAACGCAACTTGGGTGGATATTAAGCGGAAACGTCAAATCATATCACTGCAACGTCGTGATGAACAATATTGAAGACATACAACGGTTTTGGGCCATTGAAGACATAGCAGATGGCAATATCAACATGTCGAAGGAAGACCATCAGTGCATTCAGCAATATCAGACTGAAACTTTTCGACGGGAGGATGGCAGATATGTTGTAAGACTACCGCTAAAACGAGAAATAAAGGAAAACTTGGGAGAATCAAAACCCAAAGCAGTCGCACAATTTTATCAATTGGAAAACAAGTTTGGAAAAAACCCGAAAATTGCGCAAGATTACAAAGCATTTATCGATGAATATATCAGACTACGTCACATGCGCGAGTGCAAAAATTAAAAACGGCCAGATTGCATTTTACCTCACCTATGTGTATTGAGGCCAGAATCATCAACAACAGCATTACGTGTGGTGTTAAATGCTTTAGCAAAAACATCAACTGGCTACAGTTTAAATGATTTCATGTACAGTGGCCCAAATCTCCAACAAGATTTATTTACGTTAATCTTGAAATGGAGACAACATAGATATGCAATTACAGCGGACATTGAGAAAATGTTCAGACAAATCTACTGTCATGACGATGATCTACAATATCAAAAAATCATTTGGCGCGACTCACCACAAGAGAAATTACGTGAATATGAACTAACAACGGTAACATATGGCACCAAATCAGCACCATTTCTCGCCATGATAACTCTGAAGCAAATAGCAGAAGATGAACGCTCAAGGTATCCTGCTGCGGCCGCAGTTGTTGAAACCTGTTTCTACATGGATGACTTGTTGGCTGGACATAATAGCATCGAAGAAACAAGAGCAATTGATGGGAGACTTGCCTGCAGCACGCAGCAATCCAGCACGACCTTTCTATCACTCAGGGGTTGACTACACTGGCTTTGTCTACATTTGTTTTGTTTATTTTGTGTTTTGGGTCTTTGTTACCTGAAATAAATGATATATTATTATTATTATTAAAACAAACAAAGGCCGAGGAGTAAAAACGACAAAAGGATACACCGCTGTGTTCGTATGCATGGCCACGAAAGCAGTGCATCTGGAATTAGTCTCAGATCTGAGCTCCTCAGCATTTTTATCAGCATTACGCAGAATGTCAGCAAGAAGAGGCACCCCAAAACATATATACAGCGACAATGGTACAAACTTTGTAGGAGCAAGCAGAATTCTAAATGAAGAATTCATTAACATTCAAAAAGTGATAGACGTGAAATTTTACGAAGCAATCACTGACATGGAGATCAATTGGCACTTCAGTGCCCCATCCTGGCCAAGCGCCGGAGGTGTATGGGAAGCAGCTGTGAAGAGCTTAAAGTACCACCTAAAGAGAGTGATTGGCGAACAAAGGCTGACGTTTGAAGAATATTCAACAGTGCTAGCACAAATCGAAGCATGTTTGAACACACGACCATTGTGCGCTCTAAGTGAAGATCCAGAAGATTTGGATTACCTCACACCATCCCACTTTCTAGCAAGCGGACCAACCTTGACATTAATCGAAACGGAAAAAGATTTACGTACGAGGTGGCAGCTCACCCAAAAAATCATGGATGATTTATGGAAAAGGTGGAGAACGGAATACTTAAGTCAATTGACAGTGCGTAGCAAATGGCGGCAATCACACACAAACTTGAAGATTAACGACATTGTCATCATACACGACGTACAGTTACCATCAGGAAAGTGGGCTATGGGAAGAATCACGGAACTACATCCCGGAAAAGATGGGTACGTCGGGGTGGTTACTATTCGGACAAAAAATGGATCAATGAAAAGACCAATATCAAAGCTATCATTATTGCCAATCAATGAAAATCAATCAGAAGAGCAACGACATCAAACATCCGCAAGTAACGTATCAAGTCAACGAACGCGACAATCGTCATCAAAATTATGCAACTTTATTTATACCATACTCATGATTCTTATGGTAATGGTACCTACAGCAAGAAGCGAATACAAGTTCTCAAGCCTGAGCAATAATCAAACCATATATTTTGACAAGGTAGCCAATATGCGGCTACAACGTGAAGAATGGAAGCTAATAGTTTACTGCGATATGGCTCCATATTGGCGAGGAATAGATTTACTCAACAAATATATGAATCACCTGGAAAACATATGCTCAACAGATCAAATATCACAATGTGACGTAGTCCGCTTACAGTTACGTCATGGGTACGACGAACTCGACCACTACAACAGCATTTTACTTGGTCAGCAAATGCACCGATTGCGCCGACGCACAGTGGTTCGAAATCGACGCTCCGTGGACATTGAAATCAAATTTTCTTTAGGCGAGAAATAAAAATCGGAACGGCTTTATTTCAGTATTATTTATAATATTTGGTAATATGACAGCTATAGACAGCACCATATCCGAAAAAAAAAAATGTAATATTTTTTTGTATGAAGAAAAACACAAAATTCGTTTTTTCTCACAACTTAATAAAACTTAAAGCCTGCGGCTTACATGGGGTGTTGTCCCACATGAGGCGATTCCGAAATGCTATAACACGCACACCCATGCGCGCCGCTTCACTCACAGCAGAGTGTTTATGATTTTTACGTTGATTTAGGTGTGATCTTGAAAAATATACAAAGTAATTGACTTTAGTGTGCTAATTTTATTAAAAATAATGAGAAATAATGGAATATACAATATAAAAATACTAAAAAAAACACTCAAATAGAGACTCATTTACAATATACATAGATTTTGCAATATTTCTTATGATAATTTAATTCGTTGTTAGTAGATTATGTTAGTAGATACAAAGTTTGACTTCATAATTAACATAAAAAATATATATTTTTATTAGTACAAAAACTTATAACTAATACAGAAAAATACTAAGAATAGGCAATTGTATAATTGAGAAATATATAAAATTAACACAAAAACATCAAACATTAAAATCTGGTCTACTGAGTTTCGTCATCGCTATCAAAGAATTCAAAATCGGAATCCATCATACTTGGCACCTCTGCAAATTCAATGTTTTCCTTATCCATGGTATCCGGGTCAATTAAAAGAAGAGACTTCATTTCTTCAGTTAAATCATTTCTACTCTTATTTGTCAGTTTAGGTCGAATGCTTGACAAATATGGGTCTGAGGATACGATGAAACCATTAAAGATGTCTTGGTTTGTCGCTCTGCGACAAAATTTCCGCGTATGATGTTCCCTGAGTTTTCTAAAATCTTTGTTTCGGGCCTCAGATGCCTCTTCTGATAGCTTTCCTATAGGTAAAATGTTGAAATGTTTTATTATTTCAGCTCCATGCAGCAGAAGTTTGTGGATACTGGAAGGCATGAAATACCAGCCATAGAGTTCCACATACAGCTGCGCAGTTTCGTCGAGATAATTGGCAAACAAATCAATATTAATAGACTATCCTGATGATACAACACGGAGAATAGTTGCGAATTTTTGGATGAGCTCCTGATTCAATCCAGTGATATTTGCAGTCTTCTCAGGACACTGGAAAAAAATTCTAGCCGTGTTGCCATCATTCGTGGTTCCAGCACCTTTATATAAAAATACTGACATGAGAACATTATTAGATAAGTTTTATAATATTACACTAACTAGAAAACCCTTTGATATTATACAAAATAAATAAATGAACTAACCTTGTTTTACGATATCCACCAGGAGTCCCATTTCCTCTCGAAATTTTCGCTGTATCGTCTGTTTGCGACTTTTCAAAGCTGCTTTACTAGCTTCATCTCTGGCTTGCCATTTTTTAAAATCTAATCGGTAAGTGATATGCAGCAGGCATTCCATGGATCTGATCCATGCATGCAAAGTCGACAAACCGTACTTGTAAATATCAGATGATACAGATTTCCTAAAATATGTATGAATAAAAAGGTTAAAAGTGTTTTTCAATTAAATAAAAAAAATGATATATATTTTAACATAGATTTCCAATATTCAACTTACATGTGAATCTTCTCAAAATCATTCATTTCACTTGGTACAGCTTTACAGATGTTACATGTTTGCATAGAGGTTTGTGACAGGTGAGACGCTATTTTGCCATCTATCGTGGTCATTAACATTGAATGTTTAACTTGTATATTATTTTCAATGATAGATGGCTTTAATGCTTTAATTTCAGCATCGATCAAACCCATTTCCTCCTTCATGTCCAACTTATTTTCGCTGACAAACTTGAAATAAATTGGTCTGCAAAGCATTGTAGAAGAAGGTTTTGGGTTTTCCCAGACCAAATCGTCACCACACATCAATTGCAAGGGCACAAAAGAGCACATAAAAACACTAGAGTCATCTTCATCTGCATTCATGCATTGCTTGTAGTTGCTTTGATTTGACGCACCATCGAAGCCCCATTTGCAGATTAAGATGAGTTCTTTATCTTGCAAATGGTCCAAGTTTAATGTTTTGGCAAGTCGAGTGACAGTGATGTCCAAAATAGCTTGAAGTTTTACTTTAACTCCTCGTTCGGTCACTTCAATATCGCTCTCAGGAGGATAGCATGCCTTCTTAGCGTTTAAAACTGAATAATATGTTGGGTACAAATCTACTCCACTTTCTTTCGCAGTTTCCCTTAAAGTTATATACTGCCACTTCGACAATTTCAAAGAAATCAATATACCCAACGCTTTCTCTGATGAATACTTGTTAGTAGTTGTCTTGCCTTTCAAAAAATTCTTGATCTCTGCTGCTTTTTCAGGATGCTCGGTAATATATTTTATTAAATCTTTCACGTCCTCATTCTCCTCACCACAACTCACTGCAGCAGCATATGCAAGTTCCTGAGAGTCGTGCGTTAAAAGTTCTTCTATTCTTCTCTTCTTCTGTTTTTGGCATAATTCTGAGAAAGGTTTTCTTGGGCTCCTTTTTAGTGTTGTAGTGCTAACAGTACATGTAGTTACTTTGGACGTGGATGCACCTTTATTTATACCACTAGCACTTGAGGTTGAAGGTTCAACAGTATCAGTAACAGAGTCGATTGATACCAATCCAATTTCTTCACTTTGTACAAATCTGTCTTTAATGAAGTTGGGCCATTTGATCTCTTTTTCTAGCCAAGTCTCATACTTCTTGACGAATGTATGCATCGTTCGATTACACGATTTCCAATTTCTATGCAAAACACACAAATACACTTGACAAAACTGTTTTAATTTTTTTTGTTCTTCTTCAGAAAAATTTGTCGCTTTGGTTAGAAGTGCTTCTAACAAAATACTGGGCTGCGAAAAGCAACTTTTGTTTTTCACAAATATGAATATGTCTAAATTTGTATAAAATCCTTCCATGATAGTAAGTAAGTACGTAAGCAAGAAGTTTATGTTATAGCGCGAACAGTTGCTGACAAAAACTAATGATTTTGACGCTGTTGTCCCTATTTATATAAAGTACCCTCTTAATCGTATCTTAATTAATAGTAGTTAGTTAAACACTTCGTAAAAATAGCCCTTAACTAATGTATCTTAACTCGTTAACAATATTTGCAATTTGCACTAATGAGATGAAACTAAATTACTATCTTAGCATGCATTTAGCATTGATTTCCTGTTAAACTTGAGATTACGAACAGCTTACAACAAACAATCATTACTATGTAATTATTGTTTCCAGTTGGTATGTGTACGTATCCCAAAGATATCAAATAATATGTATTAAATTCCTTCGAGATATCCACTGAATTTCTTGAAGTTGATCTGACTGAAGTGGTGAAATAATATATTTCTTATTTATACAATAAAATTGCCTATTCTTAGTATTTTTCTGTATTAGTTATAAGTTTTTGTACTAATAAAAATATATTTTTTTAATGTTAATTAAGAAGTCAAACTTTTTATCTACTGACATAATCTACTATCAACGAATTAAATTATGTTAAGAAATATTTAAAAAAATATTTTTATTGTAAATGGGTCTCTACTTGAGTGTTTTTATATTGTATATTCCATTATTTCTCATTATTTATAATAAAATTAGCACACTAAAGTCAATTACTTTGCATATTTTTCAAGATAACACCTAAATCAACGTAAAAATCATAAACACTCTGCTGTGAGTGAAGCGGCGCGCATGGGTGTGCGTGTTATAGCATTTCGGAATCGCCTCATGTGGGACAACACCCCATGTAAGTCGCAGACTTTAAGTTTTATTAAGTTGTGAGAAAAAACAACTTTTGTGTTTTTCTTCATACAAAAAAATATTACATATTTTTTTTTTCGGATATGGTGCTGTCTATAGCTGTCATATTACCAAATATTATAAATAATACTGAAATAAAGCCGTTCCGATTTTTATTTATCGCCTAAAGACATTTTGATTTCAATGTCCACGGAGCGTCGATTTCGAACCACTGTGCGACGTAGGGGCCTTATCAACGGAGTAGGCTACGTCGCACGTAGTTTATTCGGAATATTAGACGAAGATTTTGCCGAAAAATACCAGAAAGACATCGACCTTATCAAGAAGGATCAAAGACATCTTGCCTTATTGTGGAAAAACCAGACATCAATCGTTGAAGCAGAATTGAATGTCATCAAACGAGTAGAAACTGCCTTGGAAAGACAACATAAACTCATTAATCAACACATAATCAACAGCAACCTGGGAATAAACAAACTAAAAGAGCAGATTCAAAAGACAGACAGCAGAAGTGACTTCACTTTATCAGCCTTGGTAGCAAACAATATGCTGTCAAACCTGAAAAATATCCAGGAAACGTTGGTGATCGTGAAAATATTCGCCACTGTATCCACAGTGGCGAATATTTTCTATGAAAAATTCAACTTTCACCTCTTAACACCAACACAGCTGAGAGACGAACTCAATACAATAACAGGGCAACTGTCAAAAGAGCTGACCATACCCATAAATAATATTCAAACGGATCTGGCAAAGATATATCATTTACTGAAAGTCAAAGCGAGAACAACCAAACAATACATGATTTTTGAAGTGAAGATTCCTCTTGTGACTAGAGAAGAATATGAGCTCTACAACCTCATACCAATCCCATCGCAAGTAGCTGAAAGCATGGTCACCATCACACCTATCGCGCATCACTTAGCGATAAACATCCACAAAGACTCGTATATACCGATGTCGGAAGACGATTGGGGAAGATGTACGCCTTACGACCAGGACGACTTCATTTGTCCTTTGAAAAGGCCTATTTATCAAATGACCTCGGACAACAATCTGTGTGTAAAGGATCAAGTTGCAAATCAATGTCAAACCGAAACCAAAGAATGTATGGATCAATGGACGGAATTAAGCATCGTCAACTCATATTTGTATTATTGTTGCGGACAATGCACCGTGCGAATCATATGTGAGGATCACATTACTGCTGAACGACTCAACAAGGCCGGGGTACTGACACTCGGTGACGGTTGCGTAATCAAAGGTCAAACATTTACGATTTATTCGCAACAAAGCTTAACTAACTCAATCCATACAAAAACAGACGTCATGGATATTGAGATTCCGTCTATAAACCACATCATCGACCTGACTATACCATCCGCTGCCACACTCAACGATACCGAGGAGACCATCAAACGACAAAAGGATTTGGAAGTCATCAGTCTCGCTATCAAGAATGCCAGAGCGAAGGAAGTTGAGGCAATGACAGATCAAGTATCATCCCACGACATCCACCACTACATCGCCATATACACTGTGGTCGCAGTGATCATTATCAGCGTTCTCATCTACGGGTGGCGACAGCTGCGAGCGCACAGGAACACGGTTCAACAGGATCATCAGGAACCCAACGTGCACTACACGACAGCTGCAAGACGACCGTCACAGACCATCGCTGCTGTTGACAACATCCACAGCAGCACACGCATAGTTGACAGGGCGTCGTCACCACGTTTTGGAAGTCAATACAGATCAATGTAGTGTTATTTAAGTTATTTTACAAGAAATTATGTTTTATCACTTTGTAACTCATCACGATTTATATCGCCCCATGCACCCCTATCTTCTCCGGGCCTGGAGCATGTACAGTGCAAGCACAGCACAGTTTTCATATCAGCATTTTACCTGCGCCGGGCCGGTAGCATTTAGTACACGAATAGCATTCATACCGCGTGCACTCATCTATCATACAATCATACTTTTATCAATAAATATCAATCAATCAGTAATCAGTGTATCAATCAGCATCAACTCAAGGTGTAAGGTCCCTAACCATACACTGTGCGAATGTCATTTCTGAGTCCTTATCCCACTTTATGGCTGACCTATCCTTTTTCTTTGAATTATGTAGAAACTTATTCAAATGTGAATGATATTCGGCTGCCTTAGGTAGGTGTGCCCTATAAAAATTTACCATCCCTAGAAATCTCAAACTTTCCATAGTTTCCGGTCTGGGATAGTCTGTAACAGCCTTACGAGCTTAGGACCGTCGTGTCTCCTGATGGGTTCTGGTACAATAGTTACTGATTGGGCCATCCTCAGCATATCACTCGTAACGCCAAGGACTTTGGTGTGCTCTGTTATAGCGCGGCGACCGACCGGGGTTCCCGTCGGCGTCGAGTCGACGTTGAGGTACCTCGGACTCGTCCTCGACAGCCGATGGAACTTCGTGGAGCACTTCCGACGTTTGGCTCCCAGACTGGAACGGGCCGGGGCTGCCTTCAAGCGGCTCCTGCCCAACCTGAGGGGTCCAAACGCCTCCTGCCGGAGGCTCTACGCGGGGATCGTGCGGTCCATGGCCCTTTACGGGGCCCCGGTGTGGGCGCGTTCGTTGAAGCTGCGAGCCGCGCATTACCTGAACGCGCACCAAAAGGTGGTAGCCGTAAGGCTGATCTCCTTGCCGGATTGCCGCCATGGGATCTGGAGGCCATAGTCCTCGCGCGCCTGCATGAGTGGCGCGCGGAGGCACAGCGCCGGGGGGAAACTCCGCTGCCGCGGCAAATTGCCGCTCAGCGGACCGACTTCCGGCGCGATCTCATGGCGACATGGAGAGAGCGACTATCGCAACCCCGTGCAGGGCACGCCACGATAGTGGCGATAAGTCCCCTCTTTGAGAAGTGTCTAGAGAGGCGCCACGGCGCCCTCACCTTCCGCCTGACGCAGGTCCTCACCGGACACGGTTGTTTCGGGAGGTACCTGCACCGAATCGGGGGGAGGAAACGCCCGGGTGCTATCATTGTGAGGATCGCCCGGAGGACACGGTGGAGCACACCGTGGAGGTCTGCCCTGCTTGGGCGGAGCACCGCCGTGTCCTCGTAGCGGCGATTGGCGGCGGCGACCTCTCGCGTCCGGCCCTGGTTTTAGCCATGGTCCGGGGCGAGAGGGAATGGGAAGCCGTCACCTCCTTCTGCGAAGCAGTCATGCTAGCGAAGGAGGGGGCGGAACGTGAGAGGGATGGAACCTCACGTCCCAGCCGCCGCGGGAGAAGCACCGGGCGTCGGGGGCCACGCCGTGATGGCTCTCGGCCACCGTAGGCGCGGGCCTGTGGACGGTGAGTAATGGGTTAGCTCGCTGTTCGTCCGTCTTGTGACGACAGGCCGTGTCGACGGCGCGTTCGTGTTCCACGCGCGCCTCAAAGAGATGTCAGCAAACAAGAGGGGCCCGCAAGGGCCGATGCCTGCCAGGGCTGCGGGACTGTTCGAAAGAGATACCGCGGCCCTGGAACATAAAGGGCAAAAGAAGGAACATGGATGGTTTTTAGTCAGTAAAAGTCTGACACTCCCTTCCGCTCCGCCCAGAGCGGGAGGAGTCATTTGATGATTTCACTCCCGAAAAAAAAAAGGCAATAAGACTTAAAAGTGCAGTTTTATTTGCATTAAGGTCAGTTGGGGCAAGTGCGGTGCAATATTTTAGGGTTATTGTACATTCGCCACAAAGTAAATTCGTCACGAAATAAAGTATGTGTAAACTCGCCACAGCTCTATTTTCATGTATAAAAATCCGCCATATTGTTTATTTCCGTACAGACAGCAGAAAAATGTAACAATCTATATGATCCTATAAAAAGCTAAACTGACTGACTGACTGTTGATATATCAACACACAGCCCAAACCGCTGGTCCTAGAGATATGAAACTTGGAGGGTGTGTTTTTTGTGAAGATTAAGTATCCAAAAAGATAGGATTTTTGGGAATTCCACCACTAAAAGGGTAATATAGGGGATGCAATTTTATATGAAAGTGCGTCAGTTTGAAGTTAGGATCTTTAAATTTTGTTCTTAGGCTGACGATTGAAAATAAATTTATACGTGTCTCAGCGTTTTTGATATTTCTGCGCCCGAAGGGTTGAAAAGGGGATGAAGGTATGTAACAATGTTTGTTCGGGTGGAATCTTGCAACTCAATTTTGAAGCAGATATCTTCAACCGATTGAGCTGAAATTTTGCACACACCTATGGTTCTGGTGACAATACATTTTAGGACGGACATTCCTTAATCCTCCAACTTTTGCATTTTTCGACACACACGCGGGCGAAGCCGCGGGAAAAAGCTAGTGTATTACATAAATGAAAACTGATCTTATTAACACTAATATAATTACATACGATCTTTCCAATCATATAATAGCAGAACAACGTACTGTAAGGGTGAATTTCCGAAACGACTTATTTTTTTGTCTTCGGTGAAATTGGTATTTGAAAAAAGGAATATTGTTCTGAATTATTTTTTTAGTATTCAATAGGTAAAAATAAAAAAAATGGAACTCAGTTCTCTTTGGATGTGATCTACTTATATACGAGTAAGACCCTCAGTTCAGGTCTTCAGTTCTAAGTCACCCTTGTAAAAGTATATAGGTACCTACTAACTACACTTGGGAGCAAATAAATCGAGCCACTTCCTTTTTCACGCATTATGGTAATTATTTTTGGTATTAAGGAACGCATCGATTCGAAACATATATCGCCTAAAAGGGTATTTAATAACCTTTACAATGAGGGTAGTTAGTTGTCAAAATTTCATTTTTATTAAAGTTTAAAGGGTAGAATAAAATTATCGCATTTAATTTGCTTATGACATTTTTATTGTACTCTGTTAAGAAAAGATTAAATTTGAGGTTTTTGTTAATCATACCCATATTACTTGTTATTGTTGTCTTTATCTGTGTCTGTGTAATCAAAATAACCTGATAAAATGGATACTACACCGACGGAAGCTGCCCAAGTTGTAGCTTTACTTGAGGTTGGACACGGACAACGTGAAGTGGCACGCAGACTTCATTTGAGTCGTTCAAAGGTACAGCGGGTATACCGCAGGTATCTGGAGACTGGTGCTTTTGTTCGGCGACCTGGAACTGGCTGACCACGGGCAACAACAGAACGTGACGACCGCTTTATTGCAACCAATTCGTTGCGCGACCGTGGACTTAATGCTGTTCAGCTACAGCAAGCGTTACGTGACGTTCGAGGAGTCGCAATCAGTAGGTGGACAGTGAGACGAAGACTAAAAGAACGAAATTTAACATCACACAAACCAGCAACTGGCCCAAAATTGACTGTAGCTCATCGCCGATCTCGCTTGGAGTTTGCTCGAGAACACATTAATTGGACGTTAGAAGACTGGAGGTCAGTTTTGTTTTCTGACGAGTCAAGAATCTGTCTTTTTAGCAATGACGGGAGAAACCGAGTGTATAGACGTCCTGGTGAAAGATTTGCCCAATGTTGCATTCGAGAAACGGTGAGTTTTGGTGGTGGTTCTTGTATGGTGTGGGGAGGAATTTCTCTAGACGGAAAAACGGAACTTGTCTTCGTCGACCCCGCCAACGATGGCAGTGGTAGACGTGGATTAACAGCTGACCGATACATAACTGACATTCTTGAAAACCACGTAATGCCGTATGCTGGTTTTGTCGGAGAAAATTTCTTGTTTATGCATGACAATGCGAGACCTCATACCGCGCAGATCGTTACGGAATACTTGTCTGCGATCGGGATTCAACAAATGGTATGGCCAGCACGAAGTCCCGATTTGAACCCGATCGAACACCTATGGGACGAGCTAAAACGGAGAGTCCGAGCCAGGGTTCCCGCTGTTTCATCCATTCCCGAGCTTAAAGTCGCTGTGCTTGAAGAGTGGGAGAACATACCACAATATGTCATCGTAACGCTGATCAGATCGATGACTAATAGGCTACAAGAATGTATCAGGGCCCGGGGGGGTAATACCAGTTATTAAGAATATTTTTTTTGCAATAATTTTGTTTTTTTATTGTTTTTATGGACTGTTTTAGCCCTACTAAATTTTCTATCAAAACTACCATTTTTCTTGCAGAGCCAATAATTTATCATTCAATAAGGTTATTATTCAATAATTTACCCTCATTGTAAAGGTTATTAACTAAACTTTTAGGCGATATATAGTTCGAATTGATACGTTCCATATTACCAAAAATATTTACCATTTTACGTGAAAAAAGGTAGTGGCTCGATTTATTTGCTCCCAAGTGTATTTCCTTTTTGATGTTCAAAGGTGGATAGATTTTCATATCGCTGGATATGTACATCATTTCGGTGGATAAACTTATCATATCGATGTACAGAAAAAATAATCAAAAAAAAATTTAAAAATTTGCAAATGACGTGCTATTTTCCAATTTGTAAGGAAACATTAAAATATTATACCTCGTAAACCGTGAAACTCCACAACTTGAAAATTTGTAAAAAGTTTTCTATTTATGAGTACTATCTCCAAAAAAAAAATGAACTTCCAAATCAACGGCCAATATTGGAAATTTTAGCCATAATAATATATACTCTTTTTAAAAACAATTCTGCATTATATAATAATATACTTACACCATGTCCACCCGAGCTTGTGCCCGGCTGATTATGATCCATTTTTTCAGAGATGCACCAATCTAACTAACTAGCATCGATATTATATTGTTAGGAAGAACTGAGGTTTTACGTAGTATTAGGAAGAAATGAGGTTTTACATAGCACATATTAGTTCTATGGCAAGGAGTGACAACTGACAATTGTGACTGGTCGTGAGGGTGTCTTGTTGGGAATATCGCTCAAAGGGCTGTAAGATTTGTAATTTCCTATTTTGTGTAATTACTCTCTATTTTTCTAAACAATTACGTGTTAATTGAATTCGTTATGATTTGTGGCAGTTTAGGCTAGTTTCAGTGATTGATATTTTGTTCCAAGTTAGAATAAACGGTTGTATTCATTATTTTGTGTATCTTATTGTCTGTTTTAAACATTTCCGCTTCTGTTTGCTAAATTCAGAAGTGGGATCAAGGACTTAGATTGCCCACTAACGTATAAAACATTCATGGAACAAAATAACAATTATCCTTCAACCGATAGTCAAAATGTCGATTTTTGACTTTTTCGCTTTATCCACATCGTTGTTGTTATTGTATGTGTGTTTGGTTGAATATCAAACTTTGTGCTAAATAGGCGTGACCTCCGTCGTTCACGAGATTGACTTGGAGGTGGTTCGCGAGACAGGTCTGCTAGTAGTGAAGATCTAACCCTGAGAACCCTATTCGTGAGGTCACTTCGCGTTCGCTTAGCCCCGCGAGCGATGTTCTGCAACGAGCTCAAGAAACAACTCCGACTTTCAAAAATCATTCATACAAACGATCCAATTACTTACAGTTCCAAAGCCTGGTCCTCTGTAACCATTCTCGTGGAAGCTTTAAGATTTTTATACCCCGCGAAGTCGCGTAGCTACTGCGTATCTAATTTCGATCCAAACATTCACGCGTGTGGTTTGACAAAGTGGACCGTGCGGTAGTCATGAACGGTTAGAGCGACTTCGAGTGATTTGTGCGAATAGCTTCCTGTCTCATGGGTGACGCTAAAGTTTTACTTAATGAATGGGTCACCAATAACTAAACTTGGTCAAACTTTTAGCTTGAATTCAAACACCTTTGACCGCAGAAGTTGGAGCCAATATTTTATTTCAAACTATGAACATGACATCCGAAAAATTCACAACGTGTGCCGAATACGCCTTGTTTGTTACGTTTTTAAGAAAAGTTAACGGTCGTACCGACGAACTGCGAGCTCCTATAGTTATACGCGGTATTAATAACCACAAATTAGGGCAGCCGCGATAAATGAGAACTTGACAACTGAGGACATAATTTCTTTTTTTCGATTTATATAAAACCAAATCGCACTAAACTCTCACGGTGAGTTGAATAAGAAGCACGCACTCTCGAAATCATCGTCCGACCGCGGACCTAAGTGCTACGTTTGCAATCAGCGCGGACATTTAGGTTGTGATTTCTCTAAAAAGCATCGTAGGGAAACGATTGATACTTCCGTTGTCAAATCCAAGACACAGGCCCATGATAGTACTGCTGTCAAATCCGCAGCGCAGTGCTCATTTTGCAAGAAAAAGGGAAATGCCCTCGTTTATAATAATGATGTCCTTCTTTTAAGCAATACCGTAGACGACGGCAACGCTTTACTCTGAAAAGTCCTGCAAAAACTCGCAAAATTAGACTTTTCAATAAATTTGAAGAGATGCTTATTCTTGACTACCGAGGTCGAATATTTAGGCCGAATATTAAGCTTTGGTCAGGTGTGGCCGAGCCCACGGAATTTATCACTTGTATGGACACTCACTAATCATGTCCACTTCGAAAATAAGTTTTTTTTTTAAGAGCTACCACAGCTGTAGCAGCACGGGACTCATAGACCTTGTGTATAGAGTTTGGTGGTGGTCGTGAGGACAGCGTTTGGAAGAAGCGCTTGTCCGGTCCACATGTTTCAGTCGCACTGGCACTGTAGTCCGGTTAATGCTTGCGGATGATCGAAGGGTCGCAGTAGCCAGGTTCATTATGTGTTTACGAGTTAGATGACGAGATGAGATTTTGACGAGTGGTATGGTCGAAAGGACGGTGACGTGTTCGTAGAGACGCTACAATCCGGTCCGTACAGTGGTATGGTCGAAGGGACGTAGTTGTCCGGTCTAACATGGTATGTATGGGATTGGTCTGAAACATGCTTGTATGTGAACCGATTCACACACGCAAAGTTATGGAGATGCCCATCGGCATTTCACCTGCAAGCAGTGAAGACTCGGCATGCCAACGCTTGACACAGATCTTCAAAGCTAGAAGACGAAGGAGTCCGAGGACGGACTCCTGTCAGGAAAAGCTGAGATAATGAGACTGGATGAGACTGTCTGACTGTTGGTCGAACATGACATGATGAGTTTCTTGATTGTTGTTGCTGCTGTTGGTTGTTGTTTGTTGATTGTTGTTACTGTTGATCGTTGTTGTTGATGATGCTATATGTCAGGCTGGACGAGCATCTAGTATTAATAATAACGTGTCTTCCTTTTATGATTTTAGAGTGTCTGCATTAATTGTGCGCCCGAGGACGGTCGATTGTCAGTCTGGCCGTGACGTGACGGCGCCCCTGCAAGGCGTCGCCGTCGTCTGTGGTTAACATTGCAAACTACACAGACGAGAGTAATGCTGGCTGGTATTCGCTCTGGCGGAACGTTGTGGCGTTTTGAGCAGCCATATGGCCACTGGTGCTTGACCTAGCCGCAAGCACTCCAGAAACCAATAGAGAAGCTTTACGGGATGTTTCTCGAAGTCGCGTTAGTGAAGTCCTGAAGAGGAATCAAGGTCAGCAGGATGTCTTGGCTAATCGGTCCAGACGCTTGCCACGTGAATATAAGGTTGATGACCTTACTTTTGTAATAAAGTACTCGCAGTCCACGGGAAAATTAGAGCCTGGGATGCGAGGACCGTACAGGGTAATCAAAGTTCTGCTTAACGGTCGGTATGAACTTAAACTGCTTAGTGGAAACTGTGGAAAACCACTCAAGCAGCCTCCCAATACATGGTGCCATGGAAAAGACAATGGTGCCCAGAAACTTGTGCTATATTTTTTGGAAGTGAGTGCTGTTTCTTAACGATTTATGGTTTCAGAGACAACGAGTGGGTGTGTTCCCAGAAGCGTGTGCCGCCCAGCGGATGGGTGTGTTCCCAGAAGCGTGTGCCGCCCAGCGAGTGGGTGTGTTCCCAGCAGCGTGTGCCGCCCAGCGAGTGGGTGTGTTCCCAGAAGCATGTGCCGCCCAGCGAGTGGGTGTGTTCCCAGAAGCGTGTGCCGCCCAGCGAGTGGGTGTGTTCCCAGAAGCGTGTGTCGCCAAGCGAGCGGGTGTGTCCCAAGGAGTGTCTCGCTGAGCGCGTGGGTGTGTTCCCAAGCCGTGTGTCGGCAGCGTACGGGTGTGTCCCAAGACGCGTGTGACGCCAAGCGAGTGGGTGTGTCCCAAAGTTTGTCTCGCTAAGCGCGTGGGTGTGTTCCCAAGCCGTGTGTCGGCAGCGTACGGGTGTGTCCCAAGGCGCGTGTGACGCCAAGCGAGCGGGTGTGTCCCAAAGTTTGTCTCGCTGAGTGCGTGGGTGTGTTCCCAAGCCGTGTGTCGGCAGCGTACGGGTGTGTCCCAAGGCGCGTGTGACGCCAAGCGAGCGGGTGTGTCCCAATGTTTGTCTCGCTGAGTGCGTGGGTGTGTTCCCAAGCCGTGTGTCGGCAGCGTACGGGTGTGTCCCAAGGCGCGTGTGACGCCAAGCGAGCGGGTGTGTCCCAATGTTTGTCTCGCTGAGTGCGTGGGTGTGTTCCCAAGCCGTGTGTCGGCAGCGTACGGGTGTGTCCCAAGGCGCGTGTGACGCCAAGCGAGCGGGTGTGTCCCAAAGTTTGTCTCGCTGAGTGCGTGGGTGTGTTCCCAAGCCGTGTGTCGGCAGCGTACGGGTGTGTCCCAAGGCGCATGTGAGGCCAAGCGAGCGGGTGTGTCCCAAGGCGTGTCTCGCTGAGTGCATGGGTGTGTTCCCAAGCCGTGTGACGCCAAGCAAGCGGGTGTGTCCCAAGGCATGTTTTGCTGAGCGCGTGGGCGTGTTCCGAAGCCGTGTGATGCCAGGCGTGCGGGTGTGCCGCCAAGCGTGCGGGTGCGTCGCTGAGCATGCGGGTGTGTTCCCAAGACGTGCTCCCAAAGGCGTATGTCGCCCAACGTTGGTATTTATCACCCGGATAGCGTGAGTCGTTGTGGTAAAGTATTTGACAATAATATAGGACGGTTGGGACGCTGACCATCTTATATTTTTGTCATTAGTCACGTTGATAAAGTTTTCGGCAATAATATAGGACGGTTGGGACGCTGACCATCTTATATTTTTGTCATTAATCACTGTGGTACAGTTGTCGGCGATAATATAGGACGGTTGGGACGCTGACCATCTTATATTTTTGCCACTCTGAACTTCGAATTTCTACGTGATCTGCATGCGTTGTTTACACGAATAATCAACGCAAAGTCTTTCAGATGACAAAACCGATGATGACCTGGACCGTTCTGAAAGTAACGAGCCTGTGCCCGTGGTGGTAGGGCTATCAACACCTGATCTCGATGCTGGCATAGGAGCAGTGCAGTACCAAGATCATCGCCTTGCAGATGCAACCTACAACTTTCAAGTCGAGGGCGACTTGGAGTCAGGAGAAGCCGTGTTAGGAAGAACTGAGGTTTTACGTAGTATTAGGAAGAAATGAGGTTTTACGTAGCACATATTAGTTCTATGGCAAGGAGTGACAACTGACAATTGTGACTGGTCGTGAGGGTGTCTTGTTGGGAATATCGCTCAAAGGGCTGTAAGATTTGTAATTTCCTATTTTGTGTAATTACTCTCTATTTTTCTAAACAATTACGTGTTAATTGAATTCGTTATGATTTGTGGCAGTTTAGGCTAGTTTCAGTGATTGATATTTTGTTCCAAGTTAGAATAAACGGTTGTATTCATTATTTTGTGTATCTTATTGTCTGTTTTAAACATTTCCGCTTCTGTTTGCTAAATATATATTTAGCAATCAGAAGTGAAGATGTTTTAAAAAAGACAACAAGATATGTAAAATAATAAGCACAACTATTTATTGTAACTTAGGAACAAAACAACAACCACTGGAAACTGACCTAAACCACTACAAAACAAAACGAATTGAACTCATACGTAATTACATTTAAAAATAACGAGAAAGTAAACAAATAGGTAATTAAAAATCCTACTGCCCCTTGAGCGATCTTCCTCTACCAATCTGCCACCCCATCAACGACAATAAGAAGTTGTCACCCCTTTCCATAGTGCTAACATGACGTGCTGCGTGCAACCTCATTTTTCCCTAATGCGACGTACAACCTTATTTCTTCCTAATAATATATTATGTGCTATAACTCTTTGGTAACTACAATATTAAGCAGATCACATTTGCAACAGAACACCCAAAGAAAACTATAATATTAGTCATTGAGAACACCACATGCGCATCGACAAGGATCGACAAGGTCAAGTGAGCCACTGGATGACTGCACTGATGCATTGACCGGTACGGCTAGAAAGAGAGCGAGCAAGCGCGTGCTAGCATGTGCAGGAGCGCAGGAGAAAAGAAAGATTTTAGAAATCATTTTCATTTCAAGCGCTAAAAATCAATAACTTTGTTTTCTACCAGTACTTTATGCAAAAATATGTACCTATGGAGACTTGTGACGAATTTACACATATTTTTTATGCATGTGGCGAATACACTTTCAATGTATGGAGTTTACAAAATGTGACGAATTTACTTTGTGGCGAATGTACAATAACCCATATTTTATAAGTTCACTTTGCACTCGGACAGCGTTGATACTGTAACCATTTTTAAATAATTTTTTTCAGTACTACATTGCCTGATGAATAATCTCCGTAAGGAACTTACCATTTCAAGCCATCTGATACAGATTTTTAGGATTTAATTGAGTTTTTAAAAGCTTGTTCCTAGCCGAACTTTCCCAACGAAACGGGGCAAGAGCGGCAATATTAAAAAAAACCTGAAAATGACTATAATCTGTAATTTCAACGTGAATATCACTTCGAGAAACGTTACAACAGAAGATGATATTCGATTCTTCGTTCCTAGCCCTTAGAAGCCTGAATTTTCAAATAAATATAAAAAAAATATCAGTGTATTCTCTGCAGGAGCTAGATAAATGGAAAAATAATAAAAAAAATCACATTATATATTTTATATATTTATTTCGAAATAAAAAACCGGTATCAATTTTGAATCAAAATTGATACCTGTTTTTTATGCCTGAAGTATCAAAATTTTTGGTACTTCAGGCATTAAGGCCATAAATATGTTGGATTAACAAATAATGTTCTTAGCCCTTAAAAGCATGATTTTTTTTTATAATTAAAAAAATATGTATGTGGTATCTTATGGTATGGGTATTACTGGAAAAATAATTAAAAAAATATTTGAAAAGGTTCAGGCCATTAAATTCTTCATTTTGTCTCTGTAGGATGCAGCCTACACTATGCACTCCAAGTAAAATGTATTTGTATGTAAGTGAGTGTTTATGTAGTGTAGTTTGACTGAAAATTAAGAACAACAAAATTTTGTGTTTTATTTATTTATTGTGGTACTCTTTAAAACAATTATTTCTTTTATTGTAACATAGTGAGACATTACATTTTTCACATACGGTTGGGTAAAACCAGTACACTTAGGCATCTTACACCTGTTACTTTTGTCACAAAAAATTGGCCAGTGAGCTACTTGGTCTAGTCGAACATCTTTTACTGGTGCAACCTGGGAAACACTTTTCTTTTTTTTCGCCTGAATTTCCTGTTCTAAACCAGAACTTGGTCTTCCCCTTTTTACATCTTTTTTTTTTCCCAAAAGGCAAAGAGTCTCAGCTACTTCCAGACGAAAGATGCCCAAGTTACACAGTTTCCCACAAAATCCAGGTTTTTGTGACATAAGTTTCTTGTAAGCTAACCATGAATTTATCATGGCTAGGTCCAAAACATGATGAAACAATCGCATATACCACTTTCTATTTTTTATGGATATGTGGTATCTTCCTATGTAACTGTCCAGGAGATCTACGCCACCCATGTGGGAGTTGTAGTCTTTGACAATCTGTGGGCAGTCAATTAAAACCTTTTCTCTTTTAGACTTATCATATCTATTAATTTTTTGAACTGGCTCAGCTCCCACATAGGTCGATAACAATGTAACAATTTTATTGTCTTACCACATAGTCACAGATACATCAGTCCCATCGTAAGTTGTCATATGTTCTTCAAAAGATCCTCTTGGTACAGATTTCTTCATGAAAGCCTTTTGATTTGGCAACTTATTATTAGGTAGCCTGTTTGTTCGGACAGTACCCAAGCAGAGAATTTTTTGTTTATGCAAATAGCAAGCCAGTGGAATAGATGTGTAATAATTGTCAAAATATACTATATGATTGATGTTTCGGGGTACCATCTTTACAAGTCTCACCACAACATTTCCAGTTATGCCCAAGTCTGGTTCATTGGGTTCTTGAATATTATTTTCTCCAACATACACTTCAAATTTATGTGCATATTCAGAAATGCTGCACAACAAAAACAGCTTGAAGCCCCACTTGTGGGGCTTATTAGGTAGGTACTGCTTCAGATAGTGTGATATTTTTGTGGCGCACATCTGTTCATCTATTGACAACCTTTGTTCAATAGGAAATAGCGCAAAGCGATTATTTAGGTGATCAAGGACGGGTCTGATTTTATGTAATTTGTCGTGGCGAGGGTGATCGGATGGAAGCAGTGAGTCATTATTGTTGAAATGCAGTAGACTTTTGATTTTCTCGAATCGGTTTAGGGTCATGCAATTATATATATGAGCAAACCCATACTTAGGAGACCAATACATTCTGACATTAGGGTATTTTATCACAGACATAAAATATAATATACCCATGTAGTTTCTGATCTCTGTGACACTGGTTGAAAAAGTGGAATTAGGCTCTTTTTGGATCGCATACAAGTTAGTTTCTTGAACAATTTTCTCTAAGATTTCATCAGATAGAAAAAACGAAAAAAAACCATACATTGTGTCTATAGACCCAAGCTCACCATAATCCAAGTTGCCCAAAAAAACTATATCATCTTCAGAAGTTCTCATACCTTGCTTTTTCCATAACAATCTTCTCATCTCTTGACGCCGAGTTTGCCCGTTACGAACAGCAGGTTCCTGGTCAATTACTGGGTCTTCTATTATTGGAGGATCCTCTTCACTAGGGTCTACATCAGCAGCAAGAGATTCATCTTCCAAAGGAGGGTCATCTTCAACTTCTTCACTTTCAGATTCCAAAACTCGCAGAACTTCAGATCGGTCTCTATAAGCCTGCACCTCTTCATCATTTTCCTCATGTTCGTCTTCTTCAGCCCCATCTTCTGAGTCATTACCATCTAAGGTGGCTAAGTAGGAGCTTATTTGAGCATCAGAACCAGTCCATCTACGATTAGCCATCTGAAATATCAATTTTGTACATGAGTTACATATATCTCATACATTAATTAACTTTAGTACTGAACGCATAGTGTAGGATACGGCCTACATAAAGGAATTTCGAAGATATAGTGGTCGTTCCGAAAAAAAATGTTACTTTTACCAAATCTACTCAATATTTATACTTTTTATAGACAAGATACTAATAAAACAGCATAACTTACATTGAAAAATCAAAAAAATCACGTCCACACAATCAGTTCACCAACTACTTTTTTAAATCGCAGTCCGCCAAAAAGCTTCAGTTGTCAAATTCAAAAATACAAGAAAATCCAGTACTGCCAACATAAGAATTTAAAAAAATAAGTCTGTTCTCGATTACCAGGTGACATTTGTTTTTTTTTTTTAAGGCAAAGGCACATGCCATTCAGCCATCAGAATATTGTGTAGTCTGCATCCTACATTATGAATTTAAGGGTTAGGCATGAAATAACGCAAAACATCTGTTATTTTTATTATCACACAAAGAAACTTTACATTTTATACACACCCAAGAAGTAAGCTTCCTACAATTGTTAAAGGAGAATGCTCATGGATATATGGAATCCCGTACCATGCTGCATCAAAATCAAACTTTGTTTTTTATAGACTACACTAATCGTATTAACTCCTACAAAAATTATTTTTGAAAAAAAAACCCGCGTTTCAGAGTTATTTTATAAAATCGAAACTAACCTAAAAAGTAGGTCTATTTTTTCGACGCTACCAACGACGTATTTTAACACACATACATTACATTATTGCTCTAAAAACAGCGTAATACACTAATATTAGTAAGAATTACGAGTTAAAGTAACATCCACAGTATGCTTGACTGAAACTCGATTTTATTTTAGACCTTTATATTGCCAATAGTCAGTCAGTACTGTCCAAATATCAGATGCCACAGATAAGATAACTATAAACCATAGAGTATAGTAAGTGCTATAAACTAGTCGGGATTTAGGGATGTAATCGATAAATCAAAATCTTTAGGCTGAGAAAATCTATTTTGTTGCAAATAGCAATAAACCAAACTAAATCGATTTGGTGTACTGATCTTACTTAATTGTAATTAATTTTAGAGTCCGCTCGACAGACAAGGGTTTGTTCAATTGAAACGGAACGTCATTTATATTCAGTTGAAACGGAACGTCATATAAAGGGAGTAAAACAATATTCATACTTTTAAACTCGAAAAGTATATTTCCAGTTCAAAAATCAAATCCCCGACGCGTAATGCCGTAAAAAAATATGAAAGTAATTACTATAATATTTTGGTTTTGAGGCGCGAGACTTTTTGGTACCAACTTTGGTCATTCTTTACATTTATTCCTAGAATCTAAAAATATTTTATCATGACCGACTCGATCGTAACGTACGTCAGTAGAGGGTAAGACTTGTACACCCGCCCGTGGTATTTTAGAAGGTTCAGGGATCGCTTCTCGTCGACTGTTTGTACTCGGTCTTCCCCTTTTACTTTCTGAGCGACTTTGAAAACGACATAAAGTGTCAGCAAGCTCGGTTCTGAAGTCAGCTAACTTCATTATATCCTTCTGGGATTTCCCGTTCACTATACTGACCTTTTTGTACAGCACCCAAGCATTTATCACAGTCATGTCTAAGAGGTGATAAAACAGCCTTGTTGTCCACTTTCTTGATTTTATGCGAATGCGATATCGACCAATGAAGCTGTCCATCAGATCAACGCCTCCCATGTGAGCATTATATTCTTTTATGACCCGGGGACATGAAACTTGGATATTCGATTTTAGTTTTTTTTCGTAACGGGTTATAGTCTCTGCTGGTTCAGCACCAACATAGGTGGAGAGCAATAAAACTTGTTTATTGTCTTTCCAGCTCGTTGCTGAAAATTCTGTGCCTTCAAAACAGGCAACGTTCTCATGATATGTGCCTCTGGGTACGTCAGACTTCAGAATTTCCTTTTTCTCTGGCAACTTGCAAGACTTACCAAGCCTGTTTCTCTGCACAGTGCCAATACCATAAATACCTTCTTTGGTCAAGTAATGTAGCAGAGGAATATTGGTGTAAAAATTATCAAAATAAATAATATGATTTATGTGCCTTGGGACTGGTCGTAACAATCGAATTACAGTATTTGATACTACTCCGAGGTCTGGTTCGCCAGGTAGACGTTCAATGTCCTTAGCTCCGGAGTAAATCTCAAAACTGTACGCATACCCAGAAAGAGAGCATAAAACATATAATTTGAATCCCCACTTGTGGGGTTTGTTGGGTAAATACTGTTTCATAAAATGCTTTATTTTTGTTGCACACATTTGCTCGTCTAGTGATAGCCGGTGGTTAAATGGTACAGTAATAAATTTCTTATTCAAATGATCTATCACTGGTCTAACTTTATGCAGTTTATCAGAGGGCAAATGTTAGTGTCGTCATTCATATGAAAAATTTGTCTAATTTTATCGAATCTGTTACGATTCATGGTTTGTGCTATGGGGTCGAATTTAGCAATGTTTGACCAATATGACCTGACACTTGGATAATGGTAAACACTAGTAAAAATAAGGATTCCAAGAAACTTTCGTAACTCCGAGATAGTAATGGGTTCTGTAAAGTTGGGATTCTTTTGGAAAGCATATTTATTTGATTCGTCCACAAGAAATTTCAATATTTCTTCATCAAAAAAGTAAGAAAAAAACTGAAACGGCGAGTCCAAACTCAGAATTTCTTGTGAACACTCAGTGTTTCCTTCGAACTTAAAAGCGTTTTCTACGATGTCCATATTTCTTACTCTCCATACTATATCTCGAGGGTTGCAGTTGTAATTATAGACCAAAGGAGCTGGACTTTGTTCTACGGTCCCTAAATATTGATTATCAGAAGATAACGGCGGATTTGCATCTAACTCAGGGTCAGCGGGCGAATTACCTACGTCATCTTCATCTTCTAGCTCCGTTTGAAGATCTCTTTGACTCGAAGAATAGTCGATGTCATCTTCATTATCGGTTGACTCGTCCTCTGATATTTCACCATTTTCTAGCTGCCTCAAAATGGCTTCGATATCACCCGGCTTCATTTTGGATAAATATCTATAAAGCAAATGATAAAAAAGTAATTCCAATTTGCTTGGTTTGGCAAGCAGAAAAATAACAAAAATGCAAAGTTTATATCCAAAAATTATGATAAGCTAAAAAAATTGTCGCTAGGTTTCATAAAGCCCGGAATGCCTGAAGTATCAAAATTGATACACACAAAAATAGCATATTTCTCTTCAAGCAAAGAAGGCAATCGTAACAAATATTATGTTTTAGTAAAATTATGATATTTACTTACCTCAAAAGTATTTTTATTATTCGGACAAACAAAAATTCGTCAAAGGTATGGAGCGCCAAACTTTTTCAAAAAGTGTGCTCACTTGCTCAAAAAGGCGGGAAAGCAAAATGTCTTAGATAATCAAACGATGTTGACATATGTTTTTTTTTAATTTTTGTTGAAAGAACACAATCCAATAACGTTAAACATCAGCCTAAACTTAAAAAAAAAAAAACTATCTGTAAGTACATTCGGTTTGAAATCGGTATTTAAGGGCTAGAAATAAGGTTCACATAAAAAAAAAACTTTCTTTTTCATTCTAAGGACAGGGGTGCTAAACATTTATACCCGACTACCCAAGAAGGAAGGTTAAGGTTACGGGGTGCATGTAATTTGCATGTTCTTTTGTGCCTTCCTAGAGATTAAAAGGCTTGACCGATTTTGGTGTGTGAAGTGTAGTTAGACTCGTCTCTATATTAGGAGTGCCATAGGATTTTAAACATAATTATGCTGTCCCCACAGAACATATACACCCTGTCCCGCTCCTTGGCAAAGGTATTCCCCAACTCCATCCAAACTGTGCAATCACCCGCCAGATTCGACCAGTCAGCCTAAAACTCGTCTATGCAGGATTGATTGAAAAAAAAGAACAAAATATACCTTTTAAAATTTTATTGGCATCATTAACTAATCGTTAATTGAATGTGTTACATTGCATTGGTCGTTGTGAACGTGGTAAGTACCTAATGCTAATGCTATAATTTTATAAAAATAAATTCAAATAATAACATGAAACAAAACACAAAAACTAAGAAAAAATACTGAGGCGGTTTCAGAAATAGTAGTAAAAATATCTTATAGTCACATTATTTTAAGAGCTTTCAGTCTTTTATGTTCCTTAACTAATTTCGTGACTCTAAGATTTTTTACTACTGCACATTGTATGTATCAAAATGTATTTTGAAGATTATATGACCACGTCGAGATATTTCAGGTTCAGGTAATACTGCTACTATATCTTCGCTGTGCTTCAAGTCGCATATGTCATCAATAATTGGATAAGCGAATATTGAATCTTGTTTGGCTTTATGAATTTTCCTTGCGTGTTTTATAGTTGGCACTCCATTGTTTATTGATTTAACCTGTCCTACAAAATGTTTTATTGTTTTTTTTTAAGCGAACTTGACCAAAACCCAATCGTTTATACTGCATTTGGCAGATGATTGAGTATAGTGCTGAACTTCGACAACATTATTTTCTTCGTCGCCCAAATCAAGATGATAGTCATCGTCGACTAGTATCGAGTTAATATAATCATCAAAATTTTCATTTTCATAATCTGACACATCGTGCACGCTGAAATCACTTTCGTCTGTTGATGATTCGTGTTTAATTTTAATTTTTTGTTTCTTTGGTTTTGCAAGTCCTCAATTATTTTCCTTACTTTTCTTGGGAGTTTTTTTCACCCTATCACCTTTGTTTTGACCATTTGCAGTTATTTCCGAAAAAAAATCTATCCCATGCAGTTTGAAAATTATGGGCATTTAAGAAAAACCTAAAAATTTGGTCAATCTGTAACCATTTTTCGGTTATTGTGGTTAATTTTTATTATTTTTGTTCATTTAAACTTTGGAACCGCAACCCTAAATAATATTTCTAAGAATCACAGTCAAAAATAATTTTACAATTGCCCCAAGTTTCCTAGAATTAAGACTTTGTTAAACTATGAATTTAAAATTTTTAGGTTTTTCTTAAATGCCCATAATTTTCAAACTGCATGGGATAGATTTTTTTTCTGATTTTTTTCATGATGTTCACAATCAATCCTGTCGCCCCGTGTCGGCTTGACGTTGAGTTCTGGGACAGCCTGTATATACAACGACGATAATAGGACACGTCTTAGGCGTCAAAGTACTCCTCCGCATCGCTATCATCTGGAAATGTGTCCAGAAGACTGGCAGCATTGCCACGTTGAATGGCAATGCTAATTCTTTGCCCAAAGAAAGAGCCAGCCCTCTGGTCACGCGAAGTGTCGACCAGTCGGCGAGAGATTTCCTTGAAAAGGAGACGCGAACTCGGGCCCCATGACCCGAGCGTTTCGACCCCAAACGGCTCAAAACTGTAGTTACCAATAAGGTTACAGTATTTGCGCCGCTTGAGGATCTCAGCAGCCGCAGCAGCAGCGCCCGCACAGCCCGTCGTGCTTGAAACGTGAGATTTCGCAAGGGTGTCGACACAAGTTGCGTCCCACACCAAAGGCCTCGATAGAGATAGAAGATATTTGGAGATATTTTTTTTTTGGGAAGACTTCTGGACGTTTGTCTAAATAACGAATATCTTCTAAAGCAGAAAGTCGAAATTTTGGATTTGTAAGGTACATAATAGTATCAAGCTCCTAATGCTATTGTATGACATAAAAGACTAATATTTAAAAAAGGGGCCCGCTGGCTGTACGTTTGTCTAAATAATGGCATACCACGAGTATGCCTTGGATTGACAATTTCTGGGAGTAAGCAATCCATGAAAAAGTTTACTAATTTTGTTTCCATTTTTATGTGCCAAAAATTATCGTCTCTTTCAATGTATTCAATTTTTAAAGCTTCATTTTCACCTGCCCAAATTGCGAATAAACATTTAGCTCTTTGTGTAACATGAAGTTGGCTCTGTATTTGGTAGAACCAATCACTATTTTTGTTTACACAGTAGCTTTTTGTTTCTTTACTATAGCGATATATTTTAATTTTGTTTTCGATGATTGCTTCTTCAATTCCTTTTTTATATGCCGTGATGGGGCACTTCACCTCCACCACTGTATCATTTCCTATAAGCCCATCTGGCGTGGCACCAATAAATGGATATTTGCTATCGACATACACCATTATTTTTAGGTCGTTCTGGAGCCGAATACCATGAACTCGATCATCGAACTCGAAACGACAGGGACTATTTAAAAAAAAAAATAACAATAAAAAAAACACGAAAGAATAAATTTAATGTTTTTTTTTGTGAAATAATGAGAATCGATTGATGAATGAATTTTTGAATGGGTATCGTTCGCATGTGTTGCCGATCGTGGATACGTTTTACACACATATGCATTTGAGTTCTCATTATTTAAAAAAAAAAAACATTTTTATTCTTTCGTTTTTTTATATTGTTATTTTTTGAAAAAAATAGTCCCAATCGTTTCGAGTTCGATGATCGAGTTCATGGTATTCGGCTCCAGAACGAACTAAAAATAATGGTGTATAATCCGCAAGGATCTATAGTTACATTTTCTTGTTTAGCTAATTGTTCAATTGCTAATTTCTCGTTCTCGATTCCATGAGCAATGGAGGCAACATGTGATAAATTTTCTTTATACAATTTTTACTAAATTTTTACAGCTCGTTTTATTTTTATTTTTTATAATTTTTCCGAAATTAGATGCTGTCACCATGTTCTTCCGCAATTCTATCCAATCACTACTATTTCGTTGCAAAACAGTGTCTTTTTGAATTCGGTCTCTATCGCTAGTTAGAATTTTTAAATTTTGGAGAAATTCTTGTTTCGCCTTCTCAAGGCAATCTTGAGACATATCAGGAGCAGCACTATTTTCACCGTAGTCATATTGTTTAGTTTTTTCTGTTTTATTGAGCATTATATTTTTCTTGTGGGGATTTCTTCGGTTATAATCTCGCTTCTTCTTACGCTTTTCTTCCATTTTCCTAAGAGAACTTCGTGGACTTTTACCCAACCACTTTTTCTGTATAGTGTACTTGGGTAGTCTTGTGTTGAATGAAACCACGGCCGCCGAACATCTTCCTTGATATGATCTTCTGGTTGAAAAGTTTGTTCTTTTCCCCCCGATCATTTTAGCAATTACGCTGTTAAATCTCTCTGCAGTATTGGTATCAACGTCTTCGATCAAACTTTGTGACTTAGCAGCTACTGTATTTATTATAACTTTTAATCTAAACCAAAAAGAAGAATTGGCGTGTTCCATGGAATTCATTAAACTTTTGTCTTTATCGAAATAATAGTTCTTACAATTTCGGTGATCTCCAAAAGCATGCAAAGCGGAATTTTGAATGTCATTATACGTATTTTGTATCCCTTCTGAATATCTACCCTCTTGTACAAACTTTTTGTTTTGTTTTATAGACTGCACTACAACTTTTCGTATGCTAAGTATTTTTTTGTCAGTTTACAATTTTCGGAAATTAATTACATTTATTGAATATTTAACATCTTTTGATAAGGCTCTTAATTTGTTACATAAATTTCGAAGAATATGATTCCTACATTCAATTTTAATATCAGAATACGGTTTTTCTTTAGTAATGTTCATCCATACCCGACTTAGGACTATTTTGTGGATAAGATATAGGCTGGGATATATCGTTCGAAATCGGAATTTCTAAACCGTTAACCCAATTTAACACCACAGGATCATTTGTGATTCGCGACCAATTTTGGTGAAAAAACTTTAATTTACCCGCCTGAGTGTTGGTATTGTCCACTTCGGCGTGGAGTCTGGTTGTATTGCCGTGGAACACGGCGATCCGTCGCACGGCGTATTGGTGGTTGCTTGCGCCCACCAGCCGTCGCGCTCTGTCTCGGCGGCATGCGACGAGGCTGCGACTGCGGCGGTGGTGGGCCCCTCCAGTTGAAAGCCCTCAACGTATGTTCCTTTTGTTGAAGGTTTTTGGGTGGCAATTTTGGTTTGGCAGCTGGAGATTTTAATTCGGTACCTGCTCTTACGAGTATGATGGCTTTCAATGATTTTAAATTATCTTGGAGATCGTTACCAAATAATAAGTGATCACGTTTAAGGTCTTTTACATTATCCTTAATTTCTTTGTTAAGGCAAGACAGCAAAATGTTTCTCCTTGTTTGTGTCTCACTGTAATGTGTGTGACATAAAAGTCTGCCGGCATCACTAAGGGATTTTAATGTCCGACATTTTATGTCCTCGTCACAAGAGCCAGTTTGCAAGACAGTAGTGATTGTGTTGGCTATACAGGTTATGATGGAAGATAATATCTTCTGGTTGTCAGCCAATATATTGTCTCTCTTCAAAGCACGTTCATTGACCGCTGCTCTGATTTCAGGATTAAGTATTGGAGCCTGGGCTAATTTTAAATTGTAAGGTACACTATAACTCTTCAATATATCATTTTTGTGTCATCCTTTAAGCCAGTGACTAGAATATCAGACCACCTGTTTGCAATATCCTTATGGACATTTTCACCAAAATGTTCTACCTGTGCAGGTTCTTCTCCGAGTAGGGACAAAATTTCAGGGTCTAACTCTTGGATATTTTCCAAAGCTGCATGTTCTGGGAGCGGTGCATCCGCGGAAGTGGGTGTGGAAGTAGCCTCGGGTACAACGGCACAAGCGCGTTCAGGCGCGCAGGCTAGAGTTGCTGTCGGCGCGGGCGTCGGCTCATCGAGGTGCTTTGGATGTGAGATTGAATCGGATAGAATGTTAGCTTCATATGGGGCTCCTGAAAAACAAGAGACCGATAGTTTTGAATAAACTCGTGATACAAACTCACGGCGGCGGCGGCGGCTCACGATTTTGTACTCTAGAATTGAACATCCATTGACAGAAAGTGTAAATTCATGACATAATCTTCCGGACTATGTTCTAGAATCCGCACAGTTGCAAATTCTTGATACAAACTCACGGTTTGTACTCTAGAATTGAGTCACTCACAACATTGTTGGTTTGTTACCTCACCCACAACATTGTAAATAAAAATTCATGACATCATCTCTCGAATTATGTTCTAGAATTTTGGTGCTACCTAATATACAGCGATCAACCTTACAGGTTGAACTGAAGTCCATTATAGGTCGGTATTAGCCTGACAGACTAAACTCATAAGCACTAAGGTCCAAATAATTAAAAATGTGTAGATCATTCAAACAAAATGTTCTATATGAAAAAGTAGGTCAAGGTCGCGTGGTCCAGTGGCGGTGACGCCCGCCGACGAAGTTTTTATTATTCGGTGTTTAAAAAATGTTACTGACCTTCGTTTTGCGGTGCCTCCTGTGATGCTCTTCTGGAAAACAATCACGATCAGAATACTGGTTCTGTTCCAAATCATCCGCTGCTTACGACGAACACGAGACATATTTTTCTGTAATTTTCTAATTTTCCGAGCTAAATACTCCTCCCCGTCGTAGCGTTTTCGTTTTCCTATCACTGAAATATCACTAAGAAGTCCGAACACAAGATATACTCAAACTAATTTACGGTAAGAAAAATTACGTGCGCGATGGCAGCCAGACAAAACGTGTATGAAATACCCACACTAGGGCGCAGGGAATAGTTTCTTTGTTGCTCTAAAATAGTGTAAGATGGCAGCACATATCCGTGCTACTACAAGTAATCAGTGTAATCTCGAAGAGCGAATCACTGAAGTTTAATAGTCGTTTGTCCTGCAGGATATGAAGAAACCAATTCAAAAGAAACTTTGGGCAGTTGTTGTGGGCATGCCTGCAAAGTTTTCTGAATATTAATAAAAAGGCATTGTTATGCACACGAGCACAGCTAGTTCTTTATAATGTATGATCTCTTACCATCAATATCACTATCAATATCCACAGCAATGTTAGTGAGGACATTTTTACCGATGTCCATAACTTTGGAATCGAAGGGATCCATATCCATAACAGATGGCCCACCTCCTGTTAAGTGGCGAATATTTTCTTTTGTTTTAGATTCCCTCGCTTTTGCCTTCATATTATACCATAGTTTTATTAATTGTTTTTTAGATGCCTGAAACAATGAAACGTATGGAATTAGAAAAGTAACTTATTATTATTTACTAGTAGTTCTTTTTTAACACATTCGATGCCGATTGCTTATAGAGAATAATTACCTCCTTTAGCCAACTTTAAAAAAGAGCAATAATTTAGGGGCCATATTATTTTTTTGTTTTTATAGGTTACTTAACATATTTTTAAAGGGTGGTTCATCAAAAATTATAAAAAAAATGAGCTCTTCGTAAAAAAAAACACAATCCACGGTGCGTGTAGGTGGCCTACCGACACATATGTGGCCGTATCACGGCGCCGTGTAGGGGTCAAACTATTTATTATTATGTGGTTTTGGGTTGAAAATATAAAACTCAGTACATTAATTCAATAAGGAATCAAACTGCAAATTTTTCTTTGACGCATTTTAATGAGAAATATTAAAAATATTAAAAAAACAAATGACAAATCTAAAACCTTTGACAAAAGTAGAAACAATTGAACATAAACAAATTACAAGCCTCTTTTTAGCCTAATGAAACATAAAAAACTATCCTTGTCATTTTGCATAAAAAAAAACTACCCACATCACTTTGTATTTATTAAAAAAAAAAACGACATTATTTTTTATTAGAGTGCTTCACAAAAACATTCAGTACAAAATCCTGGAATTCCATAGCATCCTCTACACTCATAAAGTGTAGCTACTCTCTTTTTCTTTTCCCTGCAGCCTTTGCATTCCTCTCTTACCACTTCTTTTATCATTCTTGTGCGATTTCCTTCCTTCTTTTCACGAATCTTTAAGTTTTCAATTTTTGACAATTTGTGTTCTATCCGTAAATTTTTTTTCTCAACGATTGGTTTTGGTAATAACTTTTGAAGAATGGATAGGCGAAAATCGTATAAATTCATTTTCTCGCAAGACGAATATTTGTTAAATAAAAAGAATGCATTGCTCATGCTCATCTGTAGCGTGTGAACAAATATTTTCTTGTACCAACGCAAGGATTTTCTTTCGCACGGGTAGTAAGACAACATCTGATCTAGTAAATCGACTCCAGACATAAAATTGTTGTAGTGCACGATCGCTGATAGTTTTACTACAACCTGGTTTCGTTTGTTAGTGAATTCCAGCATTTCGTCGTCGTGTTCTGTGGAAAGATACAGCACATAACGCTTATCTTTCCATTTTCCAACGTGAACACCATTAAGAAACAGTGACTTGTTTTCGCCTTTTCGAAGCGTGACAGAACCAAGGTCTACAGGATTACCTTTTCTGTTTTTTCCTAGAGTGCCAGTGCAGTAAGTTTGACGGTCCAATAATTTTAGGATGCAGTGACAGCTTTAAGAGCCAGCTTCTTATTTATTATCTCCAAGATGACCGAGCTGCTGACCTCCCCGTCAACCTCAGCTATGCCCAGGAAGATCAGCGCCTTTCTCCGATGCCTGGTCTCCAACCCGTCGACTTGTCCCGCACACTCGCTGATCTGTCTTCTAAGCAAACTTAGCATGCTGAAGATCAGCTCCCTGAAGGTGCGAAACTCTTCAGCTACCCTCGCCACGGTATCCTTGGCAGGTCCAGCACACTGAATCTGCGCTTCCAGTTCATTCATCTTCCGGAGAAAGCTGTCCTCCAGGCTCTTCTGCGCAGATATGATCTCGTTAAATTGAGACATTTTAGAATGAAATAATTATCCACTTGTGTCCAGTGACAGTGAAAACAGTGATGTGAAGTGATGAGCTGGCAGGTGGTGTCAAAATTATAGCTTGAGTCACATAAATGTGCTGCAAACGTGAGTACCCGTTGTGTAGAGGTTATACACTGATAATTTACGAAAATAAAATAAATAAACTGTAAATTTCGATTTTAAATATGAAAACAATATTGGAGATACATCTGTCTTTTTTAACACCTATCCGCGAATCACCACCAGGATATCTTCATCTAACAACAGTCGAAAGGCTTCGAGGGGATCGGATGGCGCCGGAACTAATAATTCTTGAGACTAAGTAAACTCTATTGTTCTTAATAAGTCATTGGAAGTCCAGGTGGATGTAGCTCCTTGTTGAGAAGCCTGACCTTCATTCTGATGTTCACTGCCACAAGCTCTTGGAAATGATGGCGTTGATAAAGTGCCAGTAGCAGCAACTTCGTCGCGTGATGATAAAATGGGAATTTGTATGTCATTTTCATCAAGTAAATCAGGGGTAGAAGTATACGACCTTAGCAAGGAAACAGATGGTGTTGCAGAAGTATTCAATAAACTGTCGGGAATATCTGGAAAAGGACCATAATCTTGAACCATCAAACTTGTTGATGAACTTGCCATACGTCGTTCAGTCAATATTTGCTGGAAAGGTTCTTTCTCATTGCTGTGCTGCTCATCATGGTGAAGTAGTGAATTCTGCTGTGAAGACCCGTGGCGTATTAAAACCTCATCATTTTGATTTATTTTGGTACGAGTACGGGAGGATCGGCACCTATCAAAAATGCTCAAGTCACTCGTTCCGCTTGTGTCCGAGTCATCGTCCAATTCATCACCAAGCTGAGAGTAAACAGCTTCCTCACTTGAATATTCACTGTCATCAGAACTGCAGTTTTTGGAGCGTTTCTTGGCTCGAGAAGTCGACGTACTGTCACTACAGTGGCGTTTCGAACCAAGCACTACCTGAACGCGCCCCAAAAGGTGGTAGCCGTAAGACTCATCCGTGGGTACCGCACGATCTCCCGCGAGGCGGCGAGCCTCCTTGCCGGATTGCCGCCATGGGATCTGGAGGCCATAGTCCTCGCGCGCCTGCATGAGTGGCGCGCCACTCATGCAGGCGCGCGAGGAGGCACAGCGCCGGGGGGGTAACTCCGCTGCCGCGGCAAATTGTCGCGCAGCGGACAGACTTCCGGCGCGATCTCATGGCGACATGGAGAGAGCGACTATCGCAACCCCGTGCAGGGCACGCCACGATAGAGGCGATAAGTCCCCTCTTTGAGGAGTGGCTTGAGAGGCGCCACGGCGCCCTCACCATCCGCCTGACGCAGGTCCTCACCGGACACGGATGTTTCGGGAGGTACCTGCACCGAATCGGGGGAGAGGAATCGCCCGGGTGCTTTCATTGCGAGGATCGCCCGGAGGACACGGTGGTGCACACCGTGGAGGTCTGCTCCGCTTGGGCGGAGCACCGCCGTGTCCTCGTAGCGGCGATTGGCGGCGGCGACCTCTCGCGTCCGGCCCTGGTTCAAGCCATGGTCCGGGGCGAGAGGGAATGGGAAGCCGTCACCTCCTTCTGCGAAGCAGTCATGCTAGCGAAGGAGGCGGCGGAACGTGAGAGGGAGATAGCCTCACGTCCCAGCCGCCGCGGCAGGAGAAGCACCGTGCGTCAGGGCCACGCCGTGATGGCTCTCGGCCACCGTAGGCGCGGGCCTGTGGACGGTGAGTAATGGGCTAGCTCGCCGTCCGTCCGTCGTATGACGACGGGCAGGCCGTGTCGACGGCGCGTTCGTGTTCCACGCGCGCCTCAAAGAGATGTCAGCAAACGGGAGGGGCCCGCAAGGGCCGATGCCTGCCAGGGCTGCGGGACTGTTCGAAAGAGATACCGCGGCCCTGGAACATAAAGGGCCAAAGAAGGAACATGGGTGGTTTTTAGTCAGTAAGAGTCTGACACTCCCTTCCGCTCCGCCCAGAGCGGGGGGGGTCATTTGATGATTTCCCACCCACCCAAAAAAAAAAGGGGCGTTTCGAAGGACCTGGCTTAGCACTCATTTTGTTACAAAAATATATAATATTCAAAGCTACACCCAAAGCAAACCACACGTTTTTATTAAAATCCAAAAACTGTTTTCGCGAGTTCAATACTTTGCCCACGTGGCCTTTAACGCAGCGTGCCTCAGTCCCGCGAGCCGAAAGCGTACTGATGCATAGAAACTGTACGGGCGAAAATCACGGCGCCGTGTACGCAGCCCCCCACCTCTCCACGGCACCGTGTGTTCGGCCATATACGTCACCACGGCGCCGTGTGCGTGGCGTTCAATGTGAGCACTCGTAGCATTTGTTTGTTTGCAGGTTAGGATTGTATCATATTTTTGTATGATATTTAAAAATAAATCCTTTTCCAAGGTCGAGAACCGTTTTTTCCTGTCTACTACTTCTTCAGTCATATTTTGTAATTTACCTACTTCATTCATGGAAAGATATTAACAGAAAAATTAAACTTGCGGAAAAAACGGTTTTGTTTGATTTCAGATCATCGTAGTAATTGACAGAAATGAACGTATAATCTTTCTAAGTAAAAAAGATCACAATTCTGCATAGAATCTATGTGTAAAAGGTAAACATTTAAATTTAGTAGGGTTATATCATGTCAAACGTTTTGTTTCTCCAAGCATTTCTGTTTTTTGTACCAACAAAATTAAATGACAATAATGTACTTTTATAATTTAAACTAATTTAAACAATGCTATTGCTATTATAAATATAAAATAAAGTAATATCAAAGGTTTATTGTAAGGTTTTATAAAAGTAATCTAGGCTTTATGTTTGCCTTTTTAAGAAACGAAACGTAGTCAAGAAGTGTTGCCACACAGAAAGAATCACCAAGCGTCGAGTATTACTTGGGCATTTGCTCAAGTAAGTAACGTGTGTTACTCAACTATAGAATGGGATTTTGTATTTAAGAATTCTAACCTTAAGTAATGACTTAATTAAGAAATTACTTAGCAACAAGTAGTTACTTCTTTATAAATACGAGGTATTCCTCGTAGCGCTCCCGTTTTGAAACGCTCCCATCTAAGCGCTCCCGTTTTGTTCCTCAAAGCGCTCCCAAAAGGAGCGCTTAGAGGAACGATTAAAAATATTAAAATATATTTCCTCGAAGCGCTCCCATGATTAACTTTCGGATAGAGATGGGACTATACTAACTGAAATTATCGATAATAAGTAGAACACATTGTTATAATATACAACTAGCGGCCCATCCCGGCTTCGCACGGGTTTGGTAATTTTTTTTTTTTTGTTTTGTTGTAAATCCTTTAGTCCACCAAATAGATGAATATAATCTACCGACATATGTACCTATTCATATTTTTTTATTGTTTAGAAAGCTTATGATTTCTCTCCATTATGTTTCCCATTACTACCCCCTTCCCCGCACACCTCAATGTTTTTTTTCGGAAGTTTTTCGTAGAAATAAGGCAATGAGGTGTCTATCGTTTACGTCAATGGTAGAAATGACTTTCCTTGTCCAAGGCGGGGCGAGAGAGTGTCAGACTCTTACTGACTAAAACCACCTACTGACTAAAATCACCTGCTCTGAGCCGGGATCCAGTAACGTATTGCGCTCAACGGTGATGCTACCTATGCGATTGATAAAATGGTTAACCCTTTATGGCGCAAGGTCATTATTTATATTAATTGTACAGAAACAAGGTGGTAAATGGGTATTTATTAATGGGAAAAATAATAAAAAAAATCTCATTACAAAAAAAGTATTTATTATTCCAAAATAAAATAACTAAATAAAGTTAAGAAATATGATTTTTTTTTAAACAGTTGTTTTGTTTGTTGTAGCACAAACTAACCCCGCATTTTTCGCAAACTGTTTGCGTATACCCTGTGCAGCCTGGAAATTTGCACCTCATTCTTTTATCCACCCAAACTGACCAGTGCCCGTAATGGTCCAACCTCACATCTTTCGGAGGAACATGTTGTCTTTTTTATCTTGAATGAGACATTCAATATCACTTTTACACTTGACATGTAATATACAATACCAATAAATTGGCGTATTTCTTGACTAGTTACATTTACGGGTTTATTGGCATCTTTCTGGACAGAGTATAAATTAGTCTGGTCTCTTATAAGGTTGATAATATCTTCAGTAAACAAATATGAAAATACCTCAAATGGAGTGTCTAAACGAAGTATTTCTGGAGGTAACGTGTCTGATCCATGAAAACGTAGTTGGTCATCATTTATGTTCAGACTCTTCGTTTTCCAAATGATATTTGTCCTAGGCACACGGTTAGTTGTACTTGGAGCCGCTGTAGAACTAGTAGTAGGAGAATCTATGACTGGACTTGGATCTGTTGCAGTACTACTAAACTGAGTATTTATGGATGTAGTTTCTAGGGTGTTGAGCGCCTGAAGTCACAGTACCGTGGCGTGGAGCTAGTCGCCAGGGGTTATTCCCGTTCGTCCACACCCCGTCGCCAGTGGTACACACAAAGTACTAATGTAATTATTATGTAGGTCTACTGCAATGTGATTATTATACGTATATAATTTATATTAAGTATATCTATGCGTTTTATTTATAACATCCTCTTTGAATACCTACACAATAACATTGGTCCTTGTATACACATAAGAGTGCCGAAAGCAAAAAGATATTATTCTCTCAATTTCGTAATTTGGTTAAGCAACTTCGATGTCGATGATGCACACATGAGTTTTTAAAAATTATCGATATAATTCATTACTTCATGCTTTTCCCTATTTTTAAACGTGGGAGCGCTTCGAGGAAATAAATTTTAATATTTTTAATCGTTCCTCTAAGCGCTCCTTTTGGGAGCGCTTGGAGGAACAAAACGGGAGCGCTTAGATGGGAGCGTTTCAAAACGGGAGCGCTACGAGGAATACCTCATAAATACGGGTGGAAGTAACGAATTAAAATAATTATAATCAAAATTACGCTTAGGTACTAAGAATCAGCCTTGTTTACTTATCAATGCAGACTTATTTCTCAAAAACAGGTACAGGTATATTAAAATAATAAAATATTCGTTTCCCTTTTAGGGCAATATCTGGGTTTGGCAACTTCTTTAATACTTGGTCAAAGGACACATCAGAAACATCATTTTCATCGACTCTGAATCTGTGTCCTTTGTCATCACAATTTTTTAAGAAGGTTACTGTTAATTCGCCTTCTTCTGTGTCTATCTTATTGATTACTGCAGTATAACAATATTCAGTGTTTCTAACGTAATCACCGATGGTGTAATTTTGTTGGTTTATTGAACTAGGTCCAGCCAGTGCAGCGTCGTCGTCGGTCTCCATTGTGGAATCTTGTGAGTTGTCCATGTTTTCACTTTCAGAGTCTGTGTAAATATCATCTACGTTAAGTTTTGTCTTGTTATTGTACTGTATGTAACACTCCTAAATTGAAATGCTGGCACTCGTCTTCACAAGTGCAACTTAAACTTTTCATTATGAGTTTAGCGGCACTTGGAGCTGATTCCAGAGGACTTCTTAATATACGCCTTAGGACGCCTTTACTTGATGTATTTTTAGAGTGCCATTAAAGCTTTTAAAATTAACTGTTTCATTTTTAAGGTAGTCTGTCAATTCTTAGATGGCTTGATCGTCGATTGTGAACAAGGTAATTGCGGAACATCTTCGTTGAATGGACTCTACAAATGATTCCAAGCTATCAATATCACCTCCTGTAGCGACGACGGCATCAGCGGTTCTCTTGCAGGTCGCTCCAATGCAATCAGGGGCCCTTTGCCATGGCCACTCTCTGAATAGTTCCACGTAAACTTCTTCACATTTAAAACTTCTTCTTGAAGCCTTGATGCCAGGATGTAAAACATCGTTTTGTTTCTGTATTGAGTTACGGGTCCATCGCTAACGAAGTGGATGCTCTTTATGTTAGGTGGGAGAGTTTTAAAGATTGGCCATATAGCAGCTGGTGAATGTGTGAGATTTTTGGAAACGGTACAATAAGACGAAGAGTTTTTGGTATACACTACCACAGTATGAAGACTTAGCTGAAGTCTCGACCCTCCAAAATGAAATGCTTGTATTTCTTGACCGTATTTGGAACAATAATTTTCTGAAAAATCCATATGTATGTTAGTTATGCTTCGTCGGTTAGGTTTTGTTTGTATTTCTTGATAGCATTGTATTGATGGGTAATGTTTCTCTCCTTTTGATGATAGGCTTCCAAATCCTCGTGCAGCTCTTCTATTAGTTCTCGAGGGCGAACCGTGAACGTTTTCTTTAGGTATTTGGTAACTGTTCGAGCATTCTTGGTCTTGGGGTCGTTGTAAGTTTGTTTCTTGGATAACCATTTTTTAAATTCAATAGGCTTGCTGTCATCAAACTCCCTGTAGTCAGGACAAACATAGCTCGTCATAGCGATTACATGTCTTTTCAAGCAGTGCAGTGTGACTATTGTAAGTCAAAATTCTTCGCCTGTGCAATGCTGACAGTTTCAGATCGATGTTCGCGTGCTTTATGCAGAGGCACGTGTCACGTTCGTTTACATTTGGTGTTATGACCCAGAAAGGACGTAGACGACAAAACGTTGTGTAGTGTAAATAGTTACACGCTTTAGGCGCTAGATGGCGCGAAAGAGCGCGTAAAAACAGCACCATTCATCGGGCGGTGTCGTCACGCGGGGTGCTGTCATCGGTGGACGTTTGCTGTACCAACGTCGTGCAATCGACCAATAGGAATACAGAATCAACGCGCCACCTCTGCGGGCCAATCGGTGAAGCTCAATGTGGCGCGATGTTTGGTTACGAGGTGTGGAGGTTTTTGCCGCGGGATTCTTAGGCAGTTCTTTTTGAAATATCGACTTATAAAGTGCCTAAGTAAATACTAGTGCTAGTAGTGCAGGATATTGGTCCTTCCGGCCGACTTCATTGAGTATAGACGTGTGTGCTTAACTTCCAAATTTCATTAAAATATCACTATTTATCAAAAAATATTCAATTTTAATTCAAGCGAAAGTACTAGGCGCGCAGTAAAGTGAAGCGGTAGTGTGCGAAACGTTATCACTGATCGAGCAAGACAAAAAGTTTCATCGTACAGCGACCACGGTAAATCTGAACTTGGACAAAAAGAAAAAACTGAAGTTATGTCCAAAGTGGTCAAGTCACCTACGGGAAGTGGCGTGCAATGCAACACGCCTTATCTGATTCCGATGTCTCAAAAATTGCTACTGGTATTTCTACACCATCTTTTATATCCCATCGCAATAAAAGACAGAGACTATCAAGCGAAGAACAACTTGCTCTTTTTAAAGAAGAGATCAAAATCATGCTTGACGAATGGAAAGACACCCAAAACATCCTATTGAATAAGCTTGTCGCAGAGCTTGCTGAAATAAAGAAGCAAAATACTGAAATAAAACATTCAAATGATGAAATTGAAAAAAGTTTTCTCTTCATGAATAACCAGTATGAAGAGATGCGCAAAAAAGTTGATAATCAGAAGGGTGAACGCAAGCAACACCTGCTAAAGATAGCTACGCTTGAATCATCACTTGAAGATATCCAAAGAAACTCTAAGTCATCGTCTATTGAATTGAGAAATATCCCAATATCATCTGAAAAGGAATCAAAATCCGATCTAACCAAAATTGTCCAAAATACATGCAAACTACTGGATGTAAATGTACAGGAAGCAGCCATACGAGATGTTTTCCGAGTTAACTCTAAGTCAGGAAAAGGTACAATTGTTGCTGAATTTACTTCTGTGATATTAAAGCATAATGTCATCCAAGGAATCAAATCCTTCAATAAACACGAGAATACTGCGAAAACGCTCTGGGTGGAGCGGAAGGGAGTGTCAGACTCTTACTGACTAAAAACCACCCATGTTCCTTTTTTTGCCCTCTATGTTCCAGGGCCGCGGTATCTCTTTCGAACAGTCCCGCAGCCCTGGCAGACATCGGCCCTTGCGGGCCCCTCCTGTTTCTCACTTGCTCCGCTACCGTCAACAACTACACGCGCGCCTATGCGCTCTCTACCAACTACTAGTGTAAACCGTGGAACCCACGCGCTTACATAATGGCGACCGTCTAACTGCAATCTTTGGACTCCCGAGGCTCCGAGTGTCTCGGAGCCTTCTATCACTTCGTTCTTCCCTGAGCTTCGTGCACCCGCCACCGTTTTTTTAGACTACATTATTTTAATAGACTACATTAAAAAGGAGCTTAAAAATATAATTAATACCAATATTGTAATATGTTCACCAAATTTTAAACTAAGTGATAATTTTGCGATTTTTAATAAGCGAATTGAAATGTTCAATCATTGGATGTAGAATTGTGTGAATACGCATATCTCTTTGACTCCAATTTCTGTCTAGAATACACAAAAACGAAATGTTCTGGAAATATAACGCAAAAGTAAATGATAAAGCTGTTGCTATTATTTTTCATATAGTTCCGACAAAAATTGCAGTCGATCAAAGTAAACATATTGTCGATGTCTTTTTGCTGCAGATCCACTTTTTGAATGTCGCTGTTTTTTCAACTCTCTTGAAAATGAATCTCTTATGTGCCTCCATTTTTTTAGAAGTAGCATTGCTGAAATAAAAATAAATGTTATTGTTACAGATACTTAGCCGCTGGTTGCAGTATGACTGAATTGCACCATTCTTATCAACATGGAATTTCAACTATTTCTGGAATTGTAAAAGATACGTGTCAACAGATTTACAAAACCCTATGAGAAATTTGTTTACCTGAACTGAAAAAGGAGGATTGGTTAAGAATTACACACGGTTTTGCAACCAAGGCAAATTTCCCTAATTGTTTGGGCGCCATAGATGGGAAACATATAAGAATAATTAAGCCCCCTAAAAGCGGTTCGCTTTATTACAATTATAAAAACTTTTTTTCTATTGTATTGTTGGCCATTTGTGATTCAAATTACAAATTCATTTTCATTGATGTCGGTTCATATGGAAAGTCTTCTGATTCACAAATATTTAGAAACAGTGATTTTTTCGAGAAATTGCAAGAAAACAGTCTACATATACCAAGTCCTATGGCAATAACAGAAAATGGTTCACCACTACCGTTTGTTTTTGTCGGTGATGAAGCATTCGGCATCAGTAATTTCATACAACGCCCCTATAGTGGCAATTTTTTGAATCACTACAAAAAGTTTTTAACTACCGCTTGTCACGTGCTCGAAGATACATAAGAGTGTACGTTCGGAATTATGACTAATAAGTGGCGAATATGACATCGACAACCAATAAATGTAGAAATATCGTTAGCGACGGATATTGTTCAAGCCATCTGTGTTTTACATAATTTCTTACAACGTGATTGTGAAGAAATTACTAATACTAATCTCTTAATTCAAGCCAATCAAATAGGATAAACCAATAAATAGGATGATCAAAATGAACATAATTTGTCAGCAACATCAATTCGCAGAATACTTTGTTAACGACGGACAATTATCATGGCAAAATTACAAAATTTGATTGAATAAATAATTACCTGCAGAGTTCTTTTCACCAGTAGTTTGAATCTCACAGATTCCCAAGCATTTTTTGTTTCCGTGCGATTGCTGTGTTTGTCACTTTTGGAGTTCCAGATAGCAGGACGTATTAATAAAATCTTCCACATTTATATCATCCATTTTTAGCAAATACGCAAATCAAAATTTGATACAAAGAGCTCTGACGTCTATTCACCGCACTATTCAACAATGAAATGAACACGTGATGCTTGCGACGTTGCCGTCCTGTTGTCGAGCGTTCACGGTACCGGCGCCGCACTGTTGTCGCGCGATTGTATGAAAAAAAAAGGATCGTCCGTACGCTGTACGACTAACGCACCGCTTCGGCACCGCAGCGGTCCGACAAGAAACGCATAAATTGAAAGCGCCCTTAGTGTTATAATTCACATAGCTAAAATAAGTTTACTAAGTGAAAACAAAAATTGCGCCCGATATGTGCTTCACTGCACATAGCGAGTTTTTTGGTCATATTCAGACTCGCTCCATCACGAAACGCACAGGTCGAGCGTCACATAGATATTTTTGTCGATGAAATGGCTTATTACAATACTAGCAGCGAAGGAGAACGCATTAAAAATTGTTTGCGCTATACGAACTAGTTGTAAAAAAGTAAAAAGGTTGTTTGTAACTCTGTAAAGTGCTTTATGTATATTAACCGTAGTTTTAAACCGAAATAATGTAAGTAAATTGTATTGTTAAAGTTTTGTTTTTCTAACTACTTAACTATTTTACTAAAGAAGAATAATCATACCAGCTAAACTAATAGACTTTAAAATTGCTTTTTCAAGTTTTACATTTTGGTTTCGTGTGTTGTATACGTTAATGATAATTATTATTTAACGTGTAGGTATATTGTTTGTAAAATTTAATAATATTTGACAATGTTATTATAATTATGTCCTAATTTGGTTTCTTTTCAATATGTGTGCTAATCTGCTAACTTAGTTAATTATTATGAAGTAATTGATGGTTAATGTTATAATATTACTCTGTACGGATACCTACAGGACACATAGCTCTAAAGAGCATTTTGCTTTAGTTGCGTTTATTTAACTGGGCATCTATGTGGTGCGTAATAACGCTTTTTATTTTGCTATCTCTTTCAGACAATTTTTTAAATATGTCAAGATTTTATAGAAGCAAAAAACTAATATTTTTATGTAGAGAAAATGAACAACAAGAATCAATTAACCGGTTGGCCAAACAGCTCGAAAGAGAATCAGCTTTACTGTTTCAACCATCTGAAATATTGCAATCCAATAGTGAGGTCCAAGATACAGTGGATGTGCATACTGAATATCCAAATGATATGGCTGGAGTGGAAATTACTGCAGTTAACACAGTAGTACCTGTGTTAACTGCAGTTAACTGCATAACCCAATCTATAATAACTACAATAGTTGGTATTAGTGAGATTGTTAACCCCTGCTTGACAACCCACGACGATTCTGTAATACCCAGCAATAGAATCCTAACTCCAGGTGATTCGAATGAAGTATCTTATCAGTTAAATGATCAAACTGGTTGCTTAGAGCCTATAGATCTTGAAAAAGAGAATATTTCTAGTATTATACCTGAAGAAGAGGTATTTACAAGTGAAACAAGAAAGAGGAAGAAAAATCAAAAGATGAGGCTTTTGGGAAAACATACGGGACATAAGGTCAACACAGTTGATAGCGTTACAAAATTAGAAGAAATTTCAAAAAGCGACAGGCAACTAAGAGATAAGCCATGTACTCACGGGGCAGAAACGAAATCAGCCAGGAGTTATTTGTGTGCTGCAATAAATGATGAAATCAGAAACGATATTTTCAGATATTTTTGGCAACTACCAACATGGGACGCTAAAAAATCATACATAAACGGTGTTCACGCCTACCGCTAGCGCCACCTACCTGGGGTAGGACAATCGGTTTCGCAATCGCAGCATTCATGTGACGTCACAATACGATCAAAATTAAGCGATTTTAATACCAAGCTTCGTTGTTTGATCCTGCCATGTATAACATCCAGTTTACCTACGATGAACATCGAAGCCGGTAATATACGTATACCTGAGTTCTTACAATTAGCAGATCCGACGTTTAACGTTAGTTCAGATATCGACTTGTTGATTGGCGCGGATAGATTTTGGGATCTTCTAGAAACGGACAAAATACGTCTGGCGAGTGGTCCATTCCTACAAAATTCGAAATTAGGATGGTTATTGTCCGGTCCAGTGTTCGCGAGGAACCCAAAGCCTGCTCACGTTCATTGCCACTTCAGTCAGGAAATTGATAAACAACTCCGGCTGTCTTGGGAACTCGAAAACATTCCTTCATCATCATGCGTACCCCTAACAGATGATGAACGCACATACGAAGAAGTATTCAATAACACAACGAAACGCGTTGAAAACAGTAGATTTAATAATAAACCAAAACGCGTTGAAAACGGTAGATTTTCGGTTCGTATACCGTTGAGAGAAGCACCAGCGTTGGGTGATTCTTATAAATATTATTAGAGCGTAAACTCAATCGTTCACTAGAACTTAAACTTTTATATTCTAACTTTATGCGTGAATACAATGATTTAGGTCATATGTCCAAGTTAGAGACTTGTAGTTCAACTACAAAACTACGCGTTGTCTTCGATGCTAGTGCCATCACTAGCTCAAATAAATCGTTAAATGATATTCAGTATCCGGGACCCGCGTTACAAAACAATATTATCTCGATTTTGTTACGATTCAGACAATATAAATACGTAGCTTGTGCAGACGTGGTGAAAATGTTTCGTCAAGTTCTTCTCCAGCCTGACCAAAGGTCACTGCAATTAATATTGTGGCGGGATAAATCTTCAGATCCGTTATATAAATATCATAAATTTAAAGAAAAAAAAAAAGAAAATATCATGACAACAAATTTAAACATACCTGCTTACCCAATATTCGACACTCGGACTCAGTTTATCTGACGTATTCACTTATATTATTACTTTTACATTAGTAGTATAAAAAATAATTAAGTTTGTGGGTACTCCTAGAAATCTCAGTTGCGATACTATGTACAGCTACCTCCGCCGCGAAAAGAAGTACGCGTCATTCACTAGACTTGTGCGAATAGATAGTTACGTACGTACTTAGATTATTATTATATTAGAGCCGGTCGACAAACGGGTTTCTTATCAGTTGACGAGTTGAACGCCGCGAAAAGAATGTTAATTATACTCGTACAAAGAAATTCTTTCCAGATGTTTTAAATAACTTAATCGCTCAAGTTCCTATGAAGCGAAGTTGTAAACAATATAATAGGATTTCAAGTCTAAATGTTTTTATTGATGAACATAAAATAATTCGGGTTGGCGGAAGATTATGTAATTCGTCTGATTTTACCTACGATAAGAAACATCCGATCTTACTATGTAGTAAACATCCTTTTACATTTGTCTTTTCGTTTGTTTTACGACTAGAGCCATGCATTTGGAACTCGTCACTAGTTTATCCACAAACGACTATATATTAGCATTAAAACGTTTTATTAGTAGGCGAGGTACGCCTCGCACTATCTTTTCTGATAACGGTAGAAATTTCGTGGGCGCGGAAAAGGAGTTTCCTTTATTCTTAGAAAAAGAATCGGAAGCCATCATTAATTACGCTTCCAATAATAAAATTGAATTCCGATTTATTCCTCCTTATTCCCCACATTTTGGCGGTCTATGGGAGGGCGGAGTGAGATCATGTAAGTATCACCTGAGACGCATAGTAGGGAACGCGCGACTAACTTACGAGGAATTTTCCACAGCTTTGACACAGATCGAAGCTGTCTTAAATTCCCGTCCAATCTCACCTCTTTCCTCAGACCCTTCTGACCTTACTCCCCTCACTCCCTCACATTTCCTCATTGGCCGACCGTTAACGTCGCCACCTTCAAGAAATGTTCCAGACCAGCCAAGTTCGAGTCTGACACGCTACGAACGCATCGAGCAGCTGCGGCAGCACTTCTGGCGGCGCTGGTCCACAGAATACGTCTCGGAGCTACAACTGCGAACTAAATGGAAGACCAGGCAGGATGACATCGCCTTGGGCAGCCTTGTCCTAATCAAGGACGACCAGTTGCCACCCTTAAGGTGGCGGCTCGGTCGTGTTTTGCGTATACTTCCAGGGGGAGACGGCGTAGCTCGAGTAGCTGACATCCACACAGCTGCTGGGACGATCAGACGTGCCTTCTCCAAGATCTGCCCGCTGCCTCCACAACCGGTGAATGACGACGCCTGACTCCGTGCCGGGAACCATTTTTAGAACCGTGTGGTTCCAAGGCGGGCGGTATGTTCACGCCTACCGCTAGCGCCACCTACCGACGAGTTGCTGCATTCGGTGCGTGAGCGCAGCAGAGCTGCCCCCTGCCGACCAGTGGCAGAGATCGGCGCGCTCCTGGTTCGTCCACCGGCCGCCACGCTCTGTTGGCGCTTCTCCATTCACTCTTTCATCACATGTTCATTCTCAGGAAGCTATAAAAGCATTGTTTTATATAGAATCAGTCCTTTTTCCCTTACGTCCACCATCCAGTACAGACCTCACCCCCCCCCCCCCCGCTGTGCGGTCGCCGGTCGGTGCCGCCGCGGGGTAACCCAAAAACTCTGTACTTAGCAATATTTCAATATAGATGTTAAAACCATAACGGGCGCTTCATTTAAATAAACGGGAACAGACCTAATCCTCAACAAACGGACTTATTCAGGCAAGACAGATATTACGGCGACGAAAAACTTCTACAGATGCACAGAGAAAATTATTTGGTTATGATTGCTATTTACCAGGCGTTAACGGTGACAAAATTCGTGTTTGTAAGGAGTTGTTTCTGGCGACATTTGATTTAAAAAAATACATGTTTCAGCTTTGGATTAGAACTAATATAAATATTGCAGAAAGTAGTGAAGGAACTCCTGTTCGAAGACTAAATAAGAGTAACACATCAAGAACTACAACTAGGGCGCTCAAATCTGATTCTGTTCTTAGGTGGCTTGAATGTGTACCGAAAGTTCCAAGCCACTACTGCCGAGCAAACAGTTCCAGGATATATGTTGAAGAGTCTTTCCAATCTTTTAGTCACATGCATTCTGTGTATACTGCTTGGTGCCAGACTAATAATGTGGATGCAGTGAGGAGAAAAAAGTTCCGGGAGATTTTAAAAGAGAAGAAAATTTCTAGTTTTAAGCCGCGCAAAGATCAGTGTGACATTTGTGTTGGCCACAAACAAGGGAACATTCCTGACGACGTATATCAGCTTCATATTATAAAAAAAGATGAAGCTCGAGCAGCAAAAACAGAAGCTATTAACCAAATTTCAGACGATGTGATTGTAGTATCAATGGATATGCAAAGTATTTTACTATGTCCTAAGCTGCTTGTTTCAGAGCAGTACTATAAAATGAAACTAGGGCTACATAATTATACTTTTCATGTTAAAAACAATAAAAACGTATATTTATATGTGTGTCATGAAGGCGATGGAGGAGTAACTGCAAACAATATCACTAGTTGTATAATTGATTTCATAGAAAAATATTGTTGTCAATACTGTGATGTTGGGAGTTGGAGCGAAATGATACCAAGGCGAATGATGAGTAAATACTGTCTTTATTGAAATGTTGTTACCTGTTTTATACTGTAACACACGTATATGTAATAATAATATAAAGGTGCCTACATAGGGTTGTTCCCGTTCGTCCACACCCCGTCGTCCACACTGCGGACGACTGGGAAAGATGCGTTCTGTTCGTTCACAGTGTAGACGAACAGAACGCAACATTCCCACTCGTCCGCACCTCGTTTCATGTCTAGTTTAAGAGTCAGCGTAAAGAAAAATTTAATTAAATAAATGATTTAACGGTTTAATTAATTTAAAAACAACATAACTATTAAGTATTTTTTTATTTAAAATCATCAAATGTTAAAATAATTAACAACAATTCTAGTTTTTATCACAGATCAACTTAATTTACAATAATTAAAAGGCAACATTTTAACTAATATTTTTTTGGTATTATATAAACATTTTAAAGTATATAATAACAACATAATATGTACTAAGTAGTGTTTAAATTCATCAGTATTTTTCATCACAGATCCCGAATGCAAAAGCTCATCGTCACTTTATTGCCATATACCGTGGGCTTGCAACATGCAGCGAGCTGATTGGCTATTTCAAGGCCATGTATCTATTGTTCATTCCCAGAAGCGTCGTCAAAACTGATAAGCGGAGTGCAAAGACTATTTTTTGTTGGAGGACGACAGGGTGCAGTTATAATAGTTGAGTATATCCAGGCGATTGTAACTTTAAAACTTTTTACATATTAATTGCATTTAAACTGATATTGATAATACCCAATGTGTTATGCTATACATTTAGTATAAAATACGCAAAAAAGCTTTAGATTTACTAAGTATGTACTTTAAAAGTATTTGCCTTACTAAAGTAATAAAGCTAAGTACATAATATTTTAAAAGTATGTTTATTATTTAGGGAAATACTATCATCATATTTTCTTTATTAACTCTTAGACTAGACGTGAGATGACGGGGTGTGGACGACTGGGAATAATGCGTTCTGTTCGTCCACAGTGTAGACGAACAGAACGCAACATTCCCAGTCGTCCGCACTGTGGACGACGGGGTGTGGACGAACGGGAATGACTCCTTCTGTAAAGTGTTTAAAAAACACAGCGATTATGGAAAGCGCAGTGACGATAAATTGCTATTTGTAGTGGTAAAATATAAAGTTTTGCTATTTAAAGGTAGTTAAATAATCGCGGGCCTGTGGACAGTGAGTAATGGGCTAGCTCGCCGTCCGTCCGTCTTGTGACGACAGGCCGTGTCGACGGCGCGTTCGTGTCCCACGCGCGCCTCAAAGAGATGTCAGCAAACAAGAGGGGCCCGCAAGGGCCGATGCCTGCCAGGGCTGCGGGACTGTTCGAAAGAGATACCGCGGCCCTGGAACATAAAGGGCAAAAGAAGGAACATGGGTGGTTTTTAGTCAGTAAAAGTCTGACACTCCCTTCCGCTCCGCCCAGAGCGGGAGGAGTCATTTGATGATTTCCCACCCGGAAAAAAAAGGTAGTTAAATAATTCCGCCTGACGCAGGTCCTAACCGGATACGGCTGTTTCGGGAGGTACCTGCACCGAATCGGGCGGGAGGAATCGCCTGGGTGCTATCATTGTGAGGATCGCCCGGAGGACACGGTGGAGCACACCGTGGAGGCGGAGCACCGCCGTGTCCTCGTAGCGGCGATTGGCGGCGGCGACCTCTCGCGTCCGGCCCTGGTTCAAGCCATGGTCCGGGGCGAGACTTTTAATTTTTTGAATGCATGTTCACAATTTAATTGTTCTGGTTTGGATCAATATCGAGATAACACGCTTAACGAAGTGAACTTGACAGCGCGCGTAATTCGAGTAATGTTGTCGAAATGTTTATGTTACAACTTAAAAGTAAACTAGATGTCCGGTTTTACATCAAGATGTATCTAAATAAAAACACAGTTCTTTGGGCACTTTGTGGTAAGATCGTGTATGCATCGTTTTAAGAAAATGGAACAACCAAAGAAAAATCATCATCCGTGCTAGACCTTATCCCATTTACTTGGGGTCGGCCTTCCTTGTCCGCAGTTTCCACTTCGCACGATCCTGTGCCGTGCTGGCGTCCAGTTGTGCTTCTTTTAGGTCTCTCTCGACCGTCGTCAGCCAAGTGGAGGGTGGTCTTCCACGTCCTCGCTTCGTCACTGGCAAGTTTAGGGCAAGCTTAACAATATGGTCCTCCGGCCGTCTCTGGACGTGACCATACCATCTGAGGCGTTTCTCCCTCACCTTCTCTATTATAGGGGCAACTTTAAAACTCCCCCTTATGTACTCATTCCGAACTTTATCCAGCCACCACAACCAAAGAAAAAAAGGGGTGTTAATTGGACTCCAGAAGAAAAGGTTCGTGATAACGGACATGTTAGATTACGTACACACAGTTTTTTTGATGCACTAAGCTATGTACATAAGCCACATTACTTCCATTAATTTAATTCTAGGAAATACTGCGTCAACTTATTGCAGAGTCGGCTAAAATACTCGAAGATAAGTCGACGAAAACTAATGTAAATATGTTAAAAATACAAGAATGGAAAAATGTAACTAATATGTAAGTATTTTATTATTTTTTGCTGTAAGTATTACGATATTGAATGAAATCGTTGGAAAAAATCGTTCTGTAGAGGAGATATACTTGGCTTGGAAGAGAATGAAGTTGGCAGCCAAGGCAAACTTGTCTCTTCACAGGAGAGAGCAGTCTCTAACAGGAGGTGGCAACAAGCCCCCGTCAGCTTCTCCAGAGGACCTGGAGGTCATGGCTATTGCTCAGGATGACTTTGTTGTAGACGTGAATGATTATGACAGTGATGCAATGGTAAGTAAAAATTAACATTAGTGGAGAGTATAATATGATGTTAATTTATTAAACATTTACCAGTCACAGATTACAAAAACAACAACAGCAATAGTTGAAGATCCTAATGTTGACCATAGCGTCCATAGCTCAAAGGCACAGATTCAAAGGATCCATTTGTAGTGATTATAAGTGATGAAAATGAAGATTCCAGTATTAAAGAAAAACAAGTTATACTAATTTCGTAAGAAAAAATACAACACGCGTCAAGCTATTATAAATAGTAATACAGATTTAAAAAAAAAACAGCTTGATATATTGGAAGTCGAGCACTCCTATAACGTTGAAATATCAAAATAAAAAAAAAGCTACAATTACAAATAGAATTATTGGAGACTCGGATAAAAACTAACACCAGTACTGAAGAATAAAATGTGAGTTACATTTTATGACTGATATCAATAAAATTTTTAATTGCAACTAGTGTTCTCGTTCCCGTAGGAGTACGGGGATAAAATATAGCCTATGTTACTTGCTGACAATGTAGCTATCCATTGCTGAAAGAATTTTTCAAATCGGTCCATTAGTTTTAGAGTTAAATCGTAACAAACACACAAACAAAAAATCAAATCTTTCCTCTTCATAATATTAGTATAGAAGTAAATAAGTACAAAATGTTCAGTCGAGTTTCAAATAAATTACTAATGTAATGTACCTATACCTATTTTTTTATTAAAATACTTTCATTTCAAATTGGCAATCACATAATACTCATAATATAACATAATTCTTATCAGATACCCCTCTGCTTATATATTTCTAATCATTAGTATTTTAAGACTAATTTTGACCTGTTATTAAACAGAAAAGTTACTATCTATGTTTGATTTATTAATACTTATCTTTATAAAAATAGGATATTTAGCTTTTATTTTAGCATTCGTATACACATATTGAATGTCATAAAAAAGAAATGTTATTATATGATAAATGTTATTTTAATTAAAATGAGTTTCAATAAACTGCCTTCTTCTAATATTCCCTCGTAGTAAATTTGGAACTGGCTGCAATGGTGTTAAATCCCTAGATGATTGGTCTTTGCTGTCATGACCAGGAAATAGTTCTTCCCGCATGTCTATAGCTATGTTATGAAGGACTGCACATGCTACAATTGTCTTCCTAGCTGTTTCAATGTCCCCATATAAGCCTCTTAGTAGGCAGCGGAAACTTTGCTTCCACAGACCGAAGCATCTTTCCACAGTGTTCCGTGTACGGATATGGCTCCGGATATATCTTTGTTCTGCTTCTGTTCTTGGGTTCAGCAGTGGGGTAAACAAATATGGTGTACAAGGATATCCACTGTCTCCTAAGAGGATGCCAGAAAACGCACCAGCTTCAAACCTTTGCTTCAAGCGACACTCCCTGAAGATTCTAGAATCATGGACACTGCCACGCTACCGAGCTACAATGTCCATGATTTTAAGATCAGCATCGCAAACCACCTGAAAGGTGAATTTTCATTTATTTATTCTATTTTACAATTTATCAAAAAAATAAGTGTTGTTTGTATGCATTAAATAAAATTTCTCAAAGTTACCTTCACATTGATTCATGGAAATCCTTTTCTATTAATGTGCAGCTGACCGTCAGCAGTTCTTATTTTTTTGATTCGTATATGAGTGCAATCAATCGCACCTATTACGGTTGGGAAATCTGCAATACTGCGAAATTTCCTTACCACTGCTTCTTGTTCATTTAATGAACTAGGCATTTTTATAAATCTATGCGACATATGCTCTAAAATTCCTGCCACTTTCTTGCAGGTCTGACTTATAACTGGCTGAGATACGCCATGTCACTAGTATCGTCTTGAAACTGTAAAACAAAACAATTTTATAATTATACATAATTGATGACGCACAGGTTAGCCTTATTTGCATTACAATGTACAAACTTACTTCATGGCGAGCCTAGTTGCGTAGTGCGCAAGCTACTTGGATTTCGGGGCTTAATGGATATCTTCGAGGGTCGTGCGATAAATCTTCACGTAGAAAATCGACAATCCTTTCGCCAAAACGTTTACTAAATCTATACTTATACCGAAAATCTTCGTCAGGTAACTCAAATGGATTTCGTCGCTGACGAACTCTGTTAGGTCCCCGGGCACTCAAGTCACTCAAGTGTATCCAACAACTACAAATCTTCCAATTCAAATATATCAATCATGTCAATATCCAATTTTGGTTAAAATCACAAAATAATAATTTCCGAAAGCTAACCTCAAAATTAAGAATTTGACGTGTAACAATTTAGTACGGTAGTTAACTAGGGGTCACGATGGTCTAACTTTGGTACCATAGATAGTTCTAGGACTAGCGATAAACTTCTTTTTGTAATAACGTTTATTCAAGTTCATGGTTTAAACCTAGTACTAAACCCGGTACTTTTTTAAGACCACGTTTTATAATAAGAAGGAAGGTATTTTATTAATTATTTAGACTTACAAACAGAAGTTTCTTATTGATAATATTGCTGTCAGACATAGTTTCAACCAATCAGGCAACAGTAATGAACTACATACGGATCAGGCAACACAAACCGAAAGCACTCATAATTTAACTGAGAATGATCTTTTTCGTTTATAATTATAATAATTTATATATTTATTTTTTCCTTAGCCTCTATTGTCCCACTGCTGGGCAAAGGCCCCCCATAGCCTTCCACTCTTCTCTCCGTGCGGTTTTCTCTGGCCAATCTGTCATAAACGCCTCTAGGTCGTCACGCCAGCGTTTTCTAGGCCTCCCTCGGCGACGACGCCCGTCTTCTGGCACCCACTGCGTGACGACTCTGTCCCATCGGTCCTGATGCATCCTACAGACATGACCCGCCCAATCCCACTTCAACCCTGCAGTCTTGTTCCCCACATCAGCGATTCCAGTTTTGGAGCGTATTGTGGTATTGTGAATTCTGTCGCTGAGCTTAATTCCTACCTATACGCTACGCTCCATCGCACTTTAGCAAACCTTGAGTTTGGACTTTTGCGATTTATATGTATATATTTTAAATCAAAATATTAACGGATTGATAGGAAAGTCAGACTTATTAAGTTTACACCTATGCGACCTCTTACATAAGGGGAGAATAGTAGATGTAGTGTGTATTACGGAACACAATATGATAGATGATGATGACATACGTATATACCGAACTATAAAGGACATGGCCAATTTCTGTATGGGCGTTTGCATAGTTATCAAATTTAATGTACAACGATAATTTTTGGTGTTTCATAATCGTGTATATTGCCATATTAAATTGCAAAAAATAAAAAGCTCAAAGTACTTCTCATTACAAATAACTAGACGTAAAAAGTTTCATGTTACCTTCTATCAGATTGCTGGCAAAGCGTATGATGATTTTGCTATTAAAAACCTCAAGGCGTTTTAAAATAACGAAGTGCTGTGAATTATTAGGCATTTCAACAAGATCCAAAATCCTTATTTCAGGTGGTCATTCTACCTGAACTAAGGTTTTTTAACCATATATTGATTAACATTTACTGAACTGAGAAAGTCTGATAGAAAACTGAGACAAAGTATATGTTATTATTGTCACATTTGTTGAGACTCCGAAAGTGACGTTTTTCTTCAACAGTTTAACTACTAATTAACAAGGGAAATACGAAATAAAACAAAAGATTATAAATAATTACTCATTTCTTGGTAAAAATAAGTAAAAATATTTTTTTCCGTAGAGATAAGCAGGAATCAAAAATATTAGAAGATAATCGCAAAAAAAACAAACAGTTCGTACGCAACGGAGGATCTGTGCAATCACAGTACCGCAATTGCATTACTTATTATATTGTAATCAATACTGATAAGTGCAGAGAGGTTAAAAACTACGCAACAATTCACTTCACTATTTTTCTTAATATAATATATTTACTATGTAAGTGTATATGGAATGTACTTTTTTGGCCATGTCCTTTCAACATACTCATCCAGAAGCACCAGGAAAGGCGGTACGTGTATTTTTAATTAAACATGGCCACGAGTTTAGGGTTATAGATATTAAAGAATGTTGCGTTCCCGGTATTATGGAGTGGTGTGCCATTGAAATAGTAACCCACAAATTGATTATCATTTGCATTTATAGACTGAGAGGGGCTATATCGATTTTCTTCGAAAAAATGGAACTTATATTAAACCGTTGTGGACGAAACTCAGGAAGAAAGCAACTGATGTGTGGTGATTTCAACATCGATATCTTGAAAAATACCCGAGTACCTATAGAGTTTCTGCATCTACTCCTACATTACAATTTGAAACCAAGTAGAAACCAAGTCGACTACAACGACTGTATCGACAACATTATCCATAATGTTAGGGGTGGTAGTGGTGAAGTTTTAGAATTAGCCTTATCTGACCACACAGCTCAACTATGTATTTAAGTTTCCTGTAAAAAAGTCCTGTTCAAGTGATCACTGGTACATACAAAGTCGAGATTATAGCTCTGAGAACACGTCCAAATTTATTGAAGCCATTAATAATCTAAGTTTTGCTGAAGTATACAATAGTAACGACCCAGAACTAGCTTTTAATTCATTTCATGACCTATTTAAACTTTTCTACGATTTGTGTTTCCCGACTGTGAGAAAAAAGATCTCTACTCGTAAATCCCCGAGATGGATTTCTAAAGGTATCAAAAGATGTAGAAAACAAAAAAGAGAAATATTATGGCAGTAGAGGCGATCACGTAATCTTGAAAATAAACAGCTACTTAAGCAATATTCACAAAGATTAAAAAAGTGATACACTTAACTCAAAAATCTCAAAACAGCCATGTAATTAATAGTGCAGAGAATAAAACTTAAAGGTCCAAATTGTAAATCATACGAATCACGAAAATTTAGATGATATGATATTCATACTAAAAATGACATACAATCAAAAATCGAACTACTTCACAACGAAAATGACAAAGATGTTTCTTTACCTTTAATAAACTTTTATGATGACTTAATACAAATCGAAAAATTGTATCAGCAGTTAGTTGAACCATCAGATAACAAAAATAAAATAAAAACTAGTCTAGATTTTATTATTTATTTGTTATTAGTGTTAATTATTACTCTGTTGCCAAGCAATCAAATCCATTGGAAATTCCATTTTGCATGATTTAATTAATATTTCGTTCATTTAATAATTACTATTTGATATTTGTATAATTATTTGTATTAATGTGATGTAATTATTTATTACCTATCTAGTGGCACTCATTATCATATTTTCTTTTGTTAATATGCGGATAATGTAGTGGGCTGCAATATTGTCAATATTTTGATTAATGATTAAATCTTTCCTCTGTCTAAACACATATTGTAGCTGTTTATTGTCCCTGAATAAATAAAATAAAAAATAAATGAATATTTCTTACCGGAATTGAACAGTATATTAAAACGACTTCTGAAAGTAATTCCACTGTGGGGTTGCGTTATGCGTTATAGTGTTTGGTATTTATGAAATGTTTGTTACATTTCAAAAATGCCAAACACTATGTATCAAGTTCAAATGTTGAAAACCATTTCAAACATTTAAAAACTATATACTTTGATACAAAAAACCAACGCGTGAGATTAGACGAGCTTTTAGTACTGCACCATTTGATAAATGGAGCTGTAAAACTTAGTTCCAGTGACGTTTTGCACAGAATAGATCCAAGCAAACGAGCTCAACAAAGTGTGCGAACACAAAGGACAGAAAATAAAACGCCTATACCTATTAACATTGTCGGGTGTGTAAATCGGCAACTTTACAAGAGTCAAAGTTTGAATTGTAGATATTTTTTTCAATTTACGACCTAGGTTTACTAAAATCTACTGAATTTTAATACATGTTTATGAGCTTATGTACATGGTAACAAAATATTGTTATTGTTTTTTTAAGAATGCTAAAAGTCAGAAATGACTTTTTTAACAGTAACAAATCAATTCTTTGTGGTCGGATCTACCACATATGACACTTTTACTTGTACGAACTAACTGACTATTTGTGGGAAGTGCCACATACGGCAATATTACGTGCACGGACTTATTAATTATTTGTTGGAAGTGCCATATACGTCATTATTAACAGTTAAACCTAGACTACGTAGGTACGTTTTTAAGTTCGCGGAATGGGGGGGAGGGGATAACAATAGGTCATTATCGGGATGGCCACAACTTCAGCCACTCAATATTAGTATAAATACCAGGTTTTATCTTAATTGGATCATTAGTCTTTGAACTATCGTCAAGCAAACAACTCAATCGAGAAGAAAGTGTGAATTATGGAAAAAATCGAGTACCGTGCCGTAATAAAGTTCCTTACCAAGCAAGGAAAGCCAGTTCAAAATATACTGGAAGAGATGGAATCCGTTTACGGGGACTCTTGCCCGGGTAAAACCATGGTTTACAAGTGGCACAGCCTCTTTAAACAAGGCAGGACCTCACTTGAAGACGACCCACGGCCCGGACGGTCGATCGAGGTGACTACTCCGGAAATCATTGAAAAAGTCGAAAAAATAATATTGGAAGATGCCAGACTAAAGAAGAAACAGCTTGCAGAAATGGTTGGAGTATCGGATACGACAATTTTCAAAATTCTACACGATCATCTTGGCATGACAAAGGTCTGTGCAAGATGGGTGCCAAGAATGCTCACGCCGCCTCAAAAACAACACCGCGTGGAGTGTTCTCGCACGTTTTTGGACCTCTGTAACGAAGATAAGGATGGACTATTAAGTCGAATTGTTACTGGAGATGAAACTTGGGTTCATCATTATGAACCTGAGTCGAAACAGGACTCTATGCAGTGGCACAAAAAAGGCACACCACCACCCAAGAAGTTTAAAGTGTCACAATCGGCTGGAAAAATCATGGCAACAGTGTTTTGGGATTCAGAAGGGATCCTGTTGACCGATTATAAAGATAAAGGCGTTTCTATAACCGGAGAATACTATGCTTCTATCCTCGAGAGGTTGAAAGAAAGCATTAAAGAAAAAAAAAAAAAAGAGGGAGGGAGAGAGGGAGGGGGGGGGGAGGGGTAAATTGACCAAAGGTGTCCTTCTTCTTCACGACAACGCGCCTGTTCACAAGAGCCGTGTTGCGTTGGCTGCCCTGCATAAGGTGGGCTTCGATATTTTGGACCATCCACCCTACAGCCCAGATCTGGCTCCCAGTGATTATTACCTCTTCCCAAAACTGAAAAAAGAACTTCGTGGGAAGAAATTTTCAACTGATGAAGAAGTGAAGGACGCGGTTTCAGCTTATTTTTCGGACAAAGACAAAACATTTTTTTATGAAGGTATACATAAGCTAATTGAAAGATCTGAAAAGTGTATAAGTCTAGCAGGTGAATATATTGAAAAAGAAAAATAATTTAGTATTTTTATTTTCACTTCTCACCCTCCATTCCGCGAACTTAAAAACGCCCCCTCGTATTATATGTTGTATCTAAAGTAAAATCATAAATAAAACACATTTAGAGAAATCTTCGTAATCAGATATTTATTTCAAAAATCAACAAAATCAAAACAAAACTAAAACATAAAAAATAAAATTAATACCATAAAAATAAAACGGCTTCAATTACACGGCCCTATAAATAACGAAAAGCTTATAAAATTAATATACTTAATTAAAAAGAAGTCCAGGAGTATAAAAATAAAACAGCCTCCCATACACAACCTTAAATGAAACTAAAATCTTCTTTAGTTAATCAATAGAAATGCCCAAAAGGATAAAAAACAGAACCGTTCGACTTACCCTTAAACTTATAAAATGACGAGCTCTACGAAAAAAATAAAAAGAAATAGCTCGACCTACGTAGCATTGCACAAAACATACTTAGAAATAAAAAAATCAGATGCTACTGAAGGGGAATAAACCTATCTACATAATCTTACTACAAAAAAAGGAACGTACGGTTTTGTAAAAAAAAAGCTTGTAACGTGTATACAGTAAGTAACAAAAACCCTGTTGTTCCTGTTAGGGACGTATACATTTACCTACAAGCACAACATTGATGAAGTTATAATTTAAAAAAATTAAACATTGGCCAGTCGAGAGGCCAAAATCAAATAACTATTAAAATCGACACATTCAAAAAAATGTTTAGAGTATCTGATTTTACAAGTACATCTTTATTTCGCTAAATAGCCGAGCTCGGCGGCTTTCTTTGACGCGACAGAAGATGCCGCCAAAGCCTACCGCGGCGCACGTGCCACGGTACCCCTTTACCCCGCGACCCGCCGCTTTGCGAATCACTTCCTTAATCCTTAGTCTCCCGCGCAGATTACTAACGAACGGATGTATGTTATTGTTGACCTACGTAGTGAGTGACTTGTGTTTTGTTTACGTAAACGTTGACCATGTCGTATTCTAACGTAGTATGTTGATGTGTCTTGGGAAATGTGACTGCAATTATGCAGAATCACGCAGACTCTAGCAAGAACGTTTCGCGAATCTACCATTACCGTCGGCGATGGCATTTCAACGTTTGCACATGCGTACGTACAATACCGGCAGTGTGCACGGACGAGACCATCATCGAGCTGACGCAGGCAGACCGAGGACTCGAGACAGTGAAATCGAGGATCAAAAACTAATACCGCACATTCGTTCGGTAGTGTGATGTTATCGTGTTCGGATAGACAGACTTTGTTTTTTTTTTTAATGTAGTGAAGTGTTAAATGTAGTTTAAACAAGTATCAATTGTGCATAAAAATACCGTGTAAACCAACATTTTCAAAGATTAATTCGTTGAAGTGATAAACAACAGCTGAAAAGGTCACGAACTTGTGTAGAAAAAATAGGTAGCGGCACCGGGGCGACGCCGGCGCGGCGGCGTCGATCAAAGAGAGAGGCGGCACGGTTTATACTGTTTGTGGCGGGAACGTTCTATCTCTTTCTGTTTTCGCGTCATCGCTTCATGCAGCAGGGGTAAGAAATCAGTTAAACCTTACAAATATTAATAATTAAATATTTATTTTGATTATTTTTGTTGACCGTTTTTTATAAATGACTTCCTTTATTACGTGTGTATACCGATTCTTAAAACGTAGGTAGAAGGAACAACAGGGTTTTTGTTACTTACTGTATAGTGAAGTTCAGTGCAGAAAATTTTCTTTTATAATAAAAAAACGCTTTAAATTTCTCCGTGTGGTGTAACTAAAACTTTTTCAAAGTCGAAAGTTGCTGCAACAATCTCTTCATTCGATATCGCTTCATTTTTGTCCTGCTGTTTTAGTACACGAGCAGCTTTTTTGGCCAATTGGTGTTTCAAAAATGCTGATTTTTCTTCTTCTGTTGGAATTTCTTTATTAGAATAGACGTGACAGACTTCACATAGATCTTTCTTCGGCTTATGAAAGCCTGTATTGAAGTTTAATAAATAAATAAATATCCCTGGACATTTCACACAGCACCATCTAGTCCCAAGCTAAGCAACCTAATGCTTGTGTTATGGTAGCTAGATGGCTGATAAACTACATATTATTATATACATTTTTTTTTTTGTAAATACATACATATTATAGATAGAAAAACACCCAGACCCGGAACAACTACTTGTAGGTCATACAAATATTTGTTCCGTACGAGAATCGAACCCGCGACATGCAGCGCAGCAGTCAATCGCTTGACCACTGCGCCAACCGTGCCGTCAAGTTTGCGTTTAAGATGTCGCGATATTGTCGCTTTGTTGATGCTTTGCTACGATATTTGTCCCTGTCAAACCATTCACAATACAGGTTGAACATACGAGATGCACTTTTTACATCTTCTAAGTATAATTTCTTGGAATCCTTTCTGATATAATGGGATTCCACTAAAGAAAATGATTTGACGTGGTCACATACGCTTCTGATAATCTCTTCATCCATAACACTAGCTTTATGTGTATATTTTCCTCGTTGATCCTCTAATACTGTCATTTCTCCATCATACTTTTTCCAAGAAGTAGTCGCAATTCGCTCTCCCTCAGAAATAGTATTTAAGAATATGGTCTTGCATACCTTTGTTTTTTGTTTATCCTCGGTAGGAAGAAAATAGTAAAAAGTATTTCTACGATCATGTTTAGTTACTTTCGTTGTTTGTCGGCGTTTTGGTACTTTTTGCATATACATAACTACAAAGTGCCATTGCTTTTGGCGGTCTCCAAGGTTCCAAAACTTTTTGAATATTATCTCCCGCTGACTTTCACTAAATTTTGAGGAGCATTTAATTCGACACTTTTCATTACACGGTTCTTTTAATTGCTTTTCTTGAATTTGTTTTCCTCTGAAATTTGTAAAACTCTTTCCCTGATTTTTTAAAGCTTTTCTCTTATTTACCACCCAATTTACTTTATGTATCAGTTTCTTCTTGCCTTGTCATTTTTAAAAGTAGGCTGGCGTGTTTGTTTACTTTTAACAGTGGGTGTGTAAACACTTGAAAAGGAAGTTACAGAAGGTGTGGGTAAGTTCCCATATAAGTCGTCGTTGGTCAAAATTGGTGGGTTTTTATTTTCTGGGTACTCGACACAGAAGGCGTGGATGGGGTCGGCATCGGAGTTTTTAATGTTATTTCATGGCCAACGTTAATTTCAAAATGAGTCGAGGACGATGCAGTGGGTTCAATATTTTCTGTTGTCGATACAGTGAGATAAACATTTTCTGTTGTCGATGCAGTGGGTTCAACATTTTCTATTGTCGAAGTATCATCTTCATTGAAAACATCACCAAGCAGTTAATTCAATTGAATCAACTGATTTTGGAAACCTCTTGGCAATGGAGACTCTCTATTAACTGAAAAAAATAATAATAATCAGACTAGCAATAAATAAATAAAGTACATTTCCGTGCGGTGTGAAAATTATATTTCATATTAGAACAAACCAGTATAGGAAAAAAACGTGACGAAATGCATTTTTATAACAGCAATATAAAAAAAAAACAAAAATAATATACCACAACCAACACAATTTATTTATCGTTAGCAAATCAAAATGTACCACATCCAACAAAATATTTTATAATACATACCGTTAACAAAGTTGGAAGTAACACATCCGACAAATTGGTATACCATAAAACAACCAACAAAGTCGGATCTGGTACTATCGACATACTGTACCTCACAAATAACGATTAACAATGTCGGTTGTGGTACTGGTACTAACGACATATTTTAGTGCATTAAAGTCAATTAACAATGTCGATTATGTCACATTCCACTATTTTAACCGAACTATTACATATTTCATTGAATATAAAATAAAAGTAAATATTAAAATTAGTTTAAAATATTTAAATCAATAATCTTGTTTTTATCCGTAACATGTTCTTCAGATTCTTTAGTGGCCAGTTTTACTAAGCGTGCGGACGTAGTAAACATTATTCTTAATATTTAGAACAAAAAACTATAAATAATTTTCGTTAGTAAAAAAATATAACGCAGCGTGCGTTCGTCCGTGTAACATGGTCCGTACTGGCACAACCGCACGCGCTGCCTCCTCGCGCACCCCGCAAACGTTATCGCGAGTTACATCCGTCATTGTTCACTGGCGATCGGGACATATCTGACAATGTTAACGTGGCTATTTCAAAAACTACACGTACTTTTTTTTGTCGCAGCTTCTTAAAGAATGGACTTTTTAAGAGTGATTCGTGAAATAAAAAACAAATGGCAAAATTGCATATCTGACAATTTTAATAGGGATAGGCGAAAAGGCCAAAACCTAACCCCTTGAAGTGCGAAAATAACGATTTTGAGGCACAGTCAGTTTTTTCAAGATAACCCGATAAAAAATGAGAATTGGAGAGAGCTAACCGTACCCACACCCAGAAGTTTAAAACCCAAACCAATTTATATTTTACAAAACGGCAACGTGGCAAATTCTAAGACCGCTGAGAACAGGACTATAATAACAAACACATGTGCTTTCGATTCTGTTTCACAAACGTTTGTGATAGCTTACAAAGATAGACAAAAATTCAGAGACTCTGTAGATGTACAGATTAAGAAAGGAGAATTTCATGATTTATTATCATTAATTATCGAATGCCAAGAATTATGGTAAAAAATTATATGACCTGAGAGCGAAATTACTCTTTTTAAACAATGAAAAACCCAATACGTAGTTGACGGTTCATGTAATACGGTCAAAATATTAGATGAAATATGTACAAGTAGCTTATTCGTTTCTGCTATAAGACAAAGAGTTTGCTCCAATAGTATGTGCACAAGTCATGCAGATAAAAACTTTTACAAATGCAAGTATTTGCCGTTGAACTTGGATATAATAAATACTAAAGGTATCAACCACCTACAAGAAGCTTGCGAATCATGTTTAAGAACAGAATTTACTCCAGAGTGTCATATTTGTTTTGCTGGAAATATATCATTCAGATACAATGTTAAAGATATTATCATTTATGAACTTCATGACGTGTGCGCCAAGTTGGATGATCTGCCTCGTAACATTGAAGTAAATAATAAGGAGTACACGCTTCGTAACCCAAAAGTGTTGGACATTACAGGGCTCACTGCTACAGAAAAAATAGTAATTTATTTGAATGTTATGATGACTTATATGGTAAAATCCAACGACGTGGGAAATATAATATTATGCCACATGTAATAGTCTACATAGTAGAATAGACAAAATTGTACAGGGTTAAGATGAATGCTCCAGGGTAGCCCGCGAAATACAAATGTTCTTACGTTTTTTGCAATTTGCTAGCCAGTGCTAGGTTGTATGATAATTAAAATATTATTCGCGGCTGTAAGACATAAATGTTGTTACAGAATTATAATCATCAAAATCATTAATACAACCTTCCAAGTTCATAATGGTGTAGGAACAAAAAAAAAACAGAAAGTCATTCCTACATCTTTGAATGAATGTGCCACCAAAAATAAAATCTGTGCCCCTTCAGATTTTCGAGATATTGCATTTCCCGCTGGAGTAACGTTTTAATGAATCGTATCATCTTTAAAACCATTGCATGTGCCCCTGTAGAATAAACATACACGAGTAGCCCTTAATGTGTGCCTCTTAGTGCCCCAATTAGATTTAAGAAAATATTTATAGTTTTCAAGTTATCGCGGTTTTATGAAAACCCGAAAAAACATCGCAGCGCCTAAATGAGACAAGGCATAAGTTCGCTGAAAACTGTATTCGGTTCTTCTTGAAACTAATAATAATCATACAAAGTTTCAAAACTGTTCATGCATGCGTTTTTGAATAATCTTGCTAATAGTCAAAACGATGGTGTCATAACTTTGACGGCAAAATGCAAGGAACCGGCTCAATCCCAGATGTGTAGGTGTAAACCAAAATCGGTGGGTCAGTAGTGTAATAATCAGTAGGTGTAAACCAATTGTGCCTTTAGTCAAAAATATATGGTGAAAATATTCAGCTTGGAATGTTTCGCATTAAGTAAATATAGCCTTCCAAAAAAAAAACAGAAAAAGTCGTTCCTACATTTACAGCAGATACTCGTAAGGCACCAACTATACGTTATACTCATATAACTCTAGGAGATACTTTCTTGCTGGGGTAACGTACACATTTAGGACTTAACCATATAAATCGCCAGCAAATTATTGACAGAAACTTGTTAATACCACATGGTTTATTTGGAAACCATAATGGGGAAAATAAACCTGTAATAATAATTGATGGTACATATTGCTATACAAGTAAGTAACAAAAACCCTGTTGTTCCTTTTAGGGACGTATACATTTACCCACAAGCACAACATTGATGAAGTTATAATTTAAAAAGATTAAGCATTGGCCAGTCGAGAGGCCAAAATCAAATAACTAATAAAATCGACACACTCAAAAAAATGTTTAGAGTATCTGATTTTACAAGTACATCTTTATTTCGCTAAATAGCTGAGCTCGGCGGCTTTCTTTGACGCGACAGAAGATGCCGCCAAAGAGTACCGCGGCGCACGTGCCCGGTACCCCTTTACCCCGCCACCCTCTGCTTTGCGAATCACTTCCTTAGTCTCCCGCGCAGCTTACTTCCGAACGGATGTTATTGTTGACCTACGTAGTGAGTGACTTGTGGTTTGTTTACGTAAACGTTGACCATGTCGTATTTTAACGTAGAACATTTTAATATGTTGACGTGTCCTGGGAAATGTGACTGCAATTATGCAGAAGCACGTAGACTCTACCAAGAACGTTTCGCGAGTCTACTATTACCGTCGGCGATGGCATTTCAACGTTTGCACATGCGTTTGGAGAGTACTCAAAGAAGATGGCCAGCATCCATTTCACTATCGTCGCGTCCAATTACTACTTCCCTCCGACTATAAGCCAAGAATCGAATACAGTAGATGGGTACTCGACAAGATCGAACAAGATAGTGATTTCTTGAATTGGATACTGTTCACCGACGAGTGCTCATTTGTTAAAACAGGTGTATTTAATTAGCACAATGAGCACGTGTGGTCGATCACAAACACGCATGCTATTAAAGCAAGTAACTTTCAGCATCGGTGGAGGATTAATGTTTGGGCTGGAATTATTGGTGACAAAATTATTGGACCTTGTTTTTTTGGACCAAACAATGAATGGCGCCAACTATCTTCGTTTCCTGCAAGAACAGCTGAGTGACGAACTTGCTGAGTTAGGCCTCAATATCGTGCGACGTATGTGGTTCCAACATGACGGCGCACCGCCACACTTCTCCCGCCCTGTGAGAAGCTATTTAAATGCTGAGTACGGAGAGAGATGGATTGGTCGCGGTGGACCAATTAATTGACCCGCGAGATCACCCGATTTTACGCCATTAGATTTGTTCCTCTGGGGCGCCGTTAAGCCACAGGTTTTCAAAAAAACGTGCGATACGGAGGTCGAAATGCGTTTACGCATAGTAGCAGCGTTTGATCATATCAAGTCCGATACCTCCGTTCTGCGAAGCGTACGTGAGAATGTGATTAGGCGCTGCCACAAATGTGTAGAGGTACAAGGTGGTGTATATTGAACAGCATCTCCGTGGCCGTCAAGTAGACATCTTAATAAATTAATCAAAACTAATACCGCAAATTCGTTCGGTCGTGTGAAGTTATCGTGTTTGGATAGACAGACTGTTTTTTTTTTTAATGTAGAGAAGTGTTAAATGTAGTTTAAACAATTATCAATAGTGTTGGCAACACCAAGTTAGAAGCTACGGAGAGCAGCCGTGAGGGACGAAGGGCGGAAGGGACGCCGCCGTTGGAAGGCGGGATGCGATGCTCGCCCTTTTGGTTTTTGTGCAGGCAGAGGATCGAGCGACCTCGACGCGGGCGTTCGTGCTGTCCTAACCTTTGTTTAATTTTGTTACTGACTAATTAGTTGTAGTGTGAACTAATAAGTTGACTTTCTAAGTGTATTTCGTTATATTAAACTTCAATTAAATACCAAGTTTGTTTGCTGTAAAAGCCCTAAGTAGTGAAATACATTCGAACTTTTATAACATCAGAAGTGAAATAAATACCCAGTGTTTTCCCAGCCCACATAATGGGTAGAAAAAGCAAAAGTAAGCGCCTGCGCAATCATAAAGCCAAACGCGCTAGGCACACTTCGAGTAGCAGCAGTTCAAGCACGGAAAGCAGCAGCAGTGGCACGGAGACGCCCCCGCTGCCGTCTCGATCTCGCAAAAGGGTAAAGTCAACAATGACTGTGAGTACAAATTTGAATACCCTCCACAATATGATACCTGAGTTTGACCCTTTGAACGATAATGTTACCTCATGGCTGAATGTAATCGAATCTTATGCATCAACTTTTAAATGGTCTGATAGTATCGTTCGTTATCAAGCTCTTAACAAGCTCAAAGGTTCCGCTAGAACGTGGTACGAGTCTATACTACGTAACGATCACATGTGGACGGCTTGGTTATGGAAAGACTGGAAAGAACGGATTTCCTTAACGTTCAAAGTCAAAAGGAATATGTTTGATTTACTGCGAGAAATTATTGACCGAAAACCTATCGATAACCAGTCTCTATATGATTTCTTTTTTGAGCAAAAGGCAAAAATTGATAATTTGTGTTTAAATTTCTCCGAAAATGATATTATTTCTATTATATTAGGAAATATAGGCGACAATAACATTACAGCATCTGTCGAAGCTAGTAATTTTAAATCTTGTGATAGTTTGGCGGGCTTTCTGCATAGTCGTATCTATAAACCCAAAATAACTAGGCAAGCAATTAATCATAGTGGCTCAAGTAATCGTGAAGTAAATATCAAAGGGGCAACGACAAATAATGTTCCTCAGACCGTAACCTCCCTTCCACTATCTACAAGTTCGTCAAATCAAAATAATACTAATGTATCATCAGGTCGTAAATTAATAGAATGTTATAATTGTGGCGGTAATCACAAACGAATTCAGTGCACAGTTAAATGTGAATTTTGCGGTAAAAGAGGGCATTCGGAAGGTTCTTGTTACCACAAAAAGAATTCTAAGGCAGAAAAATCAAATTCCACCACAGATAAACAGGAAACAAAATTCGTGCAACAGAAAAATACCAAAGATAAATTTTGCAAAAAAATAAGTATTTGTGGTCTATCGCACGAAGCTTTTGTAGACACAGGCAGTAGTTGTTCGATAATTAAGTCTGATTTTGCTAAGAAATATAATTTTGAGATAACTCAGCTATCCTCTCCTGTGATGTTGCAAGGGTTTTCGAAGGATAGTGTTAAGACAGTGACAGAGAAGGTTCGAGTGAATATCAAATTAGATTCGGCTTGCATTGATAATGTAGAAATGTACATTCTGGACGAATTATCTGGATGTGACATATTGATTGGTCGTAACGTAACAGAAAGATCTGATTTGATGTATACTCGAATAGGCGATACACTGACATTTCAAAACGTCACTGATCTAGAGAACGTTTGTAATATCATGGTAGACGGATCACTTCTAAAAGTTGATACTGATTCACATCGCAATGAACTAATGTTACTTTTAAATAAATATAGGCAATGTATAGCCTCCAATATAAGGCAATTGGGTAAGGTAGAAGGTCATGAGATGGTTATTAATGTGAGCGATGACAAACCAGTTCAGTTTAGGCCATATAGAACGTGTAATTCAGACAGAATCATTATCAGGGAGATGGTAAATGAACTTTTAGAGAACGGTATCATACAAGAGAGTAAATCATCATATGCTAGCCCAGTTTTACTTGTTAATAAAAAGAACGGTGAGAAAAGATTGTGTATTGACTACAGAGCTTTAAATAGATTAACCATAAAAGATAAATACCCAATGCCACGGATAGAGGATTTAATTGACAGACTTCAAGGTTGTTCATTTTTCTCTTGTTTTGATTTAAAAAGTGGATACTACCAAATAAAAATGTCCCAGGCGTCTATCCATAAGACAGCTTTCATAACGGAAGACGGGCATTATGAATTTTTGCGAATGCCGTTCGGTTTGGCCAATGCTCCTGCGTGTTTTCAACAAATGATGGATAAAGTAATAGGTAACATGAGATTTGGTAATATCATTAACTACCTTGACGATACCTTACTTATAAGTAAAACGGCAGAAGATAACTTAATTCTTATTGAAAAGGTACTCCGCATTCTCAAGGAAAACGGTCTTACAATTAATCTAAAAAAATGTCACTTTCTTAAAAGAGAAATAGAGTTAGAGAAATTTCGAAGGCCTCAAACCTAGCGAAAATAAAGTAAAAGCAGTAAAAGAATTCCCTACCCCCAAAACGGTTCACCAACTTCGTCAATTCCTTGGCCTTATTAGCTATTTTCGTAAATTTATTAAGAATTGCGCTGTGCTTTCTAGTCCTCTTACTAAATTGTTAAAAAAGGATATCCCATGGCAATGGACTTCCGAACATAATAATGCCTTTTATGTCTTAAAAGACGCTCTTACCTCTGACAATGTTTTAATAGTGTATGACCCCAATAAACAAAATGTACTTTACACGGACGCTAGTAGAGACGGAATCGCTGGTATCTTGATGCAGGATCGCGGTGAGAAGCCAGTGCATTTTTATAGTCGGCAGACTACAGAGGGTGAAAAGAAATATCACTCATTTGAACTAGAATTATTGGCTATCGTACAATCTTTAGAAAAGTTTAGGCATTATCTACTAGGCACTCATTTTCGTGTTGTAACCGATTGCAATGCAGTACGTTACGCACTAACAAAAAAAGATGTAATTCCCAGAATATCTCGTTGGGTTTTGTCGACACAAGAGTATTCGTTTGACGTTATTCATAGAGAAGGTAGTCGGATGCAGCATGTGGACGCTCTGAGCAGGAATCCATTGGAATTTGGAGAAAAATCCGAGGCTGAGATAGTTATGTCAATAACCGAAGCCGACTGGTTGCTTTCTGTTCAGTTGCAAGACCCTTATATAGAAAACATTCGAAGTATCTTAGCGCTAGGTGAAGCGTACAAAAACAAAGAAATATTTGATAAATATGAACTTCTAGGTAACAAAGTGTACCGACGTACCACCCGAGGTCGTCGTTGGGTCGTGCCTAAAAAGTGTATATGGCAAGTAATTAAATACAACCACGATGACCTTGGTCATTTTTCAGTTGACAAGACGGTAGAAAGAATATCATGTAGGTATTGGTTTAAACGATTACGACATATTGTAAAAAAATACATTAAAAATTGTTTGTATTGTGTCTACTATAAGTGTAAGGGCGGGCCGAAAGAAGGCGAGTTATATTCGATACCAAAATATGCGCAGCCATTCCATACCCTACATTTAGACCATCTGGGACCTTTTGTCACTACTCAAAATAACAATAAATATTTGCTAGTTATAGTAGATTCTTTTACGAAATTTGTATTTATTACGGCGGTACCTAATACAGAGTCTAGTAATGTAATCAACGAACTAGGAATTATTTCCAAAATATTTGGTAACCCTCGGAGAATTATCACGGATGCTGGATCGGCTTTTACATCTAAAATGTTTGATGAATATTGCATTTCTAAGAATATTAGGTTACACACAATCGCTACGGGCATGCCCCGTTCTAACGGTCAAGTCGAAAGATTTAATAAGACTATATTAGAAGCTATGAAAACGATGGGAGCTGATTTAGATGAGGACCATTGGGACGAATGTATACCGCCATTACAACAAGCTATAAATAGTACTTACCACAAAACAATAAAGGCCGTCCCTTGTGAAGTGTTCCTGGGCTATAGACTGCGTACAGATAGTGATAGTTTGGGACCTGAGTTAGGAGACGTTGATGGGCTTACTATTGACGTAACCAAATTACGTCAAGATGCATCTGATAATCTAAACAAGAATGCAGTATCGCAGAAGAAACGATTCGATCAAAGCCGCACCAAAGCAAAACTATATAATGAGGGTGATCTAGTACTTGTTAAAATCCAAAGTCAAACTAACGATGGGCGGAGCAAGAAGCTACTACCAACATTCAAGGGTCCGTTTCAAATAAAGAAATATTTAGGACAAGACAGGTACCAAATAAAAGATATAAGAGGAAGTGAAAGGTCAAAAAAAAAAGAATATGAAGGAGTGGCCGCTGCGGAGAATATTAAACCATGGATCAAAATCGATAATTGGTCTATAGAGTAGCACGCGTGTTGGCAAGTGTTGGCAAGGTAAATAAATTAATTTACTTACAGATGCTTAAAATTATTGTATAATGCCTATTGCAACGCCATTTATTTGAAAACTAAGATAAAAATCCTCTGTGTTCATAATAACAACTAATAATATAAATGAATACAGTCAGGCATTCAAACGAAATGGGGCATTATTTTTTGTTTTAAAGCTCTGTTGATGTTGACACACACAATGGTCCACTTTAGGGATCAAGTGCGGAAACCAAAACCCTTAACATAGAACAAGGTCTGTTCCTTATCATAACAACAAAAACAGCCAATTGTAAGCAACATTCCAAGAAACTAAATCGTAAATCAGCCTTGTTTATAAACATCTGTCGCCCGGTCGTCGCCGGCGGTGATGACTTAATCAGCCTCGCACTCAACGAGTTTCTGTTTTTTTTGTTTACGCTATTGCACTCGAGTAGTTATGTGAAACAGCGTAAAATGTTAATGAGTAGGTGTGATGGTTTGCCAGAAATTCGTATAGTGTTCACTATCCAGGGTAGAAGTGGTGTGCTGAAGCAGTTACTGCCTAAGACTAAAGGCGTAAACTGGAACAGGCACTACTTCGGACTAAAGGAGTGAACAGCTCGTTTACAGATTTTGTCTAAGACTAAAGACAATAAGGTTGTGAGATGGGCAAATCAGTACACAACAAAATGGTGGATCTCGAAAAGTTTCCTAAGCCTAAAGGAGACTTTGATAAACTTCACTGATTTAAGACAACACAAGATCAGAATTTTTAGAATAGTTTCTAATATATACTTGTGTCTCAGTTCCAGATGTATTGACCCCGGTGTGCAAATATCAGTATTGGTTGGGGCGTGCCTGAGGACATGCACGATGCAGGAGGGCCGTGTTGGCAACACCAAGTTAGAAGCTACGGAGAGCAGCCGTGAGGGACGAAGGGCGGAAGGGACGCCGCCGTTGGAAGGCGGGATGCGATGCTCGCCCTTTTGGTTTTTGTGCAGGCAGACTGGCAGAGGATCGAGCGACCTCGACGCGGGCGTTCGTGCTGTCCTAACCTTTGTTTAATTTTGTTACTGACTAATTAGTTGTAGTGTGAACTAATAAGTTGACTTTCTAAGTGTATTTCGTTATATTAAACTTCAATTAAATACCAAGTTTGTTTGCTGTAAAAGCCCTAAGTAGTGAAATACATTCGAACTTTTATAACAATAGTGCATAAAAATACCGTGTAAACCAACATTTCGACTCATCCGTAGAATAAAGTCCGATCTGTAGGGTTGATAGTTTTTAGTAGAGGTCTGAGAAGTTGTTGACTTGTGTAACTGTTAAACGGTGAGACTTAACATTTAGTTTTTTTGGTATGATGTAACAACACCCCAGCTTAGTTAAATGCTATTTAGTGTTTATTTCTTATCCTTTTATTTCACGAGATAGTGAGTTCCTTATCAACATGGGACGTTTTATGGCGTAAGAGCGCCCGTCCGTAGTGAACATTATACGTTGTTTTACGGAGACGTCTGAATTATTTGACGTTCTATATTAACATGGGTCATTTTTTGTTGGAAATACCCATCCCATATAAGTCCTTTGTGAATAGCCACCTTAAAATATTTAAACATAATCTTACTCAAATTATGACTACCCTGGAATATAACCAAAAAAAAAATTAAATAATTATTTAAAATCATTTATTAATGAAAAAGAACTCTAAATAGATAACAAAACCATTAGATGGCATCACTTTGAACAGCAATCACATCACAGTTACGTACGGACTTAAGAGCCTATACAACCTCAGCTCAAATTCTAATTTCGCCCCCACTTCATCGCGCCGCCTAACTCTTTATCTCGCTCGCACACTGCTGCTCCCGGTCACGCGGGCACACCGCGAGTACGATGCAATTTTCTTAGACTAAACTACCTACTTTATTTATCGGACAAGTTTTAAACTTCTAAAGTAATAAAATTATTGATAACTAGCTGCCCAGCGCAACTTCGTTCGCGTGGTGTCCTACCCCTTACCCTACCCTACTCCTAACCTACTCCTACACTACTCTTATCCTACTCCTACCCTACTTCTACCCTACTCCTACACTACTCCTACCCTACTCCTACCCTACTCCTACACTACTCCTACCCTACTCCTACCCTACTCCTACCCTACTCCTACCCTACTCCTACCCTACTCCTACCCTACTCCTACCCTACTCCTACACTACTCCTACCCTACTCTTAACCTACTCCTGCACTACTCCTACCCTAATCCTACCAAAAAAAAAGTATCCTAGTGTTGTTTTTAGACTTATCCAGACAATTTTTTGAATTTTTCTCGCCGTAAAAACCATCCTTGAACTTCAACGAACATTTAAAAAAAGAATTGGCCAAATTGGTCCAGGCGTTGTTGAGTTATGCGCTTACCAACACATTTTGCGATTCATTTTTATATTATAGATAAATCACTATTATCAAAATAAAATTATATCACTTTAATTTCAATGTAGGTACCTTTTTTATCGTGGTAAAATCCTCACACCCTGTGTGGAGCGCAAAGAAGACTCTTACTGACTAAAATCTACGGTGTACCCCCTCAATAGCCCTTTTGGACAGTACCGCGACCCCGGCAGGAATTTCAATGTACCTACTGACAGTTGCTTATCAAGCTTAATTTTCCAGTATAAACTGATCCCTCATTGTACGGAAAGCCTATACAATGCGAGATCAACTTATACTGGAAATTGCTACAAAATAATAGACGAGCCAACGTTTCGGTGAGGGTTCCGCACATTGATTTTGTAGTAAGTTTGAGTTTTATAGTTTTCTCCTTGTAATATGTATTTGTGACACCCGTTTTTGTGTGTAATTATGTAAGTAGTAGGTCTAAATGTATCAATATAAATATTATTAGGTACTATATTTGTAAGAATTTTTTTAAACCGATTCTGAACCACTGCATAAATTCTACTTACAAAAAACTAATCAAGTGCGAGTCACCGTTACAGTCAGGGTTCTGTAGGTACTTTGGCGTGGTAGTAAAACGCTGTGCTATTATACAAATTTCAAAATAAATCACCGAAATGTATGACTGCGCATAGCTTCCGAAGGACTGCAACATATTGAAATTATTTTTGTTCTGTTCGTGACCTTGAGTCACGCATGGTTTGTATGACTATAAATATTAGATAGGTAGATAGGTAGGTAAGTATGTAGATAAGTAGGTTTAGTTGGTTATGTAGCTGTGCATGTATGTAAAAAATATGTTGCGTTTCCGTGTTATCTATCAGTAGGTAGGTACGTAGGTAGTATACTTAGGTAGGTATGTAGTTATGTACGTAGTTAGGATAGTTAGGTAGGTAGGCAACGATGTAGGATAGGTAAGTATATAGGTAGGTGGGTATGATAGGGTAGGTGGGTATGATAGGGTAGGTAGGTAGGGTAGATATGGTTTTTACCATAAGTTATTACACATTGTCAAAATTACATAACATTTAATTCGCTTAAATCTCTTATTGGCATATTTCTAACATGTCTGGGATCGCATAGCTCAGGCAACATGCATGTCATATAAAAATGTACTAATTTTGGGTCCATTTCTTGCCAATATTGGTCATCTCTCTCTATAATCTCAACTTTAATGTCTTTATCGCATCCAGACCATACTGCGAAAATACATTTTTGCCTACCAGTTATATGAAGTTGTCCCTGTACTTGTATATACCAAGCATGTTTTTTATTTATGACAAGTCCGTTTTTAGTTTTTTTCCAAAAAATCACTTTTTTCTTCTCTATAGATTCTTCCAAAGATGTTTTAAATGCTGTTATAGGACACTTGATTTCAATGATTGTGTCTTCTCCCACTATTCCATCTGGAGTTGCACCTAGAAAAGGCAAGTTTTTATCTATGAAGAGACCACAAGGCTCTATTTGAATGTTTAATTGTAATGCTATTTGCTCTGTTGCTGTTGCTTCATGTTCTATACCATGTTTCAGAGATGGGACATGGCTTAGATTCTTTGGATATATAAGATTTTTTACAAAATTTTTCACACTTGAGTTTTGTCGCTTATTTACAACTTTGGAAAAATTTGATGCCGTTAGAAGTTTTCTTCTGAGCTCTAACCACTCACTTGACTCTCTTTGTAGAATTGTAGACTTTCTACTTGTCTTCGATCTTCTTCTGAACTGGGCAAACTTTTCAAAAAATCCTCTTTGATGCGATTGTACTCCAGACTTGTCATGTCTGGCTTTTCACAATTTTCTCCATAATCTTTGTCTTTGGTTTTTAAAAATAGTTTTCTACATTTTCTGTTACAATATGCCGATGCTCTCTGTCTTTGTTTTGAGCGCTTCTCCTCTAATTTCTTCACTAGCGACCTGGGACTTCTCCCCAAAATCGCTCTGTGTAAAGTGGTAAGTGGGCGCTTTGTGTTTAATGATACCACGGCTGCGTTGCATCTTGCATCATAGCCCCGACGTAATGAAAAGTTTATGCGTTTCCCACCAACAAATTTAGCAATTATACTGTTGAAAGACTCTACTCTATTGCTGTCACTGTTGTGCATAAGACTTCGAGCCTTAGCTGCAACAGTGTTAACCACAAATTTTATTCTATGCCATATAGCACACGTCTTCAAAATTAAAGTTAAGTCTTCACTATTGTTTTGGCTAGTACAGTAATAGGGTTGGCACTTTTCGTGATTTCCGAATGCATGGTTGTATGAATTCATGATGTCTGTGAATAGGTTATTTACTTTTATGTCAAAGGTGGCGTCTTTGGAAATAAACTCTTTTGCAAAAAAAACGGGCACTTTAGATTTTTTTCTCTACTTCAATGAAGAAGAACAAGAAATAGGTTTTATTAATTTGACGATGTATTGGCATGTTATTTGAAGGATCCAGGCATGATTCTTTACGTTCCAAATTTAAAATTTGAAATTAATAAAAGAAAAATAATGATTATTGTGGATTATTCTAAAATTGCTTTACTAATGGCGCGAATTGCTGAAACGATTTTTAACTGATTAAAATATTTTAAAACTTTTTGGATATTTTCTGCAAATTAAACAATTTAATCTTTCTTTTAACATTAAATACCACTTTTTGATATAAGTGATAAAGCGATAAGGGCCGGTAAAATTATAGCCCTACTTGAAGAAGGTTGTTCGCAAACTTAGGTGTCTCAGCGGCTAAATGTGAGTCGTTAAACTGTCCAGAGGACTTGGCAACGGTATCAAGAGACCGGTTCGGTCAAAAGGAGACCCAGTTCGGGAAGAAAACGATGCACAGAACCAAGAGATGACCGCTTTTTGGTGAGTCAGGCGTTGCGGAATCGTAAGGCGTCAAGTGTGGACCTGAAGAAGAGCCTTGAAGAAGTAAGAGGAGTAGAAGTTTGCTTGTGGACGGTCAGGAGGAGGCTTTTGGCTGCCAATATCAGGAGTTACCACCCAGCTCGGGGCCCTAAATTATTCCGTGAGCACCGTGTTGCTCGACTTCAGTTTGCTCGGAACTGTGCTTCATGGACTCTGGAGGACTGGAATAAAGTATTGTTTTCTGATGAAGCTAGAATCTCTTTGTGTGAAGAGGACCGACGCCGGCGAGTGCTGCGAAGACCACGGGAACGCTATGCGGAAGTGTGTTTCGAAGAAATCACTCCTTATGGCGGAGGCTCCCTTATGTTTTGGGCAGCAATTAATTCGACGGAGCGTACGGAGTTAGTTTTCATAGAAAATGGAACATTAAATGCACACCGGTACATAATGGAAGTCCTAATTCCATATGCACAACCCACATTGACTGCACTTGGGGAAGATTCCATTTTTATGGACGACAATGCTCGCCCGCACCGTTCTGGCGACGTGGAAGCGTGCAAGAAGTTGGGATCCGTCGTTTAGATTGGCCAGCTCGAAGTCCTGACCTCAATCCAATTGAGCATGTCTGGGATGTTCTAAAGAGACGGGTAAGATCAGTGCAACCTGCTCCACAAAACATCAGAGAGCTAAAAAAGAGTCATTGCAGAAGAGTGGGAACGTATTCCTCAAAACGTTATTAGAAACATCGCGGAAAGCATGCCCAGAAGGATTCAAGCTGTGATTTTGGCAAGAGGAGGTCACACTCGTTATTAGGTTTTTACATTTGTAACTTTATTTAATTAAAAAAAGTTTAAAAAAATCTTGTTTTTATTGCCGACCACTTCTTATTGTTTGGGCGTGTACATCGGTTTTAAAGAATCCATCGTTTTTTTTATTTTAATTGCCCGAATTCACTTCACGCGCAGTACACGATTATAAGTATACAGACTACGTCAAAGAAATAAATTTCATTAAATTAACTCAAATCGACCTTAGAACGTAAATTTCCTTAGGTGCCCGTTTTTTTTGCAAAAGAGTGTATGTTCAGTTATGGATGAGCAAATGCCTTTACGGATAGCTAGGATTCTTTGAGTAGTAATTTTTTTTTCTTAAATTTGAAGGGTATTTGTTTTCTGTAGTTATGTTCTTTAGCTTTTTACACATGTTTCTGAAAATGTGATTTTTGCATTCTACTTTTTCTACGGTGCAATTGGGATATGGACGACCTTCCAAAATTTTTTATATGTGCTCGAGTCACCGTCCGCCACCATACGTTCGTATATAAGATTATGCATGGGAATGGACTGTTTAAACCCCTCTAATAATATCTCAGACTCCATACCGGTAGAAGAACCGCTATAATTATTATAGCATACATGGTCGCCTGGACTGACACCTTTACTTTCAGCTCGGGCACATATGCAGCAGTATTTGTTCTTCACTCCGATGAATAAAACCTCACCGAACCTTTTGCCAATTATAGCGGCAGCTCCAGATAGGGCTGAAAAATTTGTGTTGAAAGAACGTTTACTCCAGACACCATCTGCAATCACATCTATGCAAGCAAGGCCATTTTTTACTCGCCCTTCCGCAATAGCTGCATCTCGTTCCCTTGCTGCAGCTGCCTCCATTGTAATTATAGCAGTTTTTCGCCAGTCTATTTCATTTTGGACTTTAGCATAGTGCTTTTGAGAGAAAGATGGACAATCCATTGATGCACATAATTCGCTAAATTGGGAATGGCCAATTCCAGAAGATATGATGCCAGATGTTGCAGATTTGTTTAAATCTAGGTTTGATTTCGGCTCAGAATCAAGATAAAATGTTAGATTACACATATTGCAGGCTAATTTATATTTGGAGAGTAGACCTTTTCTTTTTTCTGATATAATGTGAACGTTGCTCAATGTACACCCGAATGCCTGATTATGATGGGATATGTCTTGAAGTCGTCTATAAAATATTCTACATCAATCATTCTCCGCCCTTCTACAGGAAAACGGCTTTTCTCTTCCACAGGGTTATTAAAACTCACTTCGCCTGAAATGACCAGAATATATATTTTTTATGAATTCGTGGTAAACTGAAAAACATACCTACATGTTACACATACAAACTTTACATATAAAAAATCTAGCAATTACCAATTAGTGTCATCACCACATTCATCATCTGATGTGCCATAATGCGGAAGATTATGTGAATATCTGAAAAAAGTGAGGTTGTTTTAGAATAAGAATTAACAAATTCCTAACTTCCTAACTAATAATATAAATGTGCAAGGTGAGTTTGTTTGTTTGTCACGTTAAAGTAGCTGATCGGATTTGCATGAAATTTAGCACATCAAAAGACCATGGCCTGGAAACGGGTATAGGCTAATTTTTATCCTGGATCACAAACGACGTCGCGGGAAAAGTCAAGCTAGTCACTAATAAAATCAAGAGTATTATTAATAAATAGCTTACGGATCCAATATTCTTTCGTCACTATGTATATTCAGTGAACAGCTTGTGTCTTCAGTAGGTACTTGTAATCTGCAAGAAAACGCAACATTCATTATAAAAGTACTTACACCTGAAAACATAATTATATCGACATGAATAATAACACGGAACCCTAAAAAGTACAACAATATGAAAGTTTGTGAACTCGCCAATTTCGTTATAGTAACCGTTACGCGTTGGTACAAAACAGTAATGCTGTGGCAAAGCACAGAAAAAAAAATCTTGATGATCAAATACGTATGATACTTACAATTCAATATTTTGTAATGTGTGAACATTTGTTTCGTCCGAATTTATTTCTACATCTATCGGAGGTATTTGGGTCCTGTAACAATCACAAGTGGCTGGTATAATAATACTGGCCTATAGACCTTATATATTTTTGTTTATCATTTCGATATGGAACCCTAAAATTGTGCAAAAAAAGAAAGAAGACGAAATCGTCCATAAAATCATAATTGCGAATGTAACAATGAATAATTAGAAAGCTACGTAATTATTATTATTATTTACCTACGTTTATTACAGAAATACAGGTGCGGGTACGCGTGGCTACATTGAAGCTGTAATTTCCAGTATAAGCTGACCTCTCATTGTGCGGAATGCCTATACAATGCGAGATCAGCTTATACTGGAAATATATTTTTATACCTTATTATACTGCCCTCATAAGCCAAAAAGCGGTATCTCAAAAAAATGCAAATTTCTGATTTTTGTTGCATCTGATAGCTTAACAAATTCCCTACAGGTTAAATGAAATTAAATGGCGCTATCTCAACCAGAAACCACTTAAAACCTACTAAGAAAATATTGCATATCTCAAATTTATACGATATTACTAAGGAGCTGAGAGGTATATCATTATTTTTAAACACAATGGCCGTATATATTTACTTACGGTGGAATCGCTTAGAAAAGTTCTTAAAATTGCTGGCCAAAATTTCTAAGAACATTGGCGGTATCTGTTGAATGCGTAGCGAACTATTGATACGGCTCTTGCGCTTAGTAAAACTAGGCGAAAATAGTTCGCAAAATGTGAGATGCCGCTGCCCTCGCAGAGTTTGTTGCACAAAAATAAACGCTAGCTGGTGAACTATAAGGGCGATATTTAAATGCAAATCTAACAATCATCATAATAATGTTTACTAACAACAATTATTTTTAAGAAACAAATTCAAAGGATCGGGAAAATTACATAGCGACATTCAAAATATCGATCCGGACTTTTTTCCTAATAGTGATAGTTCAGATGAAGAGTCCACGTATTCAAAATACGAAACACGAAATGTTTCGCAATCAGTAGCTGAAAATATCAAAACAAAATATTCCTCTGAAAAACTTAATAACAATGAAATATTATTTGGGCCATCTACATCAACAGCTCTATCAGTCTATGAAGATGAATATGATATGTTACCAGGGCCATCTCAACCGACAGCAATGTTTATCAATGACGATGTGTTGCCAAAACAATCAATAATAACCAGTGATTTGATTAGCCAGGATGAAAACGACATAAGGCAACCTAAATCAGCACCAAATTTGATCAATGGACATGTAGATTTAGATACTTTGGATAACATCTCCATTAAATCATTGGTTACACTAACGTCTGTATCTGCGATATAGTGCAAGTGGAAGCTACGAGAGGTAGTTTCGATTTTAATTACAAGACATCCTTTGATAGTGAGTATATAACTGCTAGTATTATTGGGAACAAGATTTTAAAAACGAATGCTCTTCCACCTCCAAAGAAGAAAACCATGCTTAACGGAATTTCGCAAGCCAAGAAGAACAATATTTTGAAATCCCTTCAAAATATAATACCAGGCAATAGACTGTCCTTCTGGAGGGAGCTCCCTACTTCTGAGTGATTTATGACATAGATGCCTATTTTCAAAATTTGAAATTTTCTAATTATGTTAATCTAAAGTTTATTAAAATTATTTCCAAATGCACTTTTTTCGTGTTTTATTTTCTTTTACATGGATTTTTAGCAAAAATGTACAGAAAAAAATTTGTATGAAAATTCCTATGAACACACTATAATTAAAAGCGGTAACACATATTAATAAACATATTATTCGAAGCCCAATAGCGGTATCTCAAAAATGAGGTAAAAAAACATATTTTTCCTTTTTTTAAAAACATCAATAAGAAATATGGGTATGAGTATTTAATATTATGAATAAATAATTTTAAAACTACTTTACTAAGTTGACGCGAAATCAAAAAAACTAGAACATGAATTTTCTCGAGTCTCACTTTTTTGAGATGACGCTTTTTGGCTTATGAGGGCAGTATAGTATAGCTGTGTGTTCTAATTACAGATCAGTTACATGCATAATCATATAGCAGATACTCACGAATTTTCTGGAATATTCTCTTTATCAACATCATCTTCAGTAGTGTGTAATCGACGTCGTCGTCTGGAAAGATCATCATATTTATTATTTAGCTAATATACGCCCAGTAGGTAGTCAAGTTTTTGGGAGCGTTATTATATTAAATAAAAGAGTAGAGTTACGTGTGAGCAGAAGCGCATGCTCTCATGTAATGTCCAATACTAATCCTAGTCGCTACATGTGGGACTTAACGCTACTTACACTTGGGAGCAAATAAATCGAGCCACTACCTTTTTTCACGTAAAATGGTAAATATTTTTGGTAATATGGAACGTATCAATTCGAACTATATATCGCCTAAAAGTTTAGTTAATAACCTTTACAATGATGGTAAATTATTGAATAATAACCTTATTGAATGATAAATTATTGGCTCTGCAAGAAAAATGGTAATTTTGATAGAAAATTTAGTAGGGCTAAAACAGTCCATAAAAACAATAAAAAAACAAAATTATTGCAAAAAAAATATTCTTAATAACTGGTATTACCCCCCCGGGCCCTGATACATTCTTGTAGCCTATTAGTCATCGATCTGATCAGCGTTACGATGACATATTGTGGTATGTTCTCCCACTCTTCAAGCACAGCGACTTTAAGCTCGGGAATGGATGAAACAGCGGGAACCCTGGCTCGGACTCTCCGTTTTAGCTCGTCCCATAGGTGTTCGATCGGGTTCAAATCGGGACTTCGTGCTGGCCATACCATTTGTTGAATCCCGATCGCAGACAAGTATTCCGTAACGATCTGCGCGGTATGAGGTCTCGCATTGTCATGCATAAACAAGAAATTTTCTCCGACAAAACCAGCATACGGCATTACGTGGTTTTCAAGAATGTCAGTTATGTATCGGTCAGCTGTTAATCCACGTCTACCACTGCCATCGTTGGCGGGGTCGACGAAGACAAGTTCCGTTTTTCCGTCTAGAGAAATTCCTCCCCACACCATACAAGAACCACCACCAAAACTCACCGTTTCTCGAATGCAACATTGGGCAAATCTTTCACCAGGACGTCTATACACTCGGTTTCTCCCGTCATTGCTAAAAAGACAGATTCTTGACTCGTCAGAAAACAAAACTGACCTCCAGTCTTCTAACGTCCAATTAATGTGTTCTCGAGCAAACTCCAAGCGAGATCGGCGATGAGCTACAGTCAATTTTGGGCCAGTTGCTGGTTTGTGTGATGTTAAATTTCGTTCTTTTAGTCTTCGTCTCACTGTCCACCTACTGATTGCGACTCCTCGAACGTCACGTAACGCTTGCTGTAGCTGAACAGCATTAAGTCCACGGTCGCGCAACGAATTGGTTGCAATAAAGCGGTCGTCACGTTCTGTTGTTGCCCGTGGTCGGCCAGTTCCAGGTCGCCGAACAAAAGCACCAGTCTCCAGATACCTGCGGTATACCCGCTGTACCTTTGAACGACTCAAATGAAGTCTGCGTGCCACTTCACGTTGTCCGTGTCCAACCTCAAGTAAAGCTACAACTTGGGCAGCTTCCGTCGGTGTAGTATCCATTTTATCAGGTTATTTTGATTACACAGACACAGATAAAGACAACAATAACAAGTAATATGGGTATGATTAACAAAAACCTCAAATTTAATCTTTTCTTAACAGAGTACAATAAAAATGTCATAAGCAAATTAAATGCGATAATTTTATTCTACCCTTTAAACTTTAATAAAAATGAAATTTTGACAACTAACTACCCTCATTGTAAAGGTTATTAAATACCCTTTTAGGCGATATATGTTTCGAATCGATGCGTTCCTTAATACCAAAAATAATTACCATAATGCGTGAAAAAGGAAGTGGCTCGATTTATTTGCTCCCAAGTGTATATGCTAAGTTGACAAAAATGCATCGAAGGTTCTAGAGGGGCCACCCTAAACTGCAACGGTGCATTTTATGCTCTCACGGTGATCACGCGTTGTGGTTCAGGTTGCATAACTCCTCCCTCCTCAAGAACGAAATTATCAGAATTGTTAAGATTCGGATCATTTCGTCGACAGTTTAACAATTTGATTTTATATCTAAAAACAAGAAAGGTTATGAATCCTAAAGCTAGAATTACATATAGAAATACCGTGCCTAAGCTAATGGTTTTTGTGTTAACTGCATTATAATTTTCACTGTATTTCACTTTGTTCATTTTCACCACTTGAGCTAATTCTTTTAGCTCGTCTAGATTTATACCTTTCATATTCACTGCACTGACACTATTGATGCGTTTTTCAGGCTTCAACTCTGGTAGCATAACGATTGGAATTGATGGATAATTCAGATGTGTTAGAGAAAATTGGTGTTTTTGTAGATGTATGTGCCCGACGTTAAACGTACAAGCATCGTCCAGGGCATCTATGTATGTTCCTCGTAGAGACTCGTGGCTCATGACGTCATCATAGCATTTTCTACTTGCTATAAGGTTATATTTTGAATATAAAATCCAACTGTCGCGGCCAATTCGTTGAACTTTCAAATCTTCAATGTCAACTGTGTGCTGCTCGCATGCACTAGTATTAGAGTGGAACTTCATCAATTGTTCTTCACAAAATGGTTCTATATGGGTCACCACATCATCTTCGGTACATAAGAATTTTTCATCTATTGCAATCTGTGCACAGGCTTTCACGACTGGTATGTAATCAGAGTCTTTCACCAAAAGGTAGGGATATTTAGGAACGACTATTACAGTTTCATTTAAATCTGTGTTAATAACAGGTAAGGAGTAAAGTTTAAAATAACTGTAAGTATTGTTTTCAATTAGCGGAATCTCTATTATGAACGTAATCTGGTTTTGTTTAATATAAGCTTTAACAGTAATACAGTCTTCAAATTTAACTAAATTATTTTCATTTACAGTATATAACAGATTTTCTGTCTTGGCTATAGATTGTAACATGTGCAATAATTCAATAGAATTAACAATCGCTCGATGCAGTACAGACACCTTACTAAATGCTAAGGCTGTTTCAATCTCACTTAAAATTATATTAATGGTTCTAAAACTAGCTAAAAACATATTAAACATTCCTAAAATGTAAGTAGAGTAAATAGAATTTTCTTCTTTAGTAATCAAGTTTTTAACTAATCTCTCAATCCTTTTTTAAACGTTCATCCAAAATTAATGTGTTGTTGTGTAAGATTTCTGTACTGTTGACAAAACCATCTAACATTTTGGAGACCAAAGTAATTTTTTTATCTATTATTAATTGATCGTTTTTTAACTGAGAGATGAGTGAATCATATCGGATTGCGTCACTGTGATCTAGATTACCTGTAACGATTTTAATCATTGACCCAAGTGGATCAATTAGTCCCCGCTTGAATCTTGTAGCTGGTACCAGTTGCTGGAATTTTTCAATTGTCCTATCCTTTAGGTAATCTGTTTGAGTACGAATGCCTAAAAACTCATGACTGTAAGGTTTGTTAACATCTACTAATTTACTGAATTCATTATACTTAATTAAGCTTAATTCTAGATCATTACCTAAACTATTTAAATTTAAAAGTTTTATAATTAACCACTTATCTACTTGCTTATTATGCCTGTCCTTTTTTCACGGGAAGGATACCGGGGTTTTTCTCAACCTTTTGAAGTTGAAGGGCCCATGTTATTTGCGCTACTGCCAATAGCGTAAGGCACCACCTGCGCAGGACGTTTAATATTTTTAATTGGGACTTTTGTGTTTCTAGTGCCAATTGTAATAGGGATAACATTATGTTCTACATTACCGCTAACAGTTGCCTTTCTATAGCGTGGCTTATCTTTACTCTTTTGTTAACCTCTTTTGCATAAATTACGTCGCCTATAATATCAAACTTTTCACTTGTCTCACCACCTTTACTAATTCTAATCTTTTGCTTTGTTGATATCATCTGATCTGATATATAACTATAGAGTCGTTTAGTACGCTTCGCATGATCGAGTCATCACTATCGTTGTCAATTAAATTTTCTATTTTATGAGTAGCTTGGATTTTTGCTGATCCCTGTTCTTTCTCATCTATATTAACTTTCATAGATAAGTCATCTTCATCTGAACCTAATGCATTTAATTTAATACGTGATAGGGCATCAGCATTTGTATTTTGCTTGCCATTTTTGTATTTTATTTCAAAATCATATTCTTGAAGACGAAGTCGCCAACGAGTGAGCTTGCTATTCGGCTCTTTAAGGGAATAGAGCCAGGCTAAGGGTCTATGGTCTGTATAAATGATGAATTTATTACCATAAAGGTATGGCCGGAAGTGTTTTACCGCCCAAATGATCGCTAAAAGTTCCCGTTCTATCGTACTGTATCTAGTCTCTGTATCACTTAAGGTTCTACTGGCGTAAGCTACTGGCTTATCAGACCCTATGGTGCCTTGCGATAACACTGCGCCTAAGGCATTTGACGAAGCATCTGTAGTCAAGATGTAAGGCTTATCTGGATCGGGGTATTGGAGTAAAGGAGCATTAGTAAGAAGCTCTTTACATTTTTGGAACGCATCTATGTACGCTTGATTTATAATAATTTTGTTCCTTTTCTTTAAGCAATTAGTTAATGGTTGTGTTACCTTAGCAAAATCTCTAATAAATTTCCTGTAATAACCTATCAAGCCCAGAAAACTTTTAATTTCTGTCACGGTTTTTGGCAGTGGGTAGTTAAGGACTGCTTTAATTTTGTCATTATTAGGCTTAAGGCCATCTTTAGTTATAACATGTCCTAAATATAGAACTTCTTTCCGGAGAAATTCGGATTTATCAAGTTGAATTTTGAGGTTATTCGACTTCAAACGATCAAAAACTGCTCTTAATTTCTGGATATGTTCGGCCAGTGAATTTGAAAATATTATAATGTCATCCAAATAAACCATGCAATGGATTCCATGTAGTCCTCGTAAGACATTGTCCATTGCCCGCTGGAAGGTCGCTGGAGCGGTTTTAAGACCAAAAGGCATTCTTAGAAATTCAAAGTGTCCGTTTTCGGTGCTGAATGCTGTTTCCTGCCTGTCAGTTTCGTTAATTTCTATCTGATGATAGCCGCTTGCTAAATCTAATGTAGTAAAGTATGTACTTTTACCTAATTTATCAAACAGATCAGTGATATTGGGAAGTGGGTATTTGTCATCAACTGTTATTTCGTTTAGCCGTCTGTAATCAATTACCATTCTGTATTTAATTTCTCCTGATGCATCTGTCTTTTTTGGGACTAAATGAACTGGGGCTGACCAAGGTGAATAAGATTCCTGAATTACATTTTCTTTAAGTAACTTCTCGATTTGATTTTTTATTTCTTGCGACTGACTAGGGGGCTGTCTATACGGCTTGACGTAAATGGGATCTTCATTTTCCGTCCTAATACAATGTTGGACTTGGTTCGTGAAACTTAATGGAATGCCGTCACAATAGCATATATCTTTATATTCTAAACATAATGTGCTAATGGCTTCACTTTCTTCAGCTGACATGTGATTCAAGCGAAGCTTCTGTAAGTTATCTGTTAATAAGTTCTCTATTTCAATATTATCAGTTTCTTTTAAGTTATTAACATCGCAATTATGTCTACAATCCTCATACGGTTCAACTTTAAAGGGTTTAGTAATGGCTAATTTAATTGGTTTGTCAAGGGTATTTTGAATTATTGTAGTAAAGTAACCGTCTTTACATTTAATTAAAGCGCTGGGCATACGCACGCCTTCAGTAAATTCTCTAAGATCCACTAAAGCATCACCGGAATGATAATTTGCAGGGATTTTAACTCTTTGTTCTGATCGAGGGGCTAACTCTAATATATGTTTATTCTTATCGCGCATAATTGGTATTACCGTAGTTTTGGTTTTCAAGACCTCATTTTTCAAATCTATTACTGCCTCTATGCTATGTAAAATATCATTACCTAATAAACCATCGAAGCTAGAGTCGACTTCATAGATATGAAATTTGTGAGTTTCATTAACATTAAAAGTCGGAAATGCTGGAATCAAAAGTACTTGTTCATGTCGGCTTGTACCATGAGTACTTCTTACTTCAAATGGGTCGTGATAAATATAATCGTAAAAATGATAATAGGCTTTTCCCGGATTGATAAATGATTTAGTACTACCCGTATCAATCATAAATTTTAATCATTGACCCAAGTGGATCAATTAGTCCCCGCTTGAATCTTGTAGCTGGTACCAGTTGCTGGAATTTTTCAATTGTCCTATCCTTTAGGTAATCTGTTTGAGTACGAATGCCTAAAAACTCATGACTGTAAGGTTTGTTAACATCTACTAATTTACTGAATTCATTATACTTAATTAAGCTTAATTCTAGATCATTACCTAAACTATTTAAATTTAAAAGTTTTATAATTAACCACTTATCTACTTGCTTATTATGCCTGTCCTTTTTTCACGGGAAGGATACCGGGGTTTTTCTCAACCTTTTGAAGTTGAAGGGCCCATGTTATTTGCGCTACTGCCAATAGCGTAAGGCACCACCTGCGCAGGACGTTTAATATTTTTAATTGGGACTTTTGTGTTTCTAGTGCCAATTGTAATAGGGATAACATTATGTTCTACATTACCGCTAACAGTTGCCTTTCTATAGCGTGGCTTATCTTTACTCTTTTGTTAACCTCTTTTGCATAAATTACGTCGCCTATAATATCAAACTTTTCACTTGTCTCACCACCTTTACTAATTCTAATCTTTTGCTTTGTTGATATCATCTGATCTGATATATAACTATAGAGTCGTTTAGTACGCTTCGCATGATCTTTTAGTAATTGTTGTGTATAGTTTTTATCGAAATTTGCACTTAATATAGAATTTGAATCTGTATGACCGAAAACAACTTCGAATGGTGTCAAACCTGTCGTTGTATGTATGGTATGATTATAAGCCATTATTGAGTAGGTCATAACGGAGACTGCATCAGTGCATTTTCGATCGTATTTGGCTAAACGGTATATTTCCATGATAGTCGAATGGAAACGCTCTACTATGCCTGTTGAATTTGGGTTATTAGGTGTACTGATATGTAATTGTATGTTGTACATTATCATTAATTCCTTCAATAATTCGTTGTTCAATTCACTGCCCGGATCGCAACTAATTTTCTTGGGGGTTCCGTAAATGGAAAAATATTTAATAAGTGCACGTATTACTTCGGGCGTAGATCTGTTCGATATTTCTATTGCTTGTCCTAATTTACTAAATGCGTCGACTAATGTAAGATAGTAAACAGATTCTATAGCAAAAATGTCTATGAAAATTTCCTGAAATGGTGCATTTTGTGTTTGAGTTAACTGTAGAAAAGGCTTTATGGGTTTTCTGTCATATTTGGTTTTACGGCATGCTTCGCAATTATTTATTATGGCTGAAATCGTCTCTTGCATGTTATTCCAAAAGTAATTTCTTCTTATCCTAGACATGGTCTCTTTTATACCTCTATGGCACGTTTTTCCTTCATGATGTTGTAAGATGATTTCTTTTTGTTCCTTTTCATCTTCAACGAAAACTACACGCTCTGTACATTCCATGAATTCTACCATTCCCTTTTTAAATAACTGTATTATAACTTTATTAAATTGTTTCCTATGCTCTATGCTTTCAAAATATATGAAGTATTTAATTTTACATTTAACATATTCTTTTAAAAACTGTTTAATTAATTCATCATTATTTATTGGTAAAAATACTTCAACAATTTTTTGTTTGTCACGGGAAAGATCTGTAACTTGGATATCGTTTTTATGCCAGGTAAAGACTAATATCTGGTTCGGTTTAGTGTCTATTGCTTCTTGTAATATTGGAATACCAATAGATTCCATGTCTTCAGCCGAATGTACCGTGAATGTTTTATCTTTCACAGGAATGAGTTCATTTCTATCGTATTCAGAACTAGCTGTTACAGTAACAGACAAATCCGAGATAGAAATTGTTCTGGAGTCATCACTATCGTTGTCAATTAAATTTTCTATTTTATGAGTAGCTTGGATTTTTGCTGATCCCTGTTCTTTCTCATCTATATTAACTTTCATAGATAAGTCATCTTCATCTGAACCTAATGCATTTAATTTAATACGTGATAGGGCATCAGCATTTGTATTTTGCTTGCCATTTTTGTATTTTATTTCAAAATCATATTCTTGAAGACGAAGTCGCCAACGAGTGAGCTTGCTATTCGGCTCTTTAAGGGAATAGAGCCAGGCTAAGGGTCTATGGTCTGTATAAATGATGAATTTATTACCATAAAGGTATGGCCGGAAGTGTTTTACCGCCCAAATGATCGCTAAAAGTTCCCGTTCTATCGTACTGTATCTAGTCTCTGTATCACTTAAGGTTCTACTGGCGTAAGCTACTGGCTTATCAGACCCTATGGTGCCTTGCGATAACACTGCGCCTAAGGCATTTGACGAAGCATCTGTAGTCAAGATGTAAGGCTTATCTGGATCGGGGTATTGGAGTAAAGGAGCATTAGTAAGAAGCTCTTTACATTTTTGGAACGCATCTATGTACGCTTGATTTATAATAATTTTGTTCCTTTTCTTTAAGCAATTAGTTAATGGTTGTGTTACCTTAGCAAAATCTCTAATAAATTTCCTGTAATAACCTATCAAGCCCAGAAAACTTTTAATTTCTGTCACGGTTTTTGGCAGTGGGTAGTTAAGGACTGCTTTAATTTTGTCATTATTAGGCTTAAGGCCATCTTTAGTTATAACATGTCCTAAATATAGAACTTCTTTCCGGAGAAATTCGGATTTATCAAGTTGAATTTTGAGGTTATTCGACTTCAAACGATCAAAAACTGCTCTTAATTTCTGGATATGTTCGGCCAGTGAATTTGAAAATATTATAATGTCATCCAAATAAACCATGCAATGGATTCCATGTAGTCCTCGTAAGACATTGTCCATTGCCCGCTGGAAGGTCGCTGGAGCGGTTTTAAGACCAAAAGGCATTCTTAGAAATTCAAAGTGTCCGTTTTCGGTGCTGAATGCTGTTTCCTGCCTGTCAGTTTCGTTAATTTCTATCTGATGATAGCCGCTTGCTAAATCTAATGTAGTAAAGTATGTACTTTTACCTAATTTATCAAACAGATCAGTGATATTGGGAAGTGGGTATTTGTCATCAACTGTTATTTCGTTTAGCCGTCTGTAATCAATTACCATTCTGTATTTAATTTCTCCTGATGCATCTGTCTTTTTTGGGACTAAATGAACTGGGGCTGACCAAGGTGAATAAGATTCCTGAATTACATTTTCTTTAAGTAACTTCTCGATTTGATTTTTTATTTCTTGCGACTGACTAGGGGGCTGTCTATACGGCTTGACGTAAATGGGATCTTCATTTTCCGTCCTAATACAATGTTGGACTTGGTTCGTGAAACTTAATGGAATGCCGTCACAATAGCATATATCTTTATATTCTAAACATAATGTGCTAATGGCTTCACTTTCTTCAGCTGACATGTGATTCAAGCGAAGCTTCTGTAAGTTATCTGTTAATAAGTTCTCTATTTCAATATTATCAGTTTCTTTTAAGTTATTAACATCGCAATTATGTCTACAATCCTCATACGGTTCAACTTTAAAGGGTTTAGTAATGGCTAATTTAATTGGTTTGTCAAGGGTATTTTGAATTATTGTAGTAAAGTAACCGTCTTTACATTTAATTAAAGCGCTGGGCATACGCACGCCTTCAGTAAATTCTCTAAGATCCACTAAAGCATCACCGGAATGATAATTTGCAGGGATTTTAACTCTTTGTTCTGATCGAGGGGCTAACTCTAATATATGTTTATTCTTATCGCGCATAATTGGTATTACCGTAGTTTTGGTTTTCAAGACCTCATTTTTCAAATCTATTACTGCCTCTATGCTATGTAAAATATCATTACCTAATAAACCATCGAAGCTAGAGTCGACTTCATAGATATGAAATTTGTGAGTTTCATTAACATTAAAAGTCGGAAATGCTGGAATCAAAAGTACTTGTTCATGTCGGCTTGTACCATGAGTACTTCTTACTTCAAATGGGTCGTGATAAATATAATCGTAAAAATGATAATAGGCTTTTCCCGGATTGATAAATGATTTAGTACTACCCGTATCAATCATAAATTTGGCATCTATTTCTGGTATATATATGTACGGCAATTTAAGACATGAATCACAATTTAAATGTATTATTTTTCTATTTTTTCCGAGGCCAATAGTTGAAAATCCTCATTATTTTCCGTTGTAAATTCCTTGTTAATTTCTTCCGAATAATTCTCAACTTCATTTTCAGTAAGAGGGCTAAAATCGTTATAATATTCATTGTTAAATTGGTAATCGCAGGGAAATTGACTATCAACGTAATGGTCAAGGTCAAGCTCATTTAAATGAAACCCTTTTATATAGGCCTGGGCTGGAGGCGCTGTACGCATTGTGACGTCACTAGATTGAATTTTAGGTTGCTGAATACCGGATGCATGTAAAGGTTTATTGAAAGATTGATTCTGGTTGCTAAATGACTGTAGAGGTTTATTAAATAATTGTTGTTGGTTTCCAAATTGTTGAGGGCGCATCCCAAATTGTTGCGAACGTATCCCAAATTGTTGCGGACGATAACCAAAGGGTTGACCTTGAAATCCAAATCGTGGAGGTCGCATCCCAAATGGTTGACCTTGGAAGTTTCCAAAATATAATTTGGGTTGTGTATTTGGTTGCGCAAAAATAGGTTTATTATTATTAACAGGAGTATTATAATTATTTGTGCCGAATTTAAACGCTTGCGTATTATTTGGTACATGTTTACTGGAGGACGGCAGCAATGTTTTATTTCGGGCATTATATTGGTCATGGAAGTTGACCTCTTCTAATACAAACGATAAAGCTTCTTCCAAAGTGGACGGCGCTTTTAATCTCACAATACGCACCATATTTTCCGGTAGATTATAAAGGAACACGTTTAAAGACGTATTATTATAAATGATTATTTTACTTTCACGCATACTACTCGATAATCTATTAACTTTTGATATTAAAATACTACGCACTGATTGAATACGATTGCAAAAATCCAAAAATGATTCACCGTTTCTTATACGCATGGTTTCTAATTCAATAGCTAAACATTCTTCACTTCTGGGGTCTCCAAAATGTTGTATTAATAACGCCTTAAATTCTTCCCATGTAACAATATCCTCGCGCTCACTGATAAGCGCGGCTGCATTCCCCGCTAATCTACTCGTTATGGAATGCATTACATACAAGTTTTGCTCGTCACTTCCTTTGTATTTATTTATGATATATTCACTCTTACGTATAAAAAGATTTAAATGGCGCTTATCGCCGTCAAAAATAGGAATTATTTTAATCATTTCATTCGGAATCATAATAATTTTTACGTGATCTTCCATTTTAAGCACTATTAATTAGCTTACTTAACACACACTAATAATCAAAAGTACAAAAGCAAAAAGTATAGAGTTCCATAAAACACTTCTTAATACAAAGTAATAAGTATAATCATTAATCTATTAAAACTTTAAACAATTTATCTGATTACATTATTTTTTTGAATTCATCAACAATATTTTAATATATTTTTTTATAATATCACTTCAAATAATTTGTTCTATCACTAAACTAGCCTTACAGATTTTATGCAAAACCAGATAACGTTATAAAGCGAGACGTCCAATCGCAAAATAACAAAAAAGGGAAATAGGAAAGGAAGGTGAAAATTTGTACTCACCAGCTCGCCTTTCTCAATTTCAGCTCCAACATGACGAATTTGTTTGGTCCGTAGAATCACCACAGCTGCTTTCAGGGCCACCCGAACGCGTAACTCGAAAAAGTTTTACTTCGGAAAAACGCGAAGGACAGCGCAACTCTATTCGGCGATCCTACCGGCTGCGCCAGTCAAGTTTTTGGGAGCGTTATTATATTAAATAAAAGAGTAGAGTTACGTGTGAGCAGAAGCGCATGCTCTCATGTAATGTCCAATACTAATCCTAGTCGCTACATGTGGGACTTAACGCTACTTATATGCTAAGTTGACAAAAATGCATCGAAGGTTCTAGAGGGGCCACCCTAAACTGCAACGGTTCATTTTATGCTCTCACGGTGATCACGCGTTGTGGTTCAGGTTGCATAACTAGGTTCATATTTCTTTTATGTATTTTACAACATGCATAGGTACCTAGCACGGCACGTCCGATTGTGTATGAAGCAAGCAAGTTTGGTTTCTTGCAGCTAGTGTAGGTACTTACCGTACATACTTATATTTTTTTGTAACTTTCTAAGCGCTTAGTGGCTGCAGTACGGGTCGCGGGTTCGATTACCGCACGGAACATTTAATATGTTATGGGCGTTATGCCCTACAAATAATTGTGAAGACTTGGCACCGTCTTTTTCAGGAGCAATCGGAGAAATAGGTATTGGAGTTATAAAAATATAAAACCTATATTTTGTTGCGTCAAAACAAAAACAAACCTATTTAGGTAATTTTATTTTTTTATAAATTTGCCGTATACTGATTTCTCCTGAAACGTGGACGGTGCGGTTACAAATTACAAGTCTTCACAACTATTTGTTGGCCATCACATATTGTTCCGTGCGGGAATCGAACACGCGACACGTACTGCAGCCGTCAAGCACTTAGAAAGTTATAAAAAAATATGAATACCTATGTACGGTAAGTAGGTACCTGGTCTACCCACACATGCAAAAACTGCTCCAGACGTGTATACCTACCACATATTTACCTACATGTTTGTAATCACTAATACTGTAAATACGGTAGATACTTACTTCATTTCGATCATATGTTTGCCTGTTTCTTTACGCCAACCCCGTCGCTTCTTATTTTTATTTCTGTTATTTCCCATTACGCAAACACTAAAAATTCATGCAATTCAATATTTTTATTTTACGTCGTTCTGTTGCGTAATGTGTCCTGAGTGCAAAATGACACAGCCCTCCCGTACGGAAGCCGGAACAGGACTGAGCGCGGGTGGCGCGCGGCAGGGAACCAACTTTAATATAGCCGATATTTTATTTTATTTATTTTGGGCGGAAATTCAAAAAAGTAAATAACATAAGACCTGCTTTATAGTTAGTTCAGTAAATATAAAAAGTTTCATGATCTAATTTGAAGTATTGTAGGATTCCCAACGGTTTATAGTTCACTTTTGAGGTAACTATGAGATTTTTTTCTATCGAGAAAATTTTATGGAATCGTGTTTTCGCCAAACATAGGACTTAACAATAATCCTCAACTTTACCATATATTTATTTCAAAATTAATGCTGCAGTATTTTCGGCGTATCAGAGGATTTTGCTAAGCTATTTGAGGTAGTATAGGCTCTTAAAATTAGCAGTCTAAAACGTACAGATCTGATCTGATCTGAGATGCACCTATTAGAACAATGCGCGCGCGCATTGTTCTAATGCGCGCGCGCATGAGGAAATTCAAACTTTTTACGATTATAAAAACAACAATAACATTTTTTTTTTTCATAATAACATTATAATAATTTTACCAATCTGAAGCATCGTGACCTAGACGAGGTTCTATACGTCTTAACAACAATTAAACTGTACGTATACCTAAAACTGCCTTGATGGCATAATAGTCAAAACTTAAAATAGTAATTAAATAGCATATCGTATCACAGCATGGTAATTAAGGTAACCTACATGACTACGACACGGACTTAAATTAGCAGTCTTAAACTTTTAAAATGTACGTACATAAATATTTATCATAACAACGAAAACTACGTTAAGGAAGATATTTAAATTTCGCACTAGTTACTTAATTGAAAATAAAGCATATAACAACCAGCCTTCATAGTATTATCAATCAGTCCGACATCGTAACCTAGACGTGGGAGCACAAACTTAACAGCTATGAAATTATACGTAGACAATCCTTAAGTTCCTTCTTTGAGTGTTTATTAAAATTAAAATTGTTTCCCTAAATCTACTGATTGTAAACCACATGCAAAAAGAAAAGAAAATGAAGCAGCTATAAAGAAAAAAGAAAATTGTTATTCCGATAGGTCATCATCCGATTCTTCAGAAACATCAATAGTAGTGTGATGTGACTAAGAGTTAAAGTATGGATGATACTCTAAGGGAATTACTTCTGAGCGGCACATATCCATTAAGTCTTTATATTTAGCAGCAGGAACCATAATAGGTTCAGAATATGCAGGTTTTAGTTCAGTTTGTACCGTGTTCCTCGTGTTACCGCGAATCACTAAAATATCATAATCAGGTTGAGTCAGGTCATATTTAAAAAACAATTTGTTAAGATCACTACAAATTGTTGCATGAACTTCTCTAATGTTATTCCAGTTAATTTTTTTGCCCTTAATGTCTTTCATCCAGACCTTATTATTAACAAGACATTTAAAGTCAAATACGTCATTCTTAGTTACGTTGCGGACAACATAGGGCTCTCCTTCGTTCTTGGCCCATCTTACTAATAAACGCCACTCATGAGGAGTGTAAACAGTTTTGGTATGAGAAGCTCTCTCAATGACAGAGTGGACACTGTCACCCTCATTTTGGGTGTGTCCTTTCTATAAAAACCGGTGTGTTATGCATATGTTGAACTGTTTTGCGGTATAAACTTACAATGAAAATACAAAACGGTAACAATTTTGGCCAGCACAATTGTCTGATCAAAAGCGAAACTAGAAGCCTTATAAACCCGACCTTTTCTACGATACTGAACGGCTCGTTATCTAGAGCAATCATTTCTAAAATTAAATAATGATATTTCTTGGCTTTCTTTCTTATTTATCAATTTAAACTCCTCTGGATGTTTGGACTTCAAATGATTACTCATAACTGTACCTAATGAATGACAAAAAAAACATACTTTAAAATATTATAGGTACCGATTCACAATGTGCATCAATAAAAAAAAAGCTAAAGTCAGAAACTTGCATTCATAAAATTGGTGAATGTCGTTTTATTTAAAGAATTTAAACTAATTTAAAGTAAGGCCGTAGTATTAGGTACCTAATGAAATTAAAATGAAATGACACATCGACCAAAATTTATTTAGGTATGCTGGTAGTTACCTACTAAGTTTGTTTATGAACAAAATCAGTTTAAGAATATAAGAAAATTCATATTTTTTTGGTTTTCATATCTTATCGTTCAATTGAAGCAAAAACATAACCTCTAAAACTTACGTAACTGCTTTTTTTCCTTCACCACCTCGAGAAATTTTAACCTGACAATGACACAATAAACATACCGCGTACTTGTTATCGTCACTGTTTACCGTCTGTGTTTTTGATGATGACATTTCTGGTTAATCTATTAGAATTCAAACATAAAATCACGACGACAAGTGATAAACAATGAAATAAACAACAAACGAACTGAGAAACAAACACAAACTGACACGCGCGATAACACTCGAACGCCCCCGAGTCGACCCGATCTCCGCTTACGTGCGACCCGAATGCGCCTGAATATTTCCGATCTCGTTCACCGCGCCAATATTCAAATCAAACTGATCGCGTCAACGCAATAAAGGGCCGAATATCCGGCAGCCGGATATCCGGCACTCCGGCTTAGTAGCTTGCCGAATATCCGGTATCCGGCCAAACTACTATCCGTTTCATCTCTATTATTTACGATAGCGGACACAGCAACCAATATTAGGTGCAGACTTCTTAGCTAATCATAAGTTGTTACTCGACTTGAACGGACGAAGGCTAGTGGATCAGGTTACTAATTTATGTACGAGAGGAAATCTCTCCAGTTCCACTGAGCCCACTTTAAAGACCATCACTGATAATTGCCACTATTATGAATTGTTGAATAAGTTCCCAGAATTAACTAAGCCTGTTTCATATAAGGAGACACCTAGGCATGGCGTTTGCCATCACATAGAGACAACAGGTACTCCGGTGCACGCACGAGCGAGACAGCTACCCCCAGACAGGTACGTAAAAGCCAAAAATGAATTAAGGGTTATGCAAGAGCTTGGGCACTGTAGACCGAGTCACAGCGCTTGGGCAAGTCCCCTGCACGTAGTACCCAAGAAGGACGGTAACATTAGGCCATGTGGAGATTATAGACGTTTAAACGCGATTACTAAACCGGATCGCGACCCTGTGCCCCGTCTTCATGATTTTACGTATGTTTTGGCTAATAAGAAGATTTTTACAAAGTTAGATATTAACCGAGCACATTGTATACCTGTCGCGGAAAAAGACAGAAAAAACTGTGATAACACCTTTTGGTTTATTTGAATTTCTGCACACGCCCTTTGGATTACGTAATGCCACCCAAACTATTCAGCGTTTCATGCTGAGGTGTATGTTGGAATGAGACACGTACAACCAGTTCAACAGTTTATTGTGGACTGCCCGTCCGACACAATACGCACACATGCGTGTGCGCGCTCATTGATACACTACAATCCTCTACCCTTATTCTATAATTATCTCTAATTAAATACATACAAAATAAACAAACTAAATGGTGTGGCTACTTATAATTTACACAAGCTACCCTAGTGGGAAGTACAGCTAGCTGGGTAGGCAACACTATCGATGGCGAGATCCTTAAAAGTTAACCTTATTTTGAATAATTCTTAACATTCGAACCGTACCTTAATGCTAATAAATATATAATATTAATAAATATATAATGTTAATAATTATACGTAGGAGGATTATTTATTCGGCATTGCCGCATGGGACGGGACCGGGTCGGCTCAAGAGTAGGCAAGCGCGACGATTGAGTTAATTCCTGTGTAGGTTGCTCCTCAGTCTTCGAACAGTTCATGAGCATCAACCTTATCGTCCACCGTGACTACCTGTGACGTGTTTCCATCTAAACGGCTCGGGCTGGGCCCTCCACCATCTACGGCTTTTTCCCCCTTGCTACGAGGAGGACTCGACGGACTAATGAGTGAACTTCCTATGCTTAAGCTGATCGATATGTTTCTGCGACTTCCTACCTATCGCATCGACTACCCTATAGTCAGTAGCACCTATCTTTTCTGCTACTTTGCCCTGCACCCACCTATCACCTCCCCTGTACTGGCGGAGCCAAATCTCTTCCCCGGGACACAGGTCACGTGTCCCGCTTGCGCCACCTGTCTGCTGTTGCTTTTGTTGGGTGTTCCTAACCTTAGTGCCTCTATCAGGTCTCAACGAGTCTAGTTTGGTTCGCAGCCTCCGGCCGCACATTAGCAACGCCCGGTGGCTTGTAGATTGCCACAACAACTGTGTTAGTCCCAAATTTAACTAACATACAGTTGCATTCACAAAGAAGTGGCTCTTCTATTGTGTAATAATGTTCATTACGGACCATGACTACCACTCCATCATTCTGATTCAAAGTTCGGCTCGTTTTATAGGAATTATATCCGTTTATAACAGGAAGATTAGATACTTGACGGAGCCAGCACTCCGAAAATACTATAACGTCGCATTTGAAGCTCAATCTAGACAAAAGCACTGAAAATTCATCGAAATTACGATTGATACTTCTTATATTTTGTTGTAAAATTTTGATATAAGCTGTTGGTATGTATTTGGAGCACTGTTCTGGCTCACAACTAAGAGAGACAGAAGCATTAAATTGGTCCAAGTTATTTAATATGTCATTTACCGCAGCGAATGTTGTTATTTATAATAATAATAATAATATTCTTTATTTTTCAGACAACAATGATCCAAAGTGTTAGTAAAACAATAAAATTACTTATTTCTAGTGTTAGTAGCTAATATATTATTTATAACACTCGTAGGACAATTTGAGAAGGACATAGGAAGTTTAAGATTACTCTCCACATTGTATACTATTAAGATTAAGATGCAGAACTCAAAAATAGTGCACGAATATAGCACACCTGAACAAGGATTCAGCCAGCCTGGCGTGCAGACATGGCACATGTGTAATATTGATTTATCTCCAGGGAACTAAAACCTGATTTTTTGTAAGAATGGGTGTGTGTGTTGTTTGTAAGTGTGATGTTAAGAATAGGCAAGAAGATGTGGAGTGTATTATGTGCAGTGTATTGACATGTTTCCTTATACAAAATCTAAAAACATGTTTTCTTATACAAAATCTAAAAACAATAGCAAGCAGTTTATCTGAGAACATGAAGATTCATATGATCTTATCTAAATCCTCAGAATTTTTAATTTGAAAGGGTGAGTCACCTTCGTTCCTCCGTATATAAATTCTTCCAAAAGAAATCCAGCACCCATGAAAACCTTGTCTTTTAGTAAGTTGTCTGGATAAGTACCTAGAACAGCTGTTGTGTCTTTGCTGTCAGAGAATCAGATACATAAATGTTTTGGGGGACTCCTTTAATCTTAATGTCATTAGTATTTAATGGCAGCCCTTTTTTATTTTTGTGATTTATTGTATTTGATCACCGCACCAATAATATCAGACTTTCTTGCAACAGTTGTAAAGTCAACTACAACTGTTTCAGTTTTACCTTTTGTTCTATATAATTATGTCGCGTATTTCCGTTGTGTTTACATTTAAATTAAGTGGAATCGCCGCTCCAAGTTCCACAACCATTCCCATAATTTGTAGCTTTGTTTCCCGTTCCGTCTTAGGAATATTTCGTATTTCGAGGGTCGTCGCTTTAGAGTCCTTTTCATAATATTCTAATTTTTGTTCCACCAAAGAAATTTGTTTTTTTTAGGTTTTGTTTTCATGTTGGAGTTGCAACCTCCACAAACATCGCCAAATCCCAAAGTCACATACTGATGACAACCACCACAGAAACCATCATCCATCGTCCATTCAAGTCAAATTAAGTTGAAATATGTGTTATAACAAGAACAAGTACGAGAAGAACAAGTTTAGTGACGTGTTATAATATGTGCTTATACTTATGTGTTTTCAATGGCGTCATCATGATGAATACTGTGGACTCCAAGGGGTAAATTTTTTTTTATAGCAGAGTATGTCGTCGTGGTGACCACCCTTAACTTTTTGTGTTCTATTTGTATTAAGTTTTTGTTTGTGTTTTATAGATTAGTAATTCTAAAAGATTTCAAGACGCTACCTTGAAAAATAGGTAACCGCACCATTGTGTAATGTATTGTGAAGATGTAAGCGAGTAGAAACTCGGATTAAGAAGTTGTTTATATTTTGCTGTTCAATCGTAGGACAATCATCAGATTTTGTGTTGTTGGCCAAGCCACAATGAAGCCACGAGAGGACAGCAGAATATAAACCGAACGATAATTGTAACTATTATAAGGTCTATTAATTGAAAATTTGTAACCTCATTATTGTATGTCGATTTATCACATTTAAAAATAAAGTACCTACAGAAAATATAGGAACCGATTGTGATACAAAAAAAACCAAACACTGCTTGTACCTTTTGTAATAATAGCGTGATAATATAGCTTAAAACTTTTAAATCATAACATTGTATCAAGCAAACATTGTAAGTAGCGCAATCGCACACCAGCAAGGGATCTGGTTACAATATTGTTCATTGCAATGAAATTATGTCTAAGCAAATTTTTTGTAACTCGTAGCTCTGATAAACATGTATTTAGATTTAGTCACAATATTTGATCGTAGAAATTATTTGGTAAAAAACCTTTAGTTTTTTAATAAAAGGGGAGGTGTAGGGTTTATGTTGCGGCATCCGTGGCTTCTTATGGACCCGAAAAAGTTTTCTATCGGGTCTTGATTCAGATGCCGCAACCAAACTGATGTTACACCATATTTTGTTTGCATTCTTTTTAATAGTAATTCTATTCCTTCTAGTGTCCATACCCAATTGTTCAATGTGGGAACATATTCATTGTTGGATGGGGTTAGGGTTAATAAATTTCATGTCTTTCATTATAATTTTACATTCCTTCCATGTTTTGTGATGGATAGAAGTTGGTGTCGCAGGGCCTAGAAGAGGTTTCCCATGTTTTTTTCTTTTGCCAAAGCTGCCGTTTACTGAATCGAAAAGCTTGTCGAAGAATATCAGGATGTCTGCAGTGTCTTTGGCTTCTTTAGGAAGTATACCTTTATCTGTAAAAAAAAATAGTTGTTAAATAATGTTTTATTGTCTGATCTGCATACCTAATGTAAAACTATAGTAAGTATTTAATATTGTCATCATCATCTTCATCATATCAGCCGTAGGATGTCCACTGCTGAATATAGGCCTCCCCTATAGATTTCCAATAGGATCAGTTGGAAGCGGCTTGCATCCAGTGCGATCCTGTGGTCTTCATCAAATCAAATCAAATCAAATCAAATCGTATATTTGTGATACATGGGTAACATGTAGGTGGTCATTACATAATTATATACATCAATCGTCTGTCCATATAATATATATATTTATTGTAATTATCAAAAAAGAACATGATATATCAGTATGTAAAGACGTGCTGATGACATTTACCTGCTAGATAGCCCATATTCGATGCCACAGTTTGACTAAAAACTTGTGTAGCATTTTTGACCTTCATCCGGGGAATTTTGCTCGGGTCACAGTGGGCATCTGTCAATTTGGGCACTAATCGGATTCCTTTGTACACTGGGTTTTCTTTATGCAAGGCCATGATATGAGCCCATTTTGCAATTTTTACTTCTCCACCGGTTATATATGTCAAATGTTTTGAAATCAAGTTATTCCGTATGCATTTTATCAGATGGGGTGGGTCATATAGTGGTATGATATTTGGTTGTTTATGATAAAACTGTTATCTAGGGGCTCTTCTCCTTTTCTCAATAGGTTACCTCTTGTCTCCTGCAAAAGATAATTTATGCAGTTCACATTGTTTGTGCCTTGGTCGCACACAGTTGCTACAACAATAAGACCGGCATTTTGTAGCTCAATAATGACGGATTTTAACTGCTTTGCAAGTTCAGGCCCCTTTGTTGCAGCTTGTGAAAAAGTGTATGCAACAGGTTGCTTATAGTTTTTTAATAACCCTCTTACCATAAACACCTGCGCATGATCTGCATAATCTGGTTGTGTATCTAGGCCATTTGTTACAAACCCACAAACTTTGTCCTTTCGTTCATTGTATGTCACATTGGGTTTAAGTGACATTTCGTCAAACAGAATAATACATATTTTATGTTCTAACTTCATTTTTTCAGTAGCTTTCTTTATTTGCTGAATCATATTTTTGTTGATTCCTGGATTTATATCTGCCATATTAAGCAACTTAAGGAGAGTTTGGCGTGACGGCAAGATAAATATTTTTCTAAGAAATCTGTACCCTTTTGGGCTCTGTTTGAGGAAGGACAAAGCAATAATTTTTTCCTTTAGCGTGAAACGACGACCTTTGTTACCTTTCTTATGCTCTCTGAACTGTAATAATGTCAAAACTTTTGATGTGATAGGTAATTTTTCGAGTGTTTTCAAAAACTGTGGATTCGTCGTTAGATTTTGCAGCTCCTTGATTTTCTTTGCCTGATGTTTGACTTTGTTGCGTTGACTTGCTTAGTTTTACTCCAACTAGCACAAGTTTTCTATATAAAGCATGCTCAGCTTTAGTTACAGCAACGCGTTTCACCCGCCTTGTAGTAACGATAGTTCGTTGTTGCTTTTTGTGATGCCCTGTAATGAAATAAAACAAATATTATGGAAAATTATTTGGAATACATAAGTAATTTAGTATTGTTTTGATGGTGGAATGAGTTTTTTACCATAAAAATAGGGCCATAATAGTAATAAATACAGTTGCCCTTTACATTCCAGGGCCACGGTGTCCTATTTAGACAGTCCCGCGACCCCAGCAGGCATTTGACCCTATAGGCAAAATACACTTACTTACCAAGAAGAAGAAGATCTTTACTTACCAAGTTTTTTATTTTATTTTGTGCATCTTCCACAGCAATTGTAGCATGCAGATGCAAAGGCACAGTATCCCTGGATACTGTGTCACATCTGTGTGAAGTATCAGGTTCTGAAATGATAATTATTCATTTATTACTTGGTTATAAATTAATGTGTAAATAGATAATCATTTTATCATATTATTGAAATTGTTTTATGTACTTTTCATTTCGTTTTATAACATTAATTTATTGAGAATTTATCAAAAAGATATTCTCTCGTTGTATTGTTTTTATTACATAGGTTTATCGAGGATATACTTCTCATGGAAATTGAGCGTAGGCTGGTCACACCGAAGAGTTCAACGCATGACTGTTGTCACGCCATCTTGCGTATCGTAATAAAACTACGTAGTCACAAATTATGGATACTGCCATCTCTTATTGATTTTCATAAAAGTCACACATTATAATGAACCTAAGTTAAAATGTCAGTGTCATGTATTGGTCGGCAATACATTTGGTGTCCAACCTTATTTTGCATACTTATTGTGGTGTTCACTAGTAACACTAGTTAGGGTTTAGAATAAAACCACCAAATTATCAGTAAGTAGATGAATCACTTTAAGGGTACGTGCACTCGCTGCCCGGGATTAGTGGGGACTGTGTGGACGTATTCCTAAAGAGCCCACGCTACGTTTATTAGTATATCACATCTCTTCCTTTTTATATGAAAATATTTATTTCAATTAGGCCATTAGAGGGCACTTTAGGAAATGTGATATTTCATTTTCCCATTCGCTAAGGTAGTTTGTATGGAGAAGAATGGGGAAGAAACTCCATACTTACTCTTTTTAAAATGTTTTACAAAAATGTGTACTTATATATTAAGTTTAAGTACATATCTGGAATACAATTATTTTCATATTCATATCTTTATTTGCATTACTTTTATATGTTACCTTAAAATATAAATTATGCTAACATACGAGTAGGTACTCAATATTAAAATTAAAACAATGTCAGATAAATTAATAATGTTAATAGACATAATTAAGGTGCAAATATAGTAGGCATATACATTGCCTATAGGTAGGTACTATAGGTACATTGCTTATTTAATTTTATAATAAAATTAGTTTTAAGTACAATAGTTACAATATTTAGCATTCTATTAGACTTCGTCATTCATTATTTTAAAGTACAGTGACAATATTTCCATTTAAAATTTAATTACATTTTAGGTACTTTAAGTACTTGCACTATTTAGCATGAACCTTACTTTATTGAATTATTATACTTAATTTTAAAATACGGTTCGTAACTTTTTATCTTACGTTTTGTGATTTCAATTTACCAGTTTTCATTACCCTTATTTGTACCTTCTTTAGACATGATGTTCGTCATGTGTCGGTAGTCTTGACCAGTCGTCATACCTTATATTTCGGTACGCTGCGGTGTTGATTAAATTACGGAGGTATATTATTTTCGTTCATCATGTTCTCTACATGTACCTATTTTTCTCAATCCCAATTCTCAATGTGGAACTTTTCTGCTACCTTCGTTTAATAAATCTGTTTATGGTTAATTTGAATGGTTGTATCAACTTCGAGATCTGTTTATGGTCATTTATCTCCACTTCACCTCTGAACGATCTTCCATAAAACAGCTCTGATGGTGTTTTCTGTGTAGTTGAGGTGTACTAATATACATCATCAAGTACTTTAACAAATCACCTTTTTCGCATCGATTAATTTCTTTTCGCATCGATTAATTTCTTTTCGCATCGATTAATTTCTTTTCGCATCGATTAATTCTCATTTGTTTAAGGATATCCCTGTTGTGTCTCCCTTGTTGTGTCTCCCCATCTTAACTTGGTCTAGTAGAGGACCTTGTTTATTCCCTTTTCAATACAGAATGTCTAGAACTCTTGAGACTACAAAATTATCTATCAAACTCAGATTTTATACCAGGATTTCGGTTGTTCAATACCTTTACCGTATCCTGTTATGTAGAGAGAAATAATTATTTACTTATCAGTCTCTTTGTATCGACTGTAATAGAGGATAATCAGATAATCTTCAGCAGGCAGTGGATTCAAAAATCAAAGGAGCTCTTTAAAACGATTTCATGAGTTCATATTTAATTATTTATATTGAAGCGGTATTCAATGGTGCAATCGTTTTAAGGTTAATATGGATTACAACTTTTTGCTTGCCTTCGAAAGCCCCTTAAGTCACTCTCAAAGTTTACATTTTGTGCGAGATATATACATATTATAGGGTAAGGCTTATGAATACTTATGATCCGTGAAAAGTTCATATATTCATACCCAAGCAAATGATTGTTTTTTGGTCTTTCTGACAGTTTCAACGTCTATCAGACTCTTGTTTCTGAAGAACAAGATGATATTTGTTTTATTGAATTAGTAAGTACTTACACTCCTTTAACTAACAGAGCGTGTTTACTTGGCTTTGATATTTTGGGTCATAGTAGTGAATACTATGATTTTTATTCGGGAGGTATAAACCGTTGCCCGCGCAACAATGTTCAGTACAAATTACTGTTTTGTCATAGAACGTTTGCTTCTGATTGGGCATCATTTTTAAAATGACAATGATCTCTATTTTCATTTAAGTAAAGTTGCTGTTCGGTTGCAGCCATTGGCAAGTTTTTTTTTTTTTTTTTTTTTACTTGGCCCACACTAGGAATTTCTCCTGTGTCGTGGGTGCGTTTACAAACATTCAAACTCGCATCCACAAACAGCCAAACCCGGAACAACTACCTTAGGCCATACAAACATTTGTTCCGTGCGGGAATCGAACCTGCGACACGCAGCGCAGCAGGCAATCACTCAACCATTGCGACAACCGCGCTGTCAATTATGTAAGTATTCTGTTTGCGTTATGGTTGCTTTTTGGTTTGCTGTCAGATGTACCTAAACCAGCATTGTGTGCTTGAACATTTTAATGAAATTTATTTAAATGTAACATAACTTTACATTTAATGTTACTGACCACTTGTTTATCTGTGCTCAATTTTACTTTTTATTCTATCTGTTCACTTTTGTTGTACTTTGAATAAACAGTGTGCTCGTGAAGCCAACTTAATCAGTTAGTTTTATAATATTTACAACATTTACAGCACTGTTCTTTCCAACATACGTCAAGTGAATCTTATAGACATTTTTTAGCTTTTCTTTCTTATTTTGCAAAATGCAAAATTGGCATTTTTGTGTAAATTTCTATATAAATTTTGGCTCTATTAATTTTAACTTCTTGAGTGGTGTGTTTTTCGATTGCTTTGAATGTATTTCTTAAGTGGTTTAATGCCTGATACCAAAATCTCAGAAACTAAACGGTTTCAGAGTTAATTTCTCAGAAACTAAACGGTTTCAGAGTTAATTTCTCAGAAACTAAACGGTTTCAGAGTTAATTTTACAAAATCTGTTTTTTTTTAGTAAATCATGTTCTACACTCATAATACTTTAATGTCGTCTATACAGGTGACAACTTAATCGCAAAACCCGCTAAAGCTCTTGCTTATAGCTAACGTTGAGATTTTTGTATTATTTCAACATGATAAAATGCGTTGCACAACAACCACTTTTGATATATTGCTCCATAGTGGGCAAGTTATGTTTTTATAATAATAATAACTTCGTTCGTAGCACGCATAAACAAGCAAATAAATGTTTAGTATCGATTTGATTTTGATTATCATTAGGCTTTAAATTCGGAACCATCAGGTAAACCAAAGACTATGGTTTATTTCCAGATTTAATAATGTCCATTTTACCAGTTTGTCTTATTTATTAGGTATTTTTCTTTGATCCCAATGAATTGGAATCATCTATAAAACTGACAACTGGAGGAATTGTTTCACAAATAGTTTTAATTTGACGTCCTCGAACTTTGGTATTGACTTAACACCTTTTACTCTAAAATTAAATAAAATGAGCCATTTAGCAGATGTTTGGCAACTCATGAATGTCCTGTCTGGACTCTGGAGTCGTTTGTTAGTAGACTATAAGTTATGCTTCGTGATCAAAATTCATGACTTGAATTTTTGTCATTTAAAATCTACAGTTAGATTCAATGATCATTTTCATGTTAACCTCATCTTTTGGCATTATTGATTCTACTCTAGTCATTTGACGAGAGACATTTTATGTTTTGGCCGATGAGAGGTAAACACTTTTCTTTTATTGGACCTTGTGTTGCAGTAGTTCTGGTTTTACCTTTTGCCACACTTTATGCGATTTGTATGATTTGCAGGGCTTTAGCCACTGACTATTACCTATGTGATCTTTATTGCCATAACTGCACCAAAGATTAACTTCTTTTTAGTGAGATATTTGGTTTCATTTGTGTTATTTTTATTAAGGCTGGGTTTGGTTGCATTTGTGCTCTATTGTTAGTTTGTTTAACGGCCTTTTTACAGTTTTAAGAGATAACTATTGTTCTTATTTTCAATTCTTGGTGTATCACCGAGATTCAAAATATTATTTCTTTTTTAAATCGAGATAAGCACTATATAAAATAGCAGTAAAAGAATGTCAAGGTTGTCTCGACAAATTCGTATTGTTTTCACCGGGACATAAGTACAATAAAGTTTTTGAAGTTAAATAAGCAAATTGTTTACAACAAATTTATTGGTCGTATCCGGCCAATCACAAAGAGTTCTGTGAGTTCTGATAACATAGCACTTAAAGAAACTGTAGCTTGCAAGTCTCACCAAGGGTTTCTTTATAAGTCCCCGTTAAGTGTCAACTAAGCAAAGCGGCCACTTGAATTTATACACGTTGGAGCTAGGGATGTACGATACTTGCATCGATACTTTGGATTATCCGGAATCGTGACCACGCGATACGATTATAGGATCGTGTTGTATGGCTACGATCCGATTAACAATAAAAGTAATCGAATTGCATCGTATTTATTTCTTATTTTGTTTTTGATGACAGCACAAAATGCATTTTAGATTTAGTCAAAATCATTAGCCTTAACAGATTTCATGACACTTGTTCAGTTTTAACAATAGAGGAGGTAATATTTAATTTTATCTCCATTACTTCGAGTTTGTCGAAGGGGCACTTGGTTAAAACTGGAATTTACGAGAAAATGTTCTCGTAGGCACATTGATTTTATGTATTGAAGATTTTTTCGATACATAAGGTTTTGATCGGAAATAAATTCCGACAACTGGTATTCTACGAGAAATTGATCTCGTTGGTTAAAACTGGAATTTACGAGAAAATGTTCTCGTAGGCACATTGATTTTATGTATTGAAGATTTTTTCGATACATAAGGTTTTGATCGGAAATAAATTCCGACACTGGTATTTTACGAGAAATTGATCTCGTAGGATTTTCTTCTTTTTTTTCGAATTTGTCTTTCCATAATGTGGTTTGCAAACGGATTTGGTCAACAATATGTAGGTACAAGTAGGTATATTTATATTTTGTACCTCTATTTTCATGGTTTTAATCCATTTAATTAATGTCGGAATACAGAGACGAATCAACATGTCGTAACTTCCTTCCGACATTCGGTTCTTTTTACTAGTATTTAGTGACGTAATTACTCAGTTCATTGATCTATGCTGCACATCCCTCAGCTATATCGCTGACGTAGATTTGGCATAGGTTATTTTATTAGTTAGGTAACAATATATCTAATGATAATTGTTGGTCGAAATATAAAACAGATATGGAAATAAACAGTATTCATTAAATACTGTATTTGTATTATATTTTGTATTTACATAATAATATATTATTTTAGTTTCATGTATCCTAGAATAGAATATTCTTAATTATGTACACCATACAAGTGGCATTCATACAAAAAAAAACATTTCACATAGGATGACAAAATGGGCGGTCTTATCGCTAAAAGCGCTTTTCAAGACCTAGTTTATTATTTAGTTAAATATCTACATACTTAATAAACATAGTTACGAAAAAAATCTTGATTAATACTGAATTTCGCTATAGTAATTGGTTCGCCCCTATTAAGTAGGCTTGGAACTTTAACTTATCTAGCGAAATGTTAGAGTACCAACATATAGGTACACTTCTGCCTAATCCTACGGTGATTACAGGCGTGATTTCATGATGATTTTTGACACTAAATTTCATTTAGATCACCGATGGAATTATAGGCGTGATGTTATGATGAGGCTTGTTACCAATTTTCACTGAGATCACAGTCACTATTATTCAGTTTTTTTTTTTTTTTTCATAATTTTGTTGTTGACCAATTTCCATAAGCAAGTACATAATTTCACTTACTGCGCTTTTACTCGTCGCCAATGTGGTGTTCACTAGTAACACTAGTTAGGGTTTAGAATAAAACCACCAAATTATCAGTAAGTAGATGAATCACTTTAAGGGTACGTGCACTCGCTGCCCGGGATTAGTGGGGACTGTGTGGACGTATTCCTAAAGAGCCCACGCTACGTTTATTAGTATATCACACTTATAAAAGCACGATTACCCGTTTGCTACTAGTAAGATTGTCAACCCCAAACAAAACTCCCACGCACGCCTGACGTCGCGTTACCCCTCTCAGCCCTGCTCCACCCCGCGCAACCCCGCTGCGCGCATTCCCGCTCTACACCGCACAGCCCCGCTTCACCCGGCACAGCTCCACTAAGCCCGACACCGCTGTGCCCCGCTTATCTCCATGCACCATACATTTTAATGTATATCTTCTCAACTCCGCTAACACTGTTTCCACTGAATCGGAGCGGAGATGAAATGTGTATTTTGAGCAATGTGATTGGTCAATTTTTATAAGTCTCTGCTCAGCTCCGCGCAGCTCAGCTTCTGTGGAAACGCAGCCTAAAGCTGACATAACGAAACATCATTAAGCCGTAATGTCGCATGGTGCGTCCGCTGCTCCGGTCCGCCGTATTTAAGCTCGAGCTAGTGATGTGCTCGTGGAGGTTTGACAAAGTCTATCGACAAGAAAGTCGACTGCGAGTTGTTATATTACTATTTCAGATTTTTCTTCAATTTGTTAACTCTTGTAATCCGGTTGGAAGGCCGATGTGGTTCTATGTGGTGTGTTGCTATGTGGTGTGGTTCTATGCATATTTACCCATTTTTATTATTTTACAGCGTAGTAGTGCGTAACCAAAGATCGTGAAGTAAGTTCATTAATGTTGTTAGCTATTTAAACTCTAAATACTATAAGTTTATGTATTTTTAAGATATTTACAGTATTTTTTTAAATTACACAAATGTATTAGGTAAAATTAGTAAGTTATTTGACTTGTTTAAAATGCTAAAATGGCGCTAACGGATATTGCGATGTCGCTTGACTATTTGTCTGGTAGAGGGGGATTTTAGAAGTTCGAGGCAGCGCCATTTTAGCAAGGCAGTAGTGGTTGAACTGTGGAAGTGTAATGAGCTCTGTAATACGTGTGTAAGTACAGTGAATTGTAATAATATAATTATAAATGTAATGTTGTAGTTCATTATTTTGTGCTTATTTTTGATGGTCTGATACCCAGTAAATAAATCATGCTTATCTGTTCTAATGCAAGGTTTTTATTTCTCTTTTGCTCTGGCTAGTCTTACATTTCAGAAGTGAGATAGATAACTTATGCCCTAACTACTGTAAATTGTTTTTGAACATTTTTTTTCTCTTTCTTATTTTATTCTATTGCATGAAATCTTTGATTAACCTACAAAACGGTTTGAAGTAATCCAAATAAAGGGTTATTTGATCCTGTCTTTGATTTAGCTTGTTTAGTTTGTTCTCCAAAACATAGGTGTAGTTTTAGTGTAGGCATTTTGCAACATTTTTTGTCCGTTGATTTCTTATTTCAGTAAATCATGGATAACGTGCATCAGTTGTCGCCTCTTGGGCAATCTCACGCTGTATCGTGGCATGAGTGCCGCCAACGTTCCGTGGTCGTGGAGAGGCACGCGTTGCGGGTCCACGTCCACGATAGGCGCAGTTGTCGGTCCAGGAGCCGATCACTCAGCCAGCCCCGGAATAAAAGACGCAACTCGAGACCGAATGCAGCCATAGATCACGTCAAGAACAACGATCAGCAGCCGAACGATGTCAGTTTCTAGAATACTTTGGTATCTCAGTGTACCCGAACGCCCTGGTAAAAGTGCAGTAATAAGGTACAGTTCCTTTTTGTCTTTTCATGAATTTAATCATTAGTAATTTAGATAAATTTAAACTTAACTTTCGCTATTATTGTTTTTGTACCTAATGAAATGGATTGATATTTTAAATGAAAATGTTTTTAAACAAGTTGGTGCTTTAATAGTTAGTGAGCTTACTTAAAATTGGTAATTTTATACTGATGGTTCACCTTTATAATTAATACTCGTAAGGTTTTGTTTTAACCAATGAAACACACATACTTTGTTATTTTATTTCACAATTGAAAATCAGTAGTCCAGATAACGGTTTACTCGTTTACAAAATTACTGTTCCAGCTAAACTCTCGCAGTCGCAGCATCAAGCAGCGTAATGTCAGCAGTGTCTGTGGCATCCGTTGTCATGCCCGACGTGGCAACCGGAGCGGTGCGAGCTGCAGCCGGAGTGGTTCGAGGTGCAGCCGGAGCGGTGCGAGGCGCAGCCGGAGCGGTACGAGGCGCAGCCGGAGCGGTGCGAGGAGCAGCCGGAGCGGTGCGAAGCGTAGCCGGGGCGGTGCGAAGCGCAGCCGGAGCGGTGCGGAGCGCAGCCGGAGCGGTGCGAAGCGTAGCCGGGGCGGTGCGAAGCGCAGCCGGAGCGGTGCGAAGCGCAGCCGGAGCGGTGCGAAGCGCAGCCGGAGCGGTGCGGAGCGCAGCCGGAGCGGTGCGAAGCGCAGCCGGAGCGATGCGAGGCGCAGCCGCAGCGGCACGAGGCGCAGCCACGTTGACGTCGGCCACAGGAATAGCGGAACTAGGAGCGTCCGCATCAACACGAGGCTTTTTCAGGGTAACACTAATGTTGCCGAACAGGTCAGTGGTAAAATTTTATTGGCACAAATGTTAAAAGAAGTTGTTCAGACCATGGAAACTGATGGAAACAATGAACGTTTCCCTGTTTTAATGTTATACCCGAATTTGATCCATCGAAACGAAATCAAACGATAGAAATATGGATAAACAAAGTAAATGAGTGTGCACAAATTTATAACTGGTCGGACAGGCAAACAAGTCATTACGCACTGCCAAAGCTTGTAGGTTTTGCACAAAAATGGTACCAAGGACTTCCCAGTGTTATGTTTTCCTGGTCTGAATGGCAAGACAAATTACATTCCACTTTTCCAAGTACAGTGTACACTATAGTTATTGTCAGATATGCTTGCTTGTAAAGCGCGTTTTGGAGAGTCATTAGAGGAACATTTTTATGACAAAACAGTGTTACTAAATAGATGTAACATTATCGGCAAGAATTCCATTGACTGTATACTTTTTGGTGTTGAAGATTGTTCCATAAACACAAGTGCGGAAGCAGCCCAGTATTCTGATCTCGATAAATTATTATTGTATTTGAAGGGAGTTTAAATTAACAAGAGAATCGACAAAACGGTGCGGCAGGCAGGCGTAATTGACAATAAACGTAATAAAACCTATAGAACTAAAACCAATATGACAGAATTCACACCTAAATACTACAATTGTGGTGAAGAAGGCCACACGTACTATGAGTGTAAACAAACAATCAAACGGTGTACACCGTGCTTGTAATAAAGTGGGACATTTAAATAACGACTGTCCCGGTAAAAAGGATACAACTCGGCGGATACAAAGCGGTTTTAGGTATATCCGTAGAACATGAAAATGACTGCAAATATTTTAAACTAGCTTTAGTTAATGGTACAGCACTAGATTGCTTTATTGATTTCGGAAGTCAATGCTCCATGCTGAGAGTCGGTTGCCCGTAACTTAACAACTATATGGTCGAAGAATGACTTGCCAGTTTTGAGAGGTTTTCGCGATTCCATGGTTAGTTGTTCAGGAAAATATGACGTAAACATCGAAATAGATTCCGTGAAGGCAGTACCAATGCTTAGTCTCTGATCACTTATTACAAGTTCCGTTATTGTTGGGTCAAAGTTTACTTAGCAGGAGCACGTTACCTCTGTCATATTTATAGAGCTTAGCTAATAGTATTTTTTGAGCCACATAGTCAAATGCCCTGGTCATATCTATATACATAGCCATCACTGGTTTTCTACTGTCCATGTTATGGTATACTTTTTCAAGGAAGTTGAATACATCCATATTAATGGTTTTAGTTTTTCTAAAGCCTATTTGTTCCTTACAAAATATATTATTCTTTTACAAATAATTATAAATACTATGATAGAAGACTTTCTCAAAATTTTAGAAAATATTCGTATTAGCGCTACAGGCCTGTAATTAGAAATATCAGTTTTATCTTCCTTTTTATGTACCTACTGGCTTGACTATAGAAACTTTTTAACTTTTCAAAAAAAAATACCAAATTGAATACTATTTATGTTACTTAATATGGGGGCTTAATGAAAAGAAACTGCTTTTACCACTCTGGTACCAATGTCGTCATAGCCTGTGCTGTTGGTGTTTTTCAGGCGCCATAAACATAGATTAGTCCGAACCAGACGTGCTAAACTTATTATTTGTTGGACGAGTACTACTATTCGATTGAACAGTCTATGAAATTAGTTACGCTATCTTTTTGGGGTTTTTAAAACACTTATTATTGTCATTAATAACATTTACATCCGTTTCCGGAAAGTTAGGTTTTATTGAATTAATAACCTTCCAAATAGCCTTAGATTTGTTGGTACTCGTTCCAATAAAGTAACTGTTTTGCTGTTTTGTTTTCTATGTTAATTTAATCACTTTTTGGTATCTTTTCGAGAAATTTTTAAAAGCGGTTTTTCTAACATTGTCTCGTGTTAGCCTTTATTTCCACAATAACGATCGCCTAGTTCTGCGTTTTACTCCCCGTGGAATCCACTGTGGTCTAGTTGTTGTATACAGTTTACGTTTGACTATTGGAAAACATAGATCATAAAAAAAAAAAGTTTAAACAAATCAAGAATAAATATATAATTATATTAAAACTTGTTTACGACATCCGCTTCGTAAACATCGGAGAAACTAAGACTACACATATACATTTCCTAAAAGATCAATATTTTCTTTGCCGTAATCTCGTTTTATTTTACATAGTAATATTTCAAAGAACACATTCGTTGTATCGGGAACGTCATAAGTTGGGCTATGTGGTTAGATACACCTAGTTCTATAATCTCAAATTTGTACCCTCGCATGTTGTGGAGAATATTATCTAAAAACGTACCACTGCTTAAATGAACCTACGCGGGTTCATTTATTTCTAATTTGAGATTAAACTCCTTTAATAGCTTAAATAGTATCGCATGTTTGGTTTCCTGAAGAACATTTAAAGTCTCCGCAAATTATTATTTTATGTATGTAAAAAAAAAAAAAAAAAAAAAAAAAAAAAAAAACTATTCTTACATAAATGTCTAATGAATGAAGCATGCAGCTAAACAGTAATTTGGTATATTCAGTACGTTATACCTAGTCATTCTACTTCATATTGTGTTCTGTAAAGCATAAAACATGAACACATAATTTCCAATTGTTTGATAACGTGCCGAAATAGTCTGTAAACACCCATGATCTCTTGGATTCTAATCCAACAGACGATCTGTCTGCTGATAGATGGATGAAGATTTTAGTGGCATGTCAGAAGTACTGAGAGAGAAATTTATGAAAGTGTTGTAAACCTTCTTTCTTTTATTTGTTTTCACTTCAATTATTTTGCTTTACTTTGTTATTTTTAATGTGTTATAATTGTCTCTTTTATTTTTATAATTTTAGTTACTGCAATTGGTTTGTAACCAACCGTTGTGATTAAATAAATAAATAAAAGTTATGTTGATTGATTTTTGCATAGTAAATGGTAAACTGATAATATTTGTTGGTAATGAACGATGGTAACTGAAACTAATTATTGAAAAGATATGTTTATTAACTGATTTGGTTTTACAGGTGATTTATCTGTAGTTGATTATGGCTACGTAACGAAAAATTTTGTGGGGCCTGTTGCCGCTGGTATTCAGGACGTATGGGGCCTGTTGCCAGGGGTATTCAGGACAATAATTGGGGCCTGTTGCCACTGGTATTCGGGGCAATTGTGGCCTGTTGCCACTGGTATTCAGGACGTATGGGGCCTGTTGCCAGGGGTATTCAGGGCAATTGTAGCCTGTTGCCAGGGGTATTCAGGACAATAATTGGGGCCTGTTGCCACTGGTATTCGGGGCAATTGTGGCCTGTTGCCACTGGTATTCAGGACGTATGGGGCCTGTTGCCAGGGGTATTCAGGGCAATTGTAGCCTGTTGCCAGGGGTATTCAGGACAATAATTGGGGCCTGTTGCCACTGGTATTCGGGGCAATTGTGGCCTGTTGCCACTGGTATTCAGGACGTATGGGGCCTGTTGCCAGGGGTATTCAGGGCAATTGTAGCCTGTTGCCAGGGGTATTCAGGACAATAATTGGGGCCTGTTGCCGGGGGTATTCGGGGCAATTGTGGCCTGTTGCCACTGGTATTCAGGACGTATGGGGCCTGTTGCCAGGGGTATTCAGGGCAATTGTAGCCTGTTGCCACTGGTATTCAGGACGTAGTGGGGCCTGTTGCCGGGGGTATTCGGGGCAATTGTGGCCTGTTGCCACTGGTATTAAGGTTACCAGGGGTATTCAGGGCAATTGTAGCCTGTTGCCACTGGTATTCAGGACGTAGTGGGGCCTGTTGCCGGGGGTATTCGGGGCAATTGTGGCCTGTTGCCACTGGTATTCAGGACGTATGGGGCCTGTTGCCAGGGGTATTCAGGGCAATTGTAGCCTGTTGCCACTGGTATTCAGGACATATTGGGGCCTGTTACTAATGGTATTCAGGACATTATTTTATAAAAATGTATTGTATAATATAATGAGATGATATTTTATAAAAAAAAGAAAATGTGACAAACTTTTCAACATTAATGTAACGTGTACGTACGTATATAGTTAAATGAGGTGAAATGTTAAGTGTATTGCTACATGTAATGTTTAGTGAAAATAAAATGTAAGGTATGTAATGTTAAATGAATTGTAATAAAAGAAATGTTAAGGCAAATAAAGGCTAATGAATGAATGAATAAGTGAATACGTACGTAAGTTGGAATACTAATTTTATGTGTATAATTCAATGTTTAAACCTAAAGTAAAATAAATGATAAACTTTAAATTGTAAATAAACTTTAAACTGTTATAACAACTATTGTATGGTTACTATTTCATTATTGAATAGTAATAGTTGCAGCACTGATGACAATATTTTTGTCACTTGTTTAATTTAGTCTTTTATAATATTTTCTTACCTTTGTATAGATTCTTTTTAACGATTGTTTGTGAATGTGTGAACAGTGTAGGCCTTGTAGATTCCTAGATGTGTGTTAACTTTTGTTAACCTCTTATCTTGTTTTCCGTTTTTCTTGTGTAGTAAGCAACGACTTATTGTCGGGCCTATGCTGTTCCCCCATACTTGAGTACTAATGCTGTAACATGATAATATTGTAAAACTAATCATTTTAAAAGAGTAACCATGGAGTTTCTTGCCGGTTCTTCTCCATAGGAAACGACCAACCCGAACCGTGCACCTTTTTGTCGACGTTTCATAAGTGCCCATGTAGGCCTATGTGAAATAAAAATATTTTGATTTTGAGTATTTGTCTACCGTACGAGGACGTACGAGGTTTTGGATGGCCGAATGTTAGCTATTTAAACTCTAAATACTATAAGTTTATGTATTTTTAAGATATTTACAGTATTTTTTTAAATTACACAAATGTATTAGGTAAAATTAGTAAGTTATTTGACTTGTTTAAAATGCTAAAATGGCGCTAACGGATATTGCGATGTCGCTTGACTATTTGTCTGGTAGAGGGGGATTTTAGAAGTTCGAGGCAGCGCCATTTTAGCAAGGCAGTAGTGGTTGAACTGTGGAAGTGTAATGAGCTCTGTAATACGTGTGTAAGTACAGTGAATTGTAATAATATAATTATAAATGTAATGTTGTAGTTCATTATTTTGTGCTTATTTTTGATGGTCTGATACCCAGTAAATAAATCATGCTTATCTGTTCTAATGCAAGGTTTTTATTTCTCTTTTGCTCTGGCTAGTCTTACAATGTTTAGTTAAGTAATCTATAGAATGTCCTTGGGTTTGAATTATGAGCTACTTCGTCACTTGTTATGGTTATGGTATTTAACTGAAGTCTTCATAAATGCACCATTAGCTTCGTATGCATTATAATAATCAGCATCATATAGTCATAATTATGTACTATGCCGCAGAATTTCTAAAAAGGGTTTGAAGACGCTATATTGTGACGTCATGCACGCTTTTCTTAACACTTGCACACTCTAAAATAAACAATTATAATATGTATGAAAATTACTTTAATAAGGTAATTATTAAAATTTTGGCAATGGGTCAACATTCATGTTATTTATTTATTATGCATGCGTGTCTTTTTGTCACATAAACCTCTAGTTGCTAAAGAAAGAAGAATTTAATTTCTTAAAAATACTGCTTGCTTAGGGGTTTTTAAGAGCCTGCTTAACTTACAAGTTTATGATTAGCTTCGTTTATAATTCAGTAAGTCACTGACAAATAGTAATTGTACCGTTTCAGTTTCCCAAAAGAAGCAAGTTTAAAAAAATCAGTGGATTGATGTAATCAGTAAGGCCACTTAACTGATTCCCTACAAAAATGAGCACCATATGCTCAGTTCATTTTGCAGTAGAAATGTTCCAGCCTTTTACGAAAACTCGCAGGCTTTTTGAATGGGCAATTCCAAAATTAAAACTGCGTTTGGTTTTTGCAGAAGTGGGTTCAGTTTATTATCATAACTTTCTTATTCTTATATTTAAAGCATTCAATTATTTAGTCATTCTACTATTCCGGATGTTTATAAGTTAAATGTTAACCTTATCCTTTATTTAAATAAAAAGTTAGAACCATTACACTGTGCATTGTTTTTTTTAGGTACCGCAAGAATTGATTGTCTCGAAGTTGTCGGACCGCTTAAAATCGCCTGACGAGCAATCTGATGAGCCATCTCTGAAACGCTTATGTCGTAATGTTCCTCAAGAGGAAGAAGAAAATAAAAATACTCAGAACCAAGACTTGGTAAGCAGTTTGTTTAATTTAAGTTATACTTTATAGTAAACTATATGGACATTATAATTTAGTCTCATTTTTTTTTCAGAAACTTGCAAATATCTCTGATAATTCACAAATAACAGAAACGCCACGAAAACGGAAAATGCGCATCGAAATTGGTCATAAAGACTACAACGGAAAGCACGTCGGATCGTAAAAAAATTGCAAACTTAAAAGACATTTTATCAGATATTCTTAAACAAAAATTTGTGAATTCCGAACAGTCCGCACATTTAGAGAACCTCTGAGTAAATGATTTAATAAATCGTTACCAACGCTCTACACGAAGTAATGACATCATCAAAACTAAGTATTCGCCAGCTCTTAGAACGTTTGCGTGTACTCTTCATTTTTACTCGCCCAAGGCATTTATGAATATGTACGAAAAAAATTCAAAACTTACCTCATTCACGCACTACAAAAAAAATTATACGAATCAGTTGATGCTCAGCCAGGTTTCACACAGAAATCTTTTAAAGCATTAAAGTACAAAGCTCATAATACTGACTATAAATTGTTATGTTACATAGGCCCGATTTTTCAATACTCAGATAAACTGTTAGATAGCACTTATTAGACAGATAACCAAATATTGCATTTTTCAATCGTCAGATAGGCTCTATCTGGTCAATAACGGCCCTAACTGAGGAATAAATCTATCTGCCACTTTGGCGGCCAGATAAACGTCTATCCAATAGATACAACTAGATCCAGTGACGTTTAGTTTGAGGTTATTTCTTCTTTTACCAAAGTAATATCAAAATTATGGTCGATACTGTTGACGATCTGGCAATTGAAGAAGAGGCTATAATGTATGAATATTTAAATACTGAAAGGAAACCAAGAGTAATTAGACCAAGGCCCGACCAGTTTGCCACGTGGGATTCAAAAGAATTTCATCGCCGTTTCAGACAAATTAAACACGAAACACAAAGGTAAGTTCCACCTGGTTTTTTCAATAAATAATAGTGATCTAAGTAGGCACCTATACCTTCCTACAATGTACAGTTGTAAATTGTAATGTCCCTAACTATGAAACACTTACCAACACTTTATTATTTTTTCAGGAACCAATGTATCTCACCTATGTTGCAACTACTTATTTCTCTACGATTCTTTGCTACTGGGAGTTTTTACATCAGTGTTGGAGATTTTGGTGGCATTCATAGCTTCACTATGTGCCGTATTATAAAAGAAGTTGCTTAAGCGATAGCATCTTTGAGGCCAACATTCATGCAATTGCCAAGAGGCAGTGAAGAAATAAGAAAAAATCAGGAAGAATTCTATAAAATAGCTATATTTCTTAGTGATTTCAGCCATAGATTGCACGCACATTAGAATTCAGTCTCATTTTGAAACAAAAAAGTGTTTTTTCCTTTGATGTTCAAGCTATGTGTTCAGCAGATTTGCTATTTCAAGATATAGCACGTTGGCCCGGCTGTAGCCATGATAGCATGATATTTGCAAATTCATTGGCTTAATTTCATTTTGGAAACGGTGAATTTGGCAATGGAATTGTACTTGGTGATAGTGGTTATGAACAAAGTAATTACCTATTAACACCTTTTCAAGAACCAAATACACCAACTCAGAGTTTGTATAATGAGTCACAAATAAGAACACGAAATGTAATAGAGAGATGTTTTGGTGTGTGGAAACGACGCTTCCCAGTTTTAAGCATTGGTTTAAGATGCAAGCTACCACTAGCACAAGATGTAATTGTAGCCTGTGCAGTATTACACAACTTGGCAAGAATGAAAAATGAAGAGGAACCACCAGTAAATGTTCCACAACAACCAATGTTTGCCCCCACCATAGTCAATCCTACTGGTGAAGAAAGGCACATGACTAGAAACATTGTGCTAGAATATTTCAGTTCCTTGATTATCTAAATTACAGAATTAAGCTTATTATTTCAAAATTAAACCAATTTTACTTTCAACAAGTCTTTATTTTCTTCTATGGCAATACTTATAGTATTGCCATTGAAAACAGGTCCTGTGGTCCTTAATTTGTCTAAAATCAGTTCATGAATTTCTTGCTTTCTTGCCTCATCATTAGCAAGATGTATCATTTTTAGTTTGTATTCATCTTCTATGAACTGATGTTGCTTTAGGGTAGTCTCCATTTGCAAATTTACCAGTTCCAATCGGGCTGCACTTAATTTATCTAGTCTGCCAGTGACACTTGTTTTTGTAACCGTGTCTGGTTTTAATATAGTTGACACCCTTGATTTCAGTGCCTTTGGATACCATTTTACCCATTTATTTTCTGAAAACATAAGTTCAAATACCATCAAACAATATTCATATCACACCTATTATTTTACTTCCTGTAAAGTCTTCAGTTATGAATGATAGCTTACAGCACTTGTATTAATAATTTTGCAACTCGCTACTTTTTCTAATATTAATATTGCAAAAGTAAAATAGTACCTTTTTGGGATTCATTGTCCTCTTCATTTACTTCCAGGATTAGTGACTCGTTCATGTCTAAAATAATAAAATTTATTAAATAACAACATTTAAAATAAAATGTTACATTCACATATAAGTATGCTGTTTGCACTGCTATAAATTAGCTACTACAGCTGTTGTAAGGTGTGTTACAACATGTACAGGATCGACAAAAAAAAACAGAATACAGACCTGGTATTTTAATATCAGCATGGGTATTGCTCTGTACTTGCTTCTGTTCAGCAGAACTTAACTCTAATTCAACAGAGTTTATGTCGTTTGCGTTCAGCACAATGTCGTCATGGACAGAAATTGTTGGTACTGGAAATCATTATAAAGTAATATTTAAAACGTGAAGTTTTATGTAAACAGATATTAAGAGACTAGAATGAATTCCCAATGTTTTTTAAGTAATGAATACATACAGGTAATAGTATCACTGTCGTGACGCGCTTCCAGGCCTGTGATATTAGAACAAATGCTCAGCACCTTTTCTTCAACTTCAATGAACTCTGGAGCATGTGAAGGTCCTCCGCCAGTTCTATACATCTCCTGCCGTTGCACAGAGGACTTCTTTTTGGTACTTTTTTATACCTTCATACTTTAACTTCAATGTCTTCCATGTGCGAATACTAGTTGATATTCCACATGAATTAAAAGAACTCTCAATTTTCTTCCAAGCCGCATCTTTACCTTTATTAGTAACCGCATCAGTCTTTTTATTTTCCACAATATGTTTGTGCTTGTCGACTAGACTAACGAGCAATTCTACTTCAGCAGTATTGAAATCAGCAGCGCGCTCTCTTTTCTTTGATTCCATTATTATCGAAATAATAACAAGTCACTGACAGTAAACCAAACTACAAAATCACCACACACGAGAAAATAAAGGATGCAATGCACGGGATGCACCATGGAAAATTTAAAGGTTATATTTAAACGTCAAATAAACGAATGTCAAAGCATTTGCTATCCTCTTCTAACACACATTACACCGTATGCGTGTTTTGTGCTCCCACAATATTACAGTGAAGTTGGCAACTAAAATCCACAGTTAACTATTCGCTTGCTATCTGGCCATTGAAAAATGCAACAATTTTATTTGTCCTTTTAACAGTCAGATAAGTTAATTCGCTAGTTAGTTATTTGTTCAGTTATTCGATGATTGAACAATCGGCCCTTAGTCATAGATGAAATGGCTAGCAGGCAACGTATTGAGTGGGACGGTCAAAAAATGCATGGATATGTTGACGTATGTAATAATAAGGGATCATCAGGCGATTACTGGGCTGAAGCTAAAGAGGTCCTTGTATTTTTAGTGACAGCTATTAACGGAGCATTTAAAATACCAGTAGGTATTTTCTTGTCGCTGGCGTTACAGGAGAACAGCGATCTAGCTTAGCAAGACAGTGTTTGGAGTTGCTAGAAAGAACAGGCATTAGAGTAACTTCGCTGATCTTTGACGGTTGTCCATCGAACATTTCTATGGCAAGGGAACTCGGATGCTCACTTAACACAGAAAATATCAATTTTATTTTCATCACCCAGTAACAAATAAACCAATATTTATATTTCCTGATCCGTGTCATATGCTGAAACTATTAAGAAATGAGTTTGAAGCATATGGCATTTTTGTCGATGATCTAGGCAGACATATCAAATGGTTGTTAGTTAAAGCAGCTTAACGAAATTCAAGAAAAAGAAAAATTGCACTTAGCAAATAAATTAAGGAGAGGACACATATTTTTTAAAAATCAAAAAATTTTAGTGTGATTAGCATCCCAATTATTTAGTGAGAGTGTTGTCGATGCCCTTAAGTTTTGTGCTGAACGTAAGATGCCTAAATTTCACCGCGTTGATGGAACAGCTAAATTTAAAAAAAATATAAATAATCTATTTGATATTTTAAATTCCAGAATATGCAGCAAATTAAATTCAAAAAACCACTTTTCCAGGCAATAAATCCCGAACTTTTGTATTTCTCAATAGTACTGAAATTTATATAAATTCCTTGCAGTTACCAGATGGGACAAATTTAGTGGAATCTAATAGAAAAACTGGGTTTGTAGGTTTTTTAGTATGCATAAAAAGTTTAAAAGATATGTATGTAAGACTGATTGAACATGAACAGCGCTACTTATCTGCCTACAAAATAAGCCAGGATCATATGAACTAATGTTTGGTCACATTCGCGCTCATGGTGGATATAATACTAATCCCACAGCCCGACAATTACAAGCTATTTATAAAAAATTGTTGGTGAAATCCGAATTGAGAGATGTAGACACGGGCAATTGTACGTCTCTTGAGGAAATATCTTTTTTAACGTGTTTATCCGCCGTGCAACATATAAATTCAACTATTGAGCCACGATATTCCGATGAAGTTGATGATGATATAGATAAACTCTACGAGCAAGCGGTTTTTGACGAAGAAGTTAGCATTCTTGTTCAAGATTTATCAGACTTTGGCTCACAGGCGTTAGCGTACATTGCGGGGTTGGTAGTACACAGCCTAATAAAAACGATTAATTGTGACTGTGACACCTGCACTGGTGCGCTGCTTGCTGATAAACAAGAAGAAGAACATCTTTTTATAAAACTTAGGATAAAGGTGGACTCATGTATCCGTCTGATGATGATGTCGTCATTATTTGTAAGAGAATGGAAATTATAATAAAAACAGCTTGTCTCTCCGAAAATAAATTAAAAATAAAATCTAAAAATTAGGAGATATGGCGTGGAGTTCGAAATGTATAGAAAACCGGTGAAGCCACAGTTGCCCCTCCATAATGCTAATATTGCACACACAGTTCTGTCAAAACAATACTACGAACAAGTGCACACACGCGCTATCGATTGCGCCTGTTATTTAAGAGGCTAGGCCGTCAAACTTACGGCCTGGCCACGGGAACAGGCGACGCGAACGGCGGTGCATATGGCGGGGCGGCAATTCATGCGGCACAGTTTGTAGGCCACGGGCAGTAGCGTTCGCCGCCGCGACCAGTATACACTAAAAGCGAAATGTCTTTATCAAAGTTATCTCGATATTGCTTGGAAAGTAGTAGTTTTTTAGTTCAAGACATAATATTTGTAAGAGAGTACATGAATTGAATAAGTATCGGGGTATATATGGAGAATTCCACAAGAAGTACGACAAATACAGACTATATCCAGATTTTTTTACATATAAACCCGAATGAGTGCCGAAACCTCTCGAGTATATTCTTGTGTTTATATTTATACTGTGGGTGACCAGACTTCCAAATGCAAAGTTTCGGGGTTCATAATTCGCGGCGAATACAACTAAACTTGTTTGGTTCCTGCACTATTCGCCGCGTCTACGCGCGACACCGTGGCATGCGCCGTACTGATCCATACATTTGTTTCTGCCGCCCGCCGCGCCGCCAGTCGCTCTTGCGATTTGCTCGGCACGTATCGGTTTAGGGCTTTGAGATTGAAAATCGGTCTGAAATTAACGTCTCCTTTGGGTACCAGAAACATTGGTGAAATGAAACTTTTGGCATGACTGTAAGCACCTCTTGTAATATAATTTTGTGAATAATTTGATCCATTTCTGGAGAATGAGGCGTCGACTGGACTGATTTCTGTAGATTGGGCATATGAAGTGGAGGCTTTCGTACGAACGGAATTCGGTAACCGGATATTATTTTTAATATATAATCTGGTGCGCCCATTTTCTTCCACCGGTCGTGAAAAAACCTCAGCTGACCGGCGCGAAACCAACTCGTTGAGTCAGAATCGGCGTGAATTTCCTCTCCTATCCCGGTGGGATGAGGGAGAGGCTTAGCGGCAGGTATTTGGATTTATCATTGAATCTGGGGTTATTTGATTGCTTACCACCCCGTCCCCGAAAGGGCTTGCCGTTGTTAAAGAAAGGTTTATTATTCGGCTTTGAAGAGGTATGCCCCATATGTTTATAGGTCACCTTTCTCTGACTCGGAAGTGGAAACTTTCGCTGAGCTGTGGATGTGCTTGGATCGGTCTGCGGTGCAGAAGCGCGATCCTTGTCACGAGGCCAGAATACTTTATTCACGCCTGCCGCTTTTACTAACGTAGAAGTAAGTTGTTCAGCTGCGAAAAGATTGTGACAAGACGGCGGAATTTTTCTCATCATGGTCTTGTGCAGTGGATCCTTGACACCAGCCAAAATAGTTTCCCTGCGCTGCTGTATACATTCTGCGCGGTGTCCGCAAATCATTTGTAATGTATCGCTAGAAATTCTAGCGTACTCACCAGTTACAAAAATATCAGTTATTTTTTCACTAATCGTGTCAGGGTTCAAATTATCTGCCTGTCTAGTCCAGCTTAAAAAGGAGCGAAGCTCCATTTGCAGCTGTTCTTTATGTTTAAATAAATAAATAATAAATTTATTTGCGTAAAACATGGTATAAAAAGGTCTTACAGTAGAAAAATAGAGCAGACATATTTTGCCAAGATTAAACATAGCATGCAAATATTTGTAATAACAATTTCCTTAACAAAATTATTATTTTATTACAACAACGCTATTTTCGTGCTAGGAATTGTTTTATACTATAGAAGTTGTTGTTAATTTATTATAAATTCGTACACACATAGATAAGCAGCTTTTATTGTACTTAGCAAGCCTGGGAGCACTGTTAAGTACGAGTCTGTAAGGATCTCGCCTGCTTCGAGGATTTACATCGTTTGCTATTTTAAATAAATCCTTATGTTTCCATACAAACATGCATATTTCATTAATATACAGACAAGGTAGCGGTAACAACCCAAGTTTCTTAAATACTGGCTGACATGATTCCTCAGGATGAAGTCCGTATAGAGCCCTAATGCATTTCTTTTGAGCAACAAATGTTCTATGTTGGTCAGTACTGTTACCCCATATTATAAGTACATAACGTAATATGGATTCCACATACGCCTGATAAGCTAATATAGCTGTTTTTAGATTTGTACTTTTTTTTACTTGTCTAAGAGCATACACAAACTTATTTATCTTGCTTGAAACATTGTCTACATGCACTTTCCAGTGTAGATCTTCATCAATAGTAACTCCTAGGAACTGGGTATGTGTTACTGGTTTAATTTTGGGTATATTTAATTTGAAGTTAAATTTATGATTATTCGATTTATTAAATTGTATATAAACGGATTTGTCAAGGTTTATTTTCAAGTTATGTACATAAAGCCAGTTAATTAAAATGTATAAGGCGAACATTCAAATACGCGCGCCACGAACGTTTGAATACTCGCGCCAGCCGCGCGCTCTCGTGGTAATTCGGTGTGCTTCGTCCTCGGTCGCACACACGGGTATTTGAGTGATTTGGTCGGCCAAAATTCAATTTCCTAAAATTCAAAGCAGGTAGAAAAAAGAAGGGTACTCAGGTAGTTAATAGTTGTAAGAAACGTAAACAATACTTTGTTTCTTTTCCGGAACTACCATGCGGGACGGTCAGTCCAAACTTGATCGTTCATTTGAGTGCATGTATCGATGTTTGGTGTTCGCTGCGCAAACGAAAGTTTTGATTACATTTCTATATTTGTTACCAAATTAAATAAAGTGAACGCTATGGATTGCGATAAAGCAGGTAAATGTGTATACTTTTTATATTTTTCTCGTAATAATAGCTCAGAAATCTATTTAATACAATTTTTCTAGCAAGTGCTGTTTTAAAGGCATTATTTTTTATATTTATTTTATATTTTAGCAATTTTGTTATATTTCCCGGCATTTCCCGATATTGATTTTAGTCATTTCGAATACCCTGTGTTTTAGTCTTGACAAAAAGTGTAAAATGTTATCCGGTTTTATCCGATATTTGAAAATATAGCTTAATGTTGCCGACTGGAAAATAAACACCAAAAATATCGATTTCTTATTTGTTGCTATAAATGGTCACTTTTTTGTTCTAGGGTCGTCAAACGTCCGAGTTATGACTCGAAAACACTTTTTTAGTATTATGATGGCAGAAAATTTAAATAATATTAATGAAAAGTTACAGTTTTTGGAAAGATACGTTCGAAAATTTGGCCCATTTTCTGACGAGGATATGAAAAAAATTAAGCAGGATTTATCACGTTTCAAGTCGGAAATTAAAAGGAGATGGACTGATTCTCACTATAAAGAAGATTCTTTTCTGAAAAACAATGACACATGGCTAGAAGGCACATTTGTTATATCAAAAGATTTTTTGCAGATCATGAATTATTGTCTGCTGAAATCACGGGAATTGATGTAAATTTTCTATACCGCCTTAAAGTAATTTTAGAAGCATTGTCGAGTGGACACAAGATCGACACAGAAAAATTTTCTATTTATGCCAAGGAAACAGCAGAGCAGTATGTTGCGCTTTACCCATGGCATCCCATGACGCCAACATTGCACAAAATTCTGATGCATGGATCTGAAATTATAGATAAAGCATTGCTTCCGATTGGTCAATTATCAGAAGAAGCTGCGGAAGCACGTAATAAACATATACGTTTGTATCGCCAGAATTTCGCAAGAAAATTCTCTCGACAAGCCTGTAACATGGATGTTATTAATAGGCTACTCCTTAGTTCTGATCCGCTATTAACAGGAATGCGACCCATTCCAAAAAAGAAAACCAAACCTTTTATGAAGGAAACGATAGGTTTGTTACTTTCGGCTGAGCCCGACATCGTACATGATGATGATGAGTCATCATCAGATACGATGTCAGGCTATGGTTCTTCAGATGAAGAACCGTGGTCTACTTCTAGTTATATAGTTTAGGGTGATTTCTCTAAGACATTGTAATTATATGTATTCATTAATTAATAAAATACCTAAGTATTTTAACAGTAAAAATGATTTTTTTTCATGTAAATGCATAAAAATCAACTGGAATGATAAAATCCACCTATGAGCACTATTATCATTGATTAAAGTTAAGAAAAAGTTTTGCTCGGCCAAATCGCTCAAATACCCCTGTCGGCTCCACCACGCCGCCGCCCGCGTCCCGCGCACAGGCAGTCGCATGTGACCTCGTGACGCCGACGCATCGTTCACGCAAAATAATCTTTCGCCAGCGCCGGCGCCGGCGGCGCTTCGACGAGCGCGACCACCGAGACTGTCTTAGCTGGTTTCATGGAATCCTTCGTCAGAATGCAAGCGGAGACCAACAGAACCCTAGTGGAAACCCTGAGGGCTTTCAACGGCTCCGGGAAACCACAGAAATCGACGCCAACGCCCGACACCCATCCGCCCAGCGCCTACTCGTCCGTGGTCACAGGCAACTTCGCCAAGTGTACTGCACGTTTCGACGGGAGGTCGCGCGACGCGGATGTACTGGAGGCGTTCATCGACGCGGTGCAGGTGTACAAAGAGTGCGCGGGCGTCAGCGACGAGCACGCGCTGCGCGGTCTGCCGATACTGCTGGAGGGCGACGCGGCCGTGTGTTGGGCGCGGCGCGCGCGCCAGCGTGTACGCCTGGCCGGACGCCGCGCCGTGGCGCGCCTGCGTGCCATGTACGGGATGCAGCAGCCGCCATACAAAGTGCTACGGGAGATCGTCGACACGGACCAGAAAGACTCTGAACGCGCAGAAGTGTTTGTGTGTAGAGTGCGATCGTTGTTTGCTAAATTACCCTACGCGGTGCCGATGTATATGCAATTAGATCTTATTTACGGCCTTTTACATCGACGTGTGAGAAAGCGATTACCTAGAGATGATGTTAACGATATTGACATTATGATACAAAAGGTGAGGGCCATAGAAGATTCTATTGTCGAATTAAAACTTCGTACGGACGCCGCGAACCCGATCGTTTCTACGACGAAATCGGCAAGTCAAAACTTGTCGCGATCGCACGACGCGCCGCGCGACCGGGGTCATGAACTCGAGCCGAGCGAGCGCGAACGCAGCGTTACCACGAGTTCGTGCGGTACTAGTGTCGCGAAACCCACTCTAAACTCGAATGAGAAGTTGAAACGTGATAAACGCGTTCGATGTTCGTTCTGTAAATTTTACGGTCACGTCGTAACAGATTGTCGCAATTTCCAAAGTAAAAATGATAAACAACTAGGTACCAACTAGCGCGGTTTCCGAGGGTAAAAGTACCAGTAATGGGGCTAGTAATTTGCGTTGTTACGGATGCGGCCAACCCGGTGTTGTCAAGTCGAAATGTGAGAATTGTAGCGGAAAACAGTTACCCGCGACGCGATGCGATTTTAATATGGTGAACGGCGAGAACGTCACACGCGAAACTCACGCGACGACGCCGTCGCACGCTATGGTATCGGTCACTATCGCTAATAGGGTAGGTGCCGCAATACTCGACACAGGAGCTACATGCAGCGTTGCTGGTTCCTTGTTGTACTCTATTTTAACATCGGTTGGGGTACAGTTTCACGAGGCGGAGCGAACCGTCGGACTCGCGGTCGGTTCCCGCCAGGTGAAAACGGTCCTCACGGCGACGGTACCCGTGATTTTAGAAGGAAGGCAGATCGATACCGAGCTCGTGGTGTTCCCAGGTGAGATTACTCGAACATTGTTAGGTCGTGATTTTATTACTAAGGCTGGGGTCACACTGGACTTGTCGCAGGAGTCACGGTTCTTTATTGATAGTCCTGAGCAGATTTTTCCTTTCGTGCAATCTTTTAGTTTGAATAGCACAGAGTTGATGCAGGCAGATATCTCCGACGTCTCCTTGCGCGATGACGAGGGAACGAAGTTACCACCAGAGCACAGGAACGCGCTCAACGCATTTCTGCGTAGCAGAGCGAACCAGTTTGCTGGCGATGGACCTCCCACGGACTTCGCCTGTCACAAAATTAAGGTAAGAGATAATCAAGAACCCCTTGCCTCCCCACCATACAGGTTATCACCGTCCAAGAAAGAAGCTTTAGAAAAGGAGCTGCAAAAGCTGCTCAGCGCCGACGTCATCGAGGAGTGCGAGTCACCGTGGGCCTCCAACGTCGTCCTGGTGAAGAAGAAAGATGGGAGCTACAGGCTTTGCGTTGATTACCGCAAGCTCAACGCGGTCACGGAGCCTGACCGATACCCACTTCCCAGGATCGAAGATGTGCTCCACGCGGCAAAAACCTCCAAGTACATGACTACGCTGGACCGGCGATCCGGATACTTTCAGGTGAGCGTTGACCCTGATCATAGGAACCTTACCTCGTTCACGACACCGGTGGGCACCTTTAGGTTCAAGCGCCATGGGCCTCCGGAATTCAGGGGCAACTTTTCAAAGACTGATTGATTGACCGGTTCAAATCTAACTTACCAGGTATAACTCTGCTCGCATATTTGGACGATCTGTTGGTGCTGTCTGAAGGCTCGTTCGAAAGGCACCTCGGAGACCTGGAAGCCGTGTTCGACCGCCTTGCTATGTTTAACCTGCGGGTGAATCGCGAAAAGAGCCACTTCGCCCGAGATGCCGTGAAGTTTCTCGGTCATGTCATCGTACCAGGTGGTATTCGCATGGACCCAGACAAGACGTTTGCTATTGCCGGCATGCCGCCCCCTCAGAACGTAAGACACCTGAAGTGTTTCCTGCAAACCTCCAGCTGGTTCAGGCGCTTCATACCGGGTTATGCCGAGGTGAGTAGACCGCTGACTTCTCTGCTGAAGAAAGGGAGCACCTGGGAGTGAGGCCCCGAACAGCAGAGCGCTTTCGAGACCATCAAGTCCCTGTTGGTGTCGGCTCCTATTCCCGTCAGGCTGACGGAACGAAACCATTTGTCATTAGGACCGACAGCAGCGGGTACGCACTTGGAGCGGCTCTACTCCAGGGGGAGGGGACCGATGAGCGACCCGTCGAGTACGCCAGTCGCCTCCTCACGGCCGCTGAGAAGAATTATAATACGACGGAGAGAGAGGCACTGGCCGTGGTATGGGCAGTGTCGAAGTTTAGGGGGTATATTGACGGCGCCGATGTGACAGTTAAGTCCGATCACCAGCCGCTCAGGTGGCTCATGAGTTTGAAGTCACCGAGCGGCCGCCTGGCTAGGTGGGCGCTCAGTCTTCAGGAATATAATCTGAAGATTGAATACACGCCCGGTAAGGCGAACGTGATCGCAGATACGCTGTCACGTCCTGCATGCGCGACGGAAGAGACTGAAGGGACCGAGTGCGACTTATGTCTCGCCGTGGTTGACCTGCCCTTTTTTTTTTTTTTTTTTTTTTTTTGTTTCCGGGGTGGAAAATCCACACGGATGTCCTCCGCCCTGGGGCGGGCGGAGGGGTCTGTCGGACTCTAACCGACTAAAAACCACCCCGGTGTTCCCTTCCCACACTTGCACCGGGGATCATGGGAACTAGTGCGCCTTCCACGATCCCCGGCTAGTGCCGGCCCGCTTCCGCGGGCCTCCTCAAGTCTGCGGGGGGAGTGAGGTGTCCTCCCCCCGGTACGCCATTAGGGGGGCGCGCGGAACACTACGCGCCACCACCTCGGGTCCAGTTATACGGGGGGGCAGCGGACGTCCCCAAGTCCGCCGTCCCTCTGGACCCGTTTATGGGGGCCGGAAGAGGGCGTTATCCGCCCTCCGCCGACGCCCGGTACGTCTGCTGCGGATCGGGAGAGTGGTCTCGACCTCCCTCAACCTCTCCGCAGCCTCCTTCTGTGAGATGACCGTTTCACAGAAGGAGATCACCGCATCCCACGACTCTGTGCTCCCGACCATCGCACGAGCGACGGCCGGCAGCGACAGGTCGGTTCCCACTACTGTCACGAGGGCACGGCGCGGCTCCTCCCATGCGGCACACTCTGCCAGCGTATGCCGCGCCGTGTCCTCCAGACAATGGACGCAGTGATGACACCGTGGTTGACCTGCCCTCACGCAACCTTAGGGTCGTTAGAGACGACCAGCTAAAGGACCCGGAGATTCGCAAGATCGTCGAGGCGTTGGAATCTGACGACCCCTTTAGGGGGAGGCCCTGGGCAGATAAAGGGTACGTAGTGGTTGACGGCGTGTTGTACCGTTATGGTCCCGACAATGAGGAAGATGATGATGCCAGTTTGGTGGTACCGGAACATGAGCGCAAGGACGTGCTAGCCGAGTACCATGACGCTCCCACAGCCGGCCATTTCGGAGTAGAGCGAACTTAGCAGCGTCTCGCAGGTAAGTACTACTGGCCCGGGATGAGGACTTACGTTGCTCAGTACGTCAAAAACTGTGCAGCGTGTCAAAGATACAAGGTAGACACGCGAAAACCCGCCGGCCTACTGCAAGTTCCAGCTATGTCACGCCGCTTCGAGGTGCTCGCTGTAGACCTGTTCGGGCCCCTGCCGGAGACACCTTCCGGCAATAAATGGATCCTCATAGTGGAGGACACCTGTACTAGGTGGGTTGAGTTATTCGCCCTTTCATCCGCCACTAGCGAAGAGTGCGCCAAAACACTGGTGAACGAGGTGTACCTGCGTTATGGGGCGCCCAGAAGACTCATCAGCGACAATGGCGTACAGTTTGTGGGTGAAGTGATGCAGCAGACGTGCCACATCATGGGCATCAAACAGGCCCTGACGTCATTTTACCACCCAGAGTCCAACCCTGTCGAACGGAAGAACCGCGACCTTAAACCACAGCTTGCGATACTGGTAGGTAAGGACCATGATTCCTGGGATAGTCACCTCCCCGCCATTCGGTTCGCCATGAACTCTGCGTTCACTGCAAGCACCGGGCATTCCCCCGCTTTTCTTAATTTCGGGCGCCAGATACGCGCGCCCGCCGACGTGTTGTCTGACATGCGAGCCATCGTCGAGAACGAAAATGTGGTCTTGTCTATTACCCCGTTCCTTAAGAAGCTTTCAGCCGTGCTGCTCGATGCACGGGATGGGCACGAGAAAGCCCAAGAAGCTCAGAAGAAGTTCGCCGATGAAGGTCGCCGCCCCGCGCTAGACTATAAGGTAGGGGATCTCGTACTGCTTAAGAGCCAGGGCTCTAACGATACGAGCAAAGGGCAGACTCCGAAGTTCATCCCCCGCCGCGATGGACCGTATCGTATTCAGGAGGTGATCGGTAGTACGACATACGCTTTGGAGCGTATAAGTGACGGCGTCTCGCTAGGGAAGTATCACGTTTCGTTGTTAACACCGTTCGTTGGCCCTATCCAAGATCCCATTCAGGAGAAACGTAAGAGAGGGAGACCCCGTAAGGCTAACCCGGCTTCGGGGACGCAACGCCTGGGTTAGAAGGGGAGGATATAAGGCGAACATTCAAATACGCGCGCCACGAACGTTTGAATACTCGCGCCAGCCGCGCGCTCTCGTGGTAATTCGGGGTGCTTCGTCCTTGGTCGGCTCCGCCACGCCGTCCGCGTCCCGCGCACAGGCAGTCGCATGTGATCTCGTGACGCCGACGCGTCGTTCACGCAAAATAATCTTTCGTGTCCCACACCTCATAAAACTGTGTTGTGTTCCATCTATTTTGAATGTCTGTACTTTTATAATTGTGTTTGATGGTAAATAAAGACTGATACAACCATTACAAATGTCAATTGTATTATTAATGTCAGTTTCGTGGTCATAAATTGTATTTTGCTTTTTATTGGATGTCACAATAATTGCGATGTCATCAGCAAACAATATGCACTTATCTTTCATTATTTTAATGATGTCATTTATATATATCAAGAATAAAATCGGCCCTAGTATGCTTTCCTGTGGGACACCAAACTTATTACATCTATATTCCGACGAGTGTAGCGTTACTTCTTTATCTTCGTTAATGTTTGTTATGGTAACGCATTGTTGCCTGTTATCAAGATATGATTTTATCCACTGTAAGGTTGGCCCTCTAATCCCGATTACTTCTAACTTTAGCAGTAGAGTTGATCGTGTGAAACTAGGTCGAAGGCTTTCGACAAATCAAAGAATAATCCTGTGGTTAGATTTTTGTCATTGATGTTAGTTAATATAACATTTATGAGGGCATAGATTGCTAATGTTGTAGACTTCCCTTTTTGAAAGCCATGCTGTTCTTTATTTATAATATTAAATTTAATAAGGGCGAAAGTCAAGGAACCAAAAGATTTTTCCATATTAATTAAAGAGCGCGAGGCATCATATCGTTATAACTCATCATTTGCATCGAGTTCCGTGAAACCGGGGGTATGCCTATAATTTTTTTGAACTTCCTATATCTAACATTTGTCTAATCGGGATCATTAAAACGTTGAATATTCTTTAAAATGTCTAAACACGCACTTGGTGTTCTTAAGACATCAGGATCTTTCGTTTTCGTGCCTATTGACAATGAAATTTCCGGGCCTAATTCAGAATTATCTCGTTCATCTATAGATATATTATCGCAATACATTTGACGGCTCACATTATCATCTGTACAATCTTCACGACCATGGTCACATAATGCCCCGGAATCAAATTCACTAGTCCGATTCATAAAAATTTTCTTAAGATCGGCTACTTCTTCGAATAACTTTTCTAATTTACGGTCTCTTTGGCTGCGCTTATTTCTTTTACGCGAACGGCGAGAACGCTTACGGTTTATTGAGCTATCAGAACTACTAGTACTTGATGATGATGCTGAGCTAACACGGAGTTTTCTTTTTCGAGATTATAAGTTAGTACCTTTATTTAAATCTTGAGTGCTCATATTTTGGTTTGGTAAGATATTTTGATCACTCATTGTAATTAAAATTCGTAGGTACACTGGAATACAATAAAAACAACTTTACTCAAAAAAAAAGAGAAAGTTTCAAAAAGGAGGGTACATATAATAAATCGGTATAGTTGAAAACGAACGGTAACACCGTTAATTAACGAGTTTACACACTATTGTTCACAGAAGGTACAGATGTTTTACATTGTTTTCTAATTTCATATAAGTGTTCGAAAATTATACTTTGTATAAAAATGTTCTTTACCTTAGTGTGCCTGTACGCTGTACTATACTGCCCTGATAAGCCGAAAAGCGCTAACTCAATCAGAGTAAGTTTTGAGAAAAACGACTTTTTGTGAATGGATTTTTCCCACCTTCAAACGGGGGTTAAAACTAATATTTTTAAAACTGTTAAAACTTATATCAACGTATTTTTGACCCTAGATATAACTGACATACCTAAATTATCCATAAATGACACCATTATACCTATTTTGTGAGATACCGCTATTTTGATTAAAAAGAAAGGCTTCAAAAATTGAGATACTGCTTTTAGTCTTATTCTGCTCATAGAAAGTTCCATACAAAATGTTTTTTTTTTCATATTTAATGAAATTACTGATTTAATATTTTTTTTTTGTAGCAGCAAATTACAAAAAAAGTTAAAGCAATTTATTTGCTTTCTATGAAATAAAATTAATCAAAAGTTGGCAGTCCCCGCCAAAAAGACATTCTATTAGCAGGTATTAAACTGGAAAGAGATTTTAAAATATTTTTTTTTTTTTTGTTTGAGATATTCCTGCTGGTACTGTTTTTTTAGTTGGGAATGGAAGTTTGTCTAATTTTAAGAACTTTGTACCTATAATGCTAGCCGTAATGAGTTCATTATCGAAACCAGTTCTGTACCTAATGTCAAAACTGCCTCTGTTGACTACCACTTCAACAATGTCACTAATGTAAGGTCGTGGTGACAACCGGGAAAGTTTGTATTGGGTCGTATAGTCTTGCCACTCATAAAAACCATCTATTGTAATTTTTTTGATATTTACATTTTTTCCAGCACTGTTTACAGCTTCGCAAAAGTCATCAGTCATATATTTTATTTTTCATTCGCTTCATCGCCAATTCTACTCTATGGTGAAAAGAGTCTGCAGACATAAATGTGTGCCCGGCTTCGAAGTATTTAACAATAATCTTTTCTGCATTGATCTGATCCGAATTTATAATATAGATCAAAAACGAAAAAAACGTCCAGTTTTTATTTTGAGCAGAACAATTATCCACCCAAAGTACAATATTTTTCATATCCCGATAGAACATTAAAAAATGAAAATACGCACTTATGATCTCATCTTTAGATCGTCCAGACAATGCTTCATGCCAAAGTACAGGATAGATACTGGATTCTTTTGAACCTTTCCTAGCTCCAATAGGCACGAAACTTTCATTATAAACAACAATCCTGTGAGTGAAAACAGTCGACTTAAACATATCGATTCTCGGTAGCATTATGACTTTTTGTAAGTCTGCGGAGTACACAATGGTATCATCGTTGGTTAAATTGGAATCAGATTTATAGTGTTCTCTTGATCTCTTGGCTCTTTCTATATGACTTGCCCACCGGGTACAGCACTCACAGTCTTCCTTGAGATTGTCTTTATCATGCGTTTTATCGTGCAAATTGAATTCTTCACACAGTTCACATTCTTCGTGGCCCAATTTTACGAACGAAATATTCAAATCTTGCAGAACTTTTCGGTACTTGTCGTAAGAGCATGTGATCGAAGGATTTTTTTCTACGTAATCTGTATGTAGATTTGTGTAATCGACAAGTCACTTGGCAAATATAACCGTTTGGGCGCGTGTTCACGTCTATAATGGGATATGCTGGGTTCAAAACTAAATATGTGTTCCTTTATAGGACCATCGTCAATTTTGTTGTGAGGAGTGTTAGTGCATCTTTTGTCTACTGGAGCACTGACGGAGTCATCCTTATTATTACCTAAAGCAGTCTTTAAAGGCTTGTCGTTAGCTGCATTAGAACCCGAGGTAGTTAAAAATAAAGTTTTGCATACTTTGCATGATGAACCTCGTGAGTTTTTAAGAAAATAGAAGAATGTAGTTTGTCTTCTGTAGTTAGTTGGAACAGATTCAATGACAGTTCTTTGCTTTACAGACTGGGAAGAAGTGTGGTGCAGCATAAAATCTTTTCTTTCTGTATCGCTTAAATTCCAAAAAGAATTGTTCAATGTATCATCAGCAAACTGGTACACAGAGCTATTCTGAAATATCTTTCACATGTCATTTACGTAAAGTAGGTATTCTGTGGGCCCTAAAATTTAACCTTTTGCCGATCCGTATAAGGTTGGTATTTTGTTGTATCTGTTTGAATGATAGTTTTGGAACCATTCCAGCAGTGGGCTCTGTATACCATTCTGCCGCATTTTTTCAAAATGCGTTTTATAATCAAGCACATCAAATGCTTTGCTAAAATCAACCATAACAACCAGAACATGTTTTTCCTCCTCCAGATAATTACAAATTTCATCAGTGAACAATGACAGTAATTGTGAAGTACTTTTAATTTTTTGGAAGCCAAATTGTTTTTCGTCAATGATATTATTTCTTGAAAGAAAGTCGCTTATTGAATTACCAAGGTATTTTGCCAAAGCAAGGAAGTATAGTAAGAGGTCTGTAATTGTTAGTATCTGTGTATTTGCCTTTTTTATGTATAGGTCGTACTATACTACACTAGAATTGGTTTACAATCGTAAGCGTATGATCAATACGACCAGATCTGGAGATTGACCATGTAGTATATGATATCATCGTATCAGTAACACGCGTTTAAAGAAATCTAGAAAAAAAAAATCGACTCTCCTGTATCACTTGGCAACACTAGCTGAGAGACGTCATTATGTTTAAAGAAAAATAATATTTTCATTATTGAGCTGCGAGGGAAATACCAATGTATAGGGTGGGGAGTCCAGACGAGGCGTTAACGGCGTATAATAATGATCGAAGTTCACTTACAGGTAAGTTACTTTGATCATGCTATTATACTTGTTAACGCCTCGTCTGGAGATTGACCATGTAGATGTTAAAAGATAAGCGAAATAATGAAAATAAAGAATTCTAGAGAAAAGAAATTTTATTTACAAACTTTTAATTACATGTCTTTTATTAATTATTTTATCACATGGTATTATTTAAAATACAGTCCCCAAAATTATGACTATCCACTAGAGGTAAATTATAAAACTTAGCAAAATTTTGCGATTTGTCTGACCAACCAGCAGTTGATTTTATTAAGTTTATGTTGAGGCCTTTCCTATGTGCAGCGGATGTCGCAGCATGCCGCGTGCTATGCGCTGTGAAAACTGTGGAATCTATTCCAGCGTCTGTTAGGACATCTTTAATCCACCTACTTAGCGTATGTGTAGATGCCGGAGAATGTGGTTTTTTAAGTGTAATAAAAAGATTTTTATGATTTATTCTTAGTGTTTTAGTAACTTCGTAAGTAGTTGCAAAGTGCTCTTGCTGGACAGATACTTTCTTTTTCATAAAATTTTAATATTAATCAGCTGAGGTACTTTAATTTTTACACATTCATTATCAATAGAAATATTATCAACTGTTAGTTTTGAAAATGTCTGTAACCTCTGTGCTGTTGTTAGAGCAAGTAACATCAAAAGTTTTTTAGACAATATACATATTTAAGCTTAGCTGTTCATTGGGGAAAAAATTACTAATAAAATCTAACACTATACTTGGATCCCAAGTTTCATTGTACTTGGGTTTGTTAGGTCTTAGTCTAAAGATACCCTTAAAAAATCTACTAATATCCTTGTTTGTGCTTAGTTCTCAGTCTAATAAGAGTGATAAAGCTGACCTCATACTATTAATAGTACCATACATAGCCCCATTTTGAAACTTCTTAGTTAAAAATTCTAGAATAAGAGGAATAGATTTGACTGTGGGGTCTGCTTTGTGTAATTTACAGAAATTCCACCATTGAACATAGCAAGAATTATATTGTTGTAAAGTGCTTTCAGCCAAAGAATTTAATATAATATTGACACAATCTAAGGAGTACCCTTTTTCTAAATACACTTTGCTGATAACCTCCCTGCAAGTAGTGTAAGTTTTAGATGTAGAGGATAGACCGGTCTGAAAGGAGATGAAAGAAGATTTACATTAGGTTCTAAGTAAACTAGTTTTGAAATTACCATGGCTTTATATAATGGATACCATGCTTGTGAAGGCCAGTCTGGTACGACTAGAATGCCCTCAGCATTATCTTGTTGTATTTTTCTCAAGCATGGTAGTATCATACTGAATGGGGGGAATGCATAAAATTTAAGGCCAGTCCAAGAAATAGTAAAAGCATCAACATTATAACAATCTGGTTCATTTTTCCATGAAACAAATTTTTTACATTTTCTGTTTAAATGTGTAGCAAACAGATCAATCTCAGGGAAACCTAAATTTAATGTTATTTTATTGTATGCATATGAGGCTAGCTCCCATTCAGTTTCTGAGTCACTTATTCTTGATTGAAAATCAGCTTCTTTGTTTTCTTTTGAAGGTATATATGAAGCACAAATGTGCAATTATCTTTTTTCACAGAATTGCCAAATTTTCCTGGCTAGAGAGTTGAGGTGAGGAAACTGGATGCTTCCCATTCGGTTTACATATGATATTGCTGTAGTGTTATCGGAACTAATCAGAATATTACAATTATTTTCATTTTTTGTAAAGCATTCTAAAGCAAAATAAATGGCTAATAGGGTAAATTCGTTAGAGATGGCCATAGTTTTTTTAGGCTTAAATAAAACTGAAAATATTGATATCATAATTAATTTTTTTTTTTTTAAGAAAATCAACAACAATCGGTCTTTACAAAATCAGCATAAAGATATGTTTATGATATTACGAACATACATAAAATTTTAATTAAAAAAAAAACAGAACTGGCCGTCTCTCCCGGCATATGCAGGAGTGATGGCCGTAGTAGTGCGGGACAGACGGCCGGTACTGGATTTGCCTCTGCCTTTCCCCTTTCCTTTGATTTCTGCTTCCTGGAGGTCCTTTTTCTTCTTCTGTCCACATTTAGAGCACATGTGTACAATTCTCATGTACCCACAGATTACACATCCAGCACAATTATCAGCTTCATTTTCTGAGTCTTCTTCACCAGATGTGTCATATAATATTGGTTCCTCCTCACTAGTGCTACTTTCAGACCTTCTGTCTATCTGTTTGACAGCTTTTCGTTTTTTTGCTGTGCTTTGTTTTTCAGTCTTCATCCCTTCCATTTTTACTAAACTCATTTTACCTTGCCTGACTTTATATGGCCATCTCTCCTTTTTTTCCGGGTGAGATGGCCACTACAAATTTTAAATTAAGGAATAACAAGTACTTTACCATTTTGAGGTTAGAATGAAGAAAAATATACACGAAACACAATCCACTCACAAAAACACAAAGAAGTAATAACATTATTAGTATTTCCGGTTGGTATACGAACCTACTATAAAATTTCACCACTACTGAATGAAATGAAAGCCAATTTACTTACTTTTTTATTTATTTTTGCGCAAGGTTTTGTTCTCATGTTGTTCCGTGGCGGCGCACGAAGCGTACTGAGCTAAATACAGTGCCATCTTGTGACAAATGAGCAAATTATATTGATTGGCCAACTCTCCCGTACGGCCATCTCTAACGAATTTACATTCTAAGTAATTGATATGAAACTTAAGTTGTTCTTTTGACCAGAATCCATGCAATTTTTGTTCCCCACAAACAATTCCCCAGCCAGTTGTAGAACTATCTGAAAAAAATTCCAGTTTATATTTTGCTCGTTTTATGGGCATTAGGTAATACTGTTCTCCACCATTTTATTTCTTCTAAAATATCCTTGGAAATTTTCATTTTTGCTTCATAATTATCATGAGAATTTAAGAGAGCTAAGTACTTTCTTCTTTCTAAAGTCTTTGTATATAGCCACCCATAGGGCACAGCAGGACAAATTGAGACTAGACTACCAAGCAAAGACGCAAAATCTCTGATTTTACAGTTTTTCTTATGGGATATTAACTGTAATGTTTTTTCAATTTTTTCCTTTTTATCTGTTGGCACACTGATAGTGTAAGATTCACTATTCAATATAAAGCCTAAAAATTTTCATTTTTTACTGGGGTTCAATTGATGATTAAACGAACTTACCTGAAGTGAAGTTCAATCCCAATTACACGAAGGCTCTGTCCGAAGAGATCAAGTAAACTATGTAGTACCGCGCTAGGTGCTGCTATCCAATCCACTAAATTTGAAAAAAAAAAAATGAATTTGACAGCTGGAGACGCCCTCTCTCGGTAACTCATTTAGTTTAAAGTAAAAGGAACGGGATCCCTGGTAACATACTTACATAGGTACCGCATAGAGGGAAGACAAGTGATCACGAGTGTATGGGACTGGGTAGGAGTTGATCTCTTCGGACAGAGCCTGTGTAATTGGGATTGAACTTCACTTCAGGTAAGTTCGTTTAATCATCAATTACACTCTGCTCTGTCCTCGAGATCAAGTAAACTATGTAGATTTTGAAAGCCTCGAAACGCGTTGTATGTAAGTATGTGATGAATGTATCGAATTTGTAATAAAAACTGACTTTTGGTAAGGTAATTATTATAATAATAATCATAATTTTTTATCACTTTTTAATTAATAATCTTTTAACAAAAAATAAAGATTATATTATTTACTAGCAAAAAACAGTAAGTAACTTGCTTATTATAATTATTATAATCATAAACTTGAGATACAATTAGGGACTTATTGTTAATTATTGATTAATGGATGAATCTAAAATAGATAAAGCAAAATCATTGACATTATCTATTAACACTGGTCTTTGGTAAAACCTGGCAAAGACAGATGAAGATCCACTCCATCCAGCAGTTTTTCTAATTAGGTCTATGGAGACACCTGATTTAAGAGCTGCTGAGGTAGATGCATGCCTGGTGGAGTGAGCCCTGAATTTACTTGTATCAACACCACTTTCGCATAACACGTTTTTTATCCAGCGGCTTAAAGTTTGCGAGCTAACAGCCTTATAGTAGCTTTTGAAGCTAATGAACAGATATTCTTCTCTTCCTCTAATCGACACAGTCTTTGATAAATACGACTTAAGTGCGTCAGCTGGGCAAATTTCAGGTCGCCTGACAAAAAATGGCAGATGTAAACAAGGTTGCGTTGAACCAATACATGATGTTTTAATTAATTCTGGAATCTTAATTGAGATATGGTTGGAATAAATGCAAATGTTATTTATATTTATTTTTGAAATTGTCTGAACCCTGTGGGCCGTAACTAAGGCTATTAATGTTACTGTCTTTTTGGTTAGGCAATCCAAGTCTAACTGATCATTGGGATAAAAATTAGATAAGTAATTTAGTACAATGGACGGGTCCCAGGTTTCATTATATCTAGGTAATGGTGGTCTAAGCCTATAGAAACTTTTAAATAAGCGAATTATTCTGTCATCTGATCAAATTTTTGATCCAGTTATTAGGGATAAAGCTGATCGATGACTGTTTAAAGTACCATACTGGGCTCCATCATTAAAAAGCATTGTAAGATAATACATAATATTAGGAATAGAAGCTTCATAAAAATCCATATTATGAGACCGACAAAAAGAAAACCACTTTTTTAAACCTGTATCATACTGTTTTATAGTATTTTTGGAGAGAGAACCGTACATGATCTTGGATACTAAAAGACTTCTGAACAACGGAAACCACGGCTGAGTGGGCCAATATGGCACGACAACAATGCCTGTAGCCTCATTTGTTATAATTTTGCGGAGAGATTTTAATATAACAGCAAATGGTGGAAATGCATAAAAATTTAGATTATTCCAATTTAATGTAAAGGCGTTTACTGCGTAGGCGTCAGGGTCTCTTTTCCATGACGCGTATAAGTCGCATTTCCTATTTATTCTTGATACAAATAGATCAATGGTTGGTGTACCGAATGTCTTGACAATATTGCTGAAGGCATTGTTACTCAGTTCCCACTCTATGTCTGGGTGTGCGGCCCTAGATTCTGCATCAGCTATTTCATTATTTTTCGAGCTTACATAGGATGCGAAAACGTGAATATTTCTCTCCTCACACCACTGCCAAAGTTCTTTAGTAGTTTTATTTAGCTGTGGGAATCTAATGCCACCCATTCGATTAATATAAGAGATGGCTGTGGTGTTGTCGATGCGCAAAAGGATCTGGCAATTTTTAAGCTGTTTTGCGAATATCTTTAGGCCAAAAAAGGCTGCCATTAATTCTAATAAGTTAATATGCAGGTCCTTTTCTGTATCACCCCACAGCCCATTTACGGTCTCTTCACCACATGCCACCCCCCACCCTGTTTTGCTTGCATCAGAGAATATCTCAAGCAAATATCTATCATCCCGAATAGGGTTAACATTATTTTTAATTGCATTTAACCACCAAAATAAGTCTTGGTGTAAATGTAAGGATACATTCATATAACATTCATAATTATTGTTTGATTTTAATAACTGTAGGTATTTACACCTTTCTAACTCCTTTGTATATAGCCAGCCGTATTGAACAGCTGGGCAAGCTGATACAAGTAGACCCACCAGGTGAGCAAGACATCTAATCCTACAACGTCTAAAGGTCATAAAGTTATTAATTTCATTTGTAATATATGTCTTTTTTGTATCTATTAATCTGATATGATATAACTCTGTGTTTATAACAAAACCAAGATATTTACAACTTGTGCTTGGGGTTAAGGAACTTTTATCAGTATTAATAACTAATCCCAAAGACTCCAAAATTGATTTGGTTATTTGCACATTCTCTTGGCATTCCTTAAATGTTTTCCCAATACAACATACATCATCTAAATAAATAATTGATAAATAGCCTAAACTTCTTAGTAAGGCCATCACAGGTTTGAGGAGTTTAGTGAAAACGTAAGGAGCTGTGCACAAACCAAACGGAAGTACATTGAATTCATAAAGAGTGTTATTCAGACCTTGGAAACGTAAAAATTTTCGGTCACTTTTATCGATTGGGATTAAAAAATATGCATCTTTTAAATCAAGTGTGGCTAAATAATAATTTTTTGGAATTAGTTTTACAGTAGTGCGAAGATCTTCTAATTTAAAGTGGTTTGTATTTATAAATCTATTTAAGGACTTAAGATTTAAGATAAATCTTAGCCTTCCGTCTGGCTTGGGTACAAGAAAAGTGCTAGATATATATTCCTCGTAACATGACTGACAGGGTGATATTGCGCCTATCTTTAATAAATCGTCAATTGCCTCTCTATAGGCCTTTAAATCAGATTTCTTTACGCATGGTGATGATGGCTTGTGACTTTGTAATATACGTGTAGTGAAAGGTAATTTGTAACCTTTAACCCAGGACAAAAGTACAGTGTCACTAGTGATAAGACGCCATCTACTGATAAATAATGAGAGACGTCCAGCATGACTCACCGGTTCTATCGGCGGAGTGGTGCCTGGGTCTGTGAGCGCTTGTAAGGTCCGCGTGGCTGCTGCTGAAGCGGCGGAGCGCGGCGCTGTTGGCGCTGGTAGTTGTGGCGGGCATTCTGGGCAGGCACTGTTCAATGTCTCGCCGCAGCTCCCGTCTGCCTGCCGGGGGGTGGAAGTGGGCGTCTCGTGTTTAAATTCTGGGATTGATTTGTAAATCGTCTTGGAGGACCAGGTATAGGGGCTCCAGTTTTAATTTCCGCGCCTGTCTTGTGAATAGCTTTGGCAGCTTTTAAGACATCACCCAGCTGACTGCCAAAGAGGTGGCTATCTATTGCTGTTGTATTAAGGTGATCTTTTATCTCTTTCTTGATCGAGGAACAAACAAAACTTCTGCAAATCATCGACTCAGTATGTTGTAAGTCGCAAGCAAGTTTTCCAGCATCAGTTAGTGATTTAACAAGCTTTATATTTGTACTGTCTGTAGACAGGACCTGTGACAGAGCCTCTCCTAAACAGGCAATAATCAAGGCAATTTGCTTCTGTTTGTTTTCAATTGCTTTATCTTTCTTGCTTAGAGCCTCTGTCAGAGCTGCCCTCACTTCTTGATTCAGCAAGGGAGCATTAATATTCTTGCAATTTTCTGGAATGTCATGTTTTGAAAAAATGTCTTTTTTGACATCTTTAGAAAGGCCATTTGTCGCTGTATGTTCCCACCGGACAGCTATACTTGAATTCAGAGCTGGGCCAAATATTTTATCTCTTAAAGGAGCTTCTCCTAATATTTCCAAAATATCATCTGGAAGACTTTCCTCTGCTTCGTTGTTTACAACGACTTCTTGGGCATCCGCGGCGGCAGTGTCAGGAGCAACAGGTTCAGATGAAACATTTACAGAAGGTGCTCCATCTGCAGACTCCAACAATGTGTTCACCATGACGTTGAGCGGGTGCATTTCCTCAATATGAAAGTCAGTGTCATGCTGCGTGTTTTCAATGGACTGTAAGGGTAGCTCGGGGGACTGCGAGCGTGATTCATAATCGTTGCTTCTAAGTGATTCGTCTGAAATAGACGTAAACTTATATTGGTTGATATTTCGTAACAATTTTAATGTAGGTAACAAACTACTATCAAAAAGGTAGGTTTTTGTAACATTATAATGGAAGCATTTTAATGCAATGCTCACAAATGACATAATATGGCCTAGTAATAGTCCCTATAAACTATACACAGCCTTGTGTTATCAATTTTGGCGGATACATTCCATCAGAATGTTCACGACCAACAGTAAATTGTCTATTTGACAGATAATCATGGCGCGAAAATTTCGTGACGGGGGCATTCCAATTAAATAATTTTCCGAATAATCGACATGAATTACAGCTTCGTCGTGTTTCAATTGGTATTTTATATTTTTTGTCGCCTCTTGTTGGCTAACCATGTTCCCACAGTGTTTCATATACTTGTCTATTATTTTTTCCTGGTGCCTGATGGCTTCTTTTGGTTTCGTTATTACTTTCTCTTTTTTAACCAACCTTATAGTTTTTTCACACCCATTTTGTATAGTACATTCAGTCTTAGAGTTCCACGTCCAATAACAGAAGTCAATAGCATTGTCAAATATCAAATATTGAATAGATTTGTTTTTGCAGCTTACACAATCACGGAATAGGCATTCGGCATTATAAACATTGCAGCAAATACTTTTAAGAAGATTTGTTGGGTCTTTGGGCTCAATTATTTTATATTTGTGAAGTGAACAAACTAAAAGTCGAAAATTTTCGTGAATGACACAGAGACAAGTCTCTCGTGGTTTTTTAGAAGCTGAGAAAATCCAGAACGGTCTATATCGACAAAATGTAGCAAAACTTAAAGTGTATGTATGAGACGAGTTAAATTTTTTATGAAGATTACCAAGAGAATCATTTAGATAGCGTTTCTGTACCTTTACACCTTCCTTCTTTACGTATTCCTTTTTTTCAGCTGCGCAGATACTATTTTCATCATCTGAAAGAAAGGTCGTCACGTGGTTCTTCTTCTGCAAAGCTGGCGCGTTTTTAGACAGTCCATTTCGTCTTCTAAATACACTCTTGAACCTTCCCTTTAATTTTGTGGCGTGAAGAGACGTCTCGATATGAGGCTTGAGACTATTTGAAATAATTTGTTTGATCTTGTACGATTTGATACTCTCGTAAGAACGTAATACACCTTCATTAAATGAATTATCACCACTAGTACTAGGTCGAAAGAGGAGAGGCTCTCTAACTTCCTAAGTTGGACGGCTGAGTTTTCCAACTGAAAATTGCCTCCAAGCCTGGCGTTCTCGAACGCTATTGATGAATTTTGTTTTTCTTGAAGTGGTTGTAATCTTGAAATCTTTTTTCGATTGTCATTGTTTAATTTAATAACTGATTGTAATTTAATTTGTAAGGACGCTGTTTCCTTGTCTTTTTTATAGCGCAACTTTCTCACTAAGCGTTGGGCATTTGGTGATACTATCCCAGAACTTACTGAAGAGCCTTGTGAAATTGCAGGACTAACTTCTCTTGACCTAGTAATTCTTTTGCACTCAGAATTACCCTGTGCCTCTCGTACACACTCGTGGTTCTTCTCTATGACAACCAGCCACGTTATCAATATTAACATTGATATTTTCTATATCGCTGGAAGGTGGACTGTTGCATTCAATAAAGCGTTGTATTTTTGCTTTTTGTTCCTTTTTGCGTTGATAGGATTTTTTTGCATCTTCTCTCCACTTCCTTCTGAGCATTTTCTGATCTCTTGGGGTCAAACTATTTATAGACACTACTTTTCCCTCCTTTTTTCGTTTTTCGTACTTTGCCTTATTTTTTTCTTTGTATCTTGCACTAACTTTTGCCCGCGGCTTCGCCCGCGTGCAGTTCGGGAATTGCCCACGTGATCTTACCTACTTCTGGGATAATAAGTAATCTATATCTATTTGTATCAGGCTATAATCTATCCCTGTGCCAAGTTTCATCCAGATCTGATCAGCCGTTCTGGCGTGATTGAGTAACAAACGTCCATTCATCCAAACTTTCGCATTAATAAATAGTTTATGTAAAATCCATAAGTACAAATAAATAATATTAGTATTTAGGGTTCCGCACCTCAAAGGGAAAAACGGAACTCTTATAGGATCACTCGCGTGTCTGTCTGTCTGCCTGTCCGTCTGTCACAGCCAATTTACTCTGAAACTACCGGACCGATGGAGTTGAAATTTGGTACACATATGTAAGTCATTGATTCAAAGACGGACGTATAAATTAACATGGGAGCCACTTTTGGGTCGTAAATTAAAAAATGAAAATAAAAATATTTCTAAACTATATCGTGTTATATCAAAAACTGTGATACACGTGTCTTATAATTTTAATTGAAGAGTGATGTGTACATTAAGTTTTGAGTCAACCGACCCAGAGAATATTAAGTTTCACAGAAAATTCAACCCCCATTTCAAAACAAAGAATACATCCTTCAAATTTGATGTCATTAAGACCAGTGGTTGATATATCAGTCAGTCAGTCAGGACTTTGATTTTATATTGCGGGATGATGTTGGAAAAACTGTAAGTAGAGTATGTAGACTTTCAAGTCTATCGACACCTAAAAGTTTCACAGAAATGTCAGCACCCCATTTTGTCCTCTTAGCGGTGGAATTTCGAAAAACCCTTTCTAAGTGGACCCTTTGCCACTGGTAGGTACCAGTGGCGAAGGGTGATAATTGAGTCAGGGGAAACCGAAGAAAAAAATGAGAATTGTTTCTTTTTTCTATGTTTATTTGGACCTCATTTTCGTTATCAGTGACCTCAAAAACCATGAAAATGATAACTCTGATGCAAAATCTAAAAAAAAGGTTGGGCCATTTAGAATTTTCATTTTGACCTAATTTTCGATATCAGCGACCCTGAAAACCATGAAAATGACATCCATGACGATAAAACCGAATATTTTCGTCCGCACCATCTTGGATTTTCATTTTGACCACATTTTCCTTATCAGCGACTCCAAAAACCACGAAAATGACATTCATGAAGAAAAACCGAAAATGTTCATCGGCGCCATCCTGAATTTTCATTTTGACCTAATTTTCGTTATCAGCGACCCCAAAAACCACAAAAATGACACTCATGACGAAATAACTGATTTTTTTTGCTGGCGCCATCATCGATTTACATTTTGGCCACATTTTCGTTATCAGCGACCCCAAAAACCATGAAAATGATAACTCTGATGCAAAATCTAAAAAAAAGGTTGGGCCGGGTGTGGTGGGTGAATGGCACCCATGACGAAAAAACCGAAAAAAAAAACAGGACTGAATTTCATACTGGGGGATGATTTTGGAAAAACTGTGATACACGTTTCTCATAATTAATCTCTTCTTAACTGAAGAGTATGTACACAAATTTTCAATTCAATCGACCTCGAGAATAAAAAGTTTCATAGAAAACTCAACACCCATTTTTACCCTCTTAGGGGTAGAATTTCGAAAAACCCTTTCATAGTGGATACCTACTCTTCAAATCTTTTTGAAGAGTAGGTATCCACTATGAAAGGGTTTACGCCCTCCAAATTTCATTTCTCTAGGACCAGCGGTTTGGGCTCTGCGTTGATATATCAGTCAGCCAGGACTTTGAATTTTATATTGGGGGATGATTTTGGAATAACTGTGATACACATCTCTCATAATTTTAACTGCAGAGTATGTAGACTTGCAAGTCAATCAACCCGAGAATAAAAAGTTTTACCGAAAATTCAACACCCCATTTCGCCCCTTTAGGGGTGGAATTTCGAAAAACCCTTTCTTAGTGGATACCTACTCTTCACAAAGAATACACCCTTTAAATTTCATGTCTTTAACACCAGCAGCTTAGGCTGTAAGTTGATATATCAGTCAGTCAGTCAGGACTTTGAATTTCATATTGGGGGATGATTTTGGAAAAAGTTTGATACACGTTTCTCATAATTGTAACTGCAGAGTAGGTACACAAATTTTCAAGTCCATCGACCGCGAGAATAAAAAGTTTCATAGAAAACTCAACACCCCATTTTACCCTCTTAGGGGTAGAATTTCGAAAAACCCTTTCTTAGTGGATACCAACTCTTCACAAAGAATACACACTCCAAATTTCATTGCTCTAGGACCAGAGCGGTTTGGGCTGTGCGTTGATATCTCAGTCAGTCAGTCAGGACTTTGAATTTTATATACACTTCTCATCAAAAAAATCGAAACACTTTCGTTTTTATTGTTTTTGTCCTAATTTTTTACAAAAGAGAATTAATTCCATGAAAAAAAAAACATTATTGTGTAGCTGGCAGTTTGGTCATTACAGTAAGAAGAAAAAAATCAAAATTCGAAATTAGAATTTCATTTGTTTATCCTATAAATGAAATTAATCACTGTTTTGAGACAAATGTGTATTTAGGGTTGGAGTACGTTTCTCGTTTAAAAACTAAAAATTAGCGCTTGTCTTTAAACTTTTTGTTTCTTATTTCATTTACTGTGACTTTGGGACGTCTGAAAAAACTTTTTTTTCTAAAACATATGGATACTTCGCCCGCAGAAGCCGCCCAAGTGGTGGCATTGCTGGATTCTGGACTTAGTCAGCGTGTTGTGGCTGCAAGATTGCATCTAAGCTTATCATCTGTTCATAGAGTCTACAAACGCTATCGGGAGACTGGTTCGTTCACGCGCCGTTCAGGATCTGGCAGGAATCGGGTCACTTCTGAGCGAGATGATCGATTTATTGTAACAACTTCTTTACGAAATCGACGCCTTAACGCTTTTCAACTGCAGCAGCAGCTTCGCGTTGTACGAAGAGTAGCTGTAAGTGACTCTACAATAAGAAGAAGGTTGAAGGAACGCGGATTGGCACCGCATAAGCCAGCGAATGGGCCGAAATTAACTGCAGACCATCGAAGAGCGCGCCTTAACTTTGCACGCGAGCACCTAACTTGGTCATACCTTCAGTGGAGCAAAGTACTGTTTTCTGATGAGTGTAAAATTATGCTGTATGGTAACGACGGAAGGAACAAGGTCTACAGAAGAGATGGAGAACGCTTTGCACAATGCTGCATTGAAGAAAAGGTCAGCTATGGTGGCGGTTCGTGGACGGTTTGGGGAGGAATCAGCGCCGACGGTAAGACAGAACTTGCCTTTGTGTCTGGGCCACGGCTGCCTGCACTAAACTCTCATCGGTACATCGAACAGTGTCTTGAACCTCATGTGATGCCCTATGCACATTTTATTGGCAACGACTTCATATTCATGCACGACAATGCTAGAGCTCACACCGCGGGCGTCGTACGAGATTATCTTACCGAAGTCGGTATCTCCATTATGGTATGGCCAGCAAGAAGCCCGGACATGAATCCCATTGAACATCTATGGGATGAATTAAAGAGACGAATTCGAGCAAGAGATCCAGCCCCAGAAACACTTAGCCAGCTGCAAAATGCAATCCAAGAGGAATGGGATAATATACCACAACATGTGATCGTGACTCTCATCCGATCGATGAAGAACCGTATGGAAGCAGTAATAAGAGCTCGCGGAGGGAATACAAGTTATTAAATAAACGTTTCTTACATTTTTTTTTCATTTACGCGTGTTGTTTTACCCATTTCCTTCATATTCCATACAGGGTAAAAATTACTCATTATACAAAATACGAAACCTATGAAGACTTAATTTGAATTTAGAACAATAACATTAGGATTTAAAAACCTCATACTACTCACTATTAAATGACATTTTACATTTATTCCTAAATATACACATTTTTCTGATAATCCTTATCAAATCATAAACTGCGAGGTGTTTCGATTTTTTTGATGAGAAGTGTATATAGATAAAGCTATGGATTATTTTTGATTTTTTCATATCTTTTTTTTTTCAAGTTCTCTTTTCCTAGCTAAGATGTCTTCTTTTTTCGTAGTTTTTGGCATTTTACCTTTGAAAAACATACAAATAGGTTAGAATAAAAGCGTTAATGCACCAAGAATAAGCATTTAGTGACAAAACAATAAAAATGCAGTAATTTAAAACTTTATCAAAACTTAACATAACTTTTTTTATGTTCGTATTAAATATTAGGTAAATATGATTAGTATTCACACCAAATAGTAACTTGATTTTTCTAGAACGATAGTTTTATTGAACAATAACAGGCAAAGTCTCTTTAACCTGGTAATAGTATCAATAACCTGTGCTTTCCAAACAGGTTAAAGAGACAGAGGTTAATGAAAAAAATATGCTTTTGATGTGAAAACAACAAAATGGTGACGTTTTTGGAGTCTAGACTTATAAAATAAGTAATATAAAATAATAATAAATAGTCAGTAAATACCATAATCTAACGTTTATACTCGCAAAGTATTTAAACCGCAAATAAAAATATTAAAGTCAGAACATAGATAACATACCTGTTACAAACTCCGATTGAAGCGATTCAACGTTATTTAAAAAAAAAATGGGTCAATGCCAGTGTTAGTCCGATACTGCTTGGTCATTTTCCGCGGGGGTGGGATGTCGAGTAAGTAATTGTGTTTGTGTGCTGCGCGTTAGTGTGCAAGCACAGGTCATGGAGAAAATCACTCCGGACACAATTTGAACATGAATAACTCGTAAATTATGTTCATTATTAAAGTACCATGTAAAAAAAGTTAAATTTATTAATATACGGACTAGTATTTTAATAATTTTGAACCCATATTTTAAATATTTTTTTTTTATAATTATTCAAAGTGAGACTCTTTGAGTTTGGACATGGCAGGTTAGTGAGAAACAGATGTTACAATTTTATTTTGTTGTAAGAATATCACTTCGGTTTTCTTAATATTACTCAGCCTCTGTGTGAAAAGTCTCTTTAAGTACAATATTGTGTAGAATAAAATATTTTTAATTTTATAAATCATATCGTCCCCGTAGAGCGAAAAGTCACTAAGTCGAAAAATGGCCGAAATGAGTTATGAATGTCACTAAAACCAACAATTTCTTCTCAAAATAACTGTCTAACTGGCATTTTTGTAGTTGCCTTCATTTTTGTTTTACGAAATGTGAAAAGTAAGTAAGTCTACCTTTGGGACCACACAGCTTAATGGGAGAAATAACTAATTTAGTTAATTATTATACATTTATCGAAAATTTACATAGCTTGAAATTAAAACGACTTAATTACTTTTTCTCTTGAATTATCTATGCATACATACACCTTTATGTAGCCTTAAAATCACTACAATGATTTAGTGAGTTTTTAAAATCAGTAATTGGCTAAAACACTCTAAAGCGAAAATTAACTAACTCGACATAGTGACTACTCGCTCTTTATTATTTAATGATTTGTACAATACTACAAAAGCGAAAAATCACCAACCCATTTTAATGTTTTTTTTTTCTTTAAAAATTGAAACATATGATCCATTGCGAATAATAATTAAAGTCTTTTAATTATTATTTATACAACTTCGACGTACATTGTTACAACTAAGGTACATTTCGTTCGCGAGTTAGTGAGTTTGTCGCGGCAACAGTGACGAGCGCGGCGCCTGGTGACTCATTCGCGGAATCGACGTCGACTAACAAACACGCGTTTCGCTGTCGTTAAAATTAACGTAAACATTAGGTACTGTGTAACAATGAATCGTGCTAAGATTATTATTGATTTATTGAATCGAAACGAAAAAACTGTTATAGAGGTAAGTGTGTTCAAGTATTTTTATTTAGTTTATAAGTAGGTATGATTATTTTATTTTAGATGTGTATTATATTTCACAAGTTTTTCACTTTTATTAATGTACGTTATCTAAGAACATAAATAAATAATGATGTTATTTTATAGGAATCTGCTCAGTTGATGACTCCACGAGATCTGTAGGAAAAGTAATTAATACGTATTATTTGGGTGTTGCTTACCTATTCATTTGATGCTTGGAATATTTGCCTTGTTTAGTGGTTTTTTCTTAATGCTGACTTAAAAGCAATGAGTACACTCGGTGATATTAGAAGTTATTGTTTTCTTTCGGACCAGGTGGCGTACCATGACGTCTTAAAACAGGAGTAATACCGGTGTGAGAAAGAGACAGAGCTATACAGGTCGTCTAGCGCCATCTCTTTCTCACACCGGTATTACTCCTGTTTTAAGACGTCATGGTACGCCACCTAGTCCTAGCTGTGTCACTAGGTGTACCTATTGTATTTATCTTTATAATGCTTTGTGGCATTTTCAAACATAAAATAATTTCGATCGACAGGGTTGATCTGCTTGGAATGGCACAATACATAGTGATTGAATGGTGTTGTTCTATAGTTCATTTGTATTACTTAATTACGTTTGAAAGCTTTCCACTAAGTACTAATAATTAGTAATTTAAAACTTGATTTGACTGTTTTTTATTTGTTTTGATTTTGTTGGCGAAGATATTAACACATTAACCATTTCTCGCTATCTTTATGAATTTCCTTGATAAAGAAAATTAACCAAAAATGTTTTGTAGAACAGTGATTTTTTTTTAATATTGCTTAATATCTGACTTATCCACTAGTTTCAATGCACTGTCTTTTTCTCTTTAATTTTACCATTAATATTATTCCAAATTATACACAATGCTTCATGAGGTGGTTTGGACGTGTGAATCATATAATATTGCTCATAAACCTAATAGCTCGGGCCAGATTGCATCCTTTTTATTAGTACCTGTATTTATCATGTCTAACTGTCTCCTAATTGTTTATTTCAGGAAAGTGATCTGCTCGACGAGAGGAAATTTGATCTATTCCAAAACAATGATCTCTATGAATCTGCTCCACCATCCACGTCAGTAGTAAGTCCAAAAACAGATCTATTAACTATCAATCCACCAAACTCCGCTCCTTTGTTGGGTGAAACCTACCATGATGTTGTTGCCGTTGAGGATTTGATCAGAGAAGAAAATGCGTCATGTAAAATACACCAAAACTACACTGAAGCCCAAAAGTCTCGTGAAAGTCCACATTCAGAAATAAGCGGTATCGAAGAATTGAGTTCTTCTCCTGTTCGAGTTTTCTCTGATTCAAGCGTTTCATGGTTGCCAGATAGTGAAGAAGATAGACGTTTCAAAAAGAAAAGACGAGTGTATGTTGCAAAATCTAGTGAGAGTGATAGTGAAGAAAGTACATCTACTGTGTGGCACTCGAATACAACAAATAGTCGGGGGCTTTGTAATGAATGTTTTCAGGATATCAACATCAACATTGACATTGAATCAAGGAATCAACAAAGTTCTGTACCTCAAGAATCTACTTTACCATCTTCCAACTCAGATTCAACTGGTAATGTCACTGTAGACAGTCAAGAATCAACTGAACAACTAGCTCCAATCGCTGTTACTTCAAACAATATCGTTGAACCTACGCGTTGGAAAAAAAGCGATCCCAAAAATTGGAAAAAAAACATCTCTAAATTTAATAAACAAAACGGTTTGCCTTATTTGGGTAAAAAGGGCCATCTTATGCCTGCAAAGAAACCTAAGCCCGTAAAGTGCTACGTAAAATGCCGGTATCAGTGTCAAAATAATTTTTCTGAGGATGAGAGACTTAAAATATGTGAAGTCTACTGGAATACTACAAATTACAATGCACAAAAACAGTTTTTACTTGAAAGAGTGGTGGCCCAGCCTATAAACACGATGAAAGTTGGTATCTAACTATACAGAGAAGGATGGGCGTGGTTCTCGAGTCCCAATAAACAAAACCAGTTTAGAGTCTGAACAGAAGATCATAGACCACATCAACTCGTTTCCCCGGCTCGAATCTCACTACTGCAGGAAGAAAAGTAAGAGACAGTATCTAGAGAGTAAACTGACAATTGCCAAAATGTACGAATTGTATAAAGAGCAACTAACAACATTAAATGAGGAACCATGTTCTTTTTATGTCTATAAAACCATATTTGGGACTAAATTCAATTTGTCATTTTTTACCCCAAAAAAAGACTTATGCATAACATGCACTCGTTATGATAGTGCCGGACGTCCAGAACATTTGAAGGCGGAATATGATTCACATATTGCAAGAAAAAATGAAGCACAGCAAGCGAAAGAATCGGACAAACAGCGTCTATTATTGATGATAATTACCTAGTAACGGCAGACATGCAATCTACTTTGCATATATCAGTCAGTGGTGTTGGTATTTTATATTACACCAGGAAATTAAACGTTCAAAATTATACGATTCACACGGCTAAACCACCTCATGAAGCATTTTGTATAACTTGGAATGAGATTAATGGTAAAAAGGGCAGTGTGAAAATTGCCAGTGCAATGAACTGGTGGATTAGTCAGATACCAACCAATATTAAAGAAGTCACCATGTATAGCGACACATGCGCTGGACAAAATAGAAACCAATTTATCACGGCATTTTTAGTTCATTTAATTCAAAGATCGGATGTGCAGCTAGAAGTTATTGAGCAAAAATATTTAGAGAGTGGTCACACTCATATGGAAGTGGACTCCATGCATAGTGCGATAGAAAGACAGCAAAGGCATACGCCTGTTTATTCCATGATTGACTGGAAGTTGATCATGAAACGTGCTCGCTCTAAAAGAAATAAAATATACGGATATGGTTGTTATAAGAGCACTTAATGAAAAAATTGTAAAAAATACAAGCACAGACAAAGAAGGTCATAAAATTAAATGGCTAAAAATTAAGTGTCTGCGTTTCGAGAGAAAATGCCCGGGTCTCGTTAAGTTTAGATATCAACACGATGGTCCCTATTTAGAATTCAATATATTAGAATGTCTGAAAAAAACTACACTTCTTACTAGAAAGAGGAGGAAACAAGAAGAACAAGTGGATGGACAAGGGACTGAAGAACTGATGCAAGAATTAAAAAATTATAAAATACCACTAGCTTACTCTTCGCCACTGCCTATTTCAGAGGCAAAAAAGAAGGACCTCAATAATCTTTGTGCAAAAGGGATAATCCCACAAGAGCTCCACTTGTGGTACCAGTCTTTACCAACAAGTAAAGACGTAGTAGATAGAATTTTGGAGCCAGACATCACAGAGGAGGGAGAAGAAGAAGAGTAGTGGACTGAAATCAGTTTTTTTATTTTTTATTAATAACTATGTTCGATTGGTTCTATTATTTTTCAGTTTGTGTGCATGAAATTGTTGCACTTTTTTGTTTTTGTTTAATACTAATAGTATTTTGTTGATTTTTGCGAATAATTCCTTTAATAAAACTTGATTAAATTTATTACAATAGTTTCGTTACTTACTCATGTCATACTTAAAACAAAACTTACCACACAAGCTTCGAATAATCAGATAGGTAGTATTTACAATACACATTTCATACATTGAACAGTTAGTTCCACTTTACTTAAGTCTAGTTATTTTTCTTCAAAACAATTTAGAACTGAGTGAAAAATCACTAACTACGTTCGACAATTAACTAATTGAATACTACGTCAGATATTTTATAGAGAACAATTAATTAGTTTCATGTTTTTAACTTTTCTCAATAATTAGAGGGCTTTAACGTGTTTTAGCTCATAGACTATAAACTTTATTTTATTTTCTTCAAATTAAAACTAAAAACATAAAGATATGAAATGGCAAGCCAACTTTAACTTTCATTATCTCAGAACACGATTTTTCGACTTAATGACTTTTCGCTCTACGGGGACGATATACTACCACTAAAAACTGCCTGACAGGTTACAGAGCCACTTTTTTGAGAACAATCATGAAACAATCGTGAACTGGATACACCACTTTGCGAAATTTAAACTTGGAAGACCTTGTCTTCTTATCTTTGATGGAGCTAAATGCCACTTAGACTATTCCATAGTTGAAACCGCAGAAAAATTCGAGATCAAGCTTTTTTGTCTCCCTAGCAACACCACTCACGAATTACAACCGATGGATAAATCGGTATTTCGTTCCTTCGAATATTACTGGGATGAAGAAGTGTTGAAATACTGGTCTATTCACGAGGACAGAAAAATAACTAAGCAAAGGTTTGGAGTGATATTTTCGAAGGTATGGGATAAAGCTGCGACACCTACAAATATCAAAGCTGGATTTGAAGCAACCGGAATTTTCCCATTTAATCCAGAGAGGATCCCAAAAGAAGCATATGCTCCGAGCATACCTACCTACAATACTGAAAGACCTGGAACTTATCCTGGAAATCAAGAAAATGAAGATCCCAATGATAGTGACGCTACTGATGCAAGTTACAGCCTGTTGGCTCCTCCTCCCCCAAATAACGAAGATGATAACTCCTGCCCACCTACGCAGTATCTTGTTGAAAGTGATTCATCTCGTGATAATTCTCTGCCTAGTCAGGGTCCAGCTGTAGATGAATGCTCAGACATACCGTCTATTCCCTGTCCTCCTCCAAATAATAGCACAAACAATAACTCAGAATCCATTAGACATCTAGTCCCAAATGACGGTTTCAATGATCATGATTGCTTACCATCTATACAATGTTGTCCTCCAAATTGTAGCTCAAACACGACGCCGATGTCTTTTAATCACCCTGTTCCAAATGATCCCTCTCACGATAATCCACTGACTAATAAGCGTCCAGGTCAAGACGATATAATATCTGATGATAACATACGAGTACCATCTGTTCTGCAATTGCACCCAAGTAATAACTTAGAAAATAGTTCAAGCAACAATAATGCGCTGTCCACAAAGAAATCCAGTTCTGATGATTACGACAGTAACGATGACGTCTCATTAGCTGAATTAAAACAGGATAAGCGTATTAAAGAAATTACGAGACCAGACTCAAATCAAATTGGCCGTCCAATCCGTCAATCGGTCCTTTTGTGAAATGTTGAAAACGCCAGAAAATATATCAAGCCCAATAGTTACTCCTAGGGCAAAAGCTATCAATAGTCTCGCTCAAGAACTGACAAAATCAACTTTTGCTGATAAGAAAAATAAGCCAGGGCCATCCAACGTTGCTTCTGAAAAAAGAAAAAAATAAGCCAGGGCCATCAAACATTGCTTCACAAAAAAGAAAAAATATGCCAGTGTCATCCAAAGTTGCTTCACAAAAGAGAAAAGATGTTGCTGGGCCATCCAATGAGAGATCTCACATGAGATTTTAATCAATAACGGAACGGAGTTTATGTCATCCGTATTAAAAAAAACATGCGAAATATAGGTATGAAAAAATTAAATTCAACTCCTTATCACCATGAAACATTAGGCTCAATTGAAAATACACACAAACATTTGGGAGCATATCTCAGAATTCAATGTAGTAATAATAGAGACAATTGGTGCGATTGGGTTCCCTTTTGGTGTTTTTCATTTAATACTACGACACACAGTGAATGAATCTGTAGCTATATCGCGGTACAGACGTTTTATGGAACGGAGAAAGAAGACTGAAGTATCCAACACCATACTGACCAACCAACCACTTAAGAAAAAACCCCGTTAATAAATAAAGATTAAAAAAACCAACCACTTATTCACTCATCAGAAACATGTTATGAAGTAGACATGACTTTAATAAGTGATCAACAATGTCAAGTTGATATATTTTCAAAATTCAATAATGCAGGAAATACATTTACATGTAATAGATATATTTATAACCAAGTATGTGATGCTGAAATACAAACAGAAATAGACAACTCATCTATTTATATTAAACATTACAAAGAAATTAAGGACAAAGTATGTAATACCTCTCGAAAAACATATACAGATATGGCAACTTCAACAGAAACAACTGATTTTACTGGATTTTCATCAATCCGTAATGATGAGCAACTTATAGATCTCGCTGGTGTAAAATTCAACAATTTTCGATTATTATTAAAAACGTTAGCAACTACTCATAAATACAGTATTTCCAAAGAAGATAGACTTCTCATTTTTTAATAAAAGTAAAAATTGGGGTGACATTTTCGGCTCTAAAGCGTTTTGTTTGGTGTTTACAGAACTACAATTTCAAGGATTTTCTATACAACTTTAGAAAATTTTGCTAAATCAACAAAAAAGTTAATTTTGTTTTTCGGCCAAATAGAGATACTGTACAAGCCACAATGCCAGACTGTTTCCATCCAGAATACAGTAATACAAGAGTGATAATTGCTTGCACTGAATTGAGAATAGAAGTTCCGGCATCAGTAGATAACAGTGTGTTTTGTCATTCACATCACAAGAAGGGGTTTACTGCTAAATTGCTCATAGGTATTACTCCTGGGCCTCAATTCTGCTATTTTTATAAAATTCGACATTCCAACACGATCCCATTGTCATTTTGCTTAAAGTTCGTAATCTGCTAAATTCATAATGGTCGATCATTGGTCGGTCAGTGGTCTCGTAATAGAATTGTGTTATAATGACATTGTAGTATTGCCATTATTATAAAATTCCTTGGTAGAAATGATTTTCGAAAAACTACTACTAAATTTGAACATCTATTCATGTGAGATTTTATTTATATATATTTTTACATATTATTTATTAGTATTATAAGCAATCTGAAGTAGTAAGAAGTTCGTCAATAGCAAAAAAACATTAAATTTATGTCATGTTTAGCTGTCAAAGTCAAATGTGACATTACTTTGACGTTTATCTGTTTATTTATTTCTAGCAGCCGGTGTTTTGTTATGTTTTTACATTTAAGTGTTTTTATTAGATTTTTGTTTGTATATTTAAATTCCCTTTACAGAGAAACCTATATTTATTGTTTTTATACAAAATGGTGCTAATTGAGCAAATTTCGACTCTTGGAGGGCGAAGTTCATCGAAACGATATTGTATGAAGTGCGCCCAATTTTTAAATTGGGTATCGGTGGACTGCCCCAATAAAACGCCGGCAGAGTGGCGCACAGTAAGTACCTAAATACAGTATAATTAGGTATGCATTATAAAATGTATCATTATTGTAATATTTACACTTTTTTTAGTTCTAAGTACAATGAATATAAGAGTAAAATGTTAAAGAAAATTAAATCACAGAAGAGGCACATAAGTGCAACAGGTTACTCATTGTATGTACCTACAAACATACCCACAATAAGTATTAAGGAGCATTGAAAACAATACAATAAAAATTAATATAACCCCTCCAGCTAAGCTTAAAACCTTTGTTAGGTGTAGACTCACATCAGTGGTAGTACATTGGGCAGAATTTGACATCTTGATTGTAACTCAGATCAGATACTGAGCGCTAGGTTACACATCCTATTGAAGTGTTGTAACTATTGTATTAAAGCTAAATTTGTTTTCATAGAAACTCCGCAGAATTATAATGTCATCAGATTCTGAGTCTGACTAATGTTTTCTAAAGTATGCAAGAGGTTTTGTCAGATTATTAAAAGATAAATGAAATCTATTTAAGGAGGAGTCTATGTCCAGCAGTGGATTCCAAATGGCTGTAATGATACATGATTAAATGAAACAGTGTTTATAAAAATAGTATTAATTTATTTTAAATCATATTTAGTACAATACTGTGGATCTGTAAAAAAGAATTAAATCATTTTAATAATAATTAGAGCATTTTCGCACTTCACTAGAATATTGAGGTGGGTTTACATTACATATCTGCTAATTTAATTTATGTATTTCTCCACAGTCTGTCAACAAGAGCCTGCTGCAGTGCCCGACCTTCAAGAAGATCCCGATTCACCCATTGATGGTCTTGATGATTAGGTGCTGCTTAATTATTTTCCTCCTAAATTAAAAGACTGATTAGTGATTAATGACATGACTGTTATTATTTTCATTATACATGGTAAAATTTGTTATTTGTTTTTGAAATGATGATTAAAATATTATGATAATTTAACTTGGATTTGTTTTATTATTTAAATGATTTTCACATTTTTCAATTGGCTTGAAAGTCAACTTAAATATTGTTAAATAAATATTTAGTTTATGATAAATAAAAAGTAATTTAAATGTTGATTTTTTAACATAGTAGTAGTATCATTTAAAATTCCAACTTCATTATATTCCAAAATAATGAAATAGAAATCACATACCTATTGCAAGCCAAGTGCTTCTGCATAAACTTCATCAGGCAGGTGGCAACGGTGCTCTTGCCATGTTTGCAATATTGTGCAATATGCAACATGCATTCACAATCTTGCCTGCAGTTGTTGGACTATAACGTAAAGCATGTGCTGCAACGCTGCAAGCAAACACCTGCAAAAAATAAAGGACAATGACCAAAGTTGGTACCAAAAAGTCTCGCGCCTCAAAACCAAAATATTATAGTAATTAGTTTCATATTTTTTTACGGCATTACGCGTCGGGGATTTGATTTTTGAACTGGAAATATACTTTTCGAGTTTAAAAGTACGAATATTGTTTTACTCCCTTTATATGACGTTCCGTTTCAACTGAATATAAATGACGTTCCGTTTCAATTGAACAAACCCTTGTCTGTCGAGCGGACTCTAAAATTAATTACAATTAAGTAAGATCAGTACACCAAATCGATTTAGTTTGGTTTATTGCTATTTGCAACAAAATAGATTTTCTCAGCCTAAAGATTTTGATTTATCGATTACATCCCTAAATCCCGACTAGTTTATAGCACTTACTATACTCTATGGTTTATAGTTATCTTATCTGTGGCATCTGACATTTGTACTGTACTGACTGACTATTGGCAATATAAAGGTCTAAAATAAAATCGAGTTTCAGTCAAGCATACTGTGGATGTTACTTTAACTCGTAATTCTTACTAATATTAGTGTATTACGCTGTTTTTAGAGCAATAATGTAATGTATGTGTGTTAAAATACGTCGTTGGTAGCGTCGAAAAAATAGACCTACTTTTTAGGTTAGTTTCGATTTTATAAAATAACTCTGAAACGCGGGTTTTTTTTTCAAAAATAATTTTTGTAGGAGTTAATACGATCAGTGTAGTCTATAAAAAACAAGGTTTGATTTTGATGCAGCATGGTACGGGATTCCATACTTCCATGAGCATTCTCTTTTACTTTTATACAACCCCATTTTACTGAACGTCTTATTACTTTTATATACTCACTGTTCTTGACATATAGGTACAAGAACTGTTGCATCTAAAGTTCTATAACAAGAAATTCATTCAATACCTCTCTAATGCCTGTTACTTCATTAATTGCTCCTGATACAGTAATTTGTGAAACATTATGGAGGGCAATCTGTCCAATCAAATTTTGGTAGGACCCTGATGCATAAAATGCAAGTGCTATTAGAATCTGCAATAAAAAATATAACATTAATCAACCTATTTCGTGTATATAGCTATAGAATAATAAATCAATGTCAAATTCAGTTTTCTCACCTTCATTTCTGCCGTTACGCTATCGTTTCGGCGCGGTCTGGCCATAAGGGGAATGAGTTCTTTAATTAACCCCCTTACTGAATCCTTTCAAAGGCGAAAAGTTTTTACAAATTCCGCCTCGGGTATATCATGGGTTCGTATTCATTCTCGTCAAGTTATGGGCTCGACGACGTCTTCTGCATTCCACCCATCTTCTTTATCTAACATCCACTGCGTTGGCTAGCTCGAGAATACATTGTCTTCATTCAATATTCCACTAACACTTTACTCGTAACTAAATAAAAGCAATGACTGCACGATGACGTTCTAATGGTAGGTCAGTGATCAAAGGAACTGTCAAAATTTTAGCAGATTACCGCCTAAGTCAGTCATTCATTTGTCATTATGTACAAGATTACCATTCTATGCCATTTCTTTCAATGGACTGTCAGTGGTTGACCATTGGAAAGTCATAATGACGCCATTATATTAGTAGATTACCAAACTTGTCAAAATCAACAATTATGAAATCAATGACGGACCATTCTGACACTATTGTAATAGCAGAATCGGGCCCCTGGAGGTTTCATTTCATTTAAGTCGAAAGTGGCCATGGGAAGAAAAAGTGATTCACAAATGACGATAGAATCCGGTTTGATTGATTATTTGGAAGATGGCGATATTGTATTAGCTGATAAAGGTTTTCCAGAAATAAAAACATTTATAGATCAAAGTGGAAAAGAAGTGAAGATTGTTATGCCTCCCTTCCTCTCAAAAATAAGAGTGAATTTTCCAGAGAAGAGACTCAAGAAACATATAATATTGCCAGTGTAAGAATTCATGTTGAAAGAATACTGCAAAGGTTAAGAGTTTACCAAATTTTGAATAAAATTCCCAAAAATTTATTTCACTGCATCGATGACATTGTACATATCTGCTGTGTATTGGTTAAATTTAAAGCCCCCAATATTTAAAAATAAAGAATCATCATCAACCGCATGCGCCCCCACTGCTGGGGAACGGGTCCCTTCTCAACGTACAGGCTCGGCATTGAACCCGCAACTTCTGGATTGAGAGCCTACCATTTCTACTAGGCACAGATACTTTACATTAAAAAAAAACGAATATGCATAAATGTAAATATTTCTTTATTCATTATTATTTATTTATTTAACAGTTTATGTACACACTAAATACAGAAAACAAGAAAGGAACAGAAAAAATAGGTACAAAGGTGATGCTTATATCTAAAGAAATCTCTTCCAGCATACCTGCGAAAGGAGAGTAGAAAAAGAGATGTAGACATAGTGTGTTAAACGATGAAGAGAAAATTGAATACATAAAAACAAAGCAAATAACGAATCTAAATAAAACATATACAATACAAGAATATACTTAAATATTTACTACCTAGTAAAAAGACAAATGTAAGCTACGATATAATACATATCAAATAATATATAATAATAAATACCTATGCAACTATGGCGAAATGGAAAGATAATGTTCTTTCACTCTTCTTTTGAAAACTGCAACAGTTTGGCAGTCCCTAATATCAGGCGGAAGAGAATTCCACAACCGCACAGCGTGTACAGTAAAGGAGTAGGAATAGAAGTCGGTAGAGTGGGGAGGGGATTTAAGGAGGTTCCTAAGATGCGACCTGCAAGGTGCATCAGAGGGACGGGAGTAGGAAAAGCGTTCCCGCAGATAGGATGGAGTTTTAGGGTTATGCAGGATGTTAAAAAGCAAACATAATATTCGAGAGTTCCTGCGAAGTCGGATTGGGAGCCACTTGAGTATCTTGCGAAAGTTGGAAACATGGTCATACTTTTTGAGGTTAAAAACAAAACGAATACAGATATTTTGCAAACGCTCAAGTTTATTTAAAAGCTCCTCGGTGGCATCCAAATAACACGCATCTGCGAATTAATATTATTGGAATTTAAGTAATAAAATAATACACCTCATGACTTGTTTTCCTTTAAAGACCGTTTGTGGTTGGAATTTTATATTGTGAGTGATACTCACAAACCCGGTCCTTAAAATAATACTCATTTCGATCTGAAAACGATATTTAATTTATCAGTAGTGATACAGGAACAATTATATATGCTTATTATTATTGAATAAAACCATTAAAGTAGCTTTCTTTTCTTATTTTACAGTGAAACTATAACTAAAAATGAAGTAAACAAACTCTGACACATTCAAAATAAAACACACTTTTTGAATAAATTTTACTTACCTCATTCGACTCGAATGGTCAAAAATTATTGCATAACCCTTTCTCCACCCAAATCAACGTATCACAGTAATTTTATTATATTTTAGATAATTTTGTATTATTGTTGTAATATTTTGTGACATTGGCGCCATTAAATATCAAAACGTTAGAGCCAACAAAGTTGTGGACGCTAGGTGGCGCTGAACTCGTGCACAGACCCAATAGGTACCTACTCATTATATTCGTATGGTAACGATTGATTTTTCATAGTTTTGTACGTTAATAAATACAAGTTCGTCATCATTATAGTCAGCCCTTTTAACATTGCCATAATCGGGATAGGCCTCCTCTTTGGAAGAGGGAGTGGGCCGTGATCCACCACGAGGGCCAAGTACGGATTGTATGTACCTATACAAGTTAATAAAATATCATCATGATTTTAATCATCAATGTTGTTGAATAAGAAAACTAAACTTGATAGCGACCTCTAAATATAGTGTAAAAAAATACAGAAACCTTTTCTAGGTACTCAAAGTACTTTAAATGCCATTCACTACATGTTGCATAAAACTTTTCAACAACCTTTTTAAGAAGTTTAAGGGAATTTTTTACTCACCTTTTTCGGCGCTTCTGTTCTCGTTTCCAAGATTGTGGATTGCATGGACGTTTTAGAGCATACTTATCCTAAGTATGCTCTAAAACGTCTTTACCTCTAACACTTTTTTATAAAAATGCGCTAAATCTTCCATTATTTCTTGTGAATTTTAATTAAAAACCGCGAGCAACTATCAATAACACAACGAAAATCGCCATACTCTTTTAAAGGTCACGTGACTCAAATGCGGCGCTATCATTGGTCGATTTTATTTTAGCGGATTTTGATTGTGACAGGACATTTTACCGGAATTTGCAACTAACATTACATTTAAGACTGATTTTACTGTGTATTTAAGTGGATTATGTAAGTTAAAGTATAGACATATTGAAGGTAAAATTTTAAACTTTATTTTGGTGCAAAAATATGTAAATGTGTATGAAATCACTTTAGGGGGTTTTGAAATTACACCCCTCCTCAGCTCTCACAAGCAACTTTTTATAAGCGGCACGAAATTTAATTGCATTGGGATTATTGTTGAAACCCCCTCTTGCTCTCACAGCCGAGAAGAAGAGCTCAATATGATCTTGGCTGGTTTTGTAGAGTGGTATGTACTTTAACATTTTTGTATCTTCCACCAGTAACTGTACAGTGCCAATGCGCTTTTCATGTTTATCAATAATCCAATAAAATCAGTTTTTCTGCGGGAATTAATCACAAGTTCACCTGTACTGAGTTTTAAACTTGTGAGGTAATTAGTCGCACCTTCAAATAGTGCTGATATAAAACCAATATTGGCAGGACACATGGCTTTTTTAAATCCTGGCGGGCGGTGGAATGACTGTTAAAAACATCAAACACGTCGTTCATAATATTTATAAAATTCACAGTGCCACTACATTTCTCAAATTGTTTAAGTTTTAATACACTGCGACAAAACTCCAGAGCATCTGCTACTGAGTTACTGAACAATTTCAGCCAGCCAGCTCGCCAGCTTCACTTTCATCTTTTGTTTGTGATAGAATACATGCGGCTTTTTTATATTATTTGCGAGATGTAGGCCCTGTTTTTCTTGAAGTTCCAGCAATTCTTCTACAAATTTAAAATCTACCTTTCGACCAAATGAATCAATAAAAACTCTTAGTTCGCCAAATGCATTACGAATTAATTTTACCGCGTGGCATGGGTCGATAAAAGCGTGGATGCGGGTGTTACCGCTCTCAAAACTAGTAACACTTTGGTTTCTTATAATATCACAGCCAAGAGAAGTGAACATGCTGAAATTTGCGGCAAGTCCGTCGCATGTAATGCTAACAACTTTTACACCCACATCTTCGCACAATTTTAGAGCCGTGAAAAGGACTTGTTTGCTCGCCTGTGAGGGATGTTATTAAAAAATAACCAATAGGTATCTTCCATCTGCCGTTGATAGCTAAGATAGAAGTTGATAGTTAATAGGATTACTAGGCTTGAGTGGCTTCTTCGACACTGTCATTATCTAGGTTTTGTCCATAGTCAACTCTACCATAATATTTCTGAGCTCTTGGTTCCCAAGTCAAAGACTTTCTTATGGCCATTTCATCAAAAACCAAGGAGCAAATGACAGGATGTGCACTTCCTTGCACTTTAATTTTTAAAGTTTCAAATGCTTCTTTCGTGAATCCCGGTTCGCAATTCACATGCTGGTACCATTTGCTCAAAGTTCCTGTGTGAGGTAAACATGTATTGTAAGTCCGCCTTATATAATTATAGGCCTTGGGGGATAAAAAATGCAACGTTAATGCGAACTTTCTGATTTCTTCAGAGTATTTATTTGGTACAGGTAAACCTTTGGACTTCATAATTTGTCTTTTTAGAAAGTCTTTTGGTCCCGCCAATTCTTCTTCGAAGATCTTCTACACTCGAGAGCAATGAATCCGGGTCACTTAAAGAATGTTAAAAATCTCGGAAACTAAAACTGATAGGTTAATGCAATAAATTGTATTTAATAGACAATGTAATACTCCTTAAATGAAAGTAAAAAAAATATGAGTCGCCATACATTTTATTAACACAAAATTACATAAAGAAAAAAACTGCTGATCTCTCCATAAAACAAAAATAGGAAACATGAAATTTTTGAACTTTATTACGATTTTCTTGAATTTTAATACTTCGTATTGCCTCCTCGTGCTTCCATTACTGCGTTTACGCGGTTTGGCATGCTGTACACCAAGTTCCTTATACGATTTTGGGGAATATTCTCCCATTCCTCTGTGAGAGCAATTTTGAGCTCACGAAGCGTGATTGGGGGAGGGTTTCGTTGTTTTACGCATCTGCCTAGCTCGTCCCAAGCATGTTCAATCGGGTTGATATCCGGGCTGCGCGCTGGCCACTCCATACGAGTAATGTTCATCTCTTGAAGGTAGTCATTCACAATCCTACCTATATGAGGTCGGGCATTGTCATGCATAAATATAGCATCCTCACCTAAATTGACCATAAATGGACCAACGTGATCATTGAGGATTTCTTCCACATATCTTACGCTAGTTAAAGAGCCGTTTTGTATGATCACCAGCTCTGTGCGACTTTCAGAAGAAATTCCGGCCCACACAAGTACAGACCCACCACCGTAGGCTACTTTTTCTTCGATGCATGCTTGCTTGAATCTTTCCCCTGGTCTTCGATACACTCTGTGTCTTCCATCGTGCTTGTAGAGCATAAATTTTGATTCGTCGGAGAACATAACTTTTGACCAATCTTCAATACTCCAATTTACGTGGCTCTGGGCATATCTTAGTCTTGAAATACGATGCCCACGCTCCAGTTTAGGGCCGTTTGCAGGTCTAAGGGGTTTTAAGTTAGATTCAGCAAGCCGACGTCTTACTGTCCATGCACTTGGGTTACTTCCTCCGAGGCGTCGAAACTGATTTGTGAGTTCAGTTCCTGTGAGAAAGCGATTTCGAAGCATGGTGTTCACCAAGTATCGGTCTTCTCGTGCTGTGGTACACCTGGTTCTGCCCGTTCCTGGTCTGCGTAGGTTAGAACCAGTTTCTTCGTAACGTCGGAGAACTCTTTGTACTGTTGACAGCGACACACCGACAGTCCTGGCTGTATCGCGCTGACTCCGGCCGGTTTCCAGCATTGTAAGTATTCTGGTGCATTCTTCAGGCGTAAGCGACATAATTTCAGCTTGAATAATGAATATAGAGCACTATCAACATGGTTTATGTACCCACATAAATGACAGATTACAAACAAAAGCAAAACCAAATGCTGTAATTTCGTAGTTCCATCTTCGAAAGTGGCCCTTTTTCAAATTTGATTTTTTTATGATATAACTTTACAATAACTAAGAAGTTTTAATACCTTCATTTAAGAAGTATTACATTGTCTATTAAATACAATTTATTGCATGAACCTAGCATTTTTAGTTTCCGAGATTTTTAGGATTCTTTAAGTGACCCGGATTCATTGCTCTCGAGTGTATAATGTCTTTAAAATTGTTTTTTTTTTTCTTTCGAATTCGTACGTTGAGGCGCTTAATTTTATTCTTTTGCTTGACATATTTTTCTTTCAAAGCGTTAATTTTACCAGTTTGTGCAACCTAAAAAAGAAAAGAAAACCACTTCAACCCTAAGTTATATGTATATCGAAAATGCTGCTTTGTACCCGTAGTTTGCACCTGTAGTACGGCTACGGAACAGAGAGGATATGTCATTGGTACGAGTATGTTAACATAATGTTAATCAGCCAATGATTCCCTGGGATACAAACCTCTGATTTGTGAGAGGGATTGGGCCTTAACATATTTTAATTGGTTTTTATAAAAACAATACTATTTTTTAGATCGTATTATGTGTTTTCTGTAGTAGTTAAGTTTAGGGTAAAATAAATTTAGATCAAATTAAATTAGCCTAAATGTAATAAAATAAATTAGATTATATTAAATTGTATTAAATTCAAATAATTTGGACTATTGGGTAATGTTGAAATTTTAAATTGATAATAATTAAGACTGTTTTCTCTTAATGTCGTACTAACATAGCTCCTAAGTAGATACTCGCTACTAACCCACATGGACTCTTATTCGAAATAAAGTTTTTGATTTAATGATAATCCACCACGCGGGAGGATTTTTTTTAGAGAATTAACTTGTAACATAATTTACGTTTTATTTTAAAATTGTCGTTAGAACCTCCAACAATGTTGTACTTGCAAGAAAACCAGCGAATCTTAATACGGTCGACTTCTAAGTAAATGGATACATACCTCTTTGTGCAATGTTTCCACTATTGGATGGAGTAGCTGTAATGGAGGCATTACAGTAGATGTAGTAGAAACATCAGATATTTTAATGTTGCTGGTCTCACAGAAAACAGATGACCCTTGATGTTGTTGTTTTGATGGATGTCTGAAAAAAATAGGGACTAGTATTTCGATATGCAATTATCCTTTATTCATTATCTCTCTTATTTAATACATTTTTAAATATTTTAAAAAACAAAAGTAAGCAAAACATTTAAAAATATAAAAAATAGATGCCCCATCGACATCAGGAACAAGGTCCAGGCTGCCGGTGGTCAGGGCTCCAGAGAAAGGAACCGCCTCACAATGCGCGCCGTGTCCAGGAGTACTGCTTCCTGAATCAAGCCCTTGACCCAGCCGCGCAATGAGAGCCTCCTAAGGTGTTGGTCGAGGCTTTTTGCTATTAGTCCATTAACCGTAACGACTATCGGTACAATGATTGCAGAGTCCACGTCCCACATGTCGACAACCTCGTGTGCTAAATCAAGATACTTGATTTTTTCGATATGCAATAATTATTATGTTTTTTTTTTTTATATCAAGCTTAAGTGCCAGGCTATTATTAATCAATCATTTTAATACACACTTACCGAAAATATTGTAGGAACAGAGTTATCTTTTAATCTCATTACATCAAGAGTTCTATTGAAGCAACTTTCTTCAAAGTGAATTGTACCATTCTTTAAGTCGAGGATTAATACACTTCTCATCAAAAAAATCGAAACACCTCGCAGTTTATGATTTGATAAGGATTATCAGAAAAATGTGTATATTTAGGAATAAATGTAAAATGTCATTTAATAGTGAGTAGTATGAGGTTTTTAAATCCTAATGTTATTGTTCTAAATTCAAATTAAGTCTTCATAGGTTTCGTATTTTGTATAATGAGTAATTTTTACCCTGTATGGAATATGAAGGAAATGGGTAAAACAACACTCGTAAATGAAAAAAAAATGTAAGAAACGTTTATTTAATAACTTGTATTCCCTCCGCGAGCTCTTATTACTGCTTCCATACGGTTCTTCATCGATCGGATGAGAGTCACGATCACATGTTGTGGTATATTATCCCATTCCTCTTGGATTGCATTTTGCAGCTGGCTAAGTGTTTCTGGGGCTGGATCTCTTGCTCGAATTCGTCTCTTTAATTCATCCCATAGATGTTCAATGGGATTCATGTCCGGGCTTCTTGCTGGCCATACCATAATGGAGATACCGACTTCGGTAAGATAATCTCGTACGACGCCCGCGGTGTGAGCTCTAGCATTGTCGTGCATGAATATGAAGTCGTTGCCAATAAAATGTGCATAGGGCATCACATGAGGTTCAAGACACTGTTCGATGTACCGATGAGAGTTTAGTGCAGGCAGCCGTGGCCCAGACACAAAGGCAAGTTCTGTCTTACCGTCGGCGCTGATTCCTCCCCAAACCGTCCACGAACCGCCACCATAGCTGACCTTTTCTTCAATGCAGCATTGTGCAAAGCGTTCTCCATCTCTTCTGTAGACCTTGTTCCTTCCGTCGTTACCATACAGCATAATTTTACACTCATCAGAAAACAGTACTTTGCTCCACTGAAGGTATGACCAAGTTAGGTGCTCGCGTGCAAAGTTAAGGCGCGCTCTTCGATGGTCTGCAGTTAATTTCGGCCCATTCGCTGGGTTATGCGGTGCCAATCCGCATTCCTTCAACCTTCTTCTTATTGTAGAGTCACTTACAGCTACTCTTCGTACAACGCGAAGCTGCTGCTGCAGTTGAAAAGCGTTAAGGCGTCGATTTCGTAAAGAAGTTGTTACAATAAATCGATCATCTCGCTCAGAAGTGACCCGATTCCTGCCAGATCCTGAACGGCGCGTGAACGAACCAGTCTCCCGATAGCGTTTGTAGACTCTATGAACAGATGATAAGCTTAGATGCAAACTTGCAGCCACAACACGCTGACTAAGTCCAGAATCCAGCAATGCCACCACTTGGGCGGCTTCTGCGGGCGAAGTATCCATATGTTTTAAAAAAAAAAGTTTTTTCAGACGTCCCAAAGTCACAGTAAATGAAATAAGAAACAAAAAGTTTAAAGACAAGCGCTAATTTTTAGTTTTTAAACGAGAAACGTACTCCAACCCTAAATACACATTTGTCTCAAAACAGTGATTAATTTCATTTATAGGATAAACAAATGAAATTCTAATTTCGAATTTTGATTTTTTTCTTCTTACTGTAATGACCAAACTGCCAGCTACACAATAATGTTTTTTTTTTCATGGAATTAATTCTCTTTTGTAAAAAATTAGGACAAAAACAATAAAAACGAAAGTGTTTCGATTTTTTTGATGAGAAGTGTATTTTCTTCTCCAATAGCCTCTAACCACTTTTTCCTTAATTATTTGATTCGGGTTGTTAAAATACGTAATTAAAACAAATAACAAAATGCAGTCATCTTATTTTTTTCCGTCGTCGGATTTTGTTTAACCAACCATCCCCATCATAAATGTCTGTGGAACGGTCTCTCGCTGCTGTGAATCGCGTGCCGGACCTAGCAAGGTCACTCGAAACGATTAGCACACGTATTATCCCGATATCGTATCAGCGCAGCGAAGGAACTAGCATCGGAAAATATTACGGCAACGGTAAAACACTATTACACCATGACCTTAGATTATATTCCTCTAAATAGATGGAACCATCGCGTGGCCGCTCATGAGACAGCATTATAGACTTCAGTGTTGCTATTACTTAAAAAATTCCCAAAATACTACCAAAATGTTACTTAACTGCGGAATACACATTTAGTACTATTATAAATAATAATTTATGTGTGCAACGTGTATAGATGAATGCAAAAGTATCTTGTGAAGGGAAATATCATTTACATAGAAAAAGCATTTTAAAAGAAAACAAAAATTATTTTTTTTCGTGTTTTAGTTATCATTATTTACGGCTCACATCCAGTGGGACAATGGCTAGTATAATAGTCAAATTAAATTATACTATTGCCCTTTAAACAAAACCAACTTATTATGAAAAGGTCATTGGCCATTTTTGACCCGGTCCGGACCTCGAAGTACGCGATCATTATTGAAATTTGGTTTGCTTTGTAGGTTTAGGGTTAACATTTAACAAAATGTATTTATTTTTATCCAAATCCAAAAAAAGTTATGTGGTTCAACGCAAAACGTATATTTTTCCCATTTATTAATTTTCAATAATTACTACTGACTTTTTTACGCCCTCTGGCGCTTGTAAGGCACAATCCACATTGCAATACAGATTTAAGAGGCCCTATCTTTCACACGATACGCCCAATGCCGGTTTCAATTTGCAAAAGGGATGGTGCTATCGGTCATATAGCTCCGTCCCTCTCCGACACTAGACCAAATCTACCTGAAAATACGGCCCCAGGTAACCATTTTAAGGTTTGTTAGGGGATTACTCATAAACTAGTATTTTTATAAATGGGTGCTCGGAATGACGCTGGAGTAATTGCGGGGAACAAATTAGAAAAGCTCCTAAACATTCTTATACCTTCTTCGGAAGATCTTTGTGCATTTTTGTAAGCATTTAATATATTTCAAAGGATATTGATATACGAAAATTAGTTTCTTATATTAATGTTTGTTTTGCTAAAAAAAAAAGAATCTCATACTTTTGAGGAAAGCGACTTATCTCATTAGTAGTATTCATGGTCTTGAACATTCTCCCACTCGTTTCGTTAGTGGTCGCTGGTGGGTGACAGGTCCGACCAAATGCCCGTTTACCTTTCTAATTATTTCTTTATTATTGCTTAAACATTTATTTATTTGCCGTTGCTTAAACATGATGAGCTGTATTCAGCCAAGAATGACCTCAAAGTGTTTTCTGTATACAGTGTGAGTCTTCATAATGTGCACATATCGAAATGATGAAATCTATGCTTAATTTTATCGACGGGAAAAATATAACAAAAAAATCTAAGTATATTTTTATTTTTTTTTATGAAATTTTAAAAATGTTGTTCGCTACTATGATCCCAGTGTGAACAAAACGGTGTAACTTTTAAACTAAACGATCTATCACGATGAAACCAACTTCATAATGATCGGAAGTAATAAGGCGTTCTCATAAAATGAAAATTGTGGAAAATCTACCCTCAATTGAAAATAAACATTTTTTTTTTAAATCAGTTGTTTTTTCATAAATTTTTACAATAATCGTAAAATTTCTCAATAAGACGCCCCCATTACCTACCCTTTTTATTACTTTAAGTTATTCTTCATCGTATTGGCTACCCAATAGTAAAAATTTTATGTTTTTAACTCAATCCCAACATTTCTTATCAACTGTCAAAGGCCCAGCGCACAGCTACGCACTATTGTTTAGCAGGTAGATTTTTTTGTGAATTTTGTTGTGAATGTGCGCGAGTTGGGGTGGGGGGAGGCAGGGCCAGCCAAAGGGACCTTGAACTGTGACGGGTAGGCATAGTCGCTCCGAATTATTCGCCGCTGCTACATGTGTTTCGTTACTTTCGTTCGCTGCTACCTGAGTTTCGTAACTTTCGTTTGCTGCTACTTGATAATGCCGCGTTTAAGTGAATTCTCTCCAGCACACATTGCCGACATTCATTTTTATTATGGAGTGGGACGAGGAAGTGACAGAGCTGCGCGCGCAGCTTACATAGCTGCGTTTCCTAACAAGCAACCAGTGCCATCTGCCCGCAACTTCCAAGAAGTTCACAGAAGGTTGTCGATCACTGGACTTGGATCGAGTAGAGTTATTGATGCGTCTATTGAACGAGCAGTACTGAGTGATTTGTTTGCTGATCCATCCATAAGTACTAGACGACTGGCTCTTCGTCACGGAATATCACAAAAATCAGCGTGGCGCATTTTAAAGAAAGAAGGATTGCATCACTACCAAAGGGTGCAACATTTGAGAACCTCACGTCCCAGCCGCCGCGGGAGAAGCACCGGGCGTCTGGGGCCACGCCGTGATGGCTCTCGGCCACCGTAGGCGCGGGCCTGTGGACGGTGAGTAATGGGTTAGCTCGCCATCCGTCCATCTTATGACGACAGGCCGTGTCGACGGCGCGTACGTGTTCCACGCGCGCCTCAAAGAGATGTCAGCAAACAGGAGGGGCCCGCAAGGGCCGATGCCTGCCAGGGCTGCGGGACTGTTCGAAAGAGATACCGCGGCCCTGGAACATAAAGGGCAAAAGAACGAACATGGGTGGTTTTTAGTCAGTAAAAGTCTGACACTCCCTTCCGCTCCGCCCAGAGCGGGAGGAGTCATTAAAGGGTGCAACATCTACATGACGACGTAGACTGGCGTCCAAGGTGTGTGATGTCTACTTGGATTCAAAGACAAACCAGAACAAACCCAAACTTTCGAAAACCATACTATGGATGTATGAAGCGACATTCACTAGAGACGGTATTACTAACTGCCGCAAGGACATGGCCGATTTTCCTGCCCTCATTCATAATTCGTAATGTACACTAATTAGGGTACCTTAAAAAGTTAACGGTTTCACGATTATCGCAGACACCACTTTTCGACCTGCCGCGCGTCTTGATGAATATATTCAAATATTTATTTTCAAGAGTGTGTATCCAAATATCCTAGAGTTATTTTGACGTTTCTACGCTCAAAACCAAAGAGCTCAAAACTATCTGTGCAGTCTTGCGTTGATCTTATCACGTAATACTGTGTTGTCTTTTCGTTATTGTATTGGATATTTTCACTTGACCCCACGCTAATCGGACTTTCGTTTACGCTTCTAATGTTAATATTCTGCTGTGCTTATTAGACTTGTTTGTTTACGATTTGGATTCTGACGCTCACGATGTCAAGGTGCTTGAATTGTAGTGTGGTCACTAATCGAATGCGAAGGCATATTGTAACAACTCTAAGACCGCAGTTACAAAATACATTGACTGAATGGTTATCTATACAAGAGGTATGTACCCACATAGTAATTTTTTTCATATTTTACCAATTTCACCTGCCATTATAAACAGTTCGAGTTCCATAATCCGAAAGAGTAGCACAATAGAACTATCACGTATTGTATACTGAGTTAAATATTTCATGTTTTTTCAGCTTCCCTCAAATAGGGTGATATGTAATGCATGTTATACACTTCTGGACACATCTATTGGCCCACCTTAGAGTTTAGGTTTCGATGGCCCCTACCGAAATATGATTGCTAGATTGAACAAAAACTGTTGATGCAGTTTTAAACCTGATACATTTTACCATCTTTTTCGATCGTATTGTTTTAAATTTGAATTCAGAATACCATACGACATGGAGCTACGCCTAACAAGTCGGATATGCGCCTTGTTAAAGGCAATTGATTTTTGAATAAAAAACATGTTTATCAAATAAAGGTTTAATTTAATAACGCGTGTTGCCTCCATGGGCATCTACCACAGCTCTCATACGATTAGGCATAGAGTTTATCAACCGCTCTATGAAATTTTGAGGGATCATCTCCCATTCCTCTTCTATGGCAGTTTTCAACTCCTGCATCGTCTGGGCAACTGGCTGACGAGCCCTAACACGTCTTCTTAGCTCGTCCTACATGTGCTCAATGGGGTTCATGTCTGGGCTTCTGGCTGGCCAGACCATAACTGTGATGTTCACATCCCGAAGATATTCCCTGACGATGCCGGCCGCATGGGCTCTTGCATTATCATGCATAAAAAGGAAATTTAGGCCCACATAGTCCGCGTATGGTATCACGTGAGGTTCTAAGTACTCACGAATGTACCTTTCAGCACTTAATGTTGGCAGCCGTGGTCCTGTAACAACCTCAAGTTGAGTTTTGCCGCTCGCGGATATACCGACCCAGACAGTCCATGAGCCACCGCCATAAGCAACCCTCTCTTCAAAGCAGCATTGTGCGAAACGCTCTCCCTTATGTCGGTAGACCTTCTTCCTTCCATCATTGCCATGTAACACAATTTTAGACTCATCAGAAAAGAGTACACGGCTCCAATCTAGCTGTGTCCAATTTAAATGACTGCGTGCGAAATGAAGGCGCGCTGTTCGGTGGGCTCGCGTTAGTCTGGGCCTATTAGCTGGCTTGTGTGGTACCATATCGCGTTCTTTTAACCTTCTCCGAACAGTTCGAGCGCTCACAGATACTCCGTGGAAGTCGCGAAGTTGGTTTTGTATCTCAATGGAGGTAAGGTGACGATTTCTCAAGCTGGTCGTCACGATGAATCGATCCTGCCTTTCAGTTGTGACCCGAGATCGTGACCTTCCTTGGCGACGAACAAATAATAATAATAATATAATATAATATTAATATTATAATATATTAATATTACACTTCTACATTATAATACGAGGGGCGTTCAATGTATTCTCGGTATCGGGGTGATTTGATATTATTGTGGGTAATTAAAATTTATCATTAGCTAACAACATTATCTGAGGGTATTCATATAAAATTTCATGTTCATAACTTCATTGGTTTGTTTGCGACCTCCAGTCAAAGTCGACGAAAATGACTGACGCGACAATGTTGAAAAAAATCGAGCATCGTGCGGTGATTAAATTCCTCACTAAACAAGGAAAATCTCAAAAAACTATCCATGAAGAAATGGTAGTCGTTTATCAAGACTCTGCTCCTTCATTATCGACCGTACAGAAGTGGTCAAGTGAATTCAAAAGAGGCAGGGAAAGTATCGAAGATGACCCCCGCCCAGGTGGGCCAATCACGGCGGCTACCGAAGAAAATGTGAAAATTCTCGAAAAACTTGTATTAGAAGATGCACGTGTAAAAATCAAAATGTTGGCAGAAATAACTAAGCTATCCGTTGGTACTATACACACTATACTACATGATTATCTCAACCTTACAAAAGTCAGTGCAAGATGGGTGCCGCGCATGCTTACTGCGCTTCAAAAGCAGGCGCGGGTTGACACTTGTAAGGAGTTTTTAGAGCTGTGTGGCGACGATCCAGCAAGTGTTTTCGAAAGGATAGTTACAGGTGATGAAACGTGGGTTCATCACTATGACCCTGAGAGTAAACAGGAGTCTATGCAGTGGCATAAAAAGGGATCAGAGCCTCCGAAGAAGTTCAAAGTCACTCCATCGGCTGGCAAAATCATGGCCACAGTTTTCTGGGATTCTAAAGGAATACTATTGATCGAGTACACAAAAAAAGGTGAAACTATCAACGCAGAAAAATACTCAACCACTTTACGCCGTTTGAGAGAAGCAATAAAAGAAAAAAGAAGAGGAAAGCTGGCAAAGAAAGTGCTGCTTCTTCACGACAACGCACCGGTTCACACTGCGCGGCTCTCCAAGGCTGCTGTACGAGAGTGCGGGTTCGAGGAAATTAACCACCCACCCTACAGCCCAGACTTGGCCCCCAGTGACTTCTTTTTATTCCCAAATTTAAAAAAAGACCTCCGGGGAAAACGATTTGCTGACGATAATGAGCTCAAGTCCGCTGTAAATGAGCATTTTTCGGGCCAAGAAGAAAATTATTTTTTTAAGGGAATAGAAAAACTTATTTCGCGATCAAACAAATGTATTGATATCATGGGAGACTATATTGAAAAATAAATCTTTTTTCAAGGTTTACCTTTTTTCTAACATACCCATACCGAGAATACATTGAACGCCCCTCGTATATTATTATAACAAAGCCGCCAGTCTCTAGGTACCTCCGATAAACATTTCGACCGCAGATCGACTTAAATTAAGTTGAGCACTCACATTTCTTTGGCTGTGTCCGGCCTGAATAAGTGCCACAGCTTGGGCGGTGACTTCAGGTGAAGTATCCATAGATTATTGATAGAAACTCACCTTAATGTTAAGAATAAGTAATGTTTGTTGCAAAACCAAAGATATCAATCACTTTTTCAAGAATTAAATCCAAGTAAACCAATAAAACCAAGTTTTCCTAGTATTCGATTGTTTGATATCAACAAACAGGCTCCAAATTGTCTGTTGTTTCTTTAAATTCTGTGTTCGAAATTCAAAAAAAGACTATTGAATGAAATTGTGAATGTGCCAGGTTCAAAACTGCATAAAAACTTTTTGCTCGACCTAATATAAAATTTTAGCTAGGACCAAACGAAACTGAATACAAGGTGGGCCAATAGATGTGTCCAGAAGTGTATATTGTTAAACCAACGCTCGGAAGGAGGTACACGTAGCAGAGTACTGGGCTACCCAATGGTGTGTGTTGGTTGTGGATGCTCTGTTATGGGGAGGCGTTACTCAGTGCGACACCACACACTTGAAGAAATGAGTCCATTAATTGATATTTTCTTCTCATGGAATACCCACAATCAGGTTGGTGAGTGCTGTGGCTTACCTTGCCCTGGCTGCTATAAATTATTATTGTATTGTTCTCATTTCTCTTTCTCATTCTCTTTATTCTTCTTATTTTCACTCTCTGCACCCTAATAATTACTAGTTATTATTAATACTTACCACATTTATTAGACTGCCCATAACATTTCTACCATTTACTTTAAAAGGTAAAGATTTTATAAAAATGTCAAACATTGTTACAGGATCGGAGGACAAATCTGCAAGCATGTCATCCCTGTTGGATGCGAGCTAATCGGCACTTGGCACTAAATATACATAGACAGGTTGAAGAACTACAGGAAAATGAACCTGGATTGCCTGAACCACGTCCCAGTTCACCAGTCGCTAATCCTGCTGTCGCACATGAACCACTACCACCACCACCTCCACCAGCTGATAATTCTGTTGGAGCACGAAGAATTGACCAAATGAACTATCTGCCTAGCTACAAACGTGCTCCGAATACTTCTAGCTTCTTTTAGGGAGTGTAATAATCAATCAGGGCATTTAATTCCTACTTTTGTTAAGGTAATATTGCTTAAAGAACACAATTATTATATACTCATCAGTTGCCGAACATGTCAGATACATTTATTTGCTAATGAGTGGCATTTATTACCTGAGAACACAAATACATCATCGTATTTTACTGTTCAGCAGTCAGAAGATTTAATAGGACTTCTGAAAAGAGATCCAGTGACTTTCGATTTTAATAATGTGGATCAAATGCCGCATCACATTTGTCACTATTGGACGGGACTTACAGTGACAGAGTTTGTAGCGCTGTATAATGAAATTCCTTTTGGGAAGTCTAGTCAGTGAACCAAAAACTGCATTAGCCATTTATTTGATAAAGCTTCGGACTGGGGAAACTAATCGTAGACTGGCCTCTCTTTTTAACATGTGCCGATCAACGATGGAGTCACACATGAACAAAGTGAGGTCTTGTTTCAGCGAACATTTTGTTCCAAGGCAGATCGGATTACAGCATATAACCCCACAGCAAATAGCAGAAAGGAATCTAGCTATTCCTAACGCATTATATGGCAACCAAGAGCTTCTTTTAGAAGATAGGCCTGCCATTTCAATTTGTGATGGGACCTATATATACATTCAAAAAAACGCCAACTATCTCTATCATATTCATACATCATATTAATGTTTTGTATTGAACAGTACTATCAGTAAAATAGTGTATATATTTTTAGAAAATGGGTCGAAACAGTGAACTATATTATCAAGGAAAAATCAAAGGCAAAAAGATTGATTGAGATTTGATTTTGATTTTGTTTTTAATTTTGTTTTTGTTTTTAGTTTTAGTTGTGATTTGGTTTTGAACTTAATTTAATTTTGATTTAAAATTTTAATTTTGGTTGTAATTGTATAATAATTGTGTTGTATTTGTATGATCCAATGTTGATTGAATTAAATTTATTATTATTATTAAAAAGAAAAAAGTTGAGAAAACACGAAAGGCATGTGCAGTTCTTAGGTAAATAATAATTGCTGCCATCACCTTAATTAAGAAAATTGTTATAATTTACAATTATTAATATAGGTAATCTAAAAATATGTTAATTGTATTTGTAGAGAATTACACAGGCAGAAGTCTTCTAAAAATCTGATATTGCCTGGAACATCATCTATCAGCGTAAAGGATGGGGACACAAGTTATTTATTTTTGAATAATAATGAAGATAATTCATTTTCTCATACATTTTTCATGGAACGGCTTTTTTATGAAATCTTGAGAACGGATTGACAACATTTATTGGTTCTGAGGCGGTACCTAGTTCGCCGGGTCAGCTAGTTTTATAATAAATGTTTTATTCATTATTTTCAGTAACACTAACAAACAGGTTTCACTTATACTTAACATGACATTACATAATTTGACATTTAATAATAATATGTTTCATTTAATTGATATTAATAATTATATTGGTAATAATTTATATTTGACAAAAGATAGATTCCTAATAGATAGGTACTATCTTTCTAGGTATTGTAAACGACAGATAGCGGTGTCACTGTCTTATTATTTTAGTATAACAGCCAAGAATTTAGCGAAAGAGATTGCTTCTATTGAGCACCATGACATGTTGAATAATCCAGTGAGAAATTTAGTGCATAATATTGACATTGTAAATCATTTAAATTAGAGAATAGGACAATAGAGGCAAACTCTAGCAATCATGTACAATCTCACAAAACTATGTCTAATAAAAAGAGCTTAAAAACAAATACCATCAACCTGGTGCATCAGAACATTCAAGGACTGAGGAACAAAGACTTAGAATTAGAACTATTTTTGAATTTTAATAACACTGATATTCTTTGTATTACAGAACATTGGCTTCAAAGCCACCAGTTCATGATTAGTTTTAGTAATCACCAGGTTGGTAGCACATTCAACAGAGTCAATGCCATTCATGGTGGATCACTAATTTTAGTAAATAATCAGATTAAATTTAAAGACCGAAAGGACATAGTGAGCCTATCTGTTGAACGCATTATTGAAATAGCTTGTATAGAATTGGAGCAGTTCATTATAGTAAGTGTGTACAGGCCCCCCTCGGGATCGTATGACTGCTTTGAGAAGGTAATGGATGAAGTTTTACACAAGATTTGTAACACAAACAAGTCCATTATCACTTGCGGTGATTTTAATGTAAATTTATTAGAAAACTCAAGTTCTTGTAGTAAAATTATGAGTCTGTTTCAGTCCTACAATCTCGTAAACCTATTTTTGGAGCCTACAAGAATAACGCCTACTTGTGCCACATGTCTAGACAATATTTATACTGATGTTATTCCAATCCATAAAGAAATTATAAATGCTCTAGACTCTGATCATTGCGGTCAAATGATTACCATTGATAACCAAAAAATCAAGGTGGCTAAAAAGGATATCACTGTTAACCCAAAAACGGTAAGATACTTGGAAACATTTAAAAATAAACTAATAAACAACTTACCATTATTGTCTACTGACAATCCTCATCATCAATATGATGAATTTTTTGATATGTATTGTAAGCAATTTAATTCCACTTTCATTCCCAAGACTATCTCAGTAAATTGTAATGCATCTTTTAGTGACTGGGCTACCATTGGTATTCACAAGAGTAGAACAAGGCTTTATGAGCTGTATAATGAAAGAGTTTTTGTAAATACTGCCGAATTTAATTTATACGTTAAAAATTATTCAAAATTGTTTAAAAAAGTGTGTCATATTGCTAAGTCACATTATTTGAGCTCCAAAATTAGAAACAGCAATAATATTGTTAAAACTACTTGGAATATTATTAATAATGAAACGGGAAAGTCTAGTAAACGTAATAGTGACTACAGCTTAACAATTAATGACAGAGTAATTACATCAGATTCGGATGTCGCCGCGGCTTTCGAAAGTTTCTTTTCTGACATTCCCGTTTCAACGACGAAATCCCTAAACTCGTCACCTACTGTTGCCGAATCTTTGCTAAAAGAAAATGTTAAAGCTTGCGACTCAGAATTTCATTTTGAACATGTCACATGTAGAGATATATTAAAAACATTTCACACCTTAAATGTTAAGAAGACTGCGGATCTGTGGGGTAACTCTGTAGAAGTTGCCAAGTCTATTATTGATATTGTAGCACCTACCTTAGCTTCTATTTTTAATAATTGTATTGATCGTGGGGAGTTTCCTGACCTTATGAAAAATAGTAAAATTATTCCTTTATTTAAGGCAGGTAGTACATCAGACCCCACAAATTATAGACCTATTTCAGTACTGCCAACTTTCAGTAAAGTTTTTGAGAAATTAATTTTAGACCAACTTCAAACATTTTTTAATAAACACAAATTATTACATAATAAACAGTTCGGTTTTACGAAGGGTCGCTCAACTACTGATGCCGGTGTCGAACTTTTAGGACATATTTATAATGCATGGGAAGATAAATGTGATGCTTTGGGCATTTTTTGCGATTTATCCAAGGCATTTGATTGCGTCCTTCATGAAACCTTAATCAGGAAGCTCCGCCACTACGGAATACGAAACAGTGCTCTGGATCTTCTTATCTCATACCTGAGTGATAGGAAAAAGATCACCCGGATCTATTATAATAATGGGAGTCCCACAGGGCTCGATTCTTGGCCCTTTCTTGTTTCTTATTTATATTAATGATTTGCCTCACCTCATAAAGGATAATCACGATATAGTACTATTTGCGGATGACACTTCGCTTTTATTTAAACTTAAACGACAACAGCTAGTTGTTGACGATGTAAATACCGCTATTTCAAAAGTGGTGCATTGGTTTAATGCTAATAATTTACTTCTTAATGGAAAAAAAACCAAATGCATTAAGTTTACACTGCCTCACGTTAGGCAGGTGAAAACTTGTGTGTTGGTAAAGGGCGAAGAGTTGAACCCTGAAGATAGCACGGTGTTCTTGGGCTTAACTTTAGACGCTAAGCTTCAGTGGGGGCCTCACATAGATAAATTGTCGAAAAAGCTGAGCTCTGCAGCATACGCAGTTAGAAAAATTCGTAATTTAACCGATGTAGAGACAGCCCGATTAGTTTACTTCAGTTATTTTCATAGCATAATGTCGTACGGCATTCTATTGTGGGGGAATGCCGCTGATATACAGACCATTTTTGTTTTGCAAAAACGGGCGGTTAGATCAATTTATAAATTGAGTCCAAGACACTCTCTCAGAGAAAAATTTAAGGAAATTAATGTAATGACTGTTCCTTCTCAGTATATTTATGAAAATCTTGTGTATGCTCACAAAAATATAAAGCTGTTCAAGAAATATAGTGATATTCACAATATAAATACAAGAAATAGACATAAATATATTGTACCCACAACAAGGCTCAAGAAAATAGGTGGATCTTTCAGATGCCAATGTATTCGCTTTTATAATAAACTACCAAGCCACATTCAAAATTTAAGCCTTAATAAATTCAAATCCTTTATAAAACATAAACTATGCCAGAAAGGATTTTATACTATTAAAGATTATATAGAGGACAAAAAAGCTTGGGATTGAACTGCTCCAATTTGAATTGACTTTACTTATACCTATTTTTATTTTACTTCTTTTACAATTTGACATTTTATGAATTTTCTTTATACACATGACATTGTTTACTTTTTCAAGTATGATATTTTTTTTTTTTTTTGACGAATATTTACATGTTAAATATTTTATTTTATTTTTTATTTAGTTTTCTGTATATTGACATTTAATGAATTGACATGATTATTTAATATGACAAATATTTTATTATTTTTATATTCTGAATGTGAGGACCATGTGGGTCTTTTTCTGATTTTGACTATTGTCTACGGCAAACTGCCGGACAATGGTTAAAATTAGAAAAACAGTGCTATAAGCGACCCACCCAGATGTCCTTTCTTTGGTATTGTTTGTCGTGATGTTGAGCTCCTTGAGTTATAAGTCGAGCTCCACGATAACTGGCAAGTGCTTGCATTGACTGAACGTTTGTGAATGTGTGAACAGTGTAGGCCTTGTAGATTCCTAGAGGTGTGATAACTTTTGTTAACCTCTTATCTTGTTTTCCGTTTTTTTGTGTAGTATGCAACGACTTATTGTCGGGCCTTTGCTGTCCCCCCATACTTGTACTACTATACTACTGTACTAAAATATTGTAAAATCTAATCATTTTAAAAGAGTAACCATGGAGTTTCTTGCCGGTTCTTCTCCATAGGAAACGACCAACCCGAACCGTGCACCTTTTTGTCGACGTTTCATAAGTGCCCATGCAGGCCTATGTGAAATAAAAATATTTTGATTTTGATTTTTTGATTTTATATTTTTTCAGCCTGCTACGCCAATACGAATTGAAGGAAGAAGAATAATAGACTACCAGTACTTTTATGACCAACTCGTAGAGATCTCGCAACACTCTTTGGATGTCAAATGAGCTGTCTCCAAACAATTGAGGAAAAGCGGCATGGTTTTTCATCAAAATTTGTATTGCGTTGTTCTATGTGTGAAAGTACTTTTTACCTAAACGCTTGCGGCGAAGAAGAAAGTGGAATGGATATTAATCATTCTGTTGTATCTGGTACAATTATGGCAGGATGTGGCCGAGCAAATCTTAACGAATTAGCCTCCTCAATGAATTTGCCAACAATGAACAATAATATTTATTCCAAATGTCATAAAAATCTGCATGACTGGTGGAAGTCAACCGCCGAACATACAATGAAAGAAGCAGCTGCTGAAGAACGTGCTCTAGCTACTGAAAAAAACTCCCACTGGAATACCAAAGATATCCGTGACAGCAGACGTGAGTTGGTGTAAAAGATCCTACCGCACAAATTATTCTTCGTTGGCAGGTGTTGGTGCTATAATATGCATTAAGTCAGGCAAAGTACTGCATATTGCTGTTAAAAATAAGTATTGTATAGTTTGTGTGCGTGCAATAAATAAAAAACAAGATCCTCCTGAACACCAATGCAATGCGAATCATAAAGGATCGTCCACAAGCATGCAGCAAGCGGCGATAGTAGACGGCTTCAAACAGTCTGTGGATGTACATAATTTAGTGTATTCTGAACTGATTGCAGACGGCAACCCGAGTACGTATAAGAATATTTTGGAAAGCCGACCCTATCCAAATATTAGCGTGGAAAAAATTGAGTGTTCCAATCATTTATTACGCAATTATAATGGAAAGAGCTTGAGCTTTACGAAGGATACATCGATTCCAATAGGTGAACGAAAACTGCTCAACAGTGATCGCCTTAAACGTTTACAGATAGCCGTTAAATCAGCAGTTCGATATAGGACAGCTCAAAATCTGCCTTTGTCAACCAAAATAAAAAATCTACAAAATGACATATTAAACAGTCCGAAGCACATATTTGGGGAACACAGTAATTGCGAAGATTATTTCTGCACCACTGAAAAAAAACTGGAATCGAACAATGTACCCAAAATTAAAACACTGATGCAAAACTGAAGGTGAATGCATCCAGTTTGGCATATCATGCTCGAAGCCTCCTTCACAACTTAAATAACAATAGAGCTGAGCAGTTCAATGCTATCGTCGCAAAATATATAGGAGGAAAACGTATAAACTATGCGTTGAAAGACTCTTACGAGCTAAGATGTTACGCGTCAGTAGTCGCTTATAATACAGGAACACCAATATATACACTAAATAAAACTATTTTCAATAAAAGCCCATCTGCTACTGTAAAAAAATTTAAACAGCAAAAACATAAACAAAATACCAGGACAAAGAAAAGATTACCAAAAAAACATCTTTTATTTAACGCTGACACTACTGACTAAGGACAAGCAGGCCAAAAGCCTGACATGCCATCGGATGAATACAAAACCGCCAAAGAACTGTTTTTGGAAAATCTGAAGCAACAAATACAGGACCGTCACGAAATCGAAAGAGATACCATATTGCAAGCTGAAAGCGCTCTATGGCTGGAACTAAGAAGGTGCCTTTTAACAGCATCAAACTTTTCAAAAGTTTGCAAGCGACGTGACAATATCAGTTCAGCGCCTCTTGTAAAAAACATGCTGTATAGCTATTCAATAAGCCACGTTCCAGCCATCCAGCATGGCAAAACTAATGAATCAAATGCCCTGGAACAATTAGCGAAGCAGGAAAATATCGTGATTCAAAAATGTGGGTTGCACATTGATGACGAATATTTCTTCTTGGGTGCTACGCCAGATGCCTTATTTGATGAAGGTTTAATAGAAGTAAAGTGCCCTTTATCAGCTTTTGGCATGAATGCCGATGACGCCATAAAAGCGAAAAAAATCAAGTTTTGGAGTGTTCAGAACGAACGAACTACTGTAAACACCAAACACAACTGGTTCTTTCAAATACAGGGCCAGTTACATATAACAAAAAAAACACTATGTTTGTTTGCTGTGTGGACTGGACCAGGAGGTCTACTCTGTAAGTCCGTCAACGACGGACGGACGGACGGACGGGCTCGTCCGACCGTAGTCCGTTACTACGGACAAACCCTACTCCCGATTGATTACGGATTCATGAGTTTCGAACGGAGTCATAGACAATATTCGTGAACGAATGACGCATGGCGATAGAGTTGCGCTATTTCACGGGTCCATTACCGGTTTACTAACTTTATGATTTTAAAGTTTTTAAACAAAAAATATGATAGTTATTCTTAAAAAAATTACCTCATTTTAACAATATACATTTTATTATTATAGAATTGAACTATTTTTGCTATGCCCGACTTGTGGCTTTATCCTGTTAATACCTTTGCTTTTCTTTCTTTTGACGGCAAATCTCAAATGAAATGTCAGTTTTTTATTTACAATTTTATTAAATACATTCAAATATTAGGAGCTACAATATACGTAATTCGCATTATTAATACGACGCGGGAACTCCGTAATAAATGGTAAAACGGCCTCAACCGTTCTAGCAGCAACTCACGGGCGCAAATAGACACACTCCTCAATATTTTATGAGTGAGAACGAGTTGCAAAACACCAGCGGCAACCACAATACCGTGGTGCCCAGGCGATTTCGAAGCTCGTTGCCACCAGTAACAAGCCGAGGACAAGCTGATGAAGAAGGCATTCGTGTGGAAAAGAAGAAGCCAAAACGCAATCAGTGCGGTTCCGAATTGACAGGTCCGAACATATTGCTGCATCCCGCTATTCCATCGACGCAGCTGTACATACACATCTACATCACATCACGACGCCAGAGGAGGTCGTGGAGTATATAAGAAACAAGACCAAGTTCACCCTTAGAATGGACAGGTTAGGTTATTCGCGCCACAAGATTATCTTTTGTGATGCGGGTCCCAACACCATCTCGAGACTTTTATGACGGAATTTTGGCTGCAGGGTCTCGTGTATTCGCGGAAGTCTACATGACACCTCGACTCAGTGCAATAATTATGTGGCCGACCAAACATAGTTAATAGTTTTTCGTAAGTGTTCAATATGTTTTAGTTTATTGTACTTCTAAGAGTATTTTGTGTAGTGTATCTTCGATGCCTGAAAATAAAAGTGATTGATCTATTGAAAGTTACTTATTACTACGAACTTAGTTTAATTTAAGACGACTATAGATAAATAAAAGGAAGTATGTGATTTATTTTATTTAACAGTTTATTTAAGTAAGAAGAAGAAAGGAACAGAAAAAATAGGTACAAAGGTGATGCTTATTTCTAAAGAAATCTCTTCCAGCATACCTGCGAAAGGAGAGTAGAAAAAAGGAGATGTAGACGTAGTGTGTAAAAGAAGAAGAGAAAATAGAATACATCAAAACTTAAAGGAAATGACAAGTTTAAATATAACATACAATATGTATAAGAATCATCATCATCTGCCTAGCCTTTTCCCAACTACGTTGGGATCGGCTTCCAGTCTAAGCGGATGCAGCTGAATACCAGTATTTTACTGGGAGCGACTGCCTATCTGACCTCCAGAAATCAGTTAGTTCTGGGTAATCCCTTTCGTAAGACTGGTTGTCAGACTTTCGGGCCACTGACTACCTGTAACGACTGTCAAAGATTACAAATGACAGCCGGGACCAACGGCTTAACGTGCTTTCCGAGGCAAGGAGGAAACTCGGTATGTAATGGGTGGTCACCCATCCACGGACCAACCTAGGCAAGCGCAGTTTAACCTAAAGATCGGGCCGAGCAGCAGTTATTATGTAGCCACGAGCTCCTCTCCAATATATTACGTATCATATTATGTATAAATACTTATGCAACTATGGCAAGTTGGAAATATATAGGTAGTTCTTTCACTCTTCTTTTGAAAACTGCAACAGTTTGGCAGTCCCTTATATCAGGCGGGAGAATAAATACCACAACCCCAAAGCGTGTACAGTAAAGGAGTAGGAGTAGAAGTCAGTAGCGTGGGGAGGGGATTTAAGAAGGTTCCTAAGATGCGACCTGCAAGGTGCATCAGAGGAACGGGTGTAAGAAAAGCGTTCCCGCAGATAGGCTGGTGTTTTAGGGTTATGAAGGATGTTAAAAAGCAGACACAATATTCGAGAGTTCCTGCGAAGTCGGATTGGGAGCCATCTGAGTATATTGCGAAAGTTGGAAACACGGTTATACTTTTTGAGGTTAAAAACAAAACGAATAAAGATATTTTGTAAACGCTCAAGTTTATTTAAAAGCTTCTCGGTGGCATCCAAATAACACGCATCGGCGTAGTCTTTGATGGGCTGGATGAGAGTTTGCACGAGGGAGGTTTTGGTCTTCAAAGGCAAGTAGCTCTGGAGTGCACTTTGCGACTTACTTCAGCTACCTGGGAAGTCTACGATAAGTAAGAGTCCATTATCACCCCCAGGTTTTTGGCTTTATTTGCGAATTCTATCTGAACTCCTCATATCTATGTTTTGATTGTAATAATGTATTGTTGAATGTATTTATATTTTTTTCAAATCGATTGGTGCCAAATAAATGAAAAAATACTCTGTTAAAAAAAAATGCTTTTATTGTGCAAATTTGTTCTTTACTTTATCATAATCTTCCGCCTGTCCCAACACCCATTATGTCCTGTCACTGCTAAGGCCCACTGCACCTTGATGGATCCCCGGGCATAAAAATTGAGAGCATCAAGTATCTGAAAGTATACAAATACAACAGTAACAATAGATAAGATCGATTAGTAGTAATACAACTCAATAATTTTCAGAATCTTCAAAATGTATATCGTTAGCCTAAGTCCTTAAATTTTGGATCAAACTATTACCTACCTTAATTCTTGGATCAACACCATTTCGTCGCTTGTTGAGGCAAAAGAGGCAAGACATATCTTCAGATAATTCCCGTGTGAGCCCTTGCAACCCCATGTCAGGAATAAGCGCCAAGCGGAAGTTTTGGCGTGAGTAGAATGGGCGTCGCCTCCGCTCTTCTTGTAGATCTTCTTCAAGCATTAAAAAAGCAGCCATTGTATTGAGTTTCTAAAAAACTTAAACTTTCGTCGACAGCACGATAACTATTTTGATGTCGTATCAAATGACATAACGATCCGTCCTAAGAAGTGCCAAACTCAACTTTTCGGACGGGCAAAAACACATCGGGAGTAGGGACAACTGTCAAATCGAGTTGTCATTCATTCTTCGTTCGGGCTCGAACTAGAGGTCAGTGTACATACAATACAGACCTACGACCACGCTACGAGTTGCCACACAACAATAATGAGTAATAAAATTGTTTAAAAAAAAGTCATTAGTTTTATTTTATTTAATTGTTATTTTTTTTTGAACGATTGGAAATGAAATTACTCAATTATTGCAGTTAGAACTTTGATTTATTAGAATTATAAGATAACGAACGCGAACGCGCACGACATCTAGCGCGTCAATGTTTAAACATCGCCTTTCGTTTGCTTGTCAAAAGTCACGCACACTACTGTAGAAGTGTCAAATTTTGCCGGTATTTCACTGTTGTTTTTCTAAGTAAATAATGTAAGTTATTGATTAAAAAGGTCGAATGCGGACACATTTCATTGTAGAGAAGTGATAAAATGATTAGTTTTAAAGAAAGAGTGTCTGTGTTTAGTGTATAAAGGTGTTCAAAAATGTATGGACGGAGGGGCGGCACATTCACCTTAAGCTCGAAGGACCATTTTCTTCTGTGCAATACAGACGAAAGAGTTTTTTCTATTTAGAAATCGTTTATTTTAGCACGGAGATAATTATCACACGTTGCATTTTTTATGACAAAACAAAGACAAGACTTATTCTCTATCGTCGTGGAACCCACAGACAAATACAGTTATGTGTTCGGATATGTTGCATATTAATATTATTGTTTGTATTGAACACAAAAATCTACCTCATCATTAATATCAATCGATAGTAAGCGCTTTCTGGTGCTGTTTATATTTCTATTCATTGTAGTTTTATTGCAGTGGAGTATGTTAACTGAATCAAGTGGTACACAATTTCCAGTTGTTATATTTTTAACTCTCCGTGAATTAACAAACGTTTGTAAGCAGATTGGAATTCATATGCTGTTGGGTTATTGTTAAACCCTCCTTTTGACCGAATGGCACTGAAAAAAGTTCTACATGATCTTGGCTTAGTTTATAGGTAGGCAAATATTTGAGAGTATCTGATTCTATTAAGTCTTTGTAAATTATCTGCAATGATTTAATACAAATCAACAGGCCAAGGAAACCAGTCTTGCGACCTGATTTAAAAACGAGCTCACCATTATCAAAATGCAACTTCTTGAGATATGTTTCAAATTCCTGGAAATAAGAGTTGATGATTGGAAAGTTAACTTTAGAAATGGGTTTTTTAAATTTGTACGAGTATAATTTACGACTATTTAAAATATCAAAAATGTTGTTTAAGTAGGTAATAAAAGTAATCGTAGCACCGGAATCATTGAATTCTTCTATATTCAGCTCGCTTTTTGAAAAAGAAAGAGATTCAGCAACTGACTTGCTAAATGTTTGTGTGGCTAATCGTACTTTAATGATTTGTTTTTTAAAATCTATATGGGCTTTCCTCAATTTGTTACCTAAATGAACACCTTCAGACTCTTGCAAAGTATGCAATTTCTTTATGTATTGCCAAGATATTTTATCATTTTCATGTACAATTTAATTTTTTTCTGCTAAGCAGTTTCTCACCAATTTGATCATGTGGCAAGGATCAATCTTGACCTTCCACGGTAATTTTAGGGTCTAAACTATTTAGGTCATCTATTGTTGCCCCTAAGCATTTAGCCATAGCAAAATTAGCAGGGCAGCCATCAAATGTTACCGAAGACACCACAATGCCACAATCATTTAAAAGGCTAACGCAATTTTTTTGAAGAGCACTTCTTTGTTCCCCATTTACACCATTTGTGAAAAAATAACCAACAGGTAGTTTCCACCGACCATTTATAGACACCACCATAAATACTAACGCATCTCTTGTTAACGGCCTATCCATGTCTAAATTGTCGCCTATGTTAACATAGCCCACTGGCTTTTTTCCATCCCACTGTACATGTTGCCTAATTGCCAACTCATCTAAACTAATTGCACATATAATTTTATCTGTGGACTTTTTGGATAGTAGTTTAATACATTCAAATGCTTCTGTAGTAAACCCTGGTTCACAGTCTATACAAGAATACCATCTGTACAAAGTTTTCGGGTGCGGTAGACATGTGTCAAATTGGTTTCTAACAAAACTGTAGGCTTTGGGACTAATAAAATGCAAACATAGTGCAAAGGAGATGGCCCATTTTCTTAGGGCACTCTGCCTAGCATAAAAAAAAACCATGTACAGTAACCAATTTTGGTTTATTTTGAACTAGTTTTCCGCCCGCGGCTTCGCCCGCGTCGAGTTCGGTTATATCGCGTTTCCAAGAGAACTCTTCAAAAGTCCGGGATAAAAACTATCCTATGTTCTTTCTCAAGGTCAACTCTATCTTTGTACGAAATTTCATTAAAATCAGTTCAGTGGTTTAGACGTGAATGCGTAACAGACAGACAGACAGAGTTACTTTCGCATTTATAATATTATATATTTAGAATATAATATGCTGTAATATCAACGGTTAAAGTTACATAATCCAGTAATTTCAAATTTTTTTGAAATTAACAAAAATTAATACACCTCGTTGTTGTACATATCTTGTGGCATTAGGAAACTGTTACAAATTTGTGAAATTTATGCAGATGGTCACGGCTTGATGTATAATGTGAAGAAAAGTGAGTATATTGTCTTTAAGGCTGATACTAGGTGTCCCTCTAGCGTGCCCCCAATAAAACTGAATGGAGATGAGTTGTCTAGGGTACATCAGTTCCGATACCTGGGTCATCTAATTACCGAGGACCTTAAGGACGATATGGATATAGAACGTGAACGTAGGGCACTGTCCGTGAGAGCAAACATGATTGCTCGTAGGTTTGCCCGATGTACAAATGAGGTAAAAATCACTCTCTTCAGAGCCTATTGTGCATCTTATTACACCTGCAGCCTGTGGGCAGTCTTTACTCAAAAAGCGTACAGTGCCCTACGGGTACAATACAATAATGCGCTTAGAACGATGTTGCGGCTGCCCCGCCACTGCAGTGCTTCACGTATGTTTGCGGAGGCGCGCACCGATTGCTTCTACGCCACTCTGCGCAAGCGGTGCGCGTCAATGCTGAGCAGAGTGCGGGCTAGTCGCAACAGCGTTTTATGTATGGTAGCCAGTAGACTTGACCGTCTGTACATGAATCGATGTATTAATGCTCACATGCGTTTTGATACCTCGATTCATGGGTCAGGTAGGAGGCGAGTAGATTAAGTTTGTATTACTAACACTAGTTATAAGTCGTTATACTTACCACTAACAAATTGGATCCTAGTTATCAAAATCAAAAATCAAAATCAAATATATCTTAAATAAATGTTTATTATTATTATATTATTATTTCCTTTATTCACTATCTCTCTTATTTAATACATTTTTAAATATTTTAAAAAACAAAAGTAAACAAAACATTTAAAAATATAAAAAATAGATGTCCCATCGGCATCAGGAACAAGGTCCAGGCTGCCGGTGGTCAGGGCTCCAGAGAAAGGAACCGCCTCACAATGCGCGCCGTGTCCAGGAGTACTGCTTTCTGAATCAAGCCCTTGACCCAGCCGCGCAATGAGAGCCTCCTAAGGTGTTGGTCGAGGCTCTTTGCTATTAGCCGTAACGACTATCGGTACAATGATTGCAGAGTCCACATCCCACATGTCGACAACCTCGTGTGCTAAATCAAGATACTTGATTTTTTTATCATTTTCAGCTTTCACGAGATTCTCGTCATGAGGGACAGTGATGTCAACAATCATTGCACGGCGCTCTCGGCGATCTATCACCACAATATCAGGTTTATTTGCTAAAATAGTCCTGTCCGTGATGATAGATTGATCCCAATACAATGTGGCATGACCGTTCTCGAGAACTGGGTCGGGCACATACTTGTAGTATGGTACTTCAGAACCCACAAGGTTGTATTGCAGGGCAAGTTGCTGGTGGATAATCCTAGCTACTAGATTGTGTCTGTGCAAGTACTCACCGTTAGCAAGACGAGAACAACCGGAAACAATATGTCGGATCGATTCACCGGGACGGTGGCATGCCCGACAGATGTCAACCGTACCGTCCTTGACAATGTATTTCCGATAATTGTTCGTCATGATAACTTCATCCATAATCGCACAGACAAAACCTTCGGTTTCCCCAAAGAGGTCACCAAATCGTAGCCAGGATACGGACGCCAAGAGGTCTACATCAGGTCCATGTAGGGCCCGGAAAAAGCGTCCGTGTAGCTCCTTGCTCTGCCATACCTCCCTACGGTCATTAGTATCCAATATCACAGGTTTGCGCCAGTTCTCGTTAGCCAAGGAGAGCGGGGTGAGGCCCTTGTCCACTGAGACCACATCTCGGTGCATCCCCACGTCGGTTTCGAGGAAATATTCCCTGAGACTGCATACCTCACGGTTGTGCAAGGTCTTAGCATTTAAGAAGCCACGACCTCCGCACTTCCGCGGGATATACAGTCTCATCACCGATGATCGTGGGTGATGCATCCGGTTTGCGGTCAGTAGAGTGCGGACCCTCCTATCCAGGGCATCAAGTTCCGTCTGAGTCCATTTGAGTATGCCGAAAGAATACATCAAAACCGGCATGACCCAACCATTAAAGGCGCGCACCTTGTTTCCGCCTGATAAAAGACTATTTAGCACTTTATTCAGGCGACCAAAGAAGCGCTCCTTCAATGATTGTTTCACGTCAGCAGCATTGATGCCTAATGCTTCCGACATACCCAAATACTTGTAGGTCTCGGTTGAGGAGAGGGATCTAAGGAATATGGAATCCGAGAGTTGAGTTCCCACGGATTCCATAATCTCCCCTCGCTTTACATGCATGACCGCACATTTGTCCACACCAAATTCCATCCTGATGGCGCTACTAAATGTTTCAGTCACTTTTAGTAGCTCCATCAGTTGCAAATTGCTGGGAGCAAATATTTTCAAATCATCCATGTAAAGGAGGTGAGATATAACCTGACCACCTCTCTTCAACCGGTAGCCTAGACCTGAATCCTCCAGCAGTGTGCTCAGAGGATTCAAGGCCAAGCAAAACCAAAGCGGACTCAAACTGTCACCCTGAAATATTCCTCGCTCAATCCTGATCGGTTCATCGTTCGCAAGAATCTGCCGACATCCTGGATAGAGAAGGACTGTCCTCCACTGTCCCATACACGACACCAAGAAGGTGCGAAGAGTTGCATCTATTTTGTACAACTCCAGCACCCTCATGAGCCATGTATGTGGCACCGAATCATAGGCCTTCTTATAATCTATCCAACACGTCGACAGATCCCTCCGGGATCGACGAACCTGTTGGCTAACGGTCATGTCGATAAGGAGCAGCTCCTTAGTACCGCGGGACCCATTCCTACATCCATTCTGAGAGCCAGACATAATTGAATTGCTATCTATATGACGAACAATTTTTTCTCTCAGAATGGATGTAAGAACTTTATAGACCGTCGGTAAACACGTAATTGGTCTATAGTTTTTAGGTTCCGCAGTACTACCCGATTTATGGAGCAGGTGGGTAACTCCTGTTGTAAAGAATGGTGGTAGCGACCCATTCTCTAAGGATGACTGGAATTGTGAGGCTAAGCAAGCGTGTGACCTTTGTAGCCATTTAATCCAAAAGTTGTGCAGTCCGTCCGGCCCTGGAGATTTCCAGTTAGGTAACGGACGGACTGCACGGGCCACATCCAGTGGACTAATAGAAATTGCATATTATTATTATTGTTGACAATGTCAAAACGTAAGCACAATCAAGTCCGTATTACAAGCAGTAGATAATCGTTGGGATGAATCAGTCCGTGTAGAATAGCAATGGTCGGTATTATAGAGAAAAGATAATCGCACAGTTTACAAACAAAAATAAACGCACGCACAAATCGGGAGCACAAATTAAATGAATGTCAAACAAAAAAAAATACAGATGTCAAGCGATTGTCGAACCTGTCATGTGGTTTCGTTTCGTTGTTACAGGAGAAAGTTATTAGTTTAGTAATTTAAAATAAATGTTTCATAGCATTCGAGTAATTTACAAAATATGTTATTTATTATAATTGCGATAGTGAATAATCATTTTACAGTCAGAATAATTTTTAATATTACTCTGACAGAGCATTCATATTTTAGCTTAACAGGGAATGGAACGTTTATTCAAAATGGCATGCTGCCTCGATGCGCCGGAAACGTAAAACAACTATTTATGTCGAAATATTTTTTCTGAAGTTGTACGAAAATTTAAATCATTTAGTAATTTATACTTATATTTTTATGTATTTATAACTAGGCGTCTATAACTGTACATGTCACTGAGTAACTAGGCAGAAACTGGCCATGTCATTTACGCAATGAGCTAGAATATTTTCTTGGACAATTACTTTTATTCACAATTCTTTTGAAAAAATCTAACATTTGTATTGTCTACATTAGCTAACAAATCTAAATCTTCGCTAATCACTTTCATTTTACACTGCAGTTCTATTAATATTGTTTGAAGATGCGCATTTTTCTTATTTAATCGACGGTTGGCCTCTCGAACTGCTCGTAATTTAAGCAATCTTTTTACCTGCTTTGCTTTTTGCAATTTCAGTTTTAATATCTTTTCTTTACGAGGAGTTGTTTCCACATTCTGAAATTAATAAACAGTCAAATTAAATATGTGTTATCGAAGTAGAAAACTCAATAACGCTTTACTCGATCCGGGATCAAACCCAGGATCCCGGATCCACAGTTAGGGAAAAAGATGTCAAACGTATAGCAACACAGCAAGCAAGTAAATATTTGTAGGTTATGTGGTATGAGAAATGAAGTTTACCTATGAAATCTTTAATACTTTGGGCTGAAACCTATGTAAATACATGCGTACAAACGTATAATTCAATAAATATACTATAACATTGACTTACTATACTATTTACTTACGAGTGAAAAGTGACTTCGTTATTTGCCTTTTCGGTGCGGCTTTTGCAGCCTATTATTCTGCATCCTCCCATTGTAGAGCACACAATATAGACTAAACACTTAACTAATGGAGTCTATTTCTCATTAAAACACTCAAACTATCACAACAGTTGCAAAAATGTGTGAACAGTGTAGGCCTTGTAGATTCCTAGATGTGTGTTAACTTTTGTTAACGGAAAACAAGATGTTTTCCGTTTTTCTTGTGTAGTAAGCAACGACTTATTGTCGGGCCTATGCTGTCCCCCCATACTTGAGTACTAATGCTGTAACATGATAATATTGTAAAACTAATCATTTTAAAAGAGTAACCATGGAGTTTCTTGCCGGTTCTTCTCCATAGGAAACGACCAACCCGAACCGTGCACCTTTTTGTCGACGTTTCATAAGTGCCCATGTAGGCCTATGTGAAATAAAAATATTTTGATTTTGATTGATTGATTTTGAAAAACTGTCCGAAAAAGTCAAATTAATCGACGCAAAACAATAATGTGACATTGACAGCACTTTGTTTGGCTAACATTTAATGGTACGTTTACACGCTTGCCAAGCTGCTTAGCAAGGTGTAACTTATGTTTAAAAGCGTTGGTTAGTTTCTCGATTATTCCGCAACTATCTCGCTCTAATTTTCGATGTTTTTATTTTATTTTAGGTGCCGAAGAAATATACAATCCAACTTGGTATGCTTACGAAACCATGGAGTCATTTCTACTACCAGTATATACTTGCAATGAAGGGATAAACACCGAAACAATAAGTAAATAAATTTATTTATTCTAAAACTGTTTTCTATAAACTGTTTTTTCTACAATCTAAATCGTTAAAAAAATACGCGATTATCGTTTTCAAAAGGTTCATTGATGTTATTATCTTTATTTAAGTACGAATTATCGGTATTCCAGCAAAATATTTAATATGCAAAATAAATAAGAAAAATTAAAGTATCAAAAAATCTCGTCCGACTCATCGCAGTGCTCAATAATCGTCGTGGAGTACTCATGTTATTAAACGTTGCCGTTCATAGTTGTCATTCACCTAATTTTGCTTATTTTCTAGTGTAAGTATCGCGCGACGTTGCCAAAATTCGCATGAGCGCCAGCGCTGACATCCCTTCCCGGCGACCGCCCCGTCACCCACCACCCTTCCTTCGTTCATTAGTCGTCCTAAAACGTTTGTAGGTCACGGTCGCGCGCGCATTCCGCAAATCCTACTTTACGTATTGCGAATAATTTGTATTGTTGTCTTGTGTTTGTGTCATAACAATGCCTAGAACGAGACGAAATAGTCGTGAACCGTTAACAAACGTACAGTATCTCGATATTGTCGTGTGGTACAACACCGTAAGAAATCTACGTGAAACGCAGCGAAGATTTCGGCTAAAATATCCCAATGTCATTCCACCTTCATTGGGAAGAATTCTAAGAATTACTCAGAACATGCTGGACTTCGGAAGTGTACACGTGCCGGCACACGCCCGGGGTGGTGGAAGACCGCCGCCGGTACACCCAAGGCGCATGTACCGCATGGTACAGCGATTTTTTCATGAAAATCCTCAGGCCAGCACCCGACAGGCAGCCAGGCGGTTCAATGTGAGCCAGTATTTCATATGGAAGTTACTAAACACGTCTGGGATGTATCCATATCATTTTCAGCGCGTGCAAGATATCGTGCTCGCCGACTATCGTCCGCGGAGACAATTTTGTGAATGGTTGTTAGAAAATCTCCATCACAACATTTTATGGAGTGACGAAGCCACCTTCACAAGAATTGGACTGTTTAACGTTCATAACCGCTTGATCGTTTCTCGCAACCACAGTTGCAAAGAAAAAGTTGTCAACTTTGCTGCGTGCAACCGTGGTTGCAAGGCGACGAAGTTTTTTTAATTTAATTTAGTCTCTATACCGAACGCATAGAGCCGTAGTAGTATGTATTTAAACCAAAGACAGATATATTTCTCATAGAACCACATATGCCCATATTACCAACATCACGGTAGAAAAATAACGAAATATCGTCAGTTGTGTTTACGTGAGTAAAGTGACGCTATAGTGTTTTGAAGGAGGTGATAAAATATGTCGTAAGTTTATTATTTTACTGATTTCTGCTGATGTTTTTATACTAAATTAATATCTAACGTGTGTGTTTTTATATTAAAGTAATATTTTTAGGTACATTGTAAGACAACATAAAAATCGTCATTTAAAAACATACTCGCAGTGTCGTAGTCCTAAACTTAATTTTGTACTGCTATATTATTGATATTTGACTATATTCATTCAATTTAAAGTATTAATAGGACATTACTTACATATTATGCAACGATTTATTAACTTCGTACTTGCGCTTGTTGACCTTGGCCTTGAACAGCTAGAGAGCGAAGAAATTTTAAAATTCTATTTTTAGTTTCGTGCTATCAATTGAGTGAGCGCATTTATTTGTTGTTCCTCATTAGTCATTACTTAGTTATGAAAGTTTTGAAATTTATTATTCGTTACCTAAAGTAGCAACTTGATTTGATTTTCTGTTTATTTGTGTTAGTTTAATAGTTTAATTTCGTACTTGTGTATTAATAAGTGTCTAAATAAATATGGTGTAAATAAAAATTAAGTGTAAAAATTAGTGTAGATTGAAACATTTTGTGACTCGTCTTAAAAACTATTTTTAACGCGTTGAACGCCGTGGAGGTCAACATATGAGCGACACTGTAATAGCCGATAGAGCCAGGAGAAAATCCGTAAATATGTAAAATTTTACACAATGTTTTTATTGCATTATTGGAGCGGAAATAAGCTAAAACTTGGTTATTGGTTACAAAAAAATCATTTTAGTGTTTAAATTTGCTATAAATTGAGTGTCACTCATATGTCGTCCCCCGTGGCCTATGCGAAGAAAAAATCGCATGTCCGTTAGCGGGGGCCGCGCGGGTCACGGTGTCGAGCACCGCCGCCCGCGCTCCCGCACCCACGAGTTTAGAGTGTTTATGTCGTTTAGTGCGTGTTTAGTGTCACATTGAACGCGATACGCTCACAACGCTATAGTTTTTGCTAATTTCATTTATTCATACTGCGTTCATATTATAAAAATGGATGATTACGGAGATATTGAGATAAGTCAAGAAGACTTATCACACATAGACAATTTAGAAATAAATTTACTCAACAACAGTTTTGTCGTAAGCTCGGAAGAGGAAGATCTGGACGATCAACCAGTTTGCCGTGGTCGTCGCCGTGTAATGATTTTTGAAAGTGATGAAAGTGAGTTGGACCAGCTACAAATTACTTTGAATATCATGAGTACTCCGTCGACATCTGCACGTACATGGACGCAACCAGCAGGTAATCAGCGACAAATTATTGCTTTCACTGAGATTCCTGGTTTGCCTTTTAATCTCCGCTCTGCTATGATTAACAAATCGCCAGATAATTTTTACTGCATGTTGGTGTCAGACGAAATTTTTGAGAAAATAGTGCATGATACTAACGAGTTTGCTGTACACAAGATAGCTGCACGAGAAGCTTCAAAGTCAGCACGCATACGCAATTGGTCGCCTACTAATGTTGATGAAATGAAAAACTTTTTTGGTTTGATATTATTTATGGGATTGGTAAAGCTTCCAAAAATGAGTGACTATTGGTCCAAGGACGAAATAATAGGACATGCTTTTGCACAAAAAATAATGTCTTGGAACAGGTTTGAGCTGTTATTACAAATGCTGCATTTTTCTAAAGAAGATGACGCTCACAAGACTGATCGATTACATCGCATTCGAATCCTTCTGGACCTAATGAACGAAAATTTCAAGAATCATTACACTCCTGGCGAAGATCTGTGCACTGATGAGAGTGTCTTACCATTTCGGGGAAGAATTATTTTCAGACAGTACAATAAACAGAAACGACATAAATATGGTGTAAAGGAATTTAAACTATGCACGTTACCTGGCTATACCTACAAAATCAGTATTTATGCGGGCAAACAAAATGATCAAATCAATACTACGCCTGAAAACGTTGTGATGTCGTTGTGCAGTGACCTTTTGAACAAAGGGCACACATTATACACTGACAATTGGTAGACAAGTGTCAGTTTGGCTAGAAACCTTTTGCAAAATGAAACACACCTCGTCGGTACAATTCGTAAAAACAGGAAAAATCTTCCTAAAGAAGTAATCAATGCTAAATTGAAACGAGGCGAATATATGGCCATGGAGAGTACTGATGGAATAACTCTATTAAAATGGAAAGACAAAAGGGACGTTTACGTTCTTTCTACAAAGCATTCCACCCCCTTCCAATCCGTCACGAAGCGAGGTAAAACCACATTCAAACCTAAAATCGTACTAGATTACAATAAGGCGAAAAGAGCCGTCGATTTATCTGACCAGATGGCCGCATATTCGACACGTTTGAGAAAATCCGTCAAATGGTATAAAAAAGTGGCCATAAATTTGCTTCTAAACACGGCCGTTGTTAATGCTTTAATATTGTACAAGACTGTTACTGGGAAAAACATGCAAGTAGTTGAATTCAGGAAAGAGATATTGAAGGGTTTATTATCAAAAAAGGAAGAACAACCAATAGAAACCTTGAGGCCAAGACGTATAAAGCACAAGCTCACGAAAAAAGAAGGCACCGCCAAAAATAATCGTCGTACATGTCAAAATTGTTATAAAAATAACGCTGAGATAATGGGAAGGGCTTTGGCAAAAAACAAGACCAAAAAGGTGGTTATACACAGGCTGCACTAAAAGTATCGGGAATGGAATATTTCCACTGTTCCTGTCATGTTAAAATCTTTTTAATTGAAAACTCCTTGGTTTTAAAAATCGAATACCATTTATTTATTTAAAAAAAGGTTCTCGGTCTTGTCACAAGGTTTTGTCAAACTTATGTAGTCGTTGAGAAAATGGAATTGACTCGAGAAAATTCAAGAGCGATGATTTATTATGACTTTCGAAGTGGTTTAACACAAAAACAGTGTGTTGACCGGATGATTTCTGCATTTGGTGATAAAGCCCCAACCAAAACCACAATTTATCGCTGGTTTGCTGAATTTCAACGTGGACGTGTCAAGCTCAGTGATGATCCCAGTCAAGGTCGTCCAAAAACTGCAGTCACCCAAGAAAACGTTGATGCTGTGCGTAAGCTGATTGAGGAAGATCGACATGTGACATACCGCGAAATTCAGGCAACTTTAGACATTGGCATGAGTCAAATACAAATAATCTTGCATGAACAATTAGGTGTAAAAAAGTTGTTTTCCCGATGAATACCGCATTCGCTCTGTGAAGAGCAAAAAGCGGCTCGCGTTACTTGGTGCATCAGAACTCTCGAAAGATTCCACGCAGGATCCTCAAATGCTGTATACAATATCGTATCAGGTGACGAATCCTGGATATATGCGTACGAACCCGAAACAAAAAACCAGTCACGAGTTTGGGTGTTCGAAAATGAGTTAAAGCCAACAAAAATTGTTCGTTCACGGAGTGTTGCAAAAAAAATGGTGGCCACGTTTGTCTCCAAAACCGGCCACGTTGCGACTATTCCTCTTGAGGGACAAAGAAAGGTTAATGCAGAATGGTATGCTAGCATTTGTTTGCCCCTGGTCGTTTCTGAACACCGTAAAGAGAACTGCAACCGCCGCATCATCCTCCATCACGACAATGCGAGTTCTCACACTGCGCACAGAACAAAAGAGTTTTTAGAGCAAGAAAACATAGAATTATTAGACCATCCGCCGTACAGCCCCGACCTAAGCCCTAATGATTTCTATGCTTTCCCTAAAATAAAGAATAAATTGCGTGGTCAGAGATTTTCATCACCTGAAGAAGCTGTGGACGCCTACAAAACGGCCATTTTGGAGACCCCAACTTCCGAATGGAATGGTTGCTTAAATGATTGGTTCCATCGTATGGAAAAAGTGTCAAATTTAGCGGAGAATACTTCGAAAAGCAATAAATACATTTTTAAATAGTAATGTTGTGTCACTTCCTTGATTCCCGAAATTTTCAGAGCAGCCCTCGTATTTTGTGAAACTTGCCCAAATAAACCATATCTCTGTTACGACTGTTTTCATCAAGTTCATTAGAATAATTTTGTGATGTAAGTTTAAGTTTACCTGGCATTGATCTGAAATTAAGTCTGATTTTGCATGTGTTCCTCATATAAATAAATATATAAATGAATATTAAGTAATACTATTTTGTTTTTTATTTAGTACACATATACCTACCTACATATCCTATTTGTAATCAAAATTTATCCAAACTAGTTTCGGCGTTTTAGCATAATTGAACGCAATACTATCATACACGCATAAATTCTCACTACATTGCAAATATGGCTTAGAAAACTTGACATATTTTTCTAAGTATTATGTTAACATAAAAACCAACTGAACTGCATTAGTCTACAGGGCCATGGGGGTCACGTTATACAGAGATTTGCTTAGAACATTTGTCCGACGGCTCCATAGACACGTTTGAAATCAACTCCAGCTTGCGGTCACATGTTGTCCCCCGCGGCTCCAACGGAACAGTTAAGTGTCGACCAAATGGTGCCCCCCATGGCCCAAATGGAAAAACGAAAAAAACGCACTGGCGTTCAACGTAAAAATGTCTCGGATAAATTCCAGTATTTTATGGGACTATTTTGATAAAACAAATATAGTCGACAAAAAAGCCAAATGTCGTGTTTGTGGTGACAGTTACAGTTATAAAGGTACGACAGGTAATCTGAAGGCTCATTTAAAAAAAAAAACATTTAGATGCATATTCTAGAGTTGCTACCGGGCAGCAAGATATTAGGACGTCCCAAACTGCATCAGCAGGTCAGGTTATTGCCGCAGATACATCTGCAACAGTGTCAACTTTGGCTGCAATAACTACGTTAGCAAACCCGACAACCGCCTCAACATCATCAGTGCATCCAACAGCTTCACCTACACGTCATGTAAGACAACAGGGCATAGAAAGATATGGCGCCACTAAAAAAATATCAGGTGACTTAAAAAGAAAGATCGACAATGATCTACTTGACTTATTCATTGATAGTTATCACCCATTTACATTAGTAGAGGAAAGAGCTTTTAAAAAAGTTATGCGCTGGATTCCTGGCTATCAACTCCCGACTAGAAAAACTATTTCTAATGTCATGATTCCTGCCCTGTACTCTAAAACCGAAGAAACTTTAAAAACGACATTTGGCAGCATAGAACATTTGTGTCTAACAGCTGACTTATGGACATCTAGAGCCAATGAATCCTATTTGGCTGTTACCGGTCATTTTATCACGGAGGAGTTCGAGCTAAAGACCATCTTGTTAGACTGTTCTAATTTCAAGGATTCTCATTAGGGCATGCAAAACCGGTTTTCCGGTTTTGCGCAAAACCGGAAATCGGCCAAAACTTAAAGATTTTTGAAAACCGGTTTTGAGAGCCAAAACCGGAGCTCAGCTCCGATTTTCCCATTATTGAGTAACAAGTAACAACCGATGGTGCGAGTGTGATAAGATGGGAAGATACATTAAAGGACATCACCAGATTTGTCTCGCTCACGGTATCCAGCTAGCGGTGATCGATACTCTGTATAAAAAAGTAGCGAACCCGTACAACGTGCAGCAGCGTCTATTCAGGCATCCCCTACACACGCACAAGACGACTCTGAATTAGAAAGCGATAGTGACGACGAACGAGCTGAAGATCTCAGTGGAAGTTTAGAAATTGAAACCCCAGCTGTTACATCACATCCAGAATTGTACAGGGAAACAATCACAAAAGTTCGCAAACTGGTCAAATCTATAAGAAAATCCCCTCTAAAAGCTGACGCTTTACGGGTCTATGTCTTGGAGGAACACAAAAAAGACATACAATTGCAACTACACTTGGGAGCAAATAAATCGAGCCACTTCCTTTTTCACGCATTATGGTAATTATTTTTGGTATTAAGGAACGCATCGATTCGAAACATATATCGCCTAAAAGGGTATTTAATAACCTTTACAATGAGGGTAGTTAGTTGTCAAAATTTCATTTTTATTAAAGTTTAAAGGGTAGAATAAAATTATCGCATTTAATTTGCTTATGACATTTTTATTGTACTCTGTTAAGAAAAGATTAAATTTGAGGTTTTTGTTAATCATACCCATATTACTTGTTATTGTTGTCTTTATCTGTGTCTGTGTAATCAAAATAACCTGATAAAATGGATACTACACCGACGGAAGCTGCCCAAGTTGTAGCTTTACTTGAGGTTGGACACGGACAACGTGAAGTGGCACGCAGACTTCATTTGAGTCGTTCAAAGGTACAGCGGGTATACCGCAGGTATCTGGAGACTGGTGCTTTTGTTCGGCGACCTGGAACTGGCCGACCACGGGCAACAACAGAACGTGACGACCGCTTTATTGCAACCAATTCGTTGCGCGACCGTGGACTTAATGCTGTTCAGCTACAGCAAGCGTTACGTGACGTTCGAGGAGTCGCAATCAGTAGGTGGACAGTGAGACGAAGACTAAAAGAACGAAATTTAACATCACACAAACCAGCAACTGGCCCAAAATTGACTGTAGCTCATCGCCGATCTCGCTTGGAGTTTGCTCGAGAACACATTAATTGGACGTTAGAAGACTGGAGGTCAGTTTTGTTTTCTGACGAGTCAAGAATCTGTCTTTTTAGCAATGACGGGAGAAACCGAGTGTATAGACGTCCTGGTGAAAGATTTGCCCAATGTTGCATTCGAGAAACGGTGAGTTTTGGTGGTGGTTCTTGTATGGTGTGGGGAGGAATTTCTCTAGACGGAAAAACGGAACTTGTCTTCGTCGACCCCGCCAACGATGGCAGTGGTAGACGTGGATTAACAGCTGACCGATACATAACTGACATTCTTGAAAACCACGTAATGCCGTATGCTGGTTTTGTCGGAGAAAATTTCTTGTTTATGCATGACAATGCGAGACCTCATACCGCGCAGATCGTTACGGAATACTTGTCTGCGATCGGGATTCAACAAATGGTATGGCCAGCACGAAGTCCCGATTTGAACCCGATCGAACACCTATGGGACGAGCTAAAACGGAGAGTCCGAGCCAGGGTTCCCGCTGTTTCATCCATTCCCGAGCTTAAAGTCGCTGTGCTTGAAGAGTGGGAGAACATACCACAATATGTCATCGTAACGCTGATCAGATCGATGACTAATAGGCTACAAGAATGTATCAGGGCCCGGGGGGGTAATACCAGTTATTAAGAATATTTTTTTTGCAATAATTTTGTTTTTTTATTGTTTTTATGGACTGTTTTAGCCCTACTAAATTTTCTATCAAAATTACCATTTTTCTTGCAGAGCCAATAATTTATCATTCAATAAGGTTATTATTCAATAATTTACCCTCATTGTAAAGGTTATTAACTAAACTTTTAGGCGATATATAGTTCGAATTGATACGTTCCATATTACCAAAAATATTTACCATTTTACGTGAAAAAAGGTAGTGGCTCGATTTATTTGCTCCCAAGTGTAGATTGCCGCACACGATGGTCAAGTATGTCAGATATGATCGGAGTGTTTTTAAAATTTAAAAACTCAGTCCTCAAAGCCCTGATAGATTGGAAGACTGAGATATCTTTTTCCGAAGAAGAAATTCGAACTCTGTCTGAAATTTACAACAGCTTGAATGTTGTCAAACTCGCTGTTCTGTCCTTGTGCTGACGTGATGCTACGCTGCACACAGCTGACACAACATTAAAATTTATGTTTAAGAAGCTTGACGAACAAAACAGCGTTTTGAGTCTCAAGCTAGCGACTAATTTGAGAAGTCGCATAAAGCAAAGACGTCTCCTTCTAGCAGGTGTTTTACACTATTTACATGATTGGGAAGACTTCTCCGCCCTAGATGATGATGACACATTTCCCAAACCCAATGGTGCTGAAATAACTGAAACTATTATCAACTTGTTGCAGCAGCTAAAATATAAACCCGAGGACACAGACACCATCACCGCAGTTCTCACCGAGCAGTGCATACCTTCGCAATCGTCATCATCTGACGCTGAAGAGCTAACTCTTCAAGAGCAGCTAGAGAAGGAATTACACAAATGCTAGAGAAAGAGAACCCCCAAAAATCGGTCAGATTTCGACCTGGCTGGGTTCGTAAAAGTAGAGCAAGCCATGTATGAAAGCGGAGGGCATCGGGGTGTGTATCTCACCGAAGCATATAATTATTTATTATGTGTTCTACCAACAAGTGTTGAGAGTGAAAGGGTGTTTTCGAGTGCTGGGTATTTCTGTAACAAAATAAGAAGTTCGCTGTCTGATCGAATGTTGGATGCACTTATATTCTTGAGATCACATTATCAAGAACAGCGATCTCTTGAAAACAAGTGAGTTATGCTTTATTTAAATTAGTAATTAGTAATACATAGTTGATTATTGATCTCTTTTTTAGTGCAATATGAATCATATTATAATAATGTTATTTTGTAGTTCGTCTTCAAAGTTACAAAAAAGTTGATTTTTTGGTAATTGTGGGTGGCTGTGTTTAATATTTGAAGGTGCTGATTGTGTTTTCTATGTTTAAAATATATTATTTTTGATAGCAGACTTAATAGGTACCAAAGATACCAAAAACATACTTGTTGTTTATTTGATCTCAGTTAATTAATCTTTATACTATTATAAGTTCATTGTTATCTGTACAATTATTATGGTTTGGATTAAAAAGAAATGTATCATATAATTTGTTTTATTTGTAGACTTAGTGGGTATTTAAAAAAAATGGTGTCTCTTTTTAAATTATACTACATTCGATTTTTTTTGCTAAAACCGGACCTAGCTCCGGTTTTCGGTTTTGGTCCCAAAAAAACGATGTTCAAAACCGGTTTTGATGACTTTCCGTTCAAATTAATTTTATAGTAACTGATAATGCGGCCAATATTCAAAGAGCAGTTACTAACATCGGATGGAAGCATTATGGATGCTATGGACATACATTAAATTTGATTTTACAGAATGCCATTACAAGAGAGCAGACCCTACAGTCCGTGTTAGATAAAGTAAAAAAAATTGTGCGCTTTTTTAAAAGTAGCAGCACGGCCTTAGAGAAATTATTAAAAGCGCAAACTAATGACCAGCCAAACTGCGTACCAAAACGCTTGATTCAAGAAGTTTCGACACGCTGGAACTCCAGCTTTCACATGATACGGCGCTTCGTGGAACTGGAACATTGCATTAGGTCTACAGTTGAAGTAATCAGAAAGGACCTTCCCATTATTACCAATGAAGAGTGGTTGCTACTTGCTGAAGTCACAAAAACATTAAAACCGTTCGATGAGGCGACAGAATCGATGAGCGGCGAAAAGTATATGACTGGTAGCTCAGTCATAGTCATGACACGATGTCTAATAACATCATGTGACAAACTGCTGGACAAAGAATTCTGTGATGTATCTAAAGAGTTAATTTATACTTTAAGGACAAGACTAATAACCAAATTCTCAAATCTTGAAAGAAGTGGAACATTTTCAGTATGCACCTTTTTAGATCCTCGATACAAACTGGCTGTCTTTTCTGATGAAAATGAAATTAGAAATACAAAGAATCGTGTTCAGGACTTATTAAGTGGAATTATAGCGCAGGAGAGAGCGCAAGAACAGGCACCCGTCTCGGCATCTGAGGACCACAGCAATGCTGATAAATTTTCGCCATGGACGATTTTAGGTGAAATAGTGGGAAAAAAACAAAATGTCGGGACCCCAGTGTCAAAAGCCATTAAAGAAATAGATGGCTATTTGAATGATGACCTATTGCCAGTTTTCACAGGAACTACTTGGAATTGCCCTCTCGAATGGTGGCGCAAACATAGGTTTACGTATCCATATTTGGCGCAATTATTAAAAAAATATGGAAACATCATGGCGACGTCAGTTCCATGCGAGAGAATTTTTAGTAAAATGGGACTAATCATAAATGATCGTCGCACTCGGCTGACATCATCAAAAGTGAAGCAGCTCGCATTTTTAAACGTAAATCTGAATGAAAACAGGTTTTCGTAAATAATATGTTAAAGTAAACTACATAAACTTAAAAGTATTAAACAAACAATGTAAATAATGTAAAAAAAAAAACAAAAATTGTAAATAGACAATGTAAATAGAAAAAGTTTGTATATATCAACAAATGAACTGTTAAATACGCCTGCATTATTTTATCGGTCGGCACCTACATTTAGATAAATGTAATTTATTATAAAATCTTTTCTTAACAGACAATAATGCAGCCAGTCCTAAGCCTGGTAAAAGTATGAAGGACAGTTCATTGATGATGACGATTGTATGTTTTCTGTAACTACGTAATAGGCAGATACCCCAGTGTACCTACCTAGACAAACATTGTATGTCAAATGTAGAGACTTATCGTCACGTGTAATTAGTGGTGTTTGGAAACTTCTGCTATATATCTAGAGAAAATCGTTGTTTAACTTAACTCCCTAGAGATAGATCGTATTAAGATATCGCATACCTAGGTGGTTTTCACAATACGCTATTTGGAACGATACAAAATCATGAAGACGGATTACGCGTATCTGTACATATACAGAGTGGTGATGACAATACGACATTAAATTAAACCTCGCATACCTCAAGACGTTCTCAGTCTACATACAAAAAATCATTTGAATAATATTCAGTAGTTTAGTCACACGACATTATTTTTCATTTTTAACATTTGCTACATGATGTATCTGATAATAGGGAAACACTGTCAGGTTAACGACTTACATCGGTATAAACATCAAAACATTAAAAGTCACGTTGCCAACTCGCTACTTAAACACTTTCGCCAAATTAGTATTTTCATCTGATTTAGTGAAAATTATACCTTAATTCTGAGTAATAAGAGTCATAAAGCGTGTCATCAAAGTTGCATAAGAAAGTAACGAATGCGGAAATTGCAATGCACTCATAATATTAATAGAAAATTTAGTGTGTGCGAAAGAGATAAATCTAGTTTAGTTTGTTATTTCGCTTTCTTGAAGAAATTTGCTACTACAAATTTAGGTTAGTGTGTCGCCGCGATCCTGTGACGATTCACGCGTCCTCGCTTTGTAGCGCAGCCGCAGGTGCAGCCTTGCCCAGCGTAGGTAGTACCATGTATGGTATGGTAGTAGTATGGTACCATACTATGGACATCACATGACAACAGCAACCTACAGTTCTTTTCCTGCCAAGCAATTACAATAATATTGTTTGATGGCCTCTCTACCATTAAGAGAACTGTGAACTAAAGTAAAATGTATTTTAAAGCTTACATGTCTCGATTTTATACTACCTCTAAACAGCCAGCTAGAATTATTGAATATTGACAGTTAAAGTCAAAGTCGTTCAAGAACACTAATCGAATAATAATTATTACAGCACACGAAAACACAACAGAAAATATTCACTAATTTACCGCCACAAATTCAAAGACAACGAACGAAGCAAATTATTTGATTGACGTTTGAGTTTTTGACCTGACATTGACATGAGTTCCGCTTTGTTGCCTGTATATTAAAACATTGACAATCGATTGTGAAATCGATTTATTTATCAATTTATTTTACGACTTTTTTTGAAACGTTGAAGTGTCACGAGGAAACATTAAAAAATAAATGTGTTTTTTATTTAAACTGCTGTAAAGAACAAAACTGAATCACGTTTTATAGTATTTATGTTTTATTCTTTAATCAAAATATTAATTATTTACAAACTACAAAACTATAATAGAAATAAATATGTACAAGTATAAAAGGGTTACAGGGCATCCAAAAATTCGTCCGCATCGCTGTCAACAGGAAAAGTGCCCAGAAGGCTGGCAGCATTACCACGTTGGATGGCAATGCTGATTCTTTGGCCAAAAAATAGGCCCGCCCTCTGGTCACGTGAAGAGTCGACCAACCGCTTGGCAATTTCCCGAAAAACTAGGTGGGCACTCGGACCCCATGGCCCTAGTGTTTCAACCCCAAACGGCTCAAACACATAACTACCAATTAAATTATTGTATTTGCGCCGTTTGAGGTTTTCAGCACCTGCAGCAGCCGCCCCAGCGCAGCCCACTGTGCTAGGAAGATGGGATGGCGCAAGGGTGTCGACGCAAGTTGCGTCCCACACCAAAGGCCTACCCAACTTCCATGGCATTATGGTCATACCATCTGGTCTCTTCCCATCGACGCGTGCCAAGCCATTGGGTTCTAAGACAGCTGGCACCCCGGCGGTGGCAAGAGCACGACGGATGAGATCATTAATGCTAGCGTGCCGCGCAATCCGACCTGCACTCTTACTGCATGAAAGGCCATGGTGTCCGAGGCAGTCGACTGCTTCACCACATTGACAGCGATGTGGAGCCCCACAAGGAGCGCCCAATCGCAAACACGTAGCGATAGTATTTTAAATAATTAATTAACTATTCTATTTTTGTAATAATATCGATTAACTTTTATAATTCATCTGGCAACATTGTTTCAAAGTGAAAGTAAGGGAAGTCAGTATTATTTTGATTAAATATTTAATTTCTTATGCCATGATAAACTGCTTAATATTTTATGATTAACCACAAAAAAACTGAAACAAAATATTGATAAATATTTCATTTGTGTAACGTTAGGCCCAGATTCGCCCGTCTCCTTTGTAAATTCATTTACGACGGTATTAGTGCGAAATTGGACGCTTTATTTTGGTGACAGGACACGTAACGTTTTAATAGGTATTTAGTTAAGCAGTGAGTGAATTGTGCGAAATTAGACGCTTAGTTTTTATTGTTTTCGTGTTTTTTTTTATAATCATGCCGCGCTACAATTACACAGCTTCGGAGTAAACCGACATGATTTTAATTTATGGGGAGTGTCAAGGAAACGCCGCTTTGGCTATACGGACATACCGAGAGAGGTTTGGAAACACTCGAGTTTGTCCGACCAACGGGCGCACCATTGTCCAAGCTGTCCAGAGGATGCGAGAGAATCGATCCTTAATCCCGCATGTGGATAGTGCTCCTCCACGTGGAAGAGTGACCCTTGAGGAACGAATTTTAAATTATTTTGAACGCAACCCAACGTGTAGTTCGCGAAGGGCAGGTCGACATTTTCGTGTTGACCATACAACTATTCTTAAAGTTTTAAAACGCGACAAACGGAAGCCGTATAAATACAAGAAATTGCATGCATTGTTACCTAGAGACAAACCAGTTAGGGAAAACTTCTGTCGCTGGATTGAAAATAAACATTTCGAGAATCCGGATTTCTTGTACAATGTGATGTGGACTGATGAAAGTACATTTACAAGGAACGGTTTATGGAACAGACAGAATCTTCGTTACTGGAGCCGCGTGAATCCGCGTCTAGGACGGGAGACTTCGCACCAGTACAGATTTGCTGTCAATGTTTGGGCTGGCATTCATAGAAATACCATAATCGGTCCGGTTTTCATTGATGGAAATTTAAATGCTGAAAAGTTTTTGGAACTCCTCAATGGACCTGTTTGCGAGTACACGGATGAGCTTTCGGTAACTGCGTACAGGCAGATGTGGTTTCAATTAGACGGAGCACCAGCTCATTCAGTGGTGTCTGCTAGAGAGCGTTTGTCTCAAATGTTCGGACAGCAGTGGATTGGCCGTTATGGACCAACGCGTTGGCCAGCCAGGTCCCCCGACCTTACACCACTGGATTTTTTCTTGTGGGGTCATATCAAAAATGAAGTGTACTCAACAGCTGTTGATACTGTTGATGATTTAAAAGATAGAATAATCATATCTTTTAATAAATTAAAACACATGGCTGCGAATGGGGACCTCTTGTCAGACGTTAGAAATAACCTTTTACGACGGTGCAATTTGTGTATTCGAATTCATGGCGGCCATATTGAAAAACGAAAAATTTAGTGACTTTCATACCTACATCCTGATCGTGATTGACAATTTGATTAATAAATAACACACGGTTGAGAGATGCCTGATTATTTGGTTAATAATTTGTGATTCAGTGTAATTTTACTCAGCATTAATCCATAATTAAAAGCCAAAAGATCAAGTCGCTACAGGACCGCGCGCTGTTGCCGCTCTTACGACAGGTTAGTGAACTAATATTTATAAATGGTGTTCTATTTCGTTTCTAGTTTTATGCCATTTAGTTTGTTTGAAATTTTTATTTTTTTATTTTCGATGTTAGGATTTTTTTGATAGCTTAAACTTATTCTTATGAACTAGTATTGCCCGTGTTTTCATTTATTGTCGTATTGTCTCCTCCACTCTGTTTAGTTTCGAAAATATATAGTTTCGAAATCCGATATCAAATATCAATATATAGTTTCGATTTGATACTGTGAAAAAGCTATATTACCCACTCCTAATGTAACAGATTGCGAAAATTAAACCGCCTGGTAAGCTTTTACCTACTCAATTTGATATTGCCGCTTTGGTTGCGCGAAGCAATATACATACGTGTGTTGGCTTAGGGTTGGCGGTCGGTGTTTTTTGTTGCCTTATTTTTATTTTATTTATTGGTGAAAGGTGACGAGTAATTTTTTCAAATCTAAGTTAATTATGTTTTTTTTTAATAATTTTTAAATAGTGCTAAGATGTAAAAAAATATTTATCACCCTACTAATGGCCCTTAATTATTCACCCTACACACATATTACGAATAAACACAACTCATACATACACACGTGTAACAGATTAAACGCAACACCTTAAAATTTTACTAATCATTATGACAATTTTATTTTTTCTATAAATTCATAACCTTCATTTTTCGAAGTCGGTTAAAAACTATTTAAAATGTATGCAAAAATAAATAAAATTTGATTTTAAGAAAAAAAAAGATATATTTACACAATGTTGTTCTCTTAATTTAAGCAGTAAGTCGTAGTAGTTGACAACCCTAGCTAAGAATGGCCGCCATCTTTGCGGTTCGGGCGTCAAGTGATTGATCTCAAGTCCCAGTCAGGTTATGTATGTAGCCGTTTTTATTAATGTTAATAATACTTTAGTATCGAGATTTATGACGCTTTCGAAACGTCAGGATTTGGCCTATTTATTGTATGAGTAAATATGATTGCTTGGCGGTCTATATTTACAAAATTAAAGATTTAGGTAGGCAATGCAAATTGGCAAAAATATGTGCCGCTTATTTTAATTTATAAATTTGACAAACATTTAAGAATAACCCATTTAAACTATTATATTCATCTAATGATCATTGGTGGAGTGCTCGCGGTCGCAACCCACACGTAACACGGAGGGACGCTTTCCAAGTGCGATTTAGTGCGAATGTATGGGCTGGGATACTTAATGACAAAGTTATTGGGCCGATCTTCATTAATGACAGGTTGACCGGTCCACGTTATTTAGAACTTTTAACAAATGCAGTGCCTGAACTATTACAAGATGTGCCCGTGTCTTATTTTGCCGGTATGTACTTTCAACAGGACGGAGCTCCGGCTCATTATTTCAGTGAAGTGCGGGCTTATCTCCGAAGTGAATACGGTGATAGGTGGATAGGTCGCGGCGGACCCGTAGCATGGCCGGCACGGTCACCTGACCTAACACCGTTGGACTCTTATTTGTGGGGAGAAATAAAAAGACTCGTTTACGAACGCGAATCCGAAACTTTAGACGAACTAAACAACAAAATCATTAGTGCATTCGAAACTGTAAAATCACAAACTTTAGTGTTAATTAAACGTAAGGACAATTTGCGGCGCCGTACTCAGTTGTGTTTACAAAACGGAGGTGGACATTTTGAACAATTGTTAAAATACACGTAAGTGTACCGATTTGATTTATTGTAAATACTTAATAATTATTGTAAATATTGTGATTCCAACTATTTAAATACGCCAAAAATACAATAGTTGATTTGTTGTTGTAACAAACATTATTCAGGTTATATCTCATACTAAAACATTGTTTTACTATTTACTTTTAATGTATTTTTGTCATTTTTATTAATCGTGCGTGCGGGAAAGAGACGCGCGGGCGGCCGGGCGGACGGAGGCGGCGCGATTAATTCATAGCGAGAATGTACCTAAATCGTGCCCACTACACGAAAACGGTAGTACGCGAAATTCTTTGATACTTTAATTATTTTAAGGCTTTTCGTAACACTGATCAATTATTTTTTAATTTTACATTTGATATTTTCTACATTTTCTTGACAACACGTATTATTGTATATTTAAATTTGTCGCATCTATTCAATTTCACCCTGTATACGTCAAACGAACTCTGAGGAGTATATCGATTTGAAGAACTTTTACTTGTTCTCAAAAAGTTATGTAGTAATACACAAGTCATCGTAAATTCCGTTAAAGTTTGTGGTTGTAAATTGATAGGGCGTCTGAATATTCTGAAAACTGAGGTTAACATGCCAAACGTATTTTCAACTACAACTCGGGATCTAGATAAATTTTGGTTAAATAACCTTTTTGGTGAGCCTACTTCATGGTTTCCAGGGTAGGGTTTCATTACGTGTTGACTCAATACAAAAGCACCGTCAGCTAAAAACACGTATGGAATATAAATATTCGATCCTGGAAGTGGACATGGTGGTGGAAAATCTATCTCGTTTCTAATTATTCTTTTCCATAGTAAACAATTAAGACGCCGCCGTCACTTATTCTTCCTTGACTCCAGATGTCTGCGAATACAAATTTGTATTTGCTATCCACTAAAGCCAAAAGGACAATGCTAAAAGTTTTTTTATAATTGAAATACTCTGTTCCACTATGCGTTGGGCTTTCAATGACTACATGCTTGCCATCCAATGCACCTATGCAATGTGGAAATTTAGTCCTGAATCCTTCTTCTATATTAAGCCATCCTTAGGCTGTGGTGGGCATCTGTAAAAAGAAAGTAAATGAAGTGTAAATTTAAGTATATTATTTTTTTGCAGCAATCACAACAAATAGAAGAAGATACAGATCAGACAGAGGATGACCCTCTGATAAGAGACCGTACAAGTACGGTTACCACACCATCCAGACCACCATCTAGATCACCATCCAGACCACCATCCATACAAGCTGTTACTAATAAACGTCGTCGCCCTGCTTTTGAAACGGCTGAAAAGCAAATGGCCGTGGCTTTTGGACAATTAACAAATGTTTTGGGTCAAAGGCAGAATGAAAATATACCTGCTCACAAAGACGATGATTGCGATCTATACGCAAAATTATCTATATGTATAAAATGATAAACTGACTGATTGTTGATAGATCAACGCACAGCCCAAACCGCTGGTCCTAGAGATATGAAACTTGGAGGGTGTGTTCTTTGTGAAGAGTAAGTATCCACTAAGAAAGGATTTTTGGGAATTCCACCCCTAAAGGGGTAAAATAGGGGTTGGAAGTTTATATGAAAGTCCTTCAGTTTTTTCATGACAGCCTGGTACTTTTTACAGAAAATTATGATTAAGATCCACAAATGTTAAAATACCACCTTGAATGCATGCTGGCCTGGTACTTTAGTACCCGGTAGGTGGGTGGTAGGTGGTAGGTAGGTGGGGTAGGTAGGTGGTAGGTAGGTGGTACGTAGGTGGTTGGTAGGCGGTAGGTAGGTGGTAGGTAGGTGGTAGGTAGGTGGTAGGTAGGTGGTAGGTAGGTGGTAGGTGGGTGGTAGGTAGGTGGGTGGTAGGTGGGTGGTAGGTAGGTGGTAGGTGGTAGGTGGTAGGTGGTAGGTGGTAGGTGGTAGGTGGTAGGTGGTAGGTGGGTGGTAGTAGGTAGGAAAAGATGCATTGCAACGCATGCCGGGCACAGCTAGCTGAAAATTCATCCCGCGAGATCGGGAACTATGTGGGTAAAACCAAAAATCTGCCGGAAGTCACTATTCCACGCGAACGAAGTCGCGGGCAAAAGCTAGTTGGCTATAAAGCTACGTGAACTGTCAACTGATGAACGAAAAATTATGATGTACCAAATAGATGGGTTGTTTATAAACAGAATCAGTCAAAAATCAAATGAGCGTCATACACCATACCCTCAATATTATTCTCGACCGTCGTCAATGGCTGGTGCATATTCAACACCATCTCCTCAAGTCATTCCGAGTCGGCCAACATCAGTTAATAGTGTTTATTCTGAACCTATTCATAACAACCAAAGTTTTTTTCCCTCTCCAAACACACAAACTTCTTATTCAGCGCCAGACATGGCAAAACATATACCAACTCCAATAGCTCCAGCTCCGTCTACATCAACAGCACCCTCGTCATCTATTCGTATCATATCGGACCAAATCATCAACCCAGCCCCACGTGAAACCAACATTATAAACATGGCTATGTTGAATGCTTTCGAAGATTTTGATTCGTCGACATAATTCTTATTTAAATTAATAAATAATCTATACTAATATTATAAAGAGGTAAAGTTTGTGTGTTTGTTAAATTGTCAGGGGTAATCTCGGAATCTACTGCACCGATTTTAAAAATTCTTTCACTAATAGAAAGCCACATTATCGCTGAGTGTCATAGGCTATATAAAAAACCGAAAAATTAAAAGGTTTTTACGTGGTAGTCCGTTTTGTAAAGAGAATCGGAGAAAAACTCATCGTTATACGTGAAGGCCACAGCAGCGCGCGATGGTTTCGGCTTATTTCGGTTCGCGTTCGTGCTCACTTCGGAAGAAGGAGGCGTGACCTTCCTTTTACATCTGACTCTGAGAGGTAGGTACCCGCGCGGCTCTTTACGCAGCGGACGTCCCCAAAATTGAATTTTTCGTAACACACTTTCGACATTCATTAATTTTATTTTCGGTACATTAAAAAAAAAATCTTTTATGTTTATATAGTTTTCATTTAATTTAGGTTATAGATAGGCATTAAGTTTGTTTCATGTACCTAGATATTAAATTAGGTTATAGGTATTAAGTTAGTTTCATGTAGATATTAATTTAGGTTATAGGTAGGTATTAAGTTTGTTTTGTGTAGATATTAATTTAGGTTATAGGTAGGCATTAAGTTTGTTTCATGTACCTAGATATTAAATTAGGTTATAGGTATTAAGTTAGTTTCATGTAGATATTAATTTAGGTTATAGGTAGGTATTAAGTTTGTTTTGTGTAGATATTAATTTAGGTTATAGGTAGGTATTAAGTTTGTTTCGTGTAAGTAGATATTAATTTAGGTTATAGGTATTAAGTTAGTTTCATGTAGATATTAATTTAGGTTATAGGTATTTAGTTTTTTGCAATTAGGTTAGGTTAGGTTGTTATTTTGAAATCATAACTTCTGTCAATATGCCTAAAAGAAAATCTCAACTGTCTCGACATACATCCCTGACACGAGCGAGACAGAGACAGAGACTCGGAGAGACTTCCTCTGAGTATGAACAGCGCCTTGCGAATGAGACAGAATATAGATCGCGAGCGCGTAATAGAGAGTCTAGCACCGAAAGGTCTCAGCGACTGGCTTACTCTAGACAGTATATGGCAGATACACGTGATAGGGAGTCGAGCATAGAGCGTTCCCAAAATTATCCTGCGACTTGGTCCTCATGGAATTCGTTAATCGGAAACTCCGAATTCGTTAATCGGAATCTCGGGAATCTTCTTTCACGAATAGAAAGACACATTATTGCTGAGTGTCATAGGTTATACATATAAAAAACCGAAAAATAAAAAGGCTTTTACATGGTAGTCCGTTTTGCAAAGTGAATCGGCGAAAAAACATTCGAATGAAAACGTTTCTTACGAACGCTGCCTTAACTATGAAAGATATATATTTTTGAACATTATGCCCAACGAAGTGGGCACGGGTCAGCTAGTTAAACAATAAAGCAGTCGGCTAACATACACTTCTCATCAAAAAAATCGAAACACCTCGCAGTTTATGATTTGATAAGGATTATCAGAAAAATGTGTATATTTAGGAATAAATGTAAAATGTCATTTAATAGTGAGTAGTATGAGGTTTTTAAATCCTAATGTTATTGTTCTAAATTCAAATTAAGTCTTCATAGGTTTCGTATTTTGTATAATGAGTAATTTTTATCCTGTATGGAATATGAAGGAAATGGGTAAAACAACACGCGTAAATGAAAAAAAAATGTAAGAAACGTTTATTTAATAACTTGTATTCCCTCCGCGAGCTCTTATTACTGCTTCCATACGGTTCTTCATCGATCGGATGAGAGTCACGATCACATGTTGTGGTATATTATCCCATTCCTCTTGGATTGCATTTTGCAGCTGGCTAAGTGTTTCTGGGGCTGGATCTCTTGCTCGAATTCGTCTCTTTAATTCATCACATAGATGTTCAATGGGATTCATGTCCGGGCTTCTTGCTGGCCATACCATAATGGAGATACCGACTTCGGTAAGATAATCTCGTACGACGCCCGCGGTGTGAGCTCTAGCATTGTCGTGCATGAATATGAAGTCGTTGCCAATAAAATGTGCATAGGGCATCACATGAGGTTCAAGACACTGTTCGATGTACCGATGAGAGTTTAGTGCAGGCAGCCGTGGCCCAGACACAAAGGCAAGTTCTGTCTTACCGTCGGCGCTGATTCCTCCCCAAACCGTCCACGAACCGCCACCATAGCTGACCTTTTCTTCAATGCAGCATTGTGCAAAGCGTTCTCCATCTCTTCTGTAGACCTTGTTCCTTCCGTCGTTACCATACAGCATAATTTTACACTCATCAGAAAACAGTACTTTGCTCCACTGAAGGTATGAACAAGTTAGGTGCTCGCGTGCAAAGTTAAGGCGCGCTCTTCGATGGTCTGCAGTTAATTTCGGCCCATTCGCTGGCTTATGCGGTGCCAATCCGCGTTCCTTCAACCTTCTTCTTATTGTAGAGTCACTTACAGCTACTCTTCGTACAACGCGCGCCTTAACGCTTTTCAACTGCTGCTGCAGTTGAAAAGCGTTAAGGCGTCGATTTCGTAAAGAAGTTGTTACAATAAATCGATCATCTCGCTCAGAAGTGACCCGATTCCTGCCAGATCCTGAACGGCGCGTGAACGAACCAGTCTCCCGATAGCGTTTGTAGACTCTATGAACAGATGATAAGCTTAGATGCAATCTTGCAGCCACAACACGCTGACTAAGTCCAGAATCCAGCAATGCCACCACTTGGGCGGCTTCTGCGGGCGAAGTATCCATATGTTTTAGAAAAAAAAGTTTTTTCAGACGTCCCAAAGTCACAGTAAATGAAATAAGAAACAAAAAGTTTAAAGACAAGCGCTAATTTTTAGTTTTTAAACGAGAAACGTACTCCAACCCTAAATACACATTTGTCTCAAAACAGTGATTAATTTCATTTATAGGATAAACAAATGAAATTCTAATTTCGAATTTTGATTTTTTTCTTCTTACTGTAATGACCAAACTGCCAGCTACACAATAATGTTTTTTTTTTCATGGAATTAATTCTCTTTTGTAAAAAATTAGGACAAAAACAATAAAAACGAAAGTGTTTCGATTTTTTTGATGAGAGAAGTGTACATTCATAGAACAGATTTCCTATGATTCTATTAAAATCTAAATAAATGTATAACATAATGTTTTGTTTTATTCCTACCTTAACTAGATCCTTTAGAATTTCATTAAGAGCTCGGCAAACTTCACGAATGATTATTGATATCATAGAGACAGATACTTTAAGTACTACAAGTAGTGAAGGCTTTTGTAAGAATCACCAGATGCCAAAAATCGTAGCGTAATGGCAAGACGAAATTTGGCTGGTATAGCTTCTCTGAAGTCTGTATCATGCTTGGATATCATTGGTGAATTTTTTTGCAGTAAAATCTCGAAATCAGAATAGCTCATTCGGCAGAAGTTATCAAACTCTTAATTTTGCAACATCCATTACGCTAGTTTACTACGTTGTATTTACCTACTGTCATTGAAGCGGGCGGCGCGACAGCATGGCGGCGCGGTTAGATCAAAGGAGCGCAGCTTTTACTAAAATGGGCTGTCTCCACGAGCGAGAGAATCGCGACGATATTATCGTCGTTGCCACGTATTTCTATACACTCTCTTAGAGGCCGTCTCCACGAGCGAAAGAATCGCGGCGATATTATCCCATACAAATACGTAATATCGCCGCGATTCTCTCGCTCGTGGAGACGGCCCCTAAGAAATAGAGAGCCGCGCCCCTCCCCCCCCCCCCCCCGCACCTCTTCAGTCTCGCTCGGTACGCGTGTCGCGGCGCACACGCTAGCAAATAATGGTCGGTCGTGGAACAATCGCAACAATGCCGAACTACAGGTACACGAACCGGGAGTACCAAAAACATGGTGGTGTGCTACAGAGAATGTGGAAATGTTTTGCTCAGAGCACAAGCCCTTTTCCTGAAGCGTTATGGGAGAAGACCATCTCTGCAGACTATCCTAGGTGCCGTACAGTGGCACCTGGACTATGGAGCCACTAGCTGCAGACGGAGGCATGATAGACGCGTTCGGGAATATTATTATCCAACGAGTACGGCAATCGTTGGATAGGACGGGGAGGCCCGGTAGGGCTGGCCAGCTCGTTCGCCTGATCTTACGCCGTTGGACTTTCATGTGTGGTGGAGTAGGGCTAATGACCTGGTTTACGGTAATGACGGCCATACCATATCTAGTGCGGAACAATTAAAACTTAGAATTGTGAACGCTTTTGCAGTGATGGCTAGTGATAGAGACACATTATTAGGTAAAAGTGCCAAGACACATCCTAAAACGTGCAGCCGTCTGCGTCGAACAGCAGGGCGGTTATGTGCAACAATTAGTGTAAATAGTGTGAATAATAACCACGTAGATATTAGGTATGTACATTTTAAATTATTGTAAATAGGTCGATTCTAATTTCTGAACACGCCAAATTATTGTAACAGTTATTCGTAAAAGACACCTGCAGTAAAATAGACATGTTACCAACTAACTAAATAGCTACGTTGACGTACAACGATAACAATGAAGAAGAATAATAAGTATTATTCATTATTTTATGGTAAGTACCTACAGCTTTACCATTCGGTAACAGGTAGGTACCTACCTAAACAAATGATTGTTTCGATAATTCGCCAGTCCAAAGCATGATGAAGTGTGATGGGGAATTAGAATCAAATACCTAGGTACCTATGTTTATCTTTTTATAAAAACATTGCCGCACACGGAAGATTTTTTGTGTGTAGTGGATTTGTCTACAAACACAAATCTCATATGCACGAACACCGAGACCAGAATCAAATACCTGTAGATTTGTGTTGAATGGAACGGAACGTATAGTTATAGACAATGTAATAGATGAGACAACAATATGATGACGTAGTGTATTCTCTCTCTCTCTAACAAACTGTCATGGTGGAACTATACGTGTAATGTGCGTCTTGGTATAATTATAATAAAAGTACAGTTAATTATATTGCGTATTGCTTTTATTCCAACACCCTTCAGGTTATGGGCCCAGACTCGTAATCAGAGTGGATAAAAGTATACGCAAGAAGTCATTACTGGCAAAAAATAAGGCACGTGCGGCGTCGTGTGCTTGGAGGTTAGAATTTTGCCGGGAAAGAAATTACTCGTTCGGGTCAGAACGAGGCAAGAGGACGTAAAATCCAGAAAATACAATGGATTCCTTATTACACGGACAGGGAGCAATAAAATTGGAAGGTTCCAGGAATTGGCAAATATGGCGGTTCCAGACTACGGTTTTGCTGCGAGGCCAGGGCTTGTATGACATAGTAAGCGGTACAAAGATAAAGCCAGAAAATGATGCCAACCGTACTCGATGGGAAACTTTGGATGCAAAAGCCCAGACATTGCTGGTTACAAGGATGTCAAAAGAAGTCATGCTACATATTTTATCATGTGAAACCTCGGCTGAGATGTGGCGTAAATTACTAAGCGTCTATGAACAAAAATCGGAGACGAGCATTCATATTGTGCAGCAAAGATTCTTTTAATTTAAATACGAAGAAGGCGCAGAGATGTCTACTTTCTTATCAAAGATTCAGGAAATGCAAAATCAATTGAAACAGCTCGGTGAAACTATATCTGATAAGTTCGTAATAACGAAAGTTTTGATGTCGTTACCAGAACAATACACACATTTTATATCTGCTTGGGAATCTGCACCTGACGACAAGCAGACCTACGATAACTTAGTAGCCAGGTTGCTGATAGAAGAGGAAAGGATAAAGGAGAAAAACGGCGGTGAAAGTGCGCATTCATCTTCTGCTGCATTTGTTGCTAAAAGAAACTTTAATAAAAAATTGGTGAAGTGCTACAAATGTAATAAACTAGGACATTTCCAAAGTGAATGTAGATGATAATCAAAGTGAAAGTTTGAACAATTATCGTAATAATAATAATAGCAACAAAGATGGACGATTTGAGCAAAGTCATTATGGTAATAAAGATGGACATGTTAAAAGTCAGTGTCGTTTCAAGAAACAAAAAGAAAACAATGCATTCGTTGTAGAGAGTGCAATCTGTGAGTTTTTTCATAAAACCCAGTGGCTAGTAGACTCCTGTGCAAGTGAACATATGTGCTGTAATCATAAACTTTTTTCATCGTATTCGAGTGTTACAAACAAGTTGGTGACTGTTGGTAATGGAACTCAAATTAGTGTTGAAGGATGCGGGCAGGGGGCGCTCGATGTATGGAACGGAAATAAATGGATTCACACGACCATAGACAATGTATTTTATGTTCCTGAACTGAAAATGAACCTTTTATCTGTGAATCGTGTTACAAGTAGAGGTTATGTTTTGATAACAAACCGGAATAGTTGCGAATTTTATGATAAATGCAACAAAATTGTAGCAGTTGCACAGCGAAGCGGCGATATGTATGTGTTGGACTGTCGTTATTATACGGATTGCTTAGTTAATGCTGCAAAAGTTACTAACGGAGACTTGCATTCATGGCATGAAAGGTTAGCTCATCAGAACATACGAGTACAATATGTAAAGGATATATTGAAGAAAAACAATGTTAGTTTTCATGAGCCCGATTCGAAGAAATGTGAGAGTTGTTTGAAGGGTAAAATTCACCGTTTGCCCTATCCTGCGAGTGATAATGTGAGTACGAGAACTTGTGAAATAATTCACGCAGATACCTGCGGACAGATGGAAGTGCCGTCAGTCGGAGGCTCAAAATATTTTTGTTTGTGTTGTGTATTTAAAGACGACTACTCAAAGTACAGGATGGTTTACTTTGTGAAATATAAGGATGAAATTAAGAAGTGTATAAGAAACTTTATTGCTCGGGTAGGAAATGAAACAGGAAACACTATTAAAATATTCAGAAGTGACAATGGAACAGAATTTATGAACAAAGAGGTCCAGGAAATGTTCCAAGTAAAGGGTATTATTCACCAAACATCTGTTCCCTACACCCCAGAGCAGAATGGCAATGTAGAAAGGGAAAACAGAACGCTGGTTGAGGCTGCTCGGACTATGCTGTGTGATAAAAACTTACCAAAGAAACTATGGGCAGAAGCTATCAATACTGCAGCCTATGTTATAAATAGAACAGGTAAAAGCAGTGTTGCAACAAAAACTCCATATGAACTGTGGTTCAACAGAACATATGATATAAATAACGTAAAAGTATTTGGTACTACTGTTTTTGTCCACATACCTAAAGTACAGAGGAAAAAGTGGACCCAAAAGGAGAAAAAGGGTTCCTGGTGAGATATGGAGAAACAACAAAGGGATATCGAGTATATTTTCCTTGCAGTGATAGTGTTGAAATAAGAAGAGATATTGTTTTCATGGAAAATAATCAGAGTAATGAGGAAAAGTCTGATAGCCAATTAAATGATCTACCTGTACAGTTATCAGCCAGTGAAGCCAGTGAAACACAAGAGCCAATTGAGGAAACATGTTTAAATCCTCCAGAGGACAGTTTTCAAGGAAGCGAAGGAAGTGAAGAAACACGTTCAAACTCTTCAGAGGGCAGTTATCATGAAAGTGAGGGAAGTTTGTATGAGCCAAGTGAGAGCGGGGACTCGAGTGGACAAAGTGGTAATGAACTGACTACCAGACGGCGAGGCAATCGTGTGAGGAAGCAGACTAAGTTTTATGAGTGTCACAATGCTTTGGTGTCTGACAGTGAGCTTAAGACTTTTGAAGAAGCCATGAGTTGTAAGTGGAAAGAAGCGATACAAAAAGAACTACAAACTCTCAAGGAAAATAATACATGCACTGTTTGTAAGTTACCTGATAATACTAAGGTTATTAGTAGTAAATGGGTGTTTAAGACTAAGACTAATAATAATACTTTGCAATATAAAGCTAGATTAGTAGCTCGTGGTTTCGAGCAAAATTATACATTATTAGACTTGATGACTTAATGATATTTATGCACCTGTAGCAAAATTTTCAACATTCCAATTATTTTTAGCAGTAGCAACAAAACTTAACTTACCAGTCTCACAAATGGATGTAAAAGGGGCATTCTTATATGGTGATATAGAGGAAGATGTGTATTTAAAATTACCTGAAGGGGCATGTAACAATGGTGAGAATATTGTTAAGTTAAATAAGTCTCTGTCTATGGACTTAAAAAATCCCCAAAGTACTGGAATGTAAAATTCAACTCTGTTATGATTAGAGAAGGCTTTAAAAGATCTCAGTGTGATTCTTGTCTTTACTCTAAATGTAATGATAAACAACAAATGTATGTAATCATTTATGTTGATGACCTACTTGTCTTTGGAACTGATGAGAGTCAAATATGTAAAGTTAATGCTAAGTAAGGAATTTAAGATGAAAAAATTAGGATTGGTCTCAGATTTTTTGGGAATAAATGTTAAACAGAATTTAGATAATGGGGTAACAGAATTATGTCAAAAAGCCTATCTAGAAAATGTCTCAAAGAGATTTAATATGTATGATTGTAAACCTATAAGTATACCTATGAATCAAAACTTTAATACTAAAATGAAAATGAATGTAAAACAGATAAAAATACAGATTTGTGTGGACAAATTATTGGATGTTTGATGTATGCGGTATCAGGCACTCGACCTGATCTATGTGTGGCAGTATCGATATTGAGTAGATTCCAAGACCATGTAAAGAAACTTTACTAGTAGCTTTAAAAAGGGTTTTGCGATACATTAAGCATACAATAAATAATTATAAGCTCGTATATAAATGTAATGATGATAAGCTATAGGTTATTGTGATGCTGATTGGGGGGGAGATATTAGGGATAGGAAGTCTACAACTGGTTACTGTTTTATTTTTCCTAATTGCCTTATATCTTGGTGCTCTAAAAGACAAAGTACTGTAAGCATTTCATCTACTGAGGCAGAGTATGTAGCATTGAGCTTGGCATCAAGTGAAGCTAGTTGGTTGATTAATATACTTAATGATTTTAATATTTCTAATGTATCTCCAGTCACAATGTTATGTGACAATCAGTCAGCCATTATGGTAGCGAATACTAATACTGTAAAGAGACTTAAACATATAGAAGAAAGGCCTTATCTAGGAGCATCTCCTGACGGTTTACCGGAACCAGAAACCATAATTGAAGTAAAATGTTCATATGCTTCCAGAAATAAAAAAAAAATGTCCTATTACGGCACCCTATCTACAATATGACCAAAATGCAACAAACTTTAAAAAAAAAACTAATATTCATTACTACCAAATTCAAGGGCATGTAACAAAAAGATTATTTTGTAACTTATTTATTTTTACCTATAAAGATTTAATATTTATTGAACGTGATGAACAAGTCATTCGGCATATTATGTTGAAGAAACTTGATTATTTTTATGACAACTTTTAAAAAAAATGCTTTAATCAAGATTTTTTTTTAAAAGATTAAGGTTTTTTTAATAAAACTTATTACTCAACAGATGAGAAAGCTTTTATTTCATTAAATTTTCTCTAAAATTACAAATAAAATTCTAGATGCTAGCGGTATATGGGCTTAATTCACATTTTAAAATCTTGTAAGTTTTAACTAGACTTATAATACGTTCTATAAGAACTCGTTTGCTTGCTAGTTTTCTATCTTGTACTATTTAAACACCTGTTATTTGTGTATTTCCTTTCAACACTTTCACCTTTCTTTTTCCTTTCATTTCTTTTTCACTTTTTTCTTTTTTTTTCTTTTTTGTGGTTTGAAATTAACATTCCAATGTTCTTGAAAGGAAATACACAAATAACAGGTGTTTAAATAGTAAAAGATAGAAAACTAGCAAGCAAACGAGTTCTTATAGAACGTATTATAAGTCTAGTTAAAAAGATCATTGGAATGTTAATTTTAATATCTTTTGGAGCAAAAATATCCTGCACTTTTAAAACCTCTATCTGCCATGATGGAATCGCCACTGTCACACAGATTTTCAAGGTTGGTTCATTCTATTATTAGCAGAGAAATGATGTCACTACCGTCAAAAAGAGGGGATAGCAGCTAGTCGCCGCCGCACGCCTATATAAGTCACTGCACGCTCATTTGGAGTCTCTCTCCCCGGCTCCGGTGCGCCCGCTACGGGACAGCGGCGGGGCGCTCAAGTACAAAGCCGAGGACCGCGCGGAGGTCTTCGCCGAACACCTGGAGCGTCAGTTTCGACCGAACCCGACCCGCGACGGCGACCATGTCGCAGCAGTCGAGAAACACCTTGGGGACTACTTCACCGCGCCGATAGCTCCCGAGGAGGAGCCCATACTTTTCTCGCCTGGGGCAGTCAGACGCGCCATCCTGAGGACGAAACCCAGGAAGGCCCCCGGTGCTGACGGTATCACCAACACAGCGCTGCGCCACCTGCCGTACCGTTTGGTAGCGGCGCTGGCGCGCCTGTTTACGGCGATACTGCGCACCGGGACGTATCCTTCCTCGTGGAAGGAGGGGCGCGTCATCATGCTGCCCAAGGCGGGGAAAAACACTCTTAAGCCGGAGAGCTATCAGCCCATCACGCTGCTGGCCACCATCTCCATGGTGTTCGAGCAACTCCTGCTGCGACATCTCCAGTCGCACATAGACCCGCGGCCCGAGCAATTCGGGTTCAGGTCGGAGCACAGCACGACGCTCCAGCTGTCGAGGGTACTGCACCACATGGCGCAAGCCATCAACAAGAAGGAGTACGCGGTTGCAGTATTCCTCGACATGGAGAAGGCCTTCGACCGCGTCTGGCACGAGGGCCTTGTGTACAAGCTGGCCACGTCCAGCGCACCCCACCGCGTTGTAAAAGTGGTCCAGTCCTTTCTTTCCCACAGGAGCTTCCGCGTGGTGGTCGAGGGGGCGCTCTCCAGCGCCCGTCCGGTGATGGCCGGCGTGCCGCAGGGTAGCTGCGTCTCGCCAGCGTGTTACACACGTTACACCGACGACATCCCCACGACGCCAGAGGCGATGCTCGCGCTGTACGCCGACGACGCCGCGAACATTACCACCTCGCTCAACGCGAAGTACGCGGCGGTCAAGATGCAGCGCGCGCTAGACCTGCTGCCTGACTGGCTGTCCAAGTGGCGGCTGTCGGTTAACGTGGGTAAGACGCAGGCGTTGGTCACCGGACTAGTGCCCCTCCCACCACCCCTGACTCTACATGGTGCCGACGTCGAGTGGTCGCTGGGTGTCTCCATCGACCGTCGGCTCACCATGGGTCACCACGTCCGCCAGGTCGCGGCGCGGGCTGGAGTAGCCCGTCACCAGCTCCGCCCAGTGCTCTCATCCCAGCTGCCGGCGCGCGTCAAGTTGGGCGTGTATAAAGCTTATATACGCCCAGTACTGACGTACGCCGCCCCCGCATGGTACGCCCTCACGTGCGAGGGACACAGGAAGCAGCTCCGCACGCAGCAAAGTCGCGCGTTGCGGACCATCGTCGGCGCCCCTCGCTACGTGAGGAATGACGTTATCCAGCGGGATCTCGGGATCGAGAGCCTGGACGCGTTCATCCGGCGCCTTGCGACGGGAATGTTCGCGCGTGCCGACGCATCCGCTTGGCCACACGTCAAGCACATTGCGCCCTGGCACGCGCGCCTCCCTGGCGCGAGGCGCCCCCTCCCCCGCGACCTGGTAGCGGAAAGTGACCCCACCCCACCGGACTTGACTCTTGGGTAAGCTGTTTTCCAGACTACACACAGCTTACCCATACACATTGACTCTACATTTGACTACATACACCCAGTTGCGCGACGTGTGCTAAGTTAATATAGGCATGTCGCGTAACTAGTACCACACATGCACGTCTCTACATTCGAGTAGACTCACGCGTAGGGACGCGGCTGCGGGCTCGCGACCCTCACGCATACATTGGGCGGTGTTACACAACACAATACCGCCCGCACACAGATATCGGCTCCTAGTCCGTGTCGTAACCGGCTAGCTCTGGAAGCGGGGAGGAGTCATACATCTCTCCGTAGGTGCGTCGGAGTCGGCGCCTCTGTCGCTGGTCGTCCCCCGCCGGGTCTCCTCCGGGCAACCGGAGGTCTCACCTGGCGGTGACAGACCGCCGAGGCGTCGTGAAGAAATCAGTGTTGTATTGACAACACTGTGGCGCGCCTATAGGAACAAACATAGCAACCACTCACAGGCGTGTGACATTGCGTTCACACGCCAACAGGCCGTGCCCAATGAACGATTATTACAATACATAATGGACAAGTGTAACATAGTTGATCCGTCTGAAACTTTGATAAAACAATTAAAAGTAAGTAGTAGTTAAGTAAGTAAGTAAATGGTAGTAGTTATTTAAGTATATTCTTGTATTGTATGTTTTATTTAGATTCGTTATTTGCTTTGTTTTTATGTATTCAATTTTCTCTTCATCGTTTAACACACTATGTCTACATCCCTTTTTTTTCTACTCTCCTTTCGCAGGTATGCTGGAAGAGATTTCTTTAGAAATAAGCATCACCTTTGTACCTATTTTTTCTGTTCCTTTCTTGTTTTCTGTATTTAGTGTGTACATAAACTGTTAAATAAATAAAATAATAAATAAATAAAAGATGTCGTAAAAGTGTTTGTGACCAAACTTTTAGGCAAATGGAGTGAATGTAAATATATGTTTGACCGTTTTAACAACATCCACGCCAGTTGGCTCAGTGAAGAGTTCAAACTCCCGAAGATGGAATCAAGACCACAACCTACTTCTTCAGAGAAGAGGAGAGGTAGGCCCAAAAAATTGTTTGCAGACTGCGCTGATCGCAGCAAAAAAAGAAAACTTAAGCCTCTCGTCTCACGATTTACGACTGAAAAACTAGGTTTAGCGACTGTAGCCAGTCTGGTAAGAGCAGGTAAAAGAAAAGCAGCTCAAGTTCTTAAACTTGCAATAACTTCAACACCAAAGCGTTTTAAAAAAATTGAAAAGGCACACACGTGTTCTGTAAATATTGTGCCGTATACTGCTGAAGAAGCATTAGGTCTCATAGTGGATCTAAATTAAACCAAAGCGGAATATAAGACGATGCGTGCTAAGAAAAGAGGTGCTGATATATATCCCTCTTACCATGTGATTGCAGACGTAAAACTAAAATGTTATCCGTTGAATTTGAGAGTTACTGAGAATGAAGCTGTGGTGCCGTTACAAGATCTTTTGGATCACACCATACAGAGACTAGCACAAGTACAGTCAGAAGTAATTGTATCAAACATGGACGACAATATCGACACTTTAAAAGTCTATTATAAGTGGGCCCTAGATGGGAGTGGTGGTCACAGTATATACAAGCAAAACTTTACAAACAATTCAATGTATGCTGATTCCAATATAATACTATGTACAATTGTGCCTCTGGAAGTATCGGAAATGAGAGAAATGAAAAAAAAAATTATTGGAAAAACATGACTCCATCTTCCATCAGATTCTGTCGACCAATTTCTTTTAAATTAAAAAAAGAAAACGACCATAACACTAAAGAGGAGTACAATGAGATCGAGAAGCAAATAAGGCAGTTACAGCCTACAAATATTATTGTAGGAGGCAGTATGATACATTTTAAACATATGCCCATTTGCACAATGCTGGATGGCAAAACGGTTAATGTCTTAACAGAAACTAAAAGTACACAAGCTTTTAACGTGTGTAAAGCCACGCCAACGCATATGAACGACTTAGAAAATATCAAACAAAGAGTATGTAACGAAGATACTTATAAATTTGGGATTTCCGTATTACATGCTCATCTTCGTTGCTTTGAATATTTATTACATATTTCTTATAAATTCGAGTTGAAACAATGGCAGGCTAGAGGCAAAGAATCTCAGGAAAAAGTGAAAGAGCGAAAAAATAAAATCTGCCAGGATTTTTATAAAGAAATGGGACTTGTTGTTGACCAACCAAAACAAGGAGGAGGCAACAGTAATGACGGGAACACAGCCCGAATTTTTTTTAAAAACCCAGAGATTGTTTCTCAAATAACAGGTGTGTCCAAAGAATTGATCGAAAGATTTTCAAACATTTTGTGTGTTGTTACCTCCGGACAATACATAGACGAAGAGGAATTTAAAACTTATTGCTTCACCACAGCTGAAATGGCGATAGATTTATATGGATGGTACAAAATGAGTGCAAGTGTACACAAACTTTTAATTCATGGTTCTGACATAATTAAATCTCTGCCTTTGCCCGTAGGTCAATTGTCAGAAGATGTGATTGAAGCGAGTCATAAAAATTACAAAAAAATGCGACAATATCACTCCCGGAAAATGTCCAGAATATTTACTAATACGGACATCCTCCACTGGATGCTTATATGTTCGGATCCTGTTGTGACTATTCACAGGCCAAAACCCAAGAAACGAGGAGAAAAATTTAATGATATTGTTGTAGGAATACTACGAACCCCTACATATCTATGTAGCGAAGAAATGGATGATACAGACAGTGAAGACTCCGATGATGATGTGGACGATCAAGATTAGTATGTAGCATAGAATATAATTTAGGGATATTTGATTTGTATTAAGAACAAAAAATAAAGATATTGCACTGACTTTTTTATTATTATTATCATCTCAAAACTATACTTACCTAAAACTATATAGTTTTATAATAACTATGATACCTTCTAATAGTTATTATAAAACATAATTACCAAGTTAGATCGTAAAAAAGTTACATTTTATTTTTGGCATCGTAAATTGGTAATCTGGCCTTGTGGCGGGTGTGTAAGTGGTAATTTTATGTGGTAAAGTGTACATTGGTAAAACCTGGTGAGTACGTTCCGATTTGTTTACAAAGGACGGATATTGTGTTTTCGAACACATATCTAACGTAACTTTTTAACTTGCTCGATCATTTTTTTGCCTATCCTAAAGTCAATTGGCTGTTTATTGCGATTGTTTTTGTTCACCGAGTTATTAAAGTTCTCCTTACTACCCTTGTACGTTGGTGCGAGTGTAAATATGTCGAAAGATAGCCACAAAAGAAGAAGTCGTTCTAAGAACCGTGATTCGCATTCTGATATTCATGATGAGAATCTTAGTCGACACAACTCGCGCTCTAGACATGCCCGAAAACGACGTCGGTCTTCTAATCATGTATTAACTGAACAGATGCAACAAATACTGGATCGGCTGACATCATTGGAGGAACGGCGCCGTACACCCCCACGGCCACGGCCACGTAAGCCGAGTGTCACTATAAAAAATGAAACACATTTTATTAAAACAGCCAATGCAACCTCCAAACATAAGCAGGTAGCATATATTAAACTTCCGGAAAAAATATTTAACGAAGATATAACTCACAAGTTTTTAATTTTTAACTTTGACTCAGACTTTGTGGGACTATTGGGATTAGATTTACTAGTCCCACTTAGATGCAAAATAGATATCAAAAACATGGTACTTCGCGCAGAAAAAGCCATAATATCAATTAGAGACGACATAAAATCACACAGCAAAATAGCACCTAAATGTGAGCAAGTAATAAACCTATTATGTAACTATAAAGAAGGAGAATACTTTTCAGAAAAGAAAACTACAAAAAGTGGATTAATTTTCCCATCAGCATTAGTAACCTATAAACCTTAATACTATAAAACTATAAACCTTAGAAATAGTTGTTCATTAAACTTTCAAAGACTAAACATAAAGAATTAAAACCAACAGTAAGAAAAGATAAACAACACCAAAGAGTTTCGTACGACTAGGGTCGTACGATAAACTGCAAAAACAGAACCTAGAGAGATTACGAACCACTCACATGAACCCGGAGGAAAATCGTGAAATTAGAAAACTATGTTATAATTACAGAGATATTTTCCATTGCGATGAAATCCCATTAACGTTTACACACGAAATTAAACACCAACTTAGGTTAACAGACAATAAACCTATTTTCGTACTTAATTATAGACAGGCACCGAAACAAAAAGAGGAAATTAAAAAACAAATCAACCGACTCCTCGAAAATAATATAATACACGAAAGTAACTCCCCGTGGTCATGCCCAGTACACATAGTACCGAAGAAAGCCGATGCTTCAGGAGAGCAAAAATATAGGTTAGTAATAGACTATAGGAAATTGAACGACAAAACCGTAGAAGACAAGTGTCCCCTACCCAACATTGACGATATTCTAGATAAGTTAGGCCGTGCCCAATGTTTTACAACCATAGACCTAGCGTCAGGCTACCATCAAGTAGAGATGCATCCAGATGACGTCGAAAAACAGAATTTACAGTAGATCGAGGACATTACGAATTTCTCAGAATGCCATTGGGGTTTAAGAACGCACCAAGCACATTTCAGAGATAAATGGACTCAGTACTACGAGGATTAGATAACGTATTAACATATTTGGATGACGTAATTATATACTCCACATCCTTACAGGAACACTTGGAAAAATGCAAACAAGTGTTTGACAGATTCAGGGCACACAACCTCAAAATTCAACTAAACAAATCAGAATTTTTACAGAAACAAGTTAAGTTCCTAGGTCATACGCTAACAGACAAAGGCCTTCAGCCAAACGTTAAAATTGCAGCCGTAAAAAAGATTCCTCTACCAAAGACACAAAAAGAAATTAAGTCCTTCTTAGGATTAAGTAGTAGTAGGCTACTATAGAAAATTCATTTAGAACTTTGCAAAATTGACAAAACCATTAACGAAATCTCTGAAAAAGGGCAGTAAAATAAAACTTACACCGGAGTACATAAAAGCATTAAAAAAATGCAAAAAAGTACTTATTAATGCACCAATACTTCAATATCCAGACTTCGAGAAACCTTTCATTCGCACGACGCATGCATCAGACGTAGCAATAGGCGCAGTATTATCACAAGGACAAATAGGTTCAGATAAACCAGTAGCGTACGCTTCACGTACACTATCAGACACAGAACAAAGATATTCCACGATAGAGAAGGAATTGTTAAGCATCGTATGTGCTATTAAATATTTTTTTATTCAACTCAAGAAACTGAATTCGAAACTAACTATCTAACAACGAGCATCTTTAATAACATTGAAAACTCGCTTCAACAACTTTACGATAGATTAGACACATTCCATTCCTAATATTAATAACACAATCCTTATACCTAAAAATCCCTTCCTCATCTTAGGAAATAATGAGTTCGCCTATCCCCACGAGCCATGCACTAAGATCGCAGAAAATGAAGTCATCTGCAAGCATCTATAATGGAACAACTTGTTGCACTCAAATAACTGCATAGCTCAACTCATTCAACACCAAGAACCACACAACTGTACATATGCAACTGCATCCTTCCAAAACAACATCATCTAGCAAATTGAGGATAACAGCTGGATAGTCATCATGAAGCAAAAAGAAGTCATCAAAACCATCTGCGGTAATGATGTACAATATCAACGTAGCAAGGGCGTTTTCCTGATAACAACAGATAATAACTGCAAAGTACAAGTTATGGACAGAACCCTGACAACACATCAGAGGTACATCAACATCAGGGAAACCATACCACTACCACGTGCACACCAGACGCCAAAAGTTTTACCTATAAAGATAAAGCTAGAAAATATAGAACTAGACAACCTGAAGAAAGCCTTACAGCAATCGGGAGAGGTTGAAGCTTCAATAATAGATCCAGTAATCATCTCAAGCACACCTAGCTGGTCATCAATATGCCTGTACATCCTAATACTTGCAACAGGAATAGGAGTGGCAGCATACAAGTTCTGGTGGATACCCAAGTCGGTGCACACTTCAGTCCTGCAACAACCTGAAGCTGATGCACTCCAACTTCAGTCGCAGCCTTCGGCGCGCCTCCATCTTAAGGGGGGAGGAGTTATATAAGCGTAACAAGGTTATTACACAATAACCTTCATTGTAATTAGGTAATAAGATTACATTACGAGTAACTTCCTGGTACTGCGATAACAGGAAGCATTTAGATTATAATAACCCTTTGTTTTATATACTTAGCTTATAAGATTTAATACAAAATAAAGTTAGTCTTGCACTGCTCTTCAAGCGGAACACACCTCTCGTTCCTTTTTAAAAAGCCTTTCGTCTCAGCCCACAACCTAACTCATGTCTGAAAACATTTTTTATATGGATCTCGAAAATGAAGAACCCACTTTGGAATCACCGTCAAAAACACAAGACCAAAGCCCCTCAAAGAATTGTCATCGTTACGGTACGCGACTCCAGTCTAAGCACGTCAAGCCAGTCCAAAATGTTGTCACTGAACTACCACCACAAGCCACAAATGACCTATGTTTTCCACAGATACTGTACCCATTATATAAAGAACCATTATGAATTTCAAAAGCCAAAAAAGCCGATCTAATTTTTTTGCTATTAAAATGAAGTCCTTAGTAATAAAATAATTGTATTAGCCGCAAATGTATGAGCTTGTTCTATTATTATCTTAGTTTCAAACAGTTACATACTAAACACAAAAACTAACTTCATTTGTACAAAAAAATAAAAAAAATTACCCCCTCTTTTAGTTGGTTTTGCCTTTATAGTACAAATACAAGCATAACTAAAAAGTAATTGGCCCGTTTCTAACAGACTTCGCATTTACGTGAGTTAAAGTATTTGCTTTGATAATTTGCTAATAAGGCTGATTTTAGAACCATTCGTTTCACTAAGAATAAAGTCATGAATTTTTGGATGCTTACTATCTGTATCAATTAATTTATAAAAAAAAAAAAAACAAATAAAGTATATTTTCTTATAGTAATACAGTTGAAATTTGATTTTTTTACGTACAGTAAACCGGATGTGAAAATTTCAAATCGATGTTTAAGTAACTTCGACACTTTTTTTTAATTTTTTTAACTTGAATTAAAGCTTTCAATGTACTAATTCTTCACAAAAAAAAAAACGTGATCTCCAATAGTTTACGACTTGGAGCACATAGAGTACTTACATGTAGCTATGAGCACTTTCTGAGCAATCGGGTTTATGCCCTAACATGTGTAACGGTTAGGGCTCAGCCGGTAAATGAAACTCTGAAGAGTGAGTTTAAACAGCAATATAATTATAAAAAAACAATTGGATGTAGGTTGGTAGTTTACTATAATCCCAGTAGAAGACTGGCGTGAGTTCTCGTTATCGAGCTCGTGTTGGTTCTAGACCGCCTAAAGAAAACCTCTATCCTGAAGGTTCCAGAGCGTAGGAGACAGATAGTAGCCAGGTAGGTAGGTCGGTCCTTCAGTCCAAGGGTAGCGCGTAGCATGCAGGGTTGTCCAGCCACAGCCCCTGCAGCTAATCAATAGCTGACCAGTACGGAAGAATCCTGGAATATCCCGAATTGGGCATTTTAGAAAATTACCGAGTTTGTACTATTAACTGCAACATCCCGACAACCGTCGAACATGGAATCTACGGTGGAATGTGGTGTTCTAGTATCAATTAGCCATCAAGATGAAGCAGTCTAAGCAGCGTGGTACAATTTAAAAGCATGAAGGAACAGAAAAATGATAGCTAGTAATGGAGTCCCGTACGGTATATTGAATTACCCTTGAACGATATAACTGTCTACAGAAAGCATGGTTCACCGACGAACTGTAATACGAAAAAACTATTCTATAAAGTCGATACCATTATTTAGCGACAGCACGTTTCGCCGAATAACGCTACATAGAATGAATGGTTGGCCGATACCAAGATTTGCCGATGTCTTGGTTCGCCGGAGCACGCTTGAACTAAATAATCCTTTACCAATAGCTATTTGCATCGAAAGCACCTTTTCTCAAGTTAAAGTGTGTCCCACCGGTGATGCTATGATTCCAGAGCATTTATTGTCAGATTTTTTTGTAAATACTCCAGATACATAATACTTATTGAACCATTGTGCCAATCCTTCGGCCCAGGGACGAAGTAAATTCTTAGCAAAAATCCACCGTTGTTCCCACCGCTATGTGTCCGAAAACACAAATTGCTCTGGAATCATGGCATAACCGGTGGAACACACTTTTAAATCGCAAGAAGTGGAATATCTTCAACACTATCACGGAGTTTGCTAAAGAACTAAAACATACCGACTGCGAAAATCGAGCGCAGTGATGCGCTCGATTTCGCAGTCGGTATGTTTGCCAATGCATCTGAGCCAATGCCAAAGCGTCGTCGTTCGTCGCAGATTGAATATGAAGAGAGTCTAGAAAAGCACTTGTCCCAGAAGAGTGAGATGAGCGTAGAAACTTTCTTAGGTGGGCTAGCTCACATCACGTACATAAAAATCATAATATAACATCTGGTACTCGTAGTATTTTTTTTTCAACGTTGATTGTTTTCTGTCATGCTTCTTATGATGGCGCAGTCTGCAACCTTTATTTTTGTTATTTACCATTTAATTATAAAAATAATCAAATTTGCTGTTTTATTGTTTTCTTTACAATTATTTTTATTGAATTAGAAAGATAAACGCAAGGAAATAGTAGTTAAAGCAATTTAATTGATGTCTGTCAAAATTGAATGAGCGAGAAACTAAAGACAATTATTTTGGATCGGCGGTGTAAGAAAAGGTGTTTTCGATGCAAATAGCTATCGGTAAAGGCTTATTTAGTTCAAGCGTGTTCCGGCGAACCAAGACATCGGCAAATCGGATTATATTTATGGGCACAGAGCACAGAGTACTTATATATTATAATATATGTAATAACTTATATTATAAAAATAAATATTATTAGTTAATTTATATTATTAGTTTTTATATTATAATTTCATAATGCCAATAATTACTTTGATATTTTGGTTTACAGCTGTTGCTTGTAAACTTCAAATTCTTGAAATTCATACAAGACAGCTTTAAAAAGAAAAGAAAGGAAAAAGCGGCGGAAAAGCCAAAAATATAACTAAATGGAAATATGAAAATGAAGTGGCGTTTGTGGCTCCCTTTTTCATGGAAAGAAAACTAAGCCACATGTCACAGTCCACGTAACATCAGCTCCATTATTTAAAATCTTTCGTAAATCAATAAACAATATTTATGTGACAAAACTCGCCGTATCCCAGTAGTTCCATTAAGTACAGTTGAATGATAATTAAATATAGTAAGAACAATAAATCTTACCTATTTCCCTATTATGTGAACTGGCCTATATTATTATTACGTGCATTTGGCAGATTTCAAATTTATAAGGAAAATAGACATTTATTGTCAATAATTTATTTGATGTGCAACAGCGAGATGTTTTTTTATAAAACGCGGACGAGGTAGAGTGCTTCTTTACCGTGGAAGGGAATATTATAAGCATACCACCTACAAAAGTGGCAATAGTATATGGAGATGTAGGTTATATAAAACACAACATTGCACTGGCACAGTAACGCTAAATAAAGTAAGTAATATAACTCAATTTAATTTTTCCTAACTTTATCTTTGAAAAGAAGTTCTAAAGTCGTTAAAAATACAGTTAAACCGATACGTAGGTAAGATTCAAAAGTCTAATCGTGCAAAAGTTCTTTTCACGCAAGTGGCTTCGCGCAAGTGTCCTTTGTGAAAATGTCTTTCGTGCAAATGTCCCAGATTCATTTAATAGTAGTATTATTTTCACCATTGATGGTGCACGGTAATGGTGCATATTTGAAACTGAGGATGCAAACCAGTAAAGCCACATTTTGGATATTTTGTACAATAATAAATATTCCTTTTCAGGAAGAGAGTGAAATCAAGTCGCATACACAACATTTAGAAACTTGTATCCCAAATATAAACAAAGAAATTGTAACTATTCACATTGAATAACTACTTTGAATTTTTGGTTTACAGCTGTTGCTTGTAAACAAATCTGGCAAAGTCTTGGAAATTCATACAAGAAATATATAAAAAGAAAAGAAAGGAAAAAGCGGCGGAAAAGCCAAAAATATAACTAAATGGAAAAATGGAAATATGAAAATTAAGTGGCGTTTGTGGCTCCCTTTTTCATGGAAAGAAAACTAAGCCACACGTCACAGTCCACGTAACATCAGCTCCATTATTTAAAATCTTTCGTAAATCAATCAACAATATTTGTGTGACAAAACTCGCCGTATCCCAGTAGTTCCATTAAGTACAGTTGAATGATAATTAAATATAGTAAGAACAATAATCTTACCTATTTCCCTATTATGTGAACTGGCCTATATTATGATTACGTGCATTTGGCAGATTTCAAATTTATAAGGAAAATAGACATTTATTTTCAATAATTTATTTGATGTGCAACAGCGAGATATTTTTTATAAAACGCGGACGAGGTAAATGCTTCTTTACCGTGGAAGGGAATATTATAAGCATACCACCTACAAAAGTGGCAATAGTATATGGAAATGTAGTTTATATAAAACACAACATTGCACTGGCACAGTAACGCTAAATAAAGTAAGTAATATAACTCAATAGAATTTTTCCTAACTTTATCTTTGAAAAGAAGTTCTAAAGTCGTTAAAAATACAGTTAAACGGATACATAGGTAAGATTCAAAAGTCTAATCGTGCAAAAGTTCTTTTCACGCAAGTGGCTTCGCGCAAGTGTCCTTTGTGAAAATGTCTTTCGTGCAAATGTCCCAGATCCATTTAATAGTAGTATTATTTTCACCATTGATGGTGCACGGTAATGGTGCATATTTGAAACTGAGGATGCAAACCAGTAAAGCCACATTTTGGATATTTTGTACAATAATAAATATTCCTTTTCAGGAAGAGAGTGAAATCAAGTCGCATACACAACATTTAGAAACTTGTATCCCAAATATAAACAAAGAAATTGTAACTATTCACATTGAATAATTACTTTGAATTTTTGGTTTACACTGTTGCTTGTAAACAAATCTGGCAAAGTCTTGGAAATTCATACAAGAAATATATAAAAAGAAAAGAAAGGAAAAAGCGGCGGAAAAGCCAAAAATATAACTAAATGGAAAAATGGAAATATGAAAATTAAGTGGCGTTTGTGGCTCCCTTTTTCATGGAAAGAAAACTAAGCCACACGTCACAGTCCACGTAACATCAGCTCCATTATTTAAAATCTTTCGTAAATCAATCAACAATATTTGTGTGACAAAACTCGCCGTATCCCAGTAGTTCCATTAAGTACAGTTGAATGATAATTAAATATAGTAAGAACAATAATCTTACCTATTTCCCTATTATGTGAACTGGCCTATATTATGATTACGTGCATTTGGCAGATTTCAAATTTATAAGGAAAATAGACATTTATTTTCAATAATTTATTTGATGTGCAACAGCGAGATATTTTTTATAAAACGCGGACGAGGTAAGTGCTTCTTTACCGTGGAAGGGAATATTATAAGCATACCACCTACAAAAGTGGCAATAGTATATGGAAATGTAGTTTATATAAAACACAACATTGCACTGGCACAGTAACGCTAAATAAAGTAAGTAATATAACTCAATTTAATTTTTCCTAACTTTATCTTTGAAAAGAAGTTCTAAAGTCGTTAAAAATGCAGTTAAACCGATACGTAGGTAAGATTTAAAAGTCTAATCGTGCAAAAGTTCTTTTCACGCAAGTGGCTTCGCGCAAGTGTCCTTTGTGAAAATGCCTTTCGTGCAAATGTCCCAGATTCATTTAATAGTAGTATTATTTTCACCATTGATGGTGCACGGTAATGGTGCATATTTGAAACTGAGGATGCAAACCAGTAAAGCCACATTTTGGATATTTTGAACAATAATAAATATTCCTTTTCAGGAAGAGAGTGAAATCAAGTCGCATACACAACATTTAGAAACTTGTATCCCAAATATAAACAAAGAAATTGTAACTATTCACATTGAATAATTACTTTGAATTATTGGTTTACAGCTGTTGCTTGTAAACAAATCTGGCAAACTCTTGGAAATTCATACAAGAAATCTTTAAAAAGAAAAGAAAGGAATAAGCGGCGGAAAAGCCAAAAACATAACTAAATGGAAAAATGGAAATATGAAAATGAAGTGGCGTTTGTGGATCCCTTTTTCATGGAAAGAAAACTAAGCCACACGTCACAGTCCACGTAACATCAGCTCCATTATTTAAAATCTTTCGTAAATCAATAAACAATATTTATGTGACAAAACTCGCCGTATCCCAGTAGTTCCATTAAGTACAGTTGAATGATAATTAAATATAGTAAGAACAATAATCTTACCTATTTCCCTATTATGTGAACTGGCCTATATTATGATTACGTGCATTTGGCAGATTTCAAAGGACATTGACCGGTTCTGGGCCATATGCTGCCCAGACATGGGAGTACTTCCAAATGATTACTTGCATTAACATATAATTTAAAAAAATTAAAAAAATAAAAATCGGTCCCAGGGTTTTTTTTTAGTTTTATTTTTAAGATTTTCGGGACGATTTTAGTTAACTATTATTTTAGTAAAATGTTTTCGCATAAAAATAATATGTAACTCCATGACAATCAGATTCCATCAAAAGTAATCTCGCTCGGCTCGAAAACCAGTTCTAATGAATGCTTACCGGCTGAGAGTTGCAACACAATCAGAGTTGTGAGAAAAATGCTGTCTCGCATGCGCACATTTAGATTAATTATGTATATGTTTGTCTCTCTCATGCATATATCTGCGTCTGTACCTGCTTGCGCGCGCGCCACTGATTTCGCACTGCAGTCTAACTTCACCCGTGATCCGTTGTGTACTGTGCGCATTTTTATTTCATCCATTATTTTTAACGACTTGGCTTTACTTGGACTTTTGTATTGTTTCACCCATTGACCTGACTTTTCATTTTGACTATCGTAGTGCTACATATTGCGTTTAGATTGAGTTTATTTTCGAAGTGCTAAGTGTTCTGAGCATTGTATCAACCACACAACAGGGTATGTTTACTTTGTAACCGTTCTATGGAAAGAACCAGAAGACACACGTTAACTCGTAATCTACAGAACAACCATCATCATACGGTTCAAAACATAATTCAAGCTTTAACTCCACATGAGGTAAGTACTTTTTAAGTATAACATCACTAAGCGGTAGTCAAATTGAATCCACTGAACACTGTCAGGACCGTTCATGTAAATGTCGCGTGTTAATTATTATGATCTTAGGGGCTACCAAAACGACTTTTGACTGTCGTGATCGTTTCGTAACGCATGGTGATTGCCATAGGTGATTAATTGAACTAAGTGATTCATTGCGATTTTTGTAGGCCCAATTCAATTAATATTCGCTTTTGACGTGTACGACACGATATCTAACTTGAGTACTATTTTCACGGCCTTAAGTTTGGCTGTTACGGCATTCAAGTTTTTATTTTTATTTTCAGATAACATTCGATAACAGCGAACATATCTGCCATGGTTGTTGGACAAGAGCTCGACGAGGAAGGCTAACGCTCCCTGCAGTGGAAGGTGTGCCTGCAGTGGAAGGTGTGCCTGCTGTGGAAGGTGTGCCTGCTGTGGAGAACATACCTGCTGTGGAAGATATACCTGCTGTGGAAGATGCGCCTGCTCTAGAAGATCCGCCGGCAGTGGAAAACGTAACGTTTAGGCTTCCTGAGAATTACTGCCGAGCCCCGAACACATTAACTACTTGTATGGTATACAATTGTACAAACAATACTCGTCTTCGAGTTCCGAAAAGTCTAAAAGTGCAATTGCTCATCAACCACAATTACTTTATTCCAGCACATGCACGCGTGTGCCAGGAACATTTAGAAGACAACTCCTGGGATGATCTTTTCACTGCACGAAATCGTTGTTTTCATTTTAATCCCCAACAAGTCTTCGAAATGTTGGAATTATTAAAACTACCCAGAAGCCACATGATGAAACTTGGCAGATTACGTGGACAAAAAAAGATTAATCCGAAATAGAGCCCATTTCGAAAATATTACTGTTGAGCAGAATAATGTTACCGCATTTCCAATATTGACCGCTGAAGAATTGACCCTTTTCGCTGTAGGCACCTACCAAATAAAACTTGCACCCAGTTATTACAGTGAACATGTACGCAGCAGTGGATCATTTCTTATTCAACAATATAATGGAGATCTTAACGATCTGTCAGCATTTACTATGCCTTCCAGTAATGTCCAACTCATAAGAGCACACATAAAAAGTAGACATGTATCGTCGAAAATGTACCACTGCTACATATTGATACATCAGGACAATCCTGGAATAGAGTGCATAAGAAACTATTGCTGCTCATTAATAAAACGACGTATTTTCAGTGAGAAACAGTAACGAACAACGTATATTTTAATAAACCTTTCTTTACACATCGTTGTATATCATACATAGAGCATTAGGTTTAAGGTTGGTTGGGAAAATCTAACAGCTTCGGGTAGGTTGACCTGCTGGCGTCTGTACATACAGCCTATCAATTGTTGATATGGAATCTCTTTATCACAAGTTTCGGACTTATTAATATCCAATTTATATTCCATTGAAGTACTAGCAAGTTTACAATTTAACATATTAAATTTATCTAAGAGCTGCTCTACATATTGCTCCTGATCCAAAGTAATAACATTATGCATTTTATCAATTTTAACTCGCATACCTAGGCATTGTTGAACCTGTCCCAAATTTTTAATCTTAAAATTAGAACTCAACTCAGAAATTAACTTTTCAGTCTCTTCATGATTGTTAGAAAAAACAAAAAAATCATCCACATACAATGCTACATATAACTTTACATTATTATTTATCTTTGTAAAAATACAAGGTTCAATAGGACTTTTATTAAAACCTAATTCACCTAAACACTGCTCTACTCTTTCATACCATGAACGAGATGACTGCTTCAACCCATAAATTGCTTTATTTAATTTTACAATAACTTTTTCTTTACTATTATCACAAGTAATATCAGGTTGAATCATGTAAATATCTTCCTTGAGAAATCCATTCAAAAAAGCAGTTTTAACATCTAAATGAGTTATTTCTAGATTTGATTGTACAGACCTAGACAATGCAAATAATAATGTAAGTGTGGAATGCCTCACCACAGGTGAAAAAGTCTCATCATAATCGATGCCTGGCCTCTGAGTGAAACATTTAGCCACTAAACGCGCTCTGTAACACACACTGTTATCACTATTCACTTTTCTTTTAAATACCCATTTACACTGCACTAAAGTCTTATCAGAAGGTAACTCACTCACCGCAGTCCAAACATCATTTTCCTCGAATGCCTGCAACTCGTCCTTCATGGCCTCGATCCACAGGTCTTCGTCTGCACTCTCCATGACCTCTCTGACACTAATGGGATCACTGATATTACTGGAACTGGATGTAGGACAATGGTTCATAAAACCAAAACGCTCTGGTGGCTTTCTCACTTGCTTCATACCTTCTGGTATTAACAGTGCTTCGTTTAACATGGTTTCTGATATTAATTCTTCATCTTCAAGTACTTGAGATTGCTGTAAAGTAGAATCCAAATCAGTCATTGCGTTAAGATATTCTGATTCTGAAGAAGTACTAGGATCTATGAGGCTCAAATCAAGTTCATCGTTTTCCTCTTCCTCACTCTTTCTCAACCTTTCTGTCTGACACATCTGTTTGGACAGTTTCCCCAACTGAAACTGATATGCTTGCCTCTTCTGTACATTTTTTGTTTGTATTCTCATAGATAATTGCGTTTTTGCTGGTAGTGACACATCGCTTCACTGGGTCATATAGTCTATATCCCTTGACATTTTCGCAAAAACCAAGTAAAATGTGCTTCTTGGATTTAGTATCCCACTTGAGTCGCTTCTGTTTTGGTACATGAACCATCACCTCACTACCAAATATTCGAACATGACTTAAATCTGGTTTTTTATTAGTCCAAAGCTCATACGGAGTTTTATTATTTAGTCCCGATGCAACAGAGCGATTCCTAAGATAGACAGCGGTATTTGTTGCCTCTGCCCAAAACTTCTTATCTAAATCCGCATCAAACAATAAACAACGAGCTCTTTCTATAATGGTTCTATTTATGCGCTCGCACAAACTATTCTGCTCAGGAGTATAAGCATTGGTTTTTTGATGAATGATACCTTCATCCTTCAGAAAATTCGCAAACACATTGCTGCAAAACTCTAAGCCATTATCTGTTCTAAATGTTTTTATTTTTCTACTATGTTGATTCTCAGCCATAGATTTAAATTCTTTGAAATATTTAAAGACTTCAGTTTTCTCTTTGAGAAAATATACAAAAGCCATACGTGTATAGTCAGTCATCAACAAATACAAGAAAGTACCTTGTTCCACCTATCGAGGTTATCTCCATTGGTCCACAAACATCAGCGTGGATGACATCCAACGGCTCGCTGCTCCATGTGCCTACATGGCCAAATGGTAAACGTGACTGCTTTCCCTCACAGCAAATAGTACATGTATTCTTGTTAATCACCGACTTGTCTGTGTATGTCACTCCTGTGACTGCACCATTTTTCATCTTGCTCTGATCATTCATATTCAAATGACCCAATCTTCTATGCCATATCTCACTGTTAGCCACTGAAGATGCAAACAAACACTGTTTCTGTTCCAAGACTAACTTGTAAACACCATCACTTTCGCTTGCTATCGCCACTAAACTGTTATTTTTATTGTAAACATAGCAGCAGTTTTTTTTAACTGAACTTTATTACCATTCTTGATAAGTTGACTGATTGAAATTAAGTTTGTGGTGAGGTTAGGTACACATAAAACTTCTCTTAAGGTAACGTCATATCTGCAATTTGGAGTAACAGTTATTATATCCACTTCACCCGAGCACAATACTGGCATAGCACATTGCTGCTATTATCTCCTTTATATTTGAAGTAAAAGACGGATTCTGTATCATGTTTACATCTGTTACCATGTGCATGCTCGCACCACTATCTAAGTAGAAGTCTTGTTTACTATAATTTCCATTCAAGAAAACTGCTGAAAACGCGTTCGTTTTCTTTATTTCCGGCTGGCTACTCTGTTTACATTGAGATTTGTAATGCCCAAACTTCTTACAGCGATAACATTTAATTTTCGTTTTGTCCGATTTGTTGTTGTTGTCTGATTTGACATTCGATCCGCCATTTTGACTTGAGCTGTCAGTCTTGCCATGGCTGCCAACTTTCCAATGTTGACGACAATGCTGCCCTCTACTCAAAAATGCACTTCCCGCCTCGGATTCGTTACCTGTCAAATATAGAAGCTTCGTTTTCACTACGTCAGCAGTAATGGCGATTCCGGAATGTTCTATCGCCATCAACATGGGAAAGTATTTTTCAGGTAATCCGGCCAACATTAAACAACTGATCCACTCATCATTCACGGAAAATCCTGTTTCCGATAATTTCTGGGCTGTCTCAATAATTTGCGAAACATAACTCGTCATCGAATCGCAGGTTTCTAAGCGAATTGATATTAAGTTTCTCAGCAAAGTTATTCTTCGGGAGAATCCAGAATCATCAAACATAACTTTCAAACAATTCCACAGTTGTTTAGTGCTGGTAGTTCCCTTTATGTGAACATAAAGTGACGGGTCGATGGTTAGGATTAACTTGGCCTTCGCTTTTGCATCTTCTGCGGCTGCTGTGGATTCGACCTCTTGCTTAATACAATTTGACATGCCCTCCAAAACTAGCAAATTCTCCGCTGCAAAAGCCCACTCGTGGTAATTCTCACGCCCCAGTAGCTTCGGCACACTACCCAGGAACGTGGTCGACGACGCCATTACAAATACACTCGTTTATCCAGTTTTTTTGAATAATTTTTGATTATTTTTCAACCACACGCGCCTACGCTTACTACGTTAGTTAAATTATACTTAAATAAACCTATAGGGCGTAATCTGGGCCCATAACCTAATAAAACGACGTATTTTCAGTGAGAAACAGTAACGAACAACGTTTATTTTAATAATCCTTTCTTTACACATCGTTGTATATCATACATAGAGGGCGCTAATTGTTATTTGATGTTAATGTTACCATAGATAAAATACATTTTTCTAACACTCATGTTTCATAGGTCGCAGAACAATTGGCAGTTGTGCCCTCATTATGTGCCTAGTTTGGCTTTTAGGCTGGGCTAGGCACCAAGACGTTATTAGGTGTCCTGCTCTATTTCTCGATACAAATATCATCGATGACGATGATGACGATTAAGTGAATAATTATAGGTCATACGATGTAAACGAATAATGTAATAATATCAATGTTAGTAATTCATTGTTTAATGTCAAGTAGATAACTGTGAGTATTATTAATGTAAATCAATTCTGAATGTCAGAAATCATGAAATACTTGATTGTAATAATAAAGTGAGTAATTGTTTAAAATAATTACTGCGGTACGTACCATTGGATGTCATTCTTCACCAATAAAAAATCTTAACAAAAAATTTTTTTTTCTCATATCTCCTCGAATAGATTTTGATGAGCTTTCGTTTACAGAGTAGTGTTAGCCTAAGGTAGAACTTTACTAAGGTACGACTTTAGAACTTCTTATCAAATACAACATATTTATTTTGGCGGTTCTAACTTTGGGATTCGAATAAAGATTTTTTTATTTTTATATCAAAATGCTTAGTTAGCTTCCTTTCTTAGTTTTTGGACAAAGAAAACAGACTGGGTCTTTTCGGGATCAGTACATTCATACGATGGTGCCACCCCTCCAGTGCATTAGTGGTCCGGTGGCGTTGTCGAGCGCAACTCAGAAGCCTTGGATGTAGTCGTGGGTACCACTGATTTTGGAGATATAATTGAAATCGATCCATACTATGCTGAGTTTCCTCTTCAATTTGTTCTAAAACTATATGCCATCCTTCGGGTATGTGACGAGGTGGCAAAAGTGGGAGAATACAGACCATGCGGATTATTTTTCTTCGCCCGCATGATCGTGTTACTTGTAACTCTTTAGCTTTCTTTTTAATTGCTTTTTGATAATGAAAGTAACATCCAATAATGTTTGCTTCTGGAAACACAAATCTTACCGCGTTCATAATGGCCACTTCATAATCACATTTGAAACTAAATTTTTCACATGTAAATCATCTCTAATTAGTGTGAAAAGTCTAGTATAAGTAATCTCTGTCTTATCTGGCAATAGTGCATATCCTACAGGTATTATGTTGGTGGCACTATCATCCGAATTTAAGTCTAAATGAAGTGAGAATAACTGATAGAATGTCTTGGGCACACATTTAAAAGTACCGTCAGCGTAATATCCTTTTTTTAAATTACGCATTGTTCTTCTGGACAATGTCGATGAAAAGATTAAAATTTTGTCTGTACTTCCATCTTCTGTTACTACAATTTTTTTACGTAATCCTCTCGGCACAAAAACATCTTCCAATTTGTCAAAAACTATTGTTTTTGCATTTGAAAACTCTTTTCTTGCGTTATACAGGCAATCTTTCTTGTCAAAAAAATTCGGGATATGTGACATTTTTCTTGACGTACTCGGTACAATGTTGTCTTCAAACTCTTTTTCAATTAAAGATTTTATTGGTGCCAAATTATCGCACACTTCTTTTTTAAGTTTATTCATTTTTTTTTAATCGTTTTTCTTTAAATCTGGCTGGCAAGTGTGTTGTGGTCGTCTCAAAATAATTTTGCAATCTGCATCTACTGTTATTGATGTGTTGCAGCATTTTCTTTTTATACAGCGCCAGCATGAACTCCCGTTTTTATTCGTTCTTAATTTTATTATATCAAAAACCGTTATGTAAAAGTGTGTCATTTTCTTTTTGATTTTTGTCAATGATAAATTCACTTTCCATATTTTAAATAATTAAAAAGCAAATTCACCACAATATTTCACGTAATTTACAAGTGAAAACAGCACACTTGTCGATAATTAATAGCCGAAGAATAAAAAAACTGAACTACCTACATTTTAATCAAATAATTTATGAGCGTACAGTAAGGTATTAGATTAATCATAATAAATATCCAAGGGTTAAAAATTGATCCATCATTGTCTATTATAAAGCAGGAAATAAAACGGTAATTAAGTATATGATTCGATTAAAAAAAAACGTATTCAAGCTATTCTCTGGTCTCATCGTTGTTCACAAATCTACTACAAGATGTCGCTGTATGTCTAAACATGACAGGTAGTTCCATCTTAGTCTACTACGTACGGGAAACTACATTACCTACGTAATTGATGGCTTCGATTATTATAAATCAGTGATAATGTTATATAAATCAATGACTCTTTATTCTGATAGAAGAGAAAGTTTGACAATAACAATTTATGAAATTAGCGAAATTTTTATACATGCACTTAAGGCAATTATTATATTGCAACTATAACAAAAATGTGGCATTAATAGAATCTGCCATTTATAGAATCTGGCGTTTATAGAATCTGGCGTTTATAGAATCTGACATTTGTAGAATCTGGCATTAGTAGAATCTGGCATTCGGGTCATTAACAAAACACACAAAAAAAATGTGTCTTTTAACAAAAAATGTTATTACATACTTCATACATTTATATTGTTGTCCCCTTCCGTGGACCGTGCCCAACCTAGGTTCATAAGTTTGCGTAAACTAAAAAAATACTTGAAAATAAAAGTGTGAATATATTTTCATAAATGTTTATTACTGACATCTTAAAGTTCTTATTTTACGTTATTATGAAAAATTAATACACAGTACAAATGCATTATAAGACTTAAACATGTTGTTACCGATTTCGCGACCCCTTCCGTGGTCCAACTTAATTGAATATTCAATATTTGTGAAATGGAACGCAGCCCTAGTTTATTTATTTTAGGTTGGCAATATTGTCGAGCTGTCAGTTAGAGTAAAAACTTTAAGTGATACAAGTTAACGCTCTGTGAAAAATTATTTGCAAAATTGTATAAACAAGTGTTATTTTACTTTTGTGTAAAAGATCGTTGCAACTTTTCTGTTCCATCCATATTTAGGTAAGTACTGGCATAAAACATACATTATCGATTGAACTTGGTGTAATATGGGAGGCTATTTGCAAAAACCAGGTGCGCCATATTGTAACCTCAAAATTTTGTGGTTTGAAAGACAATTTTAGTTTTTTTAACCCTTCCGTGGACAAACTTTTCGGTGGACACAATGTCCACGGAGAAGACCACGTCCACAAAAGTGACCCCTATTCCAACATATACTTTTTATGACACAATTAAAATTTAAAAACCTGTGTTTCTAGCTTCGGCTTAGCACTTACATCGCCCGCACTCCCGCCTTGACGCTGAATAGAAGCTATAATTATGTTCGACAAACTTTATGGTCTATTAAGATGCATTTTTTTTAAATTATCTGTTTTGTTAACGCTTGCTATTGCTCAAATCGGTGTGTACATGTGGGTTATGATTTCTCTTTCAGCTGATAATGCCTAGAAAAAGTAATACTAGGCATCTAACTGATGAAGAAAAGAAGATTAGGCGACGTGAACAAAAAAAAAGAGTATGCGGCGAGCGCATGCAAAACTGAGCGATGCTGCTATTGAAGAGATACGCAAGAAAGATAGAGAAAGGTATTATAAGAAGAAAGAAAGAGGTAAAATTAAGACGATTGATCAATGTACTCCGAGACAGCAGCGTCAAATTAGGAAAATGTGGCGTGAGAAATCAAAAAAGCGTCGTGAATTAATAAAAATGCAGAAAGCCACCGCTGCCCTATTAGAAGAAGATACTCCACCATCTAGTCCTTCTTCGTCATTTTCACGTGCTGAAGTTGGAAGGGCAATTGCTGCTCGTAATAAGAGAAAATTAAAAGCAGAAAATGTAACTTTAAATTTAAAGGTCTTAGCAATGAGCAAACAAATAAGAAAATACAAGATGCGTATAAGAAGGCTAGAAAAAAAGAAGAAAACAATGGAAAATGGATAGTTCTAAAAAAAAAGTTGTGCATGATTTTTTAAGACAAGATGAGTGCAGTAGATTAACTTCTGGTAAAAATGAGACGATAACCCGGATGAAAAGTAAACGTCAAATTCAATTATTAAATGACACTGTTACATTTACATGTACAGTTTCAAAACAAAACGGGGATTAAAATTTCTTATCAGACGTTTAGAAGATACCGTCCGTTTTGGTTGTTGTTTCCGAAAGCATCTGCAAGAAATACGTGTTTGTGTGCGTTACATGAAAACACTGATCATATTGTTCGGTCACTTCATAAGGCAAAAATTATATCTCATGATTCTGCTTCACGTGTGGCTAGAGTACTTTGCTGCAATGATACACTGAATCCAAAATGCCTAGAGAGAACATGTGAGGGCTGCCATGATAAGAACTCACTTTTAACGTATATAATGAAAATGATCACATTACTTACGAGAGATGGATTGTCAAAAAAGTTGAAGTAGTGATCAAAGGTAAACCGAAACAGTGTAACAAATGTGTCAAAGAAACTGTGAAAACCACAAAAGCCTCTTTTATAAAAATATTCAACTCGAATTTACCAATATACATGCAGCACGTTGCTAAAATGATTCATCAAATTATATCAATACAAACCATTAAACAGCAACTATCTTCTTTTCAAGGTTTGTCACATATTGATTTCTCGAAGAACTATAACTGTAAATATGGTGCTGTAGTCCAATCCGCCCATTTTGGTGGTTCTAAGCCTCAACTGTCACTTCACACGTGCGTTTATTACAGCAGTGGACCAGAAACTCGAGAAAGGACTTTTATAACAACATCAATGTGTTCCATATCAGAAAACTTGCGACATGATCTTGAATTGATATGTGTTCATCTTAGACCTGTCTTACAAAGAATCCAAGAAATAAGTCCAAACTTGTCAAGAGTTACATATATTAAGCGATGGACCCACAACTCAGTACCGTAATAAATTAATGTTTTATTTTATTGCCAATTTCATAGGCAGTGTTAGAGCGTGGACTGTAGTTTTTAAGAGTTTCTAGGTCTTATAGTGAAACACTGCATTTATAATTTAACCCAAGAACTATTTTCATAATATATTTCGCACGGAACACAATTTACAACGCTTGCACACAGTAATGGTAGACGGAAGTGAAGTCAAGACCGAATGAATCTTAAAGACATTATAAAACGGCAGTATTGCCAATTAATATTGTAGGATTCCTACAGGCAGAGAATTAAATAACGTTAATTATTACGTAACGTAAATTATTTGGCACTACAGTGAAAAAGGTTATGGAAAAGGAGCTCCTGATGGAGTAGGTGGATGTATAAAAAGGCTGTGTGATCATTCGGTTGCAATGGGCAAAGATGTATCGGATTATGATTCTCTTATGTCTTGTTTAAAAGAAAACTGTAAAGGAATAGAGATTTATGGAATTGGTGACCCGAATGTACAAGATATTCAATACATTGCTGATAAGAGTAGAATGAAAGCTTTTAAGGGCACATTAAAGATACACCATCACTCTTGTCTCTTTGCCTAATGGTTACCAATTGTAGTGGAGAGCGTTCATTTTCGCACCTTAAGAGAATTAAAAATGAATTGCGAACAACAATGTTACAAGAACGGTTAAATAATTTGTCAATTATGAGCATAGAAAGTGACCTTCTCAGAAAATTGAGTTTGATGATTTAATAGAAAATTTTGCTCAACAGAAATTTCGAAAGAAATTATTATCGTAATCAAAATTAAAAAGCAGCAGCATACCTACACACTAAAATAATTAATTACATATTGTACTATCATAACATATTTGATTAATAAATATAAAAAATCCGAGTCCGAGTGTCGAAGGACAATGATTGGCATGTATACAGTTTAAATTTGTTCTCATGTAAGTGAAATGTTATTTCTTTATGAGAATTAAATGTCTTTAACCAGAAAAATGTGTAGTTCGTTTCGCTCTCTTTGCATTCCAAAAGGGCCCCGAATTATTGTGTGCCCAAGGGCCCCAGCATAGTCTAAGACGGCCCTGCTGCCGATGTGTAGTGCGAAGTCCCCCACCGCCACCGTCGGTCGAAACATTCCTTTAGTAGTACCTCGAGCCGTTGGTAATCCGCGAACGTTAGGCGTGCGTTCCGTGCGCGAGTTTTGTGACTGTATTTTAATAATAATTCCTCTAGCGCTAGCCAAAAGTACAGTCAGCCACGAGCGTAAATAGTTAATTGATTTTCTTTTATTTCTGTTTGCAACTACGATTCAAATGTGTTAGCGACCACGTACAACGTTACACATGCTGAAATACTACGCTATTAATATTTTATTCCTACATTCTAACATGCAAGAATATAAAAATAAACGATTTTCTTTAAATAAAATAAAATTTATAGTGTAAATATACGCATTTGTTATAATAATGACAAGTTCATACAAAATAGTAATTTCAAAAACTATTATACGGCGGGGAAATACACCAGTAACGCCATCTCGTAGCTATAAAAAGTGTCACTAACAAATACAATACAATTGTCGTTACTTGCTAGAAAGAGACAGCTATACGACGCCGAACTGTCTCGGTAATGTGCAAAAAATCGTTATTTGTAGTTGAAACTTAACCGCTCGTCGACTAGACGCGTTACTATTTCGTTATTGTTTTAATTTGGCTTTCTATGGTGATCGTTGTTTTAATCCGTTTCTCTTGACTCGTCATAAAAAGGTGTGAAAATTAGAAAAATATCTAAAACTATGTGAAAAGTGGACAATTTTGTCTGATGTTTATGTGTGTGAGTCGTGCAGGAAACGGCTGTTACGTGAATCCTCTTCAGAGGTAAATATTGTCCAGTCACAATCAAGTCAGGCATCAAGTGATTATTCACAAACTACCAAAGATGAAGCTTTCATTCCAGAAGACAAGTATCAACACATTGCAACGCAGACAGAAGCATCAATGGAAAACGAAGAAAATTTGAATTAGCTCAAAGAAAAGTTCAATGATCCGTCCACTTCCACATCCATCAAGACTATGATACTCACTATTGCACCGAAGTCCTATAGTGAAAATAAACTGGCTCATGAATTCGGAACATCCCGACGACGCCAAGCAAAAAAGCAAAGCAACTGGTAGAACAGCTTGGGATCTTGACTTCACCGAATCCTCGCGATGGTCGTAAATTACCTGCAGAAACTGAAAGCTCGGTAAAAAATTATTATCTTCGTGAAGATATCAGTCGCGTAATGCCAGGCAAAAAAGATTTTGTATCCATTAAATTAGAAGATGGAAAAAGAACACATGCACAAAAACAACTTTTAACTTTATCAAAAGTTCAAAATAGAATATCCGAACGTAAAAGTTGGCTCAACAAAGTTTTTTACTTAAGACCCAAACAATGCATCTTCGCTGGAGTCTGGAACACATATGGTATGTGTATGTATGTATCACCAGAATGTTAAATTAATGTTGAGAGGAAAAGACGTGGCCAATCTAACATCTGGAACTACTATGCATCTTTCATCCTATAAAGTTTGCCTACAAATGATGATGTGTGCCAATCCAACGCCGAAATGTCATTTAATGTCTACAAAGACAGCGAAATCTGCAAATGAGAGTTGCCCTTCCTGTTCTGGTTTTTGCGGAATACGTGATCATTTAAAAATGGTATATGATGAAAATCAAATGATAAATATTCAGTTTGAAAAATGCGAAGGTACAGACCGCTTCAAGATAGCCACCCAAGTGCTTTCTGCTAATGATTTTGTTGATTGTTTGTGTAACGGTTTGGATATTTTGAAGCCGCATGCTTATATGGTAGCTGAACAACAAGCGCTTTGTTTTAGAACTTTGAAGTGTCAATCTTCTTTAGGGTGATTCCCTTCTGCAAACATGGGCACCGCCGTTTCCAAACTCCGAAACATCTCTCCACGATGTTTCGGGTCGCGATTTGACTTTTATTATAAGCCTCTTCTGCGTTTGTTCGAGGTTGCAAAAATGGTACAAGTAAATAATTTGTATTAAAATATCCACTGTCCCTCAATAGATGGTAGTTTCCATATTTGTTCCTCTCGAAATCTGCACATAAATGTGAGTTGTTGAAAATGGTACAATCGTGCACAGAGTCAGGCCAGCGAGCTATAATATCCCTTATTTTTAGTGATGCATCACACACAACTTGAACGTTAATGGAAAAATATCCTTTTCTGCAGCGGAACATTTCAGCTAATGAGCCCCCAATGCTGTTGATCTTTACATGAGTGCAGTCAAGAGCTCCTGCCACACGTGGGAACCCATCAATGGCATAAAAATCTTCAGCTACTTTTCGGAGCTCGTTCCTTTCAGGCATATTGATATAGGTGGAGCTTAATGCAGCCAGCTTGCGAGACACCTTTTGTACGATACGGCAAACTGTAGAGCTGTTTATGTTCGTCAGATCAGCGAGTACCATCTGGAAGGACCCCGTCGCGAAGAACCGCAAACAGATTAGAAGCTGGGTAAGACCACAAATGGCCTTGTCTGTTTCCTAATGGCCTGTTCTGTGTCATTTTCACAAACCTTCACATTAAATAATAGCACAGTTTTACAATTCAATTCATCTAATATTTTTATTATTTTATTTTCAAAATAAAGGTATTTCGGTATTTCCAACCACTGTTTCTCAAACGCTTATAAATTCTTCCATTGCTCGATTTGGGAAAGACGCCAGAAATATCGTTTGTTGATGTTGTGTCATAATAAACTGGCTTCCTCCATATCCTACTTAGAAGGGCCGACAAGTTATTTTAGTAATCGCAAATTTTAATGATTGGAAATCTTATTTTATCATGCTAAGCGGTCACATTTCACACACAGCAGACTGTGTTGTATAATGAAATGTGAATGTCTAACAGTGTTAGATAAGATTCGAAATCATCTGTAAGTATTATAAAAATACCTTGTCGTGCCGTGCCGCCAGTGGGTGCGCGGCCGTAGACGGCCCAGTCAAGTTATACTAATCTAGGTAAAAGCTTACTTTTGCTTGGCGGCAGCATTTAACTCTGCTTGGCAACCGTTTAACTGTATATTATAATCTACTATTATATATTATTAATATTGTAAAAAAATAATATAATCTAGGTACCTAGTTGTTTTTAATGTATGGTATAGTTAAGTTTCATATTTTCTGTTGTTTGTACAGTTTAGTTTTATATTTTATTTTAGAGTATTTGTTTTAAGTTTCGTATTATAATAATATTAATGTTTAAAAATAAAAAGATAAACATTGTTGTTCCGCGTTTTATTTTGATACTAGCTGACCCGCGCAACTTCGTCTGCGTCACATAAGAGACAGAGGCTCTTATGCCCGTTTTCACCGACATCCCCTATACTACCACTTACGTATGGGACCCTTAGCTTAAAAGCTCCACTAAACTAGCCCGTAAATAAAATTTTGTTTCACCATCATTTCCATCACTTAGTTAGGGGACACATAACTATGTGACGTTTTGTTTTCGATAATAGTGACTGATTCGTTTTTGAACTGGACCGTGTTATGCAGAAAGCAGCCATGTGGCACTTTTTCCAAAAATGAGTTATAAACACAGCCATACTAATTTCGACATGCCCGATTTTTTGCAAAAACAGCCATGTCGATATCTCTATTTATCACGGAGATATGAGCCGTCAAATGCAGCCATGTCTACAAATGTTTATTGTAAAAAACAGTCATCTTCATGTAAAATGCAGCCAATTTTGACAAAAATTAAAATACCTATTTTGCAGAAGTCAGCCTAACTATATGGCCGTTTTTTACAAATTTCAAAATGTTAGGAGGTATCAGTGTTCGAGTTACGTAAAAGGCAGCCACTCTATGATGGCTGTTCACTGCAAATTATTTATTTGTTGATAATCGCAGTTGGCTTTTTTCAACACCATCCAGGCTGTTTTTGTCAATAATAAAAATAGGTATAACTTTTTGTTTTGTTATCTTTATTAAAGATTTTATTACAATTAGCTAAAATTTAAATATTTTTTATCCCGCGTTTGCTCCTGTAAAGGTATACATACCTTAACTGGGTAGGTACTAACCTAAATACCCAGATAAAAGTACCTACTTACCCATATCCTTTTCCACCAACCTCTACTTGTTTACCTACATAATAACTGTGTAATGTGATTTTGTATACCTACTTACGCGGCTTAAACCTATAACTTTGTTTATTATTTACTACAGTCTGCAAAGCAGCGCGGGAAAATGACAAAATGACCACAAACGCCGTGAGTTACAGTTTTTTTAAACGATTTTTTTACGACAACATTAACATTAAACCTAAAATACTAAGCAAAGATACGTGTAATGTCTGCGATTTTCGCATAGAACTAATAAATACAGGTAGAAGCGGTGGGGATGTTAACTCCATAAAAGAAACGCACAACATTCATCTTCACCAGGCCGAAAGAGCAAGATGTCAACTAAAAATAGATATGAACTTAGCTAAAAATCAAGAAGACATCGAATGTCTTACATTTGATATGCAAAAGACACTACCTCTGCCCCGGATTCAGACAAATAATTTTTTTATAAAAGGCAACTCTGGCTCTATAACTTGGGTGTGCACAGTGCTAAAAACAACCAAAGCTACTGTTATACATGGATCGAGGGTCAGGCTGGACGTGGCGCACAGGAAGTGGGATCTTCACTTTTAAAACACATCAACAAGAACGTCTCTGACACTATAACTATAAAAGATTTCATTCTTTGGTCAGACTCTTGTGGCGGTCAAAACCGGAACATAAAAATTACTCTCATGATGAAAGCAGTGCTCGAGATGAACCAAACCTAGAATCTATTACATTTAAGTATTTGATGCCAGGCCATAGTTACTTACCCAATGATAAGAGAGAGCTCTGAAGTACAATCAAAGGATTTATACGCCTGACGACTACATTCAAATTATGGTTATATGCAAAAAGAAAAAAACCTCTGATAACTTTCCAAATGGAAGTTGATGATTTCTACTCGACTGAGACTAGAAAAGTTTATAGTAAATCGCAAGAAAACAACAAATAATGACAAAGTAAATTGGCTAAAAACAAGAGAATTAAAAATAACAAAGCCAGACCAATATCATATTTACATGAAGTCTGACTTTGACCAAGAAGATTACGACTGTTTGGATATTACTCGTAAAATATCAAGACGTCACGGTTCTGACAATCCAGAAAGAGAAGGTGTTTTTATGAGTCAGTTAACTAAATTATGGCCAAATGGAAAACCTATAGCAGAGCCTAAGCTACGTGATATAATATCAATAATACATCTAATACCAGAAGATGCTCGACACTTTTATGACAATTTGACGTCATGTGCACCTGTTATTGAAGATGACGTTGATGGATTTAATACTGAGTTAGATTTTATTTTGGATGACGAATAAGTGCGAAAATTTTATATTTTGCGTATAATAGTTTGTGACATTTTAATATTTTTTTTAATAAATATTTCTAATATTCTATTGCCAAGTTTTTACTCAAATCAAAATAATTTGATTTATTTGATTTGTTGTATTGTAAGACCTAAAGTAAGTGTACCTAGTTAAAATAAAAAACAGTATGAATACATTATACAACATTCGGATTATTTTAGTGAACGTAGTAAACATTTTAGTCATTAGCTGCTTCACTTAATACTTTCTTGTCTGTTTTTTATTTTTTAAATAGTTACAGATCACATTTTAAAACACAGCCAACTTACATGGTTGGTTTATACTTTATTGTGATTTTTACAAAATATGCTATTTTGTATAAAACAGCCACGTCTAAAATCGCAATTATTAATATTAATAGCCACGTTTCGGAATTCTGGATAGGATACAATAAATAACAACAGTTACCTATACCAATATGTCTCAAATAATCATAAAATTAATATACAACCGAAGTGCAACCATCGACAGAAAAATGCTTATAACTCTGTTTGTACTTTTACCGACTTGGCTGCCTTCTGCATAACACGGTCCAACTTATCGATACTTTGAAACATGACAGTTTTTTATCAAATTCTCTTAAATATACACCTAAATGGATACAGTTATTAAATAAACATGTTCTGATAGCAATATCAAATATGATTTCATTCACATTTTTAATTAATTTTAATTTTTTCTTGCATATTTACTCTGTGCATACATTACGAAACATTGCGTATTATCTGTGGTCATTTTATTTTGTTTTTGACGTGTTATTCACATCGTATTTCGTAAGATTTGAAATTGCTTGTTGTGAGTTCACCGTCGCGTGTTGTTTTTCTTATCATAATTGCCTATTTTTCATATTTAATAAATCTTAAACTGTCTATCGTTACGGTGAATTAACAATGGCAGAAAAGAGGAAGCGTAGCCAAAATTTCACAATGGATGAGAAAGACAAGTTGGTGAAATTGGTGTATGCATATAGAAATGTTATTCTTAATAAAAGAACAGACGGTACCACCAATCAAGCCAAGAACGCAGCTTGGATAAAGCTGTGTAACCAATATAATTCAACGGGAAACATGTACAGGTTAGTTAACATTAGATAGACACCAACATGCCATATTGTATCAATCTGAATAATACCACGTTTTTAACTTTTTTTTTTACTTAGGAGCAGAGATGCGTTAATGAGAGTCTGGGAGAAAATGAAGAGTGAAGCAAAAATATATAACTCGAAAAACAGGAGTTGTTCGACTGGAACGGGTGGAGGACCATCAACCATTAAAACAGACCCTATTATCGAACAAGTCTGCGATTTAATGGGTCGAGGCTGCAGTGGTATTGCTGATGTTTTAGACTCAGATGCAATCATCACCATACCAACAATCACAGATTTAGAAATAGCCAATGAAGAATCGCAGACGATAATCTTAGATGCTGGATTAAATGTACAGGAGTCAATAAAGGAATTTAAAGAAAACGAAGACACAGAAAAAGACACTCCAAGTATCACAGCCACTCCTCTTTGGAAAAGGCGAAGGCCTATACTTAGAAAACAAAACCAACCATCACAGGCAGAAGTTATGGCCACCTAATGTTCAGGGTTTCAAGGTGTTAATAACATGAAAATGAACACTGAAGATTTAAAAAAGAAATTGTTGGAAGAGGAAATTGAATTCAAGAGAAACCTGTATGCTTTACAACTAGAATCAGCGAAAAAAGACCTAGAAATAAAAATAGAAGTATTAAATCAAATTAAAGGTATGTCTTATCATAAAAAAAAACATTTATTTAATATCCATAGTAATACATCAATTTGTAATTTGTATTCTTCGAAGCCCGAATGCATTCTGGGATGTAATGTTCGTTGTGAAATTAGTTATTTGTCCATTTGAAATAAGTTCTTCTATATTGAGAACAATGTTTCCGTTCACCGGGTCCTCTTCATTTCTTAAAATACACATGTTGTGTAAGACACAGCATGCAATAATTACATTGTCAGCATTTTTTAAGTCTAATCTTATACCTATGGCTAAAACAGGAAAACGTCGTTTTAAGACTCCATACTGCCTTTCCACCAGATTCCTAGTTTGTATGTGAGCCTCATTGTATTTTTGCTGTCCTCTTGTTGTGGGATTCAAATATGGAGTCAAAAGATGAGGCTGAAAAAAAATATATCACTGCTGCTTTATTGGTAATTAACATTGCTCTTTACAGGTGGTAACTTCAATCTGAAGAACTTATTTGGTGTGCCGAAAAGCGATTAGAAATAAGAGAAATTGTAATTAAAAAAATATATATTTATAAGCTATGATACCTAAATACTAATTTGTTTTATTCCTATAGATATCTATTATAGTATTCTAGACATAATAATATGTGTGACTGTAAAATTAACAAACTACACATGGACAGGACAAACTCACACTTGATTTTTTACCCGATAGCCCTGAAGGATATTGTAGTGTTAACTATTTACCTTCAATGGGTATCCGCTATCACCCAGTAAATAGCTGTCAGCATAGTCTCCTCTTTCAAATTTTCTGAAAGTGTTGCATTTTGATAAATAGCTGAATCATGTGTTGAACCTAGCCAACGAGCCACAACATCTCTTATTAACAAGTTGGCTGATGCTACTGTTTGTACATTTATGGACATACCCCTTTCTATTTCTAAAAAGCTCTGCATCATCTCCACCTTAAAAAATACATACATTTTATTTTATGTATGTAAGTAGAATCGTAATAATATTTAAACACATTAATTTCAACAAATATTACTAATAAAAGGTTCTACTTTCACCTGGTGATTGTATTTTCACATGAGTACAATCAATGCATCTAATAACATTAGGGAACCTTGCGATATTATAAAACCCCAACTTCACTTTTTCTTGTTCCTCACTGGTTTCTGGAAACTTGATAAACTCTGGATGTAGAATCACTATTGCTGCAGTCACCCTTTTTATTATTCGACTGCAAGTAGCCACACTGATCCCACCCATGTCTGCCACGGCCAACAAATGGTTACCCGTAGCATAAAACCTCAATGCTATCAATAACTGATTTGTTGGAGATACAGAATTATTCCTGAAAAAAAAAAATGCTTTTATTGTAGGTACCATATGGACAGCATTCAGTAATAATAATTAATTAGGTAGGTACCTGCCTAACAAGTGTGTGGTAGGTAGGTATATCTTTCATTGATATAGTATCGTCGAAAAAACACCATGTTACCATGACAAAGTACCACGAGGTTTAATTTATTTTAAGGGCAAGGGACTTATAAAAACTTTAATGTGATAAGTACTCACCTATTATCAGGAAATTCTAAGGCGTGTTTAATCTTTTCCAACAAATAAAACACTGAAGATTTACTTAACCTATATCTCCTATAAAAGTCAGTTTCATCAAAAATATCGATGTAATTTGGGCGTTTCCGATATATTTTAGGTCTACGGTTGTTACGTTTAAAACGTTGAATATTGTGGAAACAGTTTCCAAATTTTCAAAAAGTTCATTGAAATCAGAATCCATCTTCGTTGTTTGAGAGATCACTTACGTATGTGCCGGTTTATGGGCCCAAATTTCGGGGACCTTTTAACGTTTAACTGACCCCTAAATGCTGGTGAAACAGAAACCATCCCCTAAAAACCTACCTATCGGCCCCCTAACCATGTTTAGGGGATGATACCATAAACTTGGGGGATTTCGGTGAAAACGGGCATTAATCTACTAAATGATACGGTGTCAGAATACACAAATAATCTAAACGTCCATCAATACCAACGAATGTGGTACCAATTAGATGGCGCACCAGCACACTCTGTAACAACACAGCCAGGCAGTGGCTAAATGACACGTTTGGTGCACAATGGATTGGTAGATTTGGACCTCGTAGGTGGCCAGCAAGATCGCCAGACCTCACGTCACTCGATTTTTTTTCTGGGGATGCATCAAAGACGATGTTTACGCGGAGAACGTGGATTCGGTGGAACAATTACGCAATCGAATAATAAATGCGTTTGAGAAATTGAGGGAAATAAATGGCTTTGAGTGACAATTTATTTTCAAATGTGCGGGAAAACATGAAACGCCGTTTAGCGTTTTGCATCCGCCAACGCGGTGGTCTCATTGAAAATAAGAAAATTTAAAATAGACAAATAAAAGACAAATAAAAGCAGTGATTAGTGATGACAGTTATAGCTAATAGTAACAAGAGAAGGGTGATATGATAAGTGTTTGATTAAGCACCTCCGCTGTAGGTATCACTTGCGCCGACCGCCGCTGCTCGGTTTCTTTGATTACACGGCGTCAAAGAATCGGCCCGATCACGAGTAGGTACAAAACGCGTTGCGCTGTTGCCAGCGCGTGAAGCGATTGCCGCTCCGAGTTAACGTAAGCCAGCTAGGTGAGTAATTTCATGAATGTTTTTTTGCAAGGGTGATCCCAATTTTAGTTACTTTTTTATCATTTAGTTTGTTTGAAAAAGGAAAATGAGTAATGATGGGCCCACCTCTCAATAGGAATAAGACACTCATAAATGAATAGGTATGTTTATGCAGAATAAAACTTATTATTACGACTAAGGTCAAAATTCAGTACTTTCGGAGTTATACTACTTATTATACTGCCATAAAAGTGATCGTAGTTTACGTCGTCGTACGGGAATGTCTTTCAAACGAGTATGTTTCCCAACACCTAGGCATGGACCATACTTCAATAAATGATTTAATACAGAGAAACCTATAGCTTCCAAGAGGAATATTCGGTAATGAACAAAATACAAAGGCTATCCTAATATATGACGGAACATATATCTACATACAGAAGAGTTCTAACTTCCTCTTCCAAAGGCAATGATATAGTTTGCACAAATTCAGAAATCTTTTAAAGTCATTCATCATTGTCAGCACAGATGGATACATTTTGGATGTTTGGGGACCGTATGCAGCAACTGAATCGGACGGAATTATGAGCAATGCCGTCAAAAAAGTGTATCATCCGTTACATTGGTTTTTAGAAGAGAATGATGTCTTCATATTGGACAGAGGCTTTCGGGACTGTATAGGGGACCTACAATCATGTGGTTATGAAACGCATATGCCACCATCCAAAGATCTACGGGCAACTCAACTAACCACCATCCAAGCTAATAAATCGCGGTTGGTGACTATATGCCGTTGGGTGGTAGAAGTTGTCAATGGTCGCTTCAAGCGTGATTTTAAGCTTCTGCGCCAAAGTTATTTTAATAAAACCGTACACAATATGATTGATGATGCCAATGTTTTTCTGTATTTGATAAACCAAAGTCTCGAAGTCGACAACCTTTTATATAGGTAACTACGTGGAAGGGAATAATTTGAACAGACGCTGAGTCAATTTTGAACGAATGGATGCAAATCTACAAGTTCGGGATTTTCCCCAATTAACAGAAGACGACATCATGTTTCTTGCTTTGGGTTCCTACCACGTGAAGTTAGCAAAGTCATATTACAGTGAACATCTTCGAGACGGTTTATACGTTATAGAAATATACAGACAAAACGATTTACATGATTTAATAGAATATAATATATCAGCAGAGAATGTGTGGAATACGTGGTAGGATACAGTCACGCCACGTAAGAGCAAGAATATACTATTGCTATATATTAATTGATCGAAACCAAGTTGGAAGAAACGCGATATCACAATATTATTGCTCTTGCTTGACCGGACTACGAACTGTAGCAAGTTGCGCTCACACTATTTCTTTGATTTGGTACCTAGGAGTTGGGAGACATCAACCATTCGTGGCCCCCGCGGGTTTTTTAAATGATGTAATTGTCGTTGATGTCCAAGACGAATAATAAATCTCTTTTGTTTTAAAGTGTACTTATTATTACTATTTTACCTTATAAGTATCCATAAAGAATATGTGGAATATGTATATGGACTGACGACTTTAAGACGTCGTATCTCCGAAAGTACTGACTTTTGATCATAGTTATATTAGTAACTAATGTTCCACTTAAAAAGCCCTATCCAACGGTATATCAGATGTTACTATTGAAGGGTGGGCCCAGACTCCATACATTCATTTTCCATTGTCCTTTTTTTTAATTTACGAGTTATTTTAACCTATTAAAATTAATATGATTAAAGGGCACTAGCCCTACACGTGTGTTAAATTAATGTCACCATTTTAGCGCCATGCTGTATAGAAAAGGCAATGTTAAAATTTTGAATGACTTCAAATAGGGAACACAACTATCAGTCGTCTTCAAGCCGCATATAGACCTGATGCATCGCTTTTGCAACCTAAACACCATTTCTCTATCAGTAATTCAGTAGACTGCCCCCAGAATATAATGCCATACCGCAAAAAAAAATGAAAGACAAGATGGAATGTACTATCGTTTGACTGCCAAAACAATCAGGTTAGGTTCTCCCTAAAATACCAGATCAAATTACATATTATTGTAGACAACTCCATATTTTTAATTTTGCCTTCGGGGGACGAATCGGCAGATGTGGAGCATGTATCGGTGAAAACCAAGCCAAAGGAGAACAATAAGCGCAAGCCTTCTCCAACGAGCAACTCCCAACCGGCTACGAGTAACAAAACTAAGCCGACCAATCACCCAATCACTCCTGTCACCAAGTCAACGGCTCGCGAGTTGTTCGGGAGCGACAGTGACGACGACGTCATTACGTGGAAACTGGCGAACGAATTTTCACGAAAAATGAACGAGCAAAAACGAGGTGAGTTCTACATAGAACTTAAAGTATATAAATGTGATGTAAAAGAGCGGGTCCAACCAGTAAATAGGTGGCGGCACTCAGTAATCACGAAAAAAAACAAATGTGATGAGGATTTAGAGTCCTAGCGTCGCCTAAGCGTCTACATAACAAGCACCAAGAAGGAATTAAAAAAATGTGTTCCTACTTTTATAAGCTCTTATCAATAATCTTACCAATATTAGTTTAAATCCTAACCTCCTTCGCAATGCGTTCATCCATGCCATGTCTAGGAAAAAGACAGTAACCGGCCAAGGAGTGAAGATTTCAAAAAATGAAAATTTGAAGACGAAATGGCCTTTTTGTTACCATTTATGGCAAATAGAAACACCGTTGCAGCACCAGTTGGAGAATTCTCGCATGAAATTACTGCGGGCTTACTCTTCAAACTAATTCTAATCCAATACCAATTACCAATACGATTCCAATGTCAATTTTGCAGTCACGTGATTCGGTAATCTTGAAAAAAATATTGTCAACATTGGATTGAAATTGGGATTGCCCCGCGATTATTTTGTTACGATTGAAGTTAGCTATGTTACGGGCCGCAATAGTGTTGTTCAACTCATTACGATAAACTGGTAATAGGGCTTTAAAATGCGATAAAAAAAGTTAAAATAAATATGATGTAAGTAGTGGCTTAATTGATTAATTGTAACGAATTAAATACATTTGTGCGTAAGAAAATGATTTAAATCATAAAGTTAACCATGACTTTGGCTTCACGCGGTAGGATCGTTGCCTACACTACTAAAAAAAAAACGCGTAAACGTTCTCCAATTTCAAAATTTAAGTAAAAGTGCTTTTAAAAGTGTATTCGAAATGCAAGCTTGTTTATAACATTCACTTCGAGATATAGTTCGTAATTGCTGTCCGTTAAGTAAAAAGTTGTGAAAGTTTTATACAAGTGGAAACTGGCAAGTAAACAATCATAATAACTTTATTGTTTGAAGTAATATTTATTAAGTTTTTTAATTAACTAGTGAAATATTTTTGTTTTGTCATTTTAGTTACAATGACAAATCGTCCCAGTTACGCTCAATTAGAAGCTTTGGTGGAATTCTTGGAGCAAAACCCAGGCATTGCTAAAGGTGTGCTTCGGATCGCTTTAGCCCAATTAGAAACGGAGAGGAAATGGGCAAATTTAGCAACCACTTTAAATTCTATAGGAGGAGCAAATAAAGATGGTCGTGGCTGGGCTAAGGTACCTATTTTAAATCATGAAGTGCTTAGGTACTTATTAAGAATTATACATATGCAGCAATTTCATTAAAATTATGCATGTTTGTAGTATTGGTCTGAGAAGAAATGTGGTCTGAAGAGGATGTGCGCAGGACTCTCAGCTTCAATGAGGCGCACTGGTGGTGGGACAGCAGACAACATGCCAGCATTGTCTGCCTTAGAAACTAGAATGGTGGCGGTGATGGGTGGACTTGCAATTAATCCATTTCCTCAATCAGTAATATATTGTAATATTTACAATTTTATCATGAAAAACATTTTATTTACCTATGTAATAATAATCATTTCATTGTTTCAGACTAGACCTACCGAGCCAGAAGTTGATGTAAAGGATAATATTGTACCAGACAGTATTGTAGTACAATAACAAGACACTGAAATGGATTATTTTCGTAATATTTCCCCTATTCCTGGCACGTCACGAGATGACGCAATACCAGCATCATCCACAAGTAAGTCTTTATCCGAATTTGTTTAGGAATGATTAAACAATAAGCCGTCCATTAGTCATACCACCCAACAACATAAGTGTGTAATATTGAAGTGTTTGGGGACTTATCACACTTGGGCTATGGCAAAAAAAAAACTGCAGTATTATTTATTGACTTGTTTTTTGTAATAACTCAGATGTTTGAAAATTGTGGAGTCAAGTGCCGATTTTAACTTTTTTTTTATATTTCAGTTCCTGCGCCTCCCACGCCACATCAGAGGACCACTCCACGTCCCCGCCGGCGCCGCTTTTCGATTCCGAGACCGTTGGATGCAAATATGGATCAGTTCACAAAAATCGAAGCGCGGCGGGTTGAAGCGGAATTAAAAATAGCGCGAGCATTTGCTCAATTGGCCGAACACATTGGCAATACGATTAATGTCAACGTTTTATTTATTGCTAATGTTTTCAGGTATGGATTAAATGCGTGTGTTGAGCTTTAAATATTTTTTTTTTTTTGTTTTTATTATCTGATTTGATTTTATATTATTAATTTGTGTTATAGTTTTATTACTAAATAAATTAAAGTACATTTAAGTTAAAAAAAAAACGATTTATTCAGTTCTCCATTTTTCAAGAAATAATACAGGGTGTCATCAACCAAGCATTATGTACATCAAACTAAATAACTTTACCAAACTCCTACTGGCCCACAACTGCTGGACTAAAACATTTCGCTTTTCGATGCCTTGCCTTTAGTTCTTTTTTATGTGCAGGACACAACACGCATTAATTATTTTGGCTGCTACATCAGAGCGCTAATTCACGTAATTTTAAGACGCGCCGATTAAGTTTTAGTGCAGTTGCAGTTCAGTTCAAGTTTGAGTGATAAACGGTATTCTTGTAATCTTTGAACTGCTCGTAAGCTGCGCGTTAACTGCACGTCAACTGTACGACAGCCAAACTCTACCAAACTTATTTATGGTGTGGCCATATGAGAGAAAAATTATTACTCACTAAATAATCGAATAGAATCGATTACATTTCAATGAATATGACGTTATTATAATATTAAAATAATACCCCAGTACAGATTTTAGTGCTTTTTCTGACTACACATATTTTGCTAAAATTTGGCTGAATGATGGTCAATCATTGCCCCATAAAACCAAACCTGTCAAAATAACAGGAGACCCGCTAATGTTGAAATTCAAGACTCGGTGCAAACCACAGGTGCGAATAGAAAACTTTTAAAGATTTATACTTTGATGGTGAGCATGTATTATATTATAATAATAAATGATTATGAATAAAATGATATTTAAGGATGTAGTTAAATAAACGATGAAGTAGCAGTTTTCCTTTCATATAAGTTTCATACTGATTCTTCAGTAGGTATGACGTCACGGAAACGCGTTTCTTTGCGGCAAATGGAACTGCTGGTGGAATATTTGGAGGGCCACAGGGGCCTTGCCCGTGGCAGACTAAGGTCTAGAGAGGGGAGTGCCCTCTCATCACGCCTGTGGTCAGAGTGCGCCAACATATTAAATGCCGAGGCAGACGGGGATCAAAGAACTCCCAAAGAGTGGAGCAAGGTATGTTAGATTCTATCGATATTGTACCCTTGTGTATCGGTACATTACACTTAGGTAATTAACAAGATTTGTAATATTTTTAGTGGTATACCGACTATACGTGCCGCTTACTGAACCGTATCAAGCAGATTCGGCATAATCAAAGGGGTACAGGTGGAGGGCCAGGCGTACCCACTTCTTTATCCCCTTTGGATGAAAGAATCGCCACTCTGCTTGATGCCGGCACTGAAGCCGTGGGGAGGAGTGGCACGCCCCAAAATGAGGTGCAAATAAATCCCTTGTCGGTAAGTTACGGAACACCTTTCTTATCTTTATTGCTTTTATGCTGTCATAGTGAGTGTTTTCTTCTTTTTGCTTTGCTAGCCTGCACCCCACGCAGTTTCTCCGTTGCCTGCACTTCCCAATTCTCCGTTACCCGCACTGCCCGATTATCCAACGCTTGCAATTCCTAGTACATCTTTCGCATTACCTTCAGATGATATAGAACATGCACCGACACCCAACAATAGTGTTAATATGCAAGTTTCAATTTATGTCAAGTGCTATTAACATTCTAGCTGTGCTAAGCAGTTAATATTCATAATATATGTTATTTACCAATTTTTTCAGAAATGAAGATAGTATTATTATTAATGTTACACCCGCAACAACACAAGACATCACACATTTTACTGAAAGGTAATTATAGTAACTTTATCATATTTAGGAAATAAATAACAGTCTGAAAACCATAACATAATATTTTTATTTTGTTTAAGTGAGCAAGAGGCTGCGACTAGACAGCATCGCAGCAACAATACACGTCGCCGTCGTAGACAATGTACACATTTTCATTTTATTATTATAATACATAATCCACTATAATGTAATGGAAAATTAAAATTAAATCTGTAGGTATTTTTTTAACCTAACTGATTTTTGCTACGTGCGAAGCGGTGCCTAAAGGTACATGAATTGTATGTCATCTTGATCGCTGTGTAAGGGACTATAGCTGGTGTGAGCACTAGCCTAACAGTTCCATTAAGTTTCGAAAAAACGTACCGTTAGTGTTTTCTCAGATACAAAAAAATCATAAATCTTTTTTTTCTCACGCGTAGTGTGACTTGTACCATCCATACGTTAATAATATGTAAAGGGAGGTATACCAGAGCCATTACAATTTCTTTTTTTTAATTGTTTACTTGTAAGTTTCTATGAGTATGGAGCTCGATTTCCAGACCACTGTGCGGCGGAGCGCAGGCAGCTTCTTCTTTGTGTCTCGCTCGAAGTACGAAACGGAGCAGTTGTGTACCTACTTGTGCAAGGAACGTTTGTTAAAAAATGACGGAGGAAGGCGGCGGCGAGTTGTGTGTGCTGTGTAAAAAACCAATAATAGTGGGGTTTGTAAAAGTGACGCAAAAGGGCCTTGAAAAGATTCGACAATCAAGCAGAAAAAGAGATGATGGACTTTTCCCGCAACTTATGAAAGCGTCAAACCTTACAGTACACGTGAAATGTCGAAAATCATATATAAATGATGCCATGATCAAGGCGTTTAGAAGGAAGAAGACATTATTCATGAACGCCACAACGTCAGAACCACCGGCAGTGAACGTACCGCACACTATGGGCCAGAACCGTGCGTACCGTCTCAAAAATAGGTTTTCATAATGTTCGATATTGAATATTTCGTTAATGCACACGTCCAACTAAATGTCCAATATATATTATGTAGTAGTTTAAATTCATTCTTTCTAATTTTTTACTATTAGACTAAGGGGCCGTCTCCACGAGCGAGAGAATCGCGGCGATATTACGTATTTGTATGCGATAATATCGCCGCGATTCTCTCGCTCGTGGAGTGTGTAGTGTGACAAATGTGTAAGTGTGAATATGGTTAGAATCGTTAGGAAGTACTCTAATTAAAAGTAATTTAAATGAAGCTTTTTGTGAAAACTGGAAAGGCATGGAATTTTTATTTCGGGGCCTAATATTTTAACCTTATTAGAAACTTCAAATAGACTTTTGACAGTTAGCAGTGCCTACCCATGACGTAATTTTGGTAGTGTTACATAGAGCATCTTATACAAAGTCAGGGCAAAAAAAAGGCTTGACTTTAGTTTGGTAGAGCAGGATATGGGGATTAAAAAGGGCCAAATCTGATAGGGCTTGGGTCCCCGATTATAACGCTACCACTCTTTTTACGAGGTAATGCATATTTTTCGAGAAATTTATAAAATAAGTTTCTAACCTCAAATCCGATAAAAGGTAGATTGGAACGTTAAAATGGGTCATTGACAACCAAAGCTGTCACAATATATTGCCTTGTGGTGTAAAATATCGTGCTACATCGGTAAAACGAAACGTAAAAAAAAGACGCCATTTGTGTCTGTGTCACTGTCATTCATTCCGTTTCTTCTCGAGTTTCGTGAATGTGCTTTCTGTGTTTTGTGGCTTTTTTCGACGACCTTGGCTTCTCTCCTGGACTTGTATTGTTTGCCTTTACGATAGACATGTGTAAGTAATGCGAGTGATGCATCACGCGTAATATCACCCGAGCGCGTACTGTAACATGACACATTACTCGACTAAAATAAGCATCACACCATTACACTAAACATCACGCGAGCGGTAGCAGCGCAGTAGCTCGCGACATGACTCGCAGACTCGCTCGAACCGAACCCTCCCGATTACTCCCGAACGCATCGCATCGGCAATGTTCGGTTTATATCGGAAGTCCGGAACTAGGCGAGTGCGATTTCGTATTTCGCCCGATCAGGTGACTTAGTATGTTGTTTAGAACTCTATCCTTCTTACTTAAGGGTTTATATTTCCTAAATTTCTTTGACACCACCACCGGTCGTAGGTAAATACTCAACTGTCCTTGTAATTCGAATTGCAATTCAAACATTGCGATGTTTTTTAGTTTATTTACTTTCATAGATACTTTTAATCCTACGCCTAAGAATATTTGCCAGTCCTAAGCCTGGAAACCCGTTACTTGTTTTAGGGTATGAGTATGAAGGAAAATCAACTTTGTATAATTTGTAAATTTAAATCATAGTGAGTAAATCACACTATTGCTAATTTTATTTATTTCATGTAATTATAAATCATCATTATGACACGCGGACAACATCGTATCGCTCGCTGCTATGTTACTATACTATTTCAATAACCTGTCCTATTACACTAGAACATTGCATTACAGTAGAACGCGCGATGGTGTGCTATCGAATGACGCTACATCATAACATCACGCGTGATGTTTGAAGTGATGGTGTAATGTAATATTACTCGGCACGAAATGTAATGACATATAACATCACTTCGTGGTGCACTGTTTTGCACATGTCTACTTTACGATTGACCCACGCTTCTACTCTGGACACCGATTTTCTGCCTACTCGACCGACCCTTGCGCGATATATCCCGGACGTTGAAATACTGCGATCGACGTGTACGATGGAGGAATTGCAGCCATCATCGAGTCGCTCTGCGGTTGAGGATGAGCCTCAACCGTCGACGAGTCGCTCTGCGGTTGAGGGTGAGCCTCAACCATCGACGAGTCGCTGTGCGGATGAATTCCAGTCATCAAGCAGTTCTTCGGAGGACGAAACACCCGCAAAGCGTCACCTTTCTGCGAAGGACGCCCGCGGAATGTGGAATCTAGTAAAAATTTATCGCCTATTGGGCACGCGCGAGCAAGCTATTTCATTTGCAGAAGAAAGGGGCATGATACGCCGTGAAAAAATGTGCAACTATCATAAAAAACCAATGACCATCGATTTTACCACAAACAAAACGGTGGGCTCATTTGCATGTTATAGAGGGGCATGCAGATCTAAACCAAAAATAAGCCGAGGCAAAGGAACGTGGTTTGACAATATCAAGATATCGATGCCCCATGTGTTTTATCTAATGTATGCCTTCGCTCGAAAATTTAGTTATAATACAACAATGATTGAAGATTTTTCAGAAGGAGAACACTGCCTCTCTACAGCAACAATAAGTGACTGGTTCAATTATTGTAGAGAGGCAGTTGTTTCATTCCAAAAACATAAACAAGAAATAATTGGAATGGTTGGAGGTCCAGGAAAAATTGTTCAAATAGACGAAAGCAAGTTTGGCAAAAGAAAATATAACAAAGGACGTCGTATAGATGGACACTGGGTCCTTGGAATGATCGAGGATGAGAGTGAGGATCTTCGATTAGAAGTCTGCCCAGGCAATGTCCGGACTGCAGAAATTTTGGTGCCCTTGATAAAGAAACATGTGGCTGAGGGCACCACCATACATACAGATTTTTGGCGTGCTTATAATTGTCTGGGGGACCATGGGTTTATACACCGAAAAGTAAATCACAGCAACCTAGGTAACAAATTTGTAGCTGAGGATGGTACCCATACCCAGAGGATAGAATCACAGTGGCGAATAGTTAAACGGTTTTTTTATAAAGAAAACTATAATAATAGAGTGAACATTAACGATATAATTTATGAATATTTGTGGAGAAGAGATGTGGAAAGGAATAATAAAGATCCTTTTGATGAATTAATCGATGTCATCAAATATAATTTTAATAAATAGATTTTAAATTAATGTATTGTATTTTATTTGGTTTTATATCATCTTAGATATCCTGTTTAGAAGAAAGTTAGTAATTCCACTGATCATATGCGAGTACAAAAGGTTATTACTGTTACGAGGATAACTTAAGATGCGAGAGCGAGCGAAGCGAGCTCAAGACATGGGGGCACCCCGACTCGGATAGATTTAGGTTAGAAGGAGGTGGCGGGGTCTGTGTTCGCTCGCTTCGCTCGCTCACTACGACCCCGCCACCTCTACATAGACCCCCGTCATCTCTAGATCTACTGTATGTATGCCCCTGTCATTTACTTTTTCCCAAAAAATAATTACAAAAACAGATACGAATTTTCGAAAACCTACAAAATGCCCCATTTTTACTGTCATATTCAGATGACTACCAGACAAATATGAAAAGTTTTTACGTTAAGATAAAATAATAGAAACATAGATCTACTCCTCCTCTAAATTTCGACACCAAACATAATTGAATCGGCGCAGGTTTGGCGGAGAAAACAGGGGAATACAAAGCATCGATCTTGTCAAGATTTTGTAGTGAAAATCGATCTGAGCTGCAGTTGTCCCTATCGCACATTACGGGGAAAGATCAAGAGTGAGGGGGGGTCAGACTAATACGTATACAAATAGGCAAATAATATTATATTATGGAAGTGACAACTGTCGATTTTTTTATCGATAATGTAGTGATTTCCATCATTATCGATATTACTTGTATAGAGTTTGGTATCTGTATGCCGTTCCCACGGGAAAATGCTTTGAACCCGGGCCGGGCGAAAAGTAGTGTTATCATGCTTTTTTGTATTTTTATATGAAACTAGAATTATAAATAAGACGCAATTTGACATTGACCGTTCATTCATTCATACAGCCCAAATAATATAGTTTTAAATTGTTTGACTAAGGCAAAAAAATATTCAGTATTTATTTTACAGAATTGAAGTTTTTAATTTTATTCTCCAAAAACAAAAATAATCAATCAGAACACAAAAGAAGAATGGCTATTACATAAAACAAAGTCGTGTTTGTTTGTTCGAACACTTATAACTCGAGAACGGCTGGACCGATTTTCAAGGTTTTTGATTTGTTGTATTTGTCTCTGTCCAGAATAGGAAAATAACAAAAAAAAATCTTAAGGGAAAATAGGTAGGGGTAGGGGTAGGGTAGGAGTAGAGTAGGGTAGGGGTAGGGGTAGTGGTAGGGTAAGGGTACGGATCGAGCACTCGAGCAGGGGTAGGGAATCACGTGAACGAAGTCGCGACCGGCAGCTAGTTTTAAATAAAACAAAATAATATGGATCAATTAATAATTGAATATTTATTCTGTGTATTTATTCTGTTGTCATTTCCACCCTTTCTCTTATATTTCGTGGTATGCGACCGACAATTACTCAAAATCTGATACACAAGCCAAGTCAGTTCAGTAAAGCATAGAATCAAGTCCGTAAACAATAAAAAACGTCTAACACAATATTTTGATCGAGTAAGTAGCTCGTAAATGCCAAACACTGCAAACGCCGACCGATGCCGATAGCAAATGCAACTGAAAGACCGCAGAACGAAAAGCGACCGGCGCGCGGCGCGGGAGTGGTACGCACGCACACAAACACAGACTACTCACACGCACATTGATAGCGCGGTCGCTTGGGCGCAACGCGACGGCAATAGTTTGTACAAATACCTATTTCTCATTTTTGTCGCAGACCGACTACGCTCTTAACAGCAACAGGAGCAGGATACGTCTTTCGCGGTCCATAATAAGACAAAACTGTAATTTTGGTACCATGCCGTGGTGCGGCACGGCGCCGCGCCATTCGCCGGCGGCGGTGCCGTACCGTTGCACGGCAAACGGCGCCGCACCGTAGACATGGGTCCACGCCCTATGGTTATGTAACTCTTCAAAACTGTCTGGTGTCATTCTGAAGTAAGAATAAAAACGGTCTTCATGTGACTATAACTCTTTACATATTTAATCTATTTTCTCCCAACTTCTTTCTTTTTTTATTGATATCATGCACCCAGATATGCCTTTTTAAAGTTGTTGACCACAGTAAGATTAGACCCTCCTCTGACTCCGAAAGCGACGACATTTTTTGTTCGATTGTTATTTCTCAACTGTTCTGGTTTTAGGTTTCTCTAATAGTTCCGCGTAAGTGAAGTACCGGTGCACAGCGAAAGTCGCGCAGCGGTTTCGCATAGCGTCGTTACTTCTCGAGCAAGCAACATCTAAATTAGAGTTTGCAACTACTTCTTAACATTTCGAAACTGATTTTATTTTACAGTGTTAATGTTATAAATTAATAATAAAATGAGTGAAATCAAATAAATAGTGCAATAGTGAATAATTGATATTCGGATCAAGAAGTGCAGGTAGGCGACGACTTAATGTCTTCATCGAGCCATAAACGCCGGCTAGAGTGCGCGCAAGATAAGTCTGCGCGCGGCCAAAATCGGAACTAATCGTTGGCCGCCATCTTGTCGTTTATGTCAGGTGTCAAGAGAGTGTGCTGTATTCCGTGTTTTTATTCGTTTTCAAAGTTGTTAATAGCTATCATTATGCCGAAGGTTATTAAAAGTGCCGGTAGGGATATTATCTTGAAGGTCAAACGTGCTTGTGAAGAAGAACGCGACAATAACGGGCCTACGGTACCGTTTTCCAAGGTTAGAGCCCGCGTTGCTTATTTGACAGGTAAGTTTTAGGGATACCATTAAAACAAAATTTTCCTACACATTGGTACCAGACCGGCGGAACGAACCGGATCGGCATTACGATCGATTACGATTAATTATTGTTATTTGGTTTTAGGCGTTTCCGAACGTACCATCACCCAAATAACTCAAGAGGGTAATGTAGCAGCAGCTTCATCTTCAAAGATTGTGACGCCAGGGAAAAGTAGGAACCGGAAGAAAAAAATTGACGAATTAGACGATTTCGATATGTGCGCTTAAGGCATAAAATTCAATCATTTTACGTCGTGAAGAAGGAGATTCCTACCATAAATAAACTTTGGTTGGAATTGAAAGCAGACATTGATTTTAAATATAGCAGAACATCTTTGAGGAGTATTTTAAAGACTTTGGGCTACAAATACAAAAAATGCCAGTCTAAACGAAAAGTTTTAATAGAACGCAGCGATATTGCAGCTTGGAGAGCAAAATATATTTTGAGGCTACGCAAGAATCGTCAGGAAGAAAATCGACCTGTCATTTATCTTGATGAAACATATATTCATGCTTCATACCACCTCCAAAAATGTTGGCAATCAGAGAAAGAGCCTGGTATTCTTGCTTCTGATAGCGTCGGCGCAAGATGGATTATAGCTCATGCTGGAGGTAAAACTGGGTTTGTTGAAAACGGACTGCTAATGTTCAAGTCTAAATCAAAATCGAGTGACTATCACGATGATATGAACTCTGCAAACTTCATGCGATGGATGAAAGAAAAAATTGTGCCGAATCTACAACCGAATTGCATTGTAGTGATGGATAATGCGTCATACCACTGCACACAAATAAACAAGGCCCCTACAATGGGCAATAGAAAAGCAGAGCTCCAAGAGTGGCTTACGAAAAATGATGTTGAAGTCGATGATTATTGGACAAAAGCACAATTATACGAATTAATCAAAAGGCACAAAGGTGATCCACAGTATGAAATTGAACAAATGTTAAATGAACATGGACATGAGGTTCTGCGATTACCACCGTACCACTGCGATTTAAATCCCATTGAAAAGATTTGGGCAATTGTGAAGAGGCGTATTGCAGAAAAAAATGTCAATCAAGCTCCTAACGAAATAGCTTTAATTACTGAGGCAGCATTCAGAACAGTAACGACAGAAGAATGGCTTAACGTATGTCTACATGTAGAAAAAATAGAAGACAAATATTTCGAGTCGGACAGGCTCCTGGATACAGAAATGGACAAATTTATAATTAATGTTACTGGCGACACTTCTGACTCTTCTGATGAAGACTCTAGCATGGACTCCGATGAAGATTTTCGAATGGAAGGTATTAACCCACTGCAGGACCATACTTATACCAAATTTAAAAGTACTACAAGGAATTCAATAAAAGATTTACAATAATCCCATGATTTTTTTTTATGCTAGTGGAAATAACTTATACCTAACTAGTAAAATTGAATTACTTTATATTTTGAGTAATAAAAATTCAGTGTTGATTGACAAAGGAAAAAAAAATTGTTAGGCTGGCAACATTAAACACGCCACCAGTCGCGCGCAGACTTATCTTGCGCGCACTCTACCAAGGAGATTCGGATCAAGAAGTGCAGGTAGGCGACTTTTTCTTCTGGCCTTCCGATAGTTAGTATCTTGTTTAGTAATATCTCCGATAATCAATGATAACAAATCATAAAACTGAACTCTTGTAACACGATAATATATCTGAAAATGTTCATCATCTAACTCATAAAATAAAGTTCTAAACTCTCCACTTGTGTGCCGAGATTGAATGTGTTGACATATCCAAGATCTGGAACGTCTTTTTCTTAAATAATAATAAGTCCGTATTAATCTTCATTTTCTATGAGTAACGTATTCATCATCGGAACTTTCTTCATCGATTATATTCATGGCGAGCGATGTCCGTCTAAAGCCGAACGTCCACCGCCAGCTAAAATAAGTTAGTTTAGTTTAGCTCGCATAGTTGAGCCAGTTTTTCATACATGTGCGTCCACCGCAAACTATGCCAACTAAGCTAACTAAAATATCCCAAATAAGTCAAACTAACTTATTTGTGTAGGCCGATACGAAGCTACGCGAACTAAGCTAAGCCTCTCTCACCCCCTTGCGTTACCCCTCTGGCGCCTTTCGCTAGTGTTGTTTTGTAGTGTGTGATCGTGCGCAGGCAGTGAAACACGTATTTGCAGCATGGAGGTGTTAATTGAATACGTCAAGCAATATCCTATATTGTATAACCCGGAGGCAAAAGATTACCGTGATGCAAATAAAAAAGATGCTATATGGAAAACTATAGTGGATGAAATGAAAAACCCGGAAATAAAAGATGGTAAGTTTAATTTATATTTTCATTGTTAAAATAATTACAGAATGATTCTCTGACACGGAATGCTTCCCTAGTTGCTCGTAAGTTATCGTATAAATGTCCCACCGATTGAAGTTGGTCATCTACAGCACTCGTGACATCAAAAGCTAAGATTGTTTGCTTGGTTATAAGATAATTGTGTAGCACACAAGTAGCTTTTGTAATCGTATCAACTGATTCTAATTTGCACTCCAAAGGCCGACGAAATACTCGAAATCGCATTGATAATATACCAAATGCATTTTCTACCACATTTCGTGCTCTGCTGAGACGGTAATTAAAGTGCCTTTTTTCTCTACTATCACGACATGCACTTTGTGGGTATGGTCTCATAAAATGTTTTTGTAAGGGAAATGCCTGGTCTCCTATAAATACGTAAGGTATTGGAGTACCACCTTCTAGTAAAGGCTGATCACTAGGCAAATTTAGTTGGTTATTTTTTAACTTTTGTCCAAATTCACTGTCAGCAAAAATACCACCATCGCTAAATCTGCCCATGGAGCCAACATCATAATTATAAACTTCTTGTTCGCATCAACAACTGCGAGTAATACTATGGAATGAAAATGTTTGTAATTAAAAAATTGGGAACCTGCATTAGGTGGGCATTTTATTGAGATGTGTTTGCCGTCGACTGCGCCAAGGCAATGTGGGAATTGCCATTTATTCATAAAATTTTCGGCAATTTCTTTCCATTCTGTTTCTATTGGCACACTCATATACATTTGTTGCAAATTATTCCAAATTGCGTGGCAGACGTTTTCTACTATTCTAGAAACAGTTCTGTCGCCTACTCTATAATTATAACCAATTGTTTTGTAGGAGTCCCCTGTTGCCAAAAACCTGCAAAAGATGATATTTTTATTATTGTTCCAGTTAAAACGGCTAAAAATGAATGGAAAAAATTACGAGATGGGCATCGAGAATCATTAAAAAGAATGAAAAGCTTTACAAGTGGCCAAGCTGCACCGTTAATAAACGTTTGGAAATATGCCAGTCTACTTGAATTTTTATTGCCTTATATGAAAAACCGCACAAGGAGTGGTAATATAAATGTAACCCAGAATAATACTACAAACACTTCAGTCGAAGCTGGTAACGCAAATGAAAGTCAGGATACGACTACTACGACAATGGGAGATCAAAATACCGCGACGCTGGAGGATTCTGAATATGTTTCTAACACTGAATCCATACCATCTACATCTCGCGACAGCTTACCCTCTGAACAAAGACAAAGAAAGAGAAAGACTAACGATGAATCTTTAACTGATTTACTGAAAGAAATTGATAATGATTATGAAAAGTGTCGTCGTGAGCAAAAGGAGAAAGAGAGAGTTGAAAAAGACACAAGAAAACATCCTATAAAACTTTTTTTTGAAAGTATGAGCGAAACAGCAGTCAAATTTCCTGATGGGTTGCAAAGAGACGTTAAAAAGAAAGTCTTTAATATAATAATGGAAGCGGAAGAGAAGTATGAGACTTACTTATATGAAAGTCAGTACAACTATGGGTACTCGACATCGTCTGCTCAATCTACTCCACGTTCCCTTGACCCATTGTAGTCATTGTAGCCTTTAATTTAACATAATTAAAATATTTTTTGTGTACAACCTACGTTTCGATGAATATACCTCATTATGTTACTTAAACTGTTTTATTTTTAATGTTGATGCACTTACCTCAAACAAATAGCTAATCTTTCTTCTGGTGACACAGCTTTTCGATAATTAGTATCAATCTTAGTGATATCCTTGGCATTCATTGTTAATAACTCATTAAACTGTTCTCTGGATACACGATAGTACAACTTAAAATTTTCATCGTCTACTTCATTATAGAGAGTGTTAAATTCTCCGCTTGTTTTCCAATGTTGAATGTGCTTGCTTATCCAATATCTATGTTTGCGTTTTTTCTTTGTGTAATAAGCAATAATCAATCTTCTTTTCCTATGGCGAATGTAATCCTCCTCTGAACTCTCGTCATAACTCCTCTCTTGTTCATCCATCACGTCTGATTAACTCGACACTCCAGCACAAACTGATCATCACTAACGTAATTATAGCTTATTTTTCGGTGGACGAACAATTATTTCCTAGTTTAGCTTAGCTTAGTTCAGTGAGCTTAGTTCCTTATTATTTTAGCTGGCGGTGGACGTTCGGCTTTATTGAACGCAACACTGACTGAGCTTTGGCTTAGCTGTTGGTGTGCACGCTATTTATTTCTAGCTTAGCTTAGCCTAGCTTGCTTGGCATAGCTTAGTTTAGCCTTGGCATAGCTTAGTTTTCGGTCTGCAACCGGCTTAAAGCCGAACGTCCACCGCCGGCTAAACTAAGTTAGTTTATCTTAGCTCGCATAGTTGAGCCAGTTTTGCATGTTTTTTTGTTTTGTTTTTTGTTATACATGTGAGTCCACCGCAAACTATGCCAGCTAAACTACGTGAAATGCCCCAGCTAAGTGGAACTTACTTAGTTGTGCGGCCGATCCGTAACTAACTGAGCTAAACTAAGCGCCTCTCACCCCTTTGCCTGACCCCTCTGACGCCTATCGATATTGTTCGAACGTGTTTGTACAGTGAGCGTTCGTGCGCGGTTGGTAAAACACGTATTTAGCAGCATGGAGGTGTTTATTGAATATGCCAAGCAGTATCCTGTGTTGTATAATCCAGAGGATAAAGACTACCGTGACACAAATAAAAAAGACGGTTTATGGAAGAGGATAGTGGATGAAATGAAAAACCCGAACATATCAGACAGTAAGGTTAATTTATATTGTTATTGTTAAAATAATTACAAAAGGATTCTCTTACATGAAATACTTCTCTTGTTGCTCGTACATTGTCATATAGTTGTCGAACTGATCCGTCTTCAGCACTTCCTTCATCAAAAGCTGTTATTGTTTGATTAGTTGAAAGATAATTGTGTAGCACGCAAGCAGCTTTTGTTATTAAATCAACTGATTCTTCTTTACACTTCAATGGCCGACGAAATATCCAAAATCGCATTGACAAAATACCAAAGGCATTTTCTACCACATTTCGCGCTCTGCTGAGACGATAATTAAAGTTCCTTTTTTCTCTACTGTTACGACATGCGCTTTGTGGGTATGGTCTCATAAAATGTGAACGGTCCAACTAATATTGAAGAAATAAAAAAAGTTTTTGGCCTAATTTTATTCATGGGCTTGGTGAAATTATCCAGATTGGCACACTATTGGTCTAAAGACAAAATGATCGGGCATCCCTTTCCGAGAACAGTGATGTCCCGAAACCGATTTGAATTGGTTTTGAAAATGTTACATTTTTCTGATAAAGATGATGAAAACAGAAAAGACCGACTACATCGAGTACGTCAACTGGTGGACGATTTAAATGAGAACTTCATAAACAACTATACCCCTGGTGAAGATATTTGTATTGGCGAGAGCATGGTTCCATTCCGTGGCAGAATAATATTTAGGCAGTAGTAAACAAAAAATACACAAGTATGGAATAAAAGAGTTCAAACTATGCACGATACCTGGGTATACCTATAAGATTAGCATTTACGCGGGAAAAACGACGATACAAATACAACGCCCACAAACGTAGTCATGTCTTTATGCGAAGATTTGCTCAACAAAGGACACACATTGTATACCGATACTTGGTACACAAGTGTAGATTTGGCACGGAAACTATTAGACAAAGAAACTCATTTAGTAGGTACCATTCGAAAAAATAGAAGACAGCTTCCCAAACATGTTGTTACTGCTAAACTCAAAAAAGGCCAGTTTGCTGCAGCCGAAAGCACCGACGGAATAAGCATGATGAAATGGAAGGACAAGCGCGATGTGTATTTTCTGTCCACGAAGCATTCGGTAGGGTTCCATCATATAAATAAACGAGGAAATGTGGTATCAAAGCCAAAGATTGTTGTAGACTACAAAAAAGTCAAAGGTGCCGTTGATTTGGCTGATCAATTAGCTGCTTCCTCTACACCACTGCGAAAAACAATGAAGTGGTATAAAAAGCTCGCTATTAATTTATTGCTCAATACTACGTTGGTGAATGCTATGATTATACTCCATTATTTTTAGGTCGTTCTGGAGCCGAATACCATGAACTCGATCATCGAACTCGAAACGATTGGGACTATTTTTTTCAAAAAATAACAATAAAAAAAACACGAATGTATAAATTTAATGCTTTTTTTTTAAATAATGAGAACTCAAATGCATATGTGTGTGTGTAAAACGTATCCACGATCGGCAACACATGCGAACGATACCCATTGAAAAATTCATTCATCGATCGATTCTCATTATTTCACAAAAAAACATTAAATAAATTTATTCTTTCGTATTTTTTTTATTGTTATTTTTTGAAAAAAATAGTCCCAATCGTTTCGAGTTCGATGATCGAGTTCATGGTATTCGGCTCCAGAACGACCTAAAAATAATGGTGTATATAAAAAAGTTACAAATAAAAACATATCTGTAGTAGACTTCAGAAAAGAAGTAATACAAGAATTTTGCTCGAATCCTATGCCTGAGACGGAAGAGATTCGTGTAAAAAGACCAAAATGAGGGAAGCACAGACTAGTAAAGAAAGAAGGAAAGAGTAGTATTATTAGAAGAGGATGCTCTGAATGTTGGAATGCAAGGAAAAAGTAAAGATGCTAGGTAGAAACCAAGCGAAAAATAAAGTAAAAAAGGTAAACACTTTCTGTGACGACTGCCCAAATAAACCGTTTCTTTGTTTGGATTGTTTTAATAAAGTACATCGTTCTTTTTTAAATATTTCTTTATTATGATTATTATTTTGTTACTTTTAATTATTTCTAAAACTATGATTGTTATTTTGTTACTTTTAATTATTTTTAAATCTAAAATACTGTTTGATTTATGTTAATTTACCTAGTAAATATGATTAAAAATTTCGCATGATCTCATATTCAAGTTTAATTGTGATAATATTGTTCCTATTTCATAAGTTTAACATAATAAAACCGAGTTTGATTTCTACTCTCATGATTTTTTATTTCATCTATAAATCGGACACTAAATTTATCCATAAAATCGTAAAAATAAATCTATAATGCCTTAAACAATATTTTTTTAAGTTAATGCAAGAATAATATCAGCAAAACATACATAACTTTTAAACAAATATATATTTTTTGAGTGCTGATGCGATTACACTGTTTTAGGAGGCCACGCGGGTCACGTTGCGTACAATATCGTCTAGTATTGTTGACCGACAGCTCAGAAGAGATGTTTAAACATAGCTCTGACTGTCGGACACCATTGTCCCCCACGCACGGCCCGAACGGAACATACTAGTGTCGCCCAACATTGTCCGACATGGCCTGAATGGAAATTCATCATTTTATTCCGTGGCGTTGAACGTGTTACGCATTGTTTATACGTCTCTAAAGGACCCTTAGGTACTTCGCTCTAACCCGGACCACGTGATGCGACTTGAAGCGTTACCAAAGTTCGGCGATTCCTCGTTAGTCATTTTTATACGGAATTTTATTCAAATGACATCAAAGCATTCAAATTGCATTCAAATTCAACGCAACGCTTGAATGCATGTGTAGTAGGAGCAAAGCAGATAAAAACCCGGTTCAATGACAATATTGCGAGAAAAATGGAATTCTAAGTCCAGCAGCCTTACTCTTGATTTTAATTCCGATCGATCGACATTGGAATTGTGACATTTCGTACTCTTGAGTTCGACGCTAGCACCACATTGTTTTTAAATTGCGTGTCCATTTTGGGATGCTTGGAGTGATATGATATGATGCTCATTCATTGAGAAGAGATGTAGAAGAATGCAAGAACAAAATGATTAGTTTGCTTGCTTCACATCGAAGGGAAAAAGTAAAAGTAAAGAAGAGTCATAGTTCCGGAAAAGGTATGTTTTATTATAAATTTCTGTTGCTTTACATATTACATACTTTTACTTTTTAATTTAGTTTTTACTTAGGTATTATCACTTACTTGATATTAATACAATTATTACTTCTATTGTATGATCTTCCGTCCTTGTCTTTATTTAAAACTGTTGTGTTATTTATTGTAATTTATTTTACAGGTGGGGATGAAACGTACAAATGTACATGGTTTGCTTACGAGGCGCTGGCATTTTTAGGAGATCGAAATACTCCAAGGAAACGACTCAACACAGAGGTAACTGCATTGAACTATTTTCCTTCGACTTGATAAAAAAACTTAACAATACGTATTCTGCCAAGAAACTTTACCCTCGTTCATAAAATAGTCATTAAGACGATACCTCGTAATTAAACAAAAACTTTATGTTAATTTCATTCTATGAATACTTGCTTGAAGAATTCAATTTTTTTATATGTGTTTGTTGACTATATTACCTCCATTAATCCGAAGACAGAAACATAAAACAAGTAACTTTCCTCGAGAGAAAAAAAATCGGAACTTGCCTCTGAAAATAACATTTTATTCATTTTATGTCGTAGTTATGTACTTTCTGTCACATTAAAATAATGAAGAATGTAGATAATATCTTATTAAACATTAATCAGAAATCAGTTTTTATAGAAACATAAAATTGAATTTTTAATTAATTTTTATGTAGTGTGGCCGCTTACGTTATTTTTTTCGAGCAGGTTGCATGTTTCCTTTCTCTGTCTATTTACGTTGCTATCGTATAGTTCTATCACTCTCTATCTTTTTTTCTTTTTCGCAACGAGGTATCGTCTTAAGCCGCAATTATATTTAGCCCACGCCGCGTGACGCAACGCGTGGGTAAGCTATCGGTTACATACATTTAGTATTGGATTGATTACATTAGTCCCGTCCCGCGTGTCGCAGAGTCTGCTGACGCCACGCAGACCGAGCGATTTCGATCGGCGTGGGGTCGATGGTGGGGGTTGTGACGCGTCAGCTCAGTCGGGTCTAGTATAATAACGCGTGGGCACGCGCAGACAGCCGAGTGGCGACGTAGAACGTGGACGTGAAAAATGTCAGACGAATTAATTGAAGTCGTGAGAAAATATGACACTTTGTATAATCAAAAACACAAAGATTATAAAGACCAATTAAAAAGAAATTCGGCGTGGGAGGAAATATCTTTATAAATAAAACTACCAGGTTTGTAATTGTATTGTTTTTATTTTTTTAAGTAGGTATATCTAGATGTAGTAAGTAGGAATATGTATCTATCAAAAATGGATATCGATGTTCCCCGCGAATATCGTGCAAAAGTGATGCTATGTATGTATGTATGTAGTAATTTTTATTTATAGTACCTATATTGTTGATTGTGTGAAATGACTATTATATTTTTATGACGATTATTCGCGGGTAACGACGATATGAAAATTGTTGGTACTTAAGTATTTTTTTCGGAAACTTAGAAGTACATAGGTGTTTAGAGTAACTTGGGATTTAAGGATTTTGAGATAAGTAATTATATGAGTTGCCATGTCGTGACGGCAGAATAGAATACAGTTGTCACCACCCCTACTCTTCCCGCGGGTGTCGTAAGAGCCGACTGAGGGATAATAAATAAAACAGAGAATGGCCAGCAGCGCTCTCTGATAAATCTTAAATACTGCGATCTCCAAGCGTGGAGATTATGGCAAACCCCTCCACTTATGTGGAGGAGGCCCTTAGTCCTGCAGTGGACTGTTATGGGCTGTTATGATGATGATTATGATATAATGAATTATATGAGACAGACTCTAGTCTATTCTGCCTTGTCTGATCATATCCATTTGCTACGGTACTTGTCCTTCTGGAGAAACAAAGTACTCTTTAAATTTTTCTCGGGTTGGCTTTAGTATCTCGTGGCACGCGGAGGGGTTTAAAAGTGGTTAAATCTGATAGAGGGTGGGTCCCCGATTATAACGCTACACGCTTATTACAAGGCAATGGGTATTTTTCCAGAAATTTACAAAAATTGTTTCTAACTTCAAATTCGTAATGTTTACGTTATTAGGTGAAACGGAACGTTAAAATGGGCGATTGACAACCAAATGTTTATAGTATATTGTTTGTGGTGTTCAAAATAGAGAAAAGGAACGCAAAAAAAAACTGTCTCTGGTATTTACGTCAGGTGACATTTGTTTTGGTTTATTCATTCCGTTTCTCCTCGAGTTGCGTGAATGTTCTCCTTTGCTTCGTGGTGTGTTTTTGTGGATTTCTTCGACGACTTTGGCTTATCCTCTGGACTTTTGTTGATTGCCTTCACGACTGACCTACGCTTATACACTGGACACAGATTTCTCTGCCTAATTGACCGACTTGCGCGTGTATATCCCGGACACCGATTCTGCTTACTGAGCATGGCGAAGTTACAGCCATCTACGAGCCGTTCTGCGGCTGAGGTCGAACCTCAGCCATCTACGAGCCGTTCTGCGGCTGAGGACGAACCTCAGCCATCAACGAGCCGTTCTGCGGCAGAAGATGAACCACGGCCATCTACGAGCCGTTCAGAGGACGAACCACCTTCAAAGCGTCGATTACTTGTGGACGATGCGTGCGCAATGTGGAATTTAATAACAGTTTTCCAAAGACTGGGCACACGGGAGCAAGCTGTGGCATTTGCCGAGGAAAGAGGGATGCTACCAAAAGAAAAAATGTGCAACTATCATTAAAAAAAAATGGTGATTGAATACTCATCAAATAACACGGTGGGCTCTTTTGTTTGTAATAAAGGGCCATGCAGACGCAAATCAAGAGTAAGCCGAGGCATAGGCACTTGGTTTAATAACGTAAGAATTACAATGCCACAGGTATTTTACCTAATGTATGCCTATTCAAATAAATTCAGCTATGATCGCACAAAAAAAGAAGATTTCTCAGAAGGAGAACACTGCCTCTCTAGCGCAACAATAAATGATTGGTTTAACTACTGTAGAGAGGCAGTTGTCATTTACCAAAAACATAGACAAACACTTCTCGGGAAGATTGGAGGTCCTGGCAAAGTCGTTCAAATAGATGAGAGCAAGTTCGGGAAACGAAAATATAATAAAGGTACGACTACAAATATTAACAGTGACATGTATTCTTTTCAAGGCATAATTATGTAACCATACTAAATTTGATTTTTAAATTTCAGGTCGTCAAGTTGAAGGCCACTGGATTTAGGGGATGATCGAGGATGGGAGCGAGGATCTTCGCCTGGAAGTCTGCCCAGACAATGTCCGGTCTGCTGAAGTTCTGGTGCCCTTAATAAAAAAACATGTTGCTGAGGGCACTACAATACATACGGATTTCTGGCGGGCCTATGATTGTCTGGGTGACCATGGATACATCCACCTCAAGGTGAATCATAGCGATCGCGAGAATCCTTTTATTGCAGAGGATGGTACACACACTCAAAGGATAGAGTCGCAGTGGCGTGTTTTAAAACGTTTTTTTTTATAAAGATTTTTTTATAAAGAAGATTTCTGTGGAGAAGGGAAATAGATATGAAAAAAAGGGATCCTTTTGAGGAAATAATCAATGTTATTAATTATACATATAATAAATGAAAAATGTTTTTGTGTATTGTCGTTTCATTTTTATAACAACCTAGAAAGATGTGGAATCTATTACAGTGTTACTCCTCTTTAGTATGCAAGAGCGAGCGAAGCGAGCTCGGGACTTGGGGCACCTCGACTCGGACAGGCTAGGTTAGAAGGGTATGCTGGCTAGGTGGTTGAAAACCACCCAGAAGTAGGAGCCCCGCGAAGCGGGGCTCCGTCGACGACGCCTTTCCTAATATTGATTGGAAGCAAATTTAGACCCGTACGTGATTTTTCCCGACCAAAATAGGTGATAATAATGTTTTGAGGTTAGGTTACAAATATCTGTTTTTCTCAAAAACGGTGAGTTACCTTTTCACGGGAGTGGTACCGCGGGGGTAGGGGGACCCCCCCCTCCCCCCCTATCCGCGTGCCACGAGATACTACATTTTACCCTTTTTCTCTAACACCAATAGCGTCTTGACAATGATTTCTTCCAACAATTTCAAGATTAGACAGACCGTCTTAAGAACTTTGACTTTCATTAGAATTTAGATTATTTTCTCCAATTTCTTGTGAATTTTCGGTACGCAAATAGTTATGAAGGGCACACGCAGCTTGTACGATTTTGTCTGCCATATCCGGTTGTACTTGCACAGGTCCTTGAAAAACGCGAAACCTTGCTCTTAAAATTCCGAAAGCATTTTCTACAGTTCTTTTTCTAGCACGTGATAAACGGTAATTAAATACTTTATTTGAATCATTGTTTACAAGCTTTGTTTTACTGTAGGGCTTAAAGATACGTTTTTAAAGGAAATGCTGCATCAGCTTCAATAGTATACGGCATAGGTTCAGAACTTTGATGTATTGGAGTATTCTGTGGAACATTCAGTTGGTTCCGTTCGAACATTTTCCCTATCACGGAATTTTCGTATACACCTCCTTATCACTATTACGGCCATACGCCCCTACATCTATCATAACAAATTTATATTGAGCATCAACTAAAGCAAGCAATACGATTGAATGATCTTTTTTATAGTTGTAGGTTGATCCAGCATTTATTGGGCATATTATGTTTACGTGCTTGCCATCCAAAGCGCCAAGACAATTAGGAAAGTGCCAATATGTTTGGAAATCTTTTGCAATCTCTTTCCATCTCTCTTCTGAAGGTTGTGGCATTACAATGGGTGCTAGATTTTTCCAAATAGCTTCGCATACTTCCTTGACTATATTTCTCACTGTGGTAAAACCCATACGATAAAATGCCACTGAACGAAAGGAGTTACCAGTGGCCAAAAACCTGTGAACAAAAAAATAATAATTAAAAAACAAATATAGTAAAAAAAAAATATATAAAGTTAAATAACTAATATTAAAGTTAATATAATAATATATGTTAACAAATTGTCTACCAATATTTTAAGGGGTGATAGTGTTAAGAATTATGAGCAACTTTTCAAAGGAACATAGATCGCTAAAATCTTCTTGTACTAAGGCACTATGAACAACTAAATTTTAATTCCATATTTCGAACTACGTTTCGTGGGAAATAGTTGTTTAATACACTAACACTCAGCTCTTAAAGTTACGAGATTTTTGTTTGAGTTGAAACATGCAAAGATATTTGGGCTAAATTACGCAACGCGTAGTGCACTAAAACGACGAAAAGCTAAATCTGGGTAAGCGGCAACGCAAGGGACTCCATGGAAATACGAAGATCAAATGGGTTTTTTACGTCCATACATGGAAATGAGAAACACTAAAACTAATTTGATACCGCCATCATCTGCAGAGACCATCACATCGGAATTGCCTGCAGAAAGTCCTTAAGTTCCTCAAAGTCCGCCTGATTTCAGGAGTGAGTCACTACAAAGCAGCTTAAGTTCATATTCTCAAAGGAGCTCATCTTTGAAGAGAAAACCTGATTTAGCAGACATTTACGATATGATGAAGACACAGCATAGTCTGAGGCAACAAAAACAACAGTCAAAACTGGACTTTGATGAAACAGACATGTTTTTCTTAAGTATGAGCAAAGCAGTCAAAGCACTACCGAAACTAAACCAAACAAAAATTAAATTAGATTTACATAATTATGGCTATTTCTCAGGCTGAAATTCGTAACATTGAAATGGAACGTGTAGTAAAGACACCGCTTCGTATAATTTCTCAAACGGTAGTTTCGCCAATTAACCAGTCTCTTCCAGAGCCATCCAGAGCCTACTACTATCATAATTCACCTACAGAAATAAATGATTTTTCACCTGAATCCCAATCCATACTCGATCCTCAGGCTCAAAATTCAAATTCAACCGGAGAAAAAAACTTGTCCACTTATTACAGCGGTGTAACTTTTAATTGAGTACCGTCTTTGAATGATTAACATACATTGTTGTTTGTAATTGTAATAGTTTCGTACTTGTTAAAATTAAAATTGTTTAATTGTTGTTGTTGTTCAGTTCATGTTCAGCGGTCGCTGCTGGAAGTCATTGATAGAAGATTAAGTGTCTATGATACCAACAGAACAGCAGCAAAGGCCACCTTATTGGATCCACGCTTTAAAAAAAAAGGTTTTGGTGTAGAGCAATGCCGAAATTGCGGTTAAATTTGTCCTTGAGGAATTTGCTCAATACCTGGCTCAACACCGACCAGTTGAAGAAGAAAATCGGTTGCCGACTGTATCTACGGCGCAAACTTCTACAGATGATGAAATCTGGGATTTTTTTGACAAAAAACTAAGTGAAACTGTAACACAACAAACACCAATATCGTCCGCTTCAATGGTTTTGAAACAATATTTAGATTTGCCTTACTTAGACAGAAAACAAAATCCGCTACAATTTTGGGAACAGAGAAAACATATTTTTCCAACCCTTTATCGAATAGCCTTTAAGTATTTGTGCATACCGGCTTCCTCTGTCCCATCTGAGCGACTTTTTTCTAAGGCTGGTTTGGTTACAAACCAAAGGAGGAACAGGCTTAAGCCAAAAAAACTAGACCAAATATTGTTCTTGAACTCGTACTGTAGCGAGAAAGGGAAGTCTTGAATATCTGAATCTCAAGAATCTTATAAGGCGAAATGTACACTGAAAGTTACCGTCATTCAAACATCTAGAAATTTTACCACAGGGCGCCAATACTCAAGACATATTATGCAATAAAAAAAATATTTTATCGCGGTCCTACTTCGTGGTTGTGTACGCTTCGCCTTAATTATTTGATTTTTTAAATTCATTAAGTATTTCATAATTTTTTCCTAATATAAGAAGTCAAAACCTAATAAGGTATGCGTTGTATTAAGTAAGAAACATTGTAGAGTCGTTTTTATTTTAGTGACTTATTGCAAATTTTATAAAAGTACGAACTTACAATGTTGTTCTTTCGAAGTATTGTTGAACTTAAGACTGAAATTCAGAAACAAGTGCCATTATACATAGTATTTTTTATATATTGTTGAATTTAAGACTTATTTAGAAATAAGAACCTTTAGATTTATAGGTACATACAGTCTACTAAGTCTATTTAAAAGTTGATTAGTTTGTATTACAATTATTTTTATAGAGTAGGTTCAAAAAATACCTTGTAGGTAACAAGGTATTTTTTGAACTTAAGACTGGTATTCATTCAGAAATAAGTGCCATTACTTAGATGTTGGTTAGTTTTTTTTATAGGTGTTAGTTGATAGATAGATGACCAAATACCAAACGTAATTTTAGTTTCTTACTAGGTAAAATGTTACCATTCTTTTGCGCTACATAAGTAGTTAGTTTTGTGTTGTGATGTTTGTAAACACTTTTAATAATAATAAACGTCTGATTTTTGAACGGGCTCAATTTTATTTGACTACCATTGACTCGACAGCCTGCCGGACCCGACCCGTAGAACCGTGAACGTAGCAAACTAGCAACGCGCGGAACGGTGCACCGAGTTGAGCATTTACTGACTCGGACGGACGACGCGGCGACGCGACGGACCTTAAGGCAGACTAAGTCGAGTCAACTCGAGTTGCAACCCGAGTTGGTAAGCGAGTCAACTCGAGTTACTCGAGTTACCAAAAAGCCGACTCGGCCCATCGCTAAAACAGTTGCCTGAAGGTGTAGAACAACTGGCTAGAGATATCTACAACTTTTTTAAACATAGTGATAAACGGCTAATCGATTTTCGTAACTTCCAGTCGTTTGCTGCTGTGGACCCTCACAAATACTGAAACCATCACAGACAAGATGGTTTTCCTTATTATCAGTGGTTGAAAGGATATTGGAGCAATGGGAGGCCCTACGACTTTTTTTTATCGATTTTACGACAAATCGTGCACATAGAGCAAGAGCCGATGTAAGAAATCGAGCAGTATTTATTCTCGAAAAACTCAGCAACCCATTCTACAAACTTTACTTCTGTTTTCTTGAATGGTCGCTCCCTTTCTTCAATAAATTCAATCTAGAATTTCAAAGCGAGAAAGTAGTTGTTCACAATCTACATGAGAAAATTCGTACACTCTACCAGGAAATCCTATTGCGTTATTTACAACGGGAATATGTCATGAGGCCAAATCTTGGTGAAATAAACCCTGAAAGTCAGCAACATCAGCTCCATGACGCTGCGCTGTATCTTGGCGTCAAAGTGTATGAACTCTTGAAACATCCAGATGTGATCAGGAAGCCTGCGGAAATTGCACAGTTCTTCTCATGCTGCAAAAATTTCTACCAAGTTGCAGCCACCGAAATTAAAAAACGATATAACATGGAAGATCCTGTCTTGTCAAAGCTACTAGTTTTTGAACCTGCATCAGCGCTCTCCCACAATTTTAGGAGCCATTTCCCTACACTTATGCCTCTTATGGAAATGATCCCCCGCATAATCGCACCAGCTGATCACGCAAAGAAACAAATAATTGACAATCAATGGAGGAGTTTGCCAAATCCACAAGCTCGTCATCCTAAAGGATTGAATGAAATTAGTGAGCCAGATAACTTTTGGGCGCAATTACTGAAAACTGAAGACTTTTCCGAGCTGGCTCATTTTGCCTTATCTACACTGTCCCTGCCCTATGCGAATGCTGACTGCGAGTGGGTTTTTAGTAAAGTCAATTTAATAAAGACAGAGATAAGAAACGGGCTAACTGTGGAAACAGTGAACGGCACACTTCTTGCTGCAGAGAGCGCAAAAGGTTCAACTCGTACTGGAAACTGCCTCAATTTTGAACCCACAAAAGAAATGTATAGCCGCATGACAACAGATAAAATATACGGCAGAAAAAACGATGACAGTGAGGATGTTCCTGACATAATATTTGGAGAAATGTAAACTAAGGTAAAGTCCATTTCACGAAAGAAGTCCCGCGGACAATTGTGGAACTAAATTTGACAGAAGGGGAGATCGGCCATGTTGTCGTTTGTCGATGTTATCAAGGTGCGTTTGGTGTGGTAGATATTTTGTGAGTTTATTATTGGATTAGTGCGTTATAAGGTTTATTTACGATGCCAAAAGTTGTAAAAAAGTGCATGTCGAGAAATGATATTAAAGGTGAAGGAGTTCTGTGAAGCGGAACACAAGAATCGCGGTGTTTTAATACCAATAAGCAATGTTCGCAAAAGAGTCGCCGCCATGACAGGTAAATTTTGGGGCTGCCATATACAGATTTTTTCCCGATCGATTTACAGATTGGAATTAAGTTTTTTGTTTTTTTAATGCACGATTTTTATTAAGGAAAATTTGAAAAGGAATTAACACAACACAACAAAAATTTGTAAAGTTATATTCAACAATAATGTAATTAAATACGAAAATAATCTTTGTTTGAATTTTAATTTTTTTTATTGTTCATTTTATTGCAGGTGTTTCAGAGAAAACTGTAACGAGAGTTACAAAAGAAGGTGCAACAGCGGCGAGTACTTCTAAAGTTATCGTCACCCCAGGGAAGAGTCGCCCGCATCCTAAAAAGTTCGACTTGGATGGATTTGATTTGTGCGCTATACGGCAAAAAATTCACAGTTTTTATGTTGTGAAGAAGGAATTACCTATATTGATTAAATTACGTGCAGCTTTGAGAGAAGACATAAATTATCAAGGAAGCATCACAACATTGCGCCGTATATTGCATAGCATCGGTTTCAAGTATAAGCGATGCCAATCGAAACGTAAATTACTAATGGAACGTTATGATATTACTGCATGGCGTTCAAGACATTTGGAGAGAATCCGAAGAAATCGCAATGTGGAGAAAAAACCTGTAGTATATTTAGACGAGACCTATATACACAACACTTATCATGCCAAAAGTTGCTGGCAAACTGAGGAGGAGCCTGGGATGTTCGTGTCACGAGTCATCAGGGAGTCGTTGGATAATTGCTCATGCGGGAACTGAAAATGGTTTTGTTAATGGTGTATTGTTAATGTTCAAATCCCAATCAAAATCTTCAGATTACCACGATGACATGAACTCAACTAATTATTTGAAATGGATGAGTGAAAAAGTCATTTCTAACCTACCTGAAAGGTCACTTGTGGTAATGGACAACGCTCCGTATCACTGCACTCAAATAGATAAAGCACCTACAATGTCAAGTATTAAACGTGACATGCAGGAATGGCTGCGAGAAAAGGGAGTATATTTTGAAGATACTTGGACAAAAGCTGTATTATTTGAATTAATTTAACAAAACAAAGGTCCACCTACATATGCCGTGGAGGCATTATTAAAATCTCACAATCATGAATTGCTAAGATTGCCGCCTTACCACTGCGATCTCAATCCGATCGAAAAAATGTGGAGCCTTGTAAAGAGACGAGTAGCGGATAAAAACGTGGGCCAAGATCCAAAAGAAATTGTACGCCTAACAGAAGAGGCTTTTGAGACTGTTACAGCGGAAGATTGGGCAGTTCAATGAAAACATGTACAGCATTTATAGGAAGAATATTTAAAAAATGCTGGTCTTATGGATGAAGCAATGGATCCATTTATTATATCCACGGCTAGTGATAGTGAAACAGAATCTGATTCTGTTTCTATTCACTTTTCTGACAGTGATCATAGTATGACCGATCATAATTATTCAATAAAAATTTGAATAAAAGTTTTAAATGTTATTTTATTTTTCTAATTTAAAATTGGTCGAACATCTCCATTTTATATTTTGGAAATTACAGGAAGATTTATTTTTCACTAATCTGACCTTAGCAGTATGGACATCAAATGGTACCTATTATATTAAAAATACATTCTATTAAAAACATTTTTTTTCTTATCTAACTATTCGAGTAGAGTACCTAGTTAATAAAATGAAAGTAAATGAACTATAAATTATTTACCCTGATTTCCCCATATTTAACCGTGGCAACATTATGTCGCGCGAATATAGCGCTGCGTCTGCGGGACTTCTTTCGTGAAATGGACTTTACCTTGCAAATTTTCGTAATAATATTGACATTTAGTTTTTTTTGTGATTTTACTTGAGTAATTATAAAGATTTTTTTAAATACAACACAAAATGATGTTTTATTTAGTAGGAAACTTGCAATAGTTTATTTCATTGAAAAAAAAAATCACGTAGTTCAATATGCCTTAATTTTGGGTTTAGCACGTTTTCGATGCATAATAAATGTACGAGGTTTGAACGTCAAAATACGAGATTTTTAGCTACATATGTACGAGGGACTTTTTTACGGTTGGCAACCCTGCAGTAAACTGCTATATTCAGTAATGTGCCAACAGTGATGCAAGCAAGGTGATCGCAAAATTATTCAAAGGGCGAAACATTACGGCACAAATCTTTATATTATTAACAGGTAAGTCTTATTTCTTGTTTTAATTTTTTCATAAAGTGAATATAGTCTTATTTCACTTTATAAAAAGTATGTCACGACTTTGTGATATCATTTTGACTTATTGCAGTTTAGTTCAAATTTTAAAAACGCGTCGGCGTCGTCCAAATTTATGAGTTACTTATTTCGTTTTCATTTTAAAAGAATAAATATAATTTTGGCACAAAATGACTTATTTCGGTTTAGTTTTAAATTATCGTTCAAATTTAATAATGAAACATGCTTATTGGTTTATGATTAATTATCGTCAAAAGTTATTTGGGACATTTAAAATTATTTCCCTTTCCATTTGAATAGAATATTTTAATTGTTACTTATTCTATGCATCGTCTGAATAGCCGTTTAGTGAATTAACATACAATTAGGCCAGTTTTATTATTATTGTATCCTACCCTAATCCTTATACAGGGTTATTTGTAAAACACCAGTAACCTCTTAAGAGGTCATTGTACTCATCATTATGAACAACTTTTACTATGGGACCAAACCTGAAATCGCGAAAAAAAAAAACAGCTGTTCCCTACATTTTGACGAGTTAATCGATCATAAATGTAGGGAACAGCTGATTATTTTTTTCTCTTAAGAGGTTACTGGTGTTTTACAAATAACCCTGTATAAGATAATTTGAAGGGTACAGAGGCAAAACAAGGAATGTCACAAAAAAAAAGGTTTTTGTGTAATTAATGCTACATAAAAATATGCGCGAAAACCTATGTGTTGGTGCTAATACTTAATTTATATTTGATTTTTTTTGTGGCATTCCTTGTTTTGCCCCTGTACCCTTCATTTTGTCAGATACTAACCTAAAGCAAAGAATATAATTATACTATTACTTCCGTCCTAAAGCCATTTTTCCCTTAGTGAGGGAATTAATTTAATTATTAAACTGTTTTAAAACGGGTATTAATCGCGTCATACCTTGCTATTTTATTTTCCCGACGTTTCGGCTGAGTTGCATCAGCCGTGGTCACGGGGCGACTTATAATTTAGTTTTACATTATTATTGACGTTTAAAACCGTGACTCGATCCGTTATTTTCCGAGATGTAATAAATGATAATTTAATTACTGTTAATTTAATGTTAAAAACATATATTGTTATTTTTTTGTAGCATGGCGTCTTGGAGAGCAAGTCGTATTCTTAAATTGGTATCACCTGATGCAACATCTCGTACTCAAGACAATGTAAATCAACTGGTGGTTAAAATCGACAATACTATTGTATAAGATCAACACAGTACAGCTAAAGAAAACACAGAAAATGTTTCCCCAAATAAAAATATTGATGTAAGTAGCTGTGATGGGATCTTATCAGATTGTGATAGAGATGATCACTTTGCCAACAAAATTGATGCTCGATTTATTAGTTCCCGTAAAACAGATAATAGTAGTCTTACTACACACACGTCAATAATAAGAACATTGCAAACAAACCTCGTACCAGATTATGACAGTGATGATTCATCCATAAATGATAATAGTAACTTGGAAAACATTGAAACTTGTACTGAAATTGATCAAAGCATTCAAAAAGCACTGCTGAAATCTTCTTCTTCAAGCTCGTCTACATCAAGCTCGTCTTCATCGAGCTCTACCTCCTCTAGTAGTTCATCTTCGGATTCAGACAGTTCTACGTCTTCTTAACGAACTAATCAACATTCTGAACAATACGCCGATGGTGTAAGACCACAGAGCGCTTCTACTTCCACTCTACCTGCCAATATTTCACCAAATTATACTGATGAAAGTGATAACATAGACTTAAGTGATGATGACCCTACATTTAATTATGAGCTGTCTAGAAAAACTATTTTTTTGATACTGCCACCAAAACAGACTCATCTGACAGTGACGACGATAGTGCTTCAGATTATGATGGAAAGAAGCTTAGTAAAAGAGGCCGCAAGCGATCTCTAAATCCTGCAAAGTGGAAACAAAATAAAGTTAAAAAGCTACGGAACACTGGTGAATCGTATATATCCACATAGAAATCTCAGAAAGTTATTCCCAGCCGCTGTCTTAAAGTGCCTTGCACAGATAAATGTAGATTAAAATGCACAAATAATATATCAATGGATGAAAGGTATAACACAGGGTGTCCCGTAAATAATGGATCAAACGTAACGGGTAGGTAGCTTACCTAAGGACCATGCGTCATTTTGGGCCCACTTTTCAACCTTGTCCAACAGTGATGAATTATATGTCATACGAAAGCTCTTGAAGTGTACTTTATTTCATTTTATGGCAGCTAAGTCGAAATCGGGCGCAAAAATAGTTTTTTTTTGCGTTTTTTGATATTTGTTTTGTTTTTATTTTATATTATGATTAGCTGTTTGTCAGTAGCTAGGATTATAAATAACTCTTATTTGACTAAAAATACACTAAAATAGATCAACACATAGGTCGTGTATTGCCCTGGAACATGTTATTTTGGTTTTGAATGATTAGTTAGTTTTGTTTGTACGATCATAATAGCCAACTAACTATGCTACTTAGCGGACGGGGTTTTTTACCTGCGGTAAAAAAACCTGTCTCCAAACTCCGTCACGGAAAAGGGACAACGCTATGAGTCGTGTATAACTCCGTCTCTCTCTTGCACCGGAGCCTGACACGTCATGGTATGGCTCCTGTTTTGTACCTGCGTGCACGCAGGACACAACCCTCCCTTCCCCCGCATTCTTACACCCTTACACAAACGGGGGATGATCATGTCTGTTCAGTCGTTGCTCGTACGTTATTTACGCTCGGTGTAAGTGCTTATTTGTGTTAATCTCGGCTTGTATTACGACTTACTGATCCCGGCTTGTTAATGGACTCTGATATCACTTTGTGTAAAGGATATTGTTGTTTAGTTTTATCTATCATTACCCTGGCTAGCATATGGACATTGATTTAATTGGTTTGTGACTGTTTGCAATGGCAGAAAATTGCTGTGTTATGTGTTTGCGTTCACGTGTTTTGCGGACAAGACGCCATGTTTTAAGAGATGATCTACCTGCGATTCGTCCACAGTTTGCTGAATATGTTCAGCAGAATGCTTTGATCCAGGTATGTACCTACCTATTACTGTATCATATTTTAACATTTCAATATCTCCGACCCAATATCGACTTAATTATGTTACTAAATAAAAAGTTTTTGTATTTATAATCGTTTAATGTTCAAACCTATAACCTACTTTGGATTATTGGTTTGTAAAAGAAGAATAATACAAGAATTTTATTATCAATAGACATAGTAATAATAACCGTCCTGGTGGACGTTCTGCTACACATTTTCTACCTTGACAATTCAAGTGCCTGTAAACGGTTCAATTGAAACAAACGTTTTGAGTTTGAGCTTTAAGTACATCATAACCTATCAGATTTGAACCATCGTCTAAACAAAATAATATTTTGTGAATATGATATCAATCGTCCAAGTTAGAAGTGCACCGATTATATACATATAACACTATCAAAATATCTGTGCACCTTGCTGGAATGCAATGCCTCTCGCAAATTCCCTTTAGCCACACCGCGCTCGCCATGTCGTCACACATACTGTATTAGAGTGCTAATATGACGTCATCGATGCCAGGTGCACAGATATTTTGACCGGGTTGTAAAGATAACAATATATAGAAAAAATAATAGCTAACTTAAAAACAATCTTTTTGACAAGAGTTCTGCAAGACAGTAATCTAAAGAATAATTAGGAATATCTTTAACGATTTATGTGTTCATAAAATATAATCTTTGCAGGTAGTATTTAATAATACACAACAAGTTTGTCACCGTTGCTGGCAAAGAACCAATGCTGTTGTTATACAACGACCTACAGAGAACACCGATAATGATGGCATTAATGAACAAGGACCTGCGGAAAACGTCCAAGATGATGCCATTAATGAAGAAGGACCTGCGGAAAACGTCCAAGATGATGCCATTAATGAACAAGGACCTGCGGAAAACATCGAAGTTGTTGCTAATAATGAACAAGGACCTGCAGAAAACATCCCAGATGATGCAGTTCGTGTACAAGATCCCGCGGTGCAGAACTTTCAACAATTTTTTTATGCTCCCGAACATGTTAGAGCACCGAACTCTACCAGGCGTTGTATATTTAATTATTGTCACAATATTGAACGTCATAGAATTCCTAACACGATTATTGTAAACGTACTTTGTTCACAACGTTTGTACATCCCTGAAAATGCTAGAGTATGTACCGATCACCTGGAAAGTAACGAATGGCATTTATTACATGAGAATTGTAATGTTTCAAATGAGTTCAATGTTGCACATTTCACAGACATGTCTAATATACTAATATCTGCTGTTAACCGAAGATCGAGATTTGATTTCGAGTTTTTGGAATCAATAAATGACAACGATGTTTTTTTTTGGACTGGACTCACCATCGGCCAATTCAATACAGTATTGGAAGAAACTCCTTCGCTGACACAAACGGTTAATCGTTCGCGCACCGTGATCGGGGTTTACTTAGCTAAACTTAGAACCGGAGAGTCTAACGAAAGATTAGCTACTCTGTTTAATATGTCACGCAGGTCTTTGGAAAGAAAATTAACATTAGCTAGACAACATTTAGTGAGCGATTTTGTAAACATTCATTTAGGTATGGATAATATTTCCAGGCAAAACATGCTTCAAAGGAACTTGTTTTTACCAAAAATGATATATGGTAATGAAGAAAATACAAAAGCTATAATAATATGTGATGGAACATATGTTTATAAGAGAAAAGTAGTAACTTTCTCTTTCAGCGTTTGACCTATAGCCATCATAAGTTTCAAAATCTATTGAAACCTTTTTTAATGGTATGCAGTGACGGTTATATAATAGACGTTCTTGGTCCATACGCTGCAACAACAAGTGATGCGTCGATTATGACTAGCTTATTTGCTAATGAAGATAATACTTTTCATTGGATGTTTCATCAAAACGATGTATTCATTTTAGATAGGGGTTTCAGAGATAGTGTAGTAGATCTTCAGTCATTAGGATATGAACCACATATTCCTCCAACAAAGGATAGAAATGAAAGTCAATTGACGACCGAACAAGCTAATAAAGCAAGATTAGTAACAATATGTCGTTGGGTGGTGGAAGCGGTGAACGGCAAGTTTAAAAATAGGTTTAAATTATTACGCCAAGATTATTTTAATAGAGCATTGCCACATATGTTCATTGATTTTAAAATTGCGGCTTCTCTTATAAATGCTTTTTATAAAGTAGCCATAGACCACCGGCTTAGTCATAACATTTGGAATATTATAAATGAGAAAATCAACTCTCCGAATCTTTTATTTAATTATGTTACACTGAAAAACCTAAACAGGCAAAGGGTAGCATTCATAAGAATGGAAGCTAATCTGCCTCATTTAGAATATTTTCCCCAGCTAACTGAAGATGATATATTAATGATTTCCTTGGGCTCTTACCAAATTAAACTTGCCAGGTCATACGTTAGTGAAAACTTACGGGATGGTGGTGTATACACAATAGAAATATATCGTGAAAACAATTTAAATGACTTAGAGCAATGCAATATTCAGCAAAATAATGTATGGTTGCTTAGGGGACGTGTACAGTCACGACACGTTAGATCGAGGATGTATTATACCTACGTCTTAATTGACCGTGACCAAGTAGGCAAGGACGCCATTATACAATACTACTGTACATGTCTCACGGGCAGACGCACTATCGGAAGTTGTGCCCATGTCATATCCATAATATGGTACTTGGGACTAGGTAGACATGGGGATGGTTTCCATCGACCAGCAATACATTTAGATGAAATTATTATAGATGCCTTTTAAAAACTGCCTTTTATGGCTGTTATGTGTTTGCGCACACACTTGTGCACTTTAATATGTCCCGCGCAGATGGCTTGTCTCCGCTGAGACTGGCCGCCGTGGTCGAAATTCGGCCAGAAGGACTATTATTTATTATAATTATTATAACTAATACGTTCTAAGACGCGCCGAGAGGCATCACATAGTAGCTGTTAATGTTGAAATAGTCCGCCTCTGTACACTTGTGTGTATAAAACATTTAAAAAATAAATAAACTCGAACAAAATAAGTCGTTTTTTATTTGTAAAGAACACTCACATCACAATCACACCTAAAAAATATTGTACAAGACCAAGTCGATATTTATCATTCTTTAATTTTAACCGCCTCTGTGGTCTAGTGAGACCACTTAACTTCAGACCCAGAGGTCCCTGGTTCGATTTCCAGTTTTTTAGGTTTAGTTGGTGGTAGGGCTTGTTCTAAGACCGCCTGGCTAGCTAACGCCATCTTATCTAAGTCTGTCGCCATAATAACAATGTTAAGCATTGTTGTGTTTCGGCAGTAAGAGGTAAGATAGCCAGTTCCTCTGTGGTTGATGATTCCGGGTGAAGCTCCTTTCCACCTACGGCCGATCACCACTTGCTACCAGGTAAGATGGAGGCCGAGAGCTTTTCCGTTATGCATAAATAAAAAAAAATGAATAAAAAAGGAGCAATAAGTAATAGGTCATGCGCATTTTTCATTTACAATATTGTTTTTGAACGCACTAAAACGCCAATTTCGCGCTGGATTTGAACTTAGCTACCATAGAATGAAATAAAGTACACACTAAGAGCTTTCTTATGACATAGGTTTCATCACTGTTGCACAACTTTGAAAAGTGGGCCCAGTGTTCATACAAAAGTGCCCATGGTCCTTTCCAACAACTAATTTGAATATTAAAAAAAAAACCGTTACAGTAACCAAGATATTTTTTTTTTCGAATTTTACCATGTTGTCTTCCAGAATTAAGTTGTTTTAATGCTGTTGCTGCAAATGATCAAATTTTTAGGTATGATTTTTATTTAACATTTCTGAATAGCTTACTAATGTTATAAGATACCATTTTTTTGAATACCGTTTTATTTGCCTTAGAACAAAAATCTTGAGTTAAAAAGTTTTTTCTTTACGATGTTAGGACCAAAATTGAAAAAATTCTCCTGTAAAAAAATTGTATGACACCGAAGACCACCATTATTTTAAAAACTTGTACATTTAATAAGGTTTGCAAATTGGTATAAAACTTACGTCTAGTCCTTATCGTTACAAAGATATTGCTATGAATGTGATGAAGAAGACAGAAAATAAATTAAATTGGTACTATTCCATTTTTTCCTTTTCGTAATGGCTTATGCTTGAATGCTTGTAATCGAAGCAAGCGGCTAGCATAATTCCGACCCGATGACGTCATCTGTCCGGAATTTGGGACCGCTACCTGTGGCTACCTGTGGCTATATTAAAATAAACGAATACATTGTAAAAACTAAGAAAATGGTAAAGAAGCAAAAATTTTTCATTAAAAATGTAAAATTAAATAGGAAAAGATTAAACCTTTTAAGTCAATTAGATATGTATTCTTTAAATTTAAATAAAAGTAAAAGGAAATACCAAATAGACACAGAGAACTTGCAATGTGAAATTGACCGTCTTCAGGACAAACTAAATTCACTTAACATAAAATATAAAGCCTCCGAGAACCAATTAAAGGAATATGTATTGGCTATGAATGAGCTAGTAAGTACACAAAGTAGCAACTGTGATCATTGCACAAGTCCATCTGTTACACCCACAATGGCCCATTCATTGTCTGTATGTAATACAACTATACCGCAGTCCTGTGATAGGCTACTATTTGAGGATATTAAGTGTATAATAGAACCGATTGTCAACAGAATTATAATTTTTTCTGATGAAATTGGAAAGGATTTAGGCCGCTTGTTGACAAGTAAGAATCCGGGATCTTCAATTATTAACTTTTGTATGCCTGGCTGTTCCTTAAATTTCATTATGAGAAAAGTTATTAATTACAACTTCAACCAAGATTCCATATTATTGATACTTGTTGGTAATAGAGGTAATGTGAACAAAGGGAAATTGTTCCAATATTTTAATTCATTGAGTAAACTTAGGTTAGGAAAAATTCTAATGTTCACATTCCCATACAGTCAAAGTTTGCCACAGGAAGAAAACCTCTTAAGATTTGAAATTAACATGACATTACATAATTTGACATTTAATAATATGTTTCATTTAATTGATATTAATAATTATGGTGGTAATTATTTATATTTGGCAAAAGATAGATTCCTAATAGATAGGTACTATCTTTCTAGGTATTGTAAACGACAGATAGCGGTGTCACTGTCTTATTATTTTAGTATAACAGCCAAGAATTTAGCGAAGGAGATTGCTTCTATTGAGCACCATGACATGTTGAATAATCCAGTGAGAAATTTAGTGCCATAATATTGACATTGTATATCATTTAAATTAGAGAATAGGACAATAGAGGCAAACTCTAGCAATCATGTACAGTCTCACAAAACTATGTCTATTAAAAAGAGCTTAAAAACAAATACCATCAACCTGGTGCATCAGAACATTCAAGGACTGAGGGACTTAAAATTAGAACTATTTTTGAATTTTAATAATATTGATATTCTTTGTATTACAGAACATTGGCTTCAAAGCCACCAGTTCATGATTAGTTTTATGGTACGTTTACACGCTTGCCTTGGCAAGGATCGACAATCGCAAGCATGTAAAAAGGGCGTTTGGTTTGGCTTGCGTGGGCTTGTGCCTGCTTGCTTCCGATCCAGTCTAGTGTCGGTTTTTTTACGCAGATCAAAGGGCGTTTGCGGCAAGCGCTTGCGATGCATTTACATGTTGGTCCGCGTTCAGTAGCCATAAAACTTCTGCTCCAGGCCGCGGTCAACCTAATTTATACCTACCATATTTTGAAAAATCTGAGATTTGTCCAGCACGAACATTGTCTGATTAGATGTCCTTTACTGCAGAAATCAGAAACCATACTGGATCACTTATTACTAACTCTAATAAAACCACATAGACAAGTTTCATCATCAACAATTGGAAGATGGATTAAAGATACCCTTTCGGTGTGTGGTATAGATACAGCCATCTTTTCAGGGCATAGTACACGACATGCCTCCACATCGACTGCAAGATCAAAGGGGGTATCTTTGGATGTAATAAGGCGGACCGCAGGTTGGACAGAGAACTCATCAACATTTGCTAAATATTACAATAGGATTCATCCGGTTCCGGTGCTCAAAGTGTCAACAACTACAAGTCACTGTGTCGTAAACAAATTGCAATTTAAATTGGTTTGGGATTCCATTTCTACACTTAATAGGCTCCGAAACAAGAAGAATAGTGCACTGAAGTGTGTGAACATATCAACTTTACGGAAATACTGGAATTGAACAACTCAACACGGCGTTAATACTTGGAATTTTTGGAGGTTAGTTAAGACCATAGGCAAATAGAACAACTGTCAGCCACATATCATTCATTTACCAACTGTCAGTCATCGGGGTTACCAGCGGAGAAAAGAAAAATCGACTAATTAGAAGAAACGATTAAAACGTTCAGTATCACGCAAAAAAAAAAAATGGACGAACAATTTCAAATGCTATTTGATAAAATGAAAATTGAAATAAAAAATCAAACCGTTGAATTAACAGAAACTATCATGAGTAGAATGGAAGAAAAATTGAAACCGATTATAGAAGAAAATAAATTGCTAAAAACAAACTTGGAAAACATACAAAAAGAAGTGGAGCAGTTAAGATGGGAGAAAAGAAGTAAGAACATAGTGATTTTTGGTCTAAAAGAAGGGGAAAAGTCAACCTCAGAGTTATTAATGAAGGTTAAAGAAGTATTCCAACACGACGCACGATTAGCTATAGAGGAATATGATGTCAACAATCTATATCGTATCGGAAAATTAAATAGTAACGATAAACCGAGACCGATCCTTTTTTCCCTAGTTAGTTATATGAAGAAAACGGAAATATTAGCAAACAAAAAGAAACTGAAGGAAATATATATTGCCGAAGACTATTCAAAAGAAGTTTTGGAAAGAAGGAAAGCCTTACTGCCTAAATTAAAAGAAGAAAGAAATAAAGGAAATCTAGCTTATTTGAAGTACGATAAGTTGGTGGTTAGAGAAAGTAATCCGAACAATGAAACAAGGAAACGAGAATTATCAACTTCACCACAAGACAACTTGCAACCTAGAAAACAACAGAATCTAACAGCCTCAAAAACAAACCGAATAAATGCATTTGACATGATGAGAGTTAGATCCAACTCAGGCAATCCCGATGCAACATCCACCAAGGGAAAAGAAATCCTAAAACCCAACATACCTAACTACGTTGAACGTGGCAGAACTGCTTCACTGTCACTGTCAGAGATTCCAAAAAACCTGTAATGACCACCGGTACTCGAAATCAAGCTAGAACAATTAATACAAAAACTACACATACACCAACTGAAAAATGCACCCCAAGCCGGTTGGTCACCGTGGGGAAAGAAGACCACTACCCTTCAGCAAATGAAATACCCAAAGAGAAAGAGAAAGAAAAACCAAACAATATCTACATAGCCACCCTAAACACACTTTCATTGAGGACCACAGAAAAACTTATCGAATTAGAGATTGCTTTGTGTAACATTAACCCCTTACCGCATAGCTACCCAGATATGGGCACTTATTTTCAAACGTTCAGAAATAAAAAACTATGTTAGTTTACCCTTTACGGCATATCAAGTCATATCAGGCAACGTCCAAGCTTTAATAAAAATACAAGTGCAGCCATCTAGTGTACCGCGTAACGAAACTATAACCTGTCAAAACCAGTCGGCGGCCGTTGAAATTTGTCATTAGTGTGTGGCAATTTTCAAAAATTTATTTTGTGAACTGTGTCGATTTTTCGTTCGTTCTTGATATCGTGGTGCTAAGAAGACTTATCAAAGGTCCCAAAAAACTGAAAACATGTAAGTAAAAACTAATAGTTTAGCGACAATCTTGCAAAACCTTAGCATGGCAAATATGGAATATTATGCAGTAACGTATAAATTGGTTTTCCATATTTGGCATTGTATGCATTACAAGTTATTTTTGCATTCAGCCAGATGTGGGAATTTATGCAGTGAAGCACTATTTGTTTTTTTTTTTCAGAAAAATGGATCCAATGTGATTTTACGGTCTTGATATACCAAATGAAAGTGAAGATGATGATGATGAACTAGCGGGGGATGATCCGGATGATCAAGACTATGAACCCAACCCTAGATACTAAGTGTAAAATGTGAAGTTCCTATATTACAGATCTCATTAAATTTATCTTAAATTTTCATTTAGTTCTGAGTTTTATTTTTTAAACCTTATTTAGTACTGAGGATTGATTTGAAAATATCTTTAAGTGCATGCAATGCCAAATATGGCAATTAGTTTCAGTTGCCTTTACTACAATGCATATTATGCCACTTATGTCAAATTAGTTTTAGTTGCTTTTATTGCATATTATGCCATATATGGGAAATATAAGTTTTTTATCATATTTTGAAAAGTAATCAGATTTTGGAAAACTGCCTGAACTAACTTAATAGTACGTGTCAAGGACTATCAAATTTATTTTTTCCGGGAAAAATAAAAAACCCATGCGGTAAGGGGTTAAATGGGATATTCTTGGTATGAGTGAAGTAAGACGAATAGGAAACCACATCGAAGAGTATGACGACTACATCCTGTACTACATTGGTGAAACAAAGGGTCAATATGGAGTTGGATTTATGGTGAAAAAACATCTAAAGAAACAAATCATAGAGTTCAAAGGCATATCCGAAAGAATAGCTTTATTAAATATACAGCTACAAGGCTACAAGAATCAGTGGACTATAGTACAAATATACGCGCCAACAGAAGCAGCGGACGAAACAATAAAAGATGATTTCTACAACCAACTTACAACTACACTAGAGACTGCCCATAAAAACGTTATTGTCATGGGAGACTTCAATGGAAAAATAGGTAAACAAAAGCATGGTGAAGAGTCAGTAGTAGGAAATTATGGCATAGGAAAAAGAAGCAAGAACGGCAAGAGAATTGTAAATTTGGCTCTGGAGAATAATTTAACCATATTAAATAGCGTCTTCAAGAAAAGGCATGCCAAAAAGTGGACTTGGATATCGCCTGATGGAACTTACCGCAATGAAATAGACTTTATAACTAGCAACCAACCCAAGTTTTTTCAAGATGTTAGCGTAATAAATAATTTCAACTTTAATACCAACCATCGTATGGTCAGAGCAGTACTATCTCACAGACAACAAAAGAAACAGCGAAAACACTTTCATAAAGGGGAAAATACTTGCACGACTGATACAACGTCTCAAAACAGTATAACATCCGGAGAAATAGACAAAACACAAGAAATTTACAACATGGAAACAAACGATATTTATAGAAAGTCGAACAAGCTAATAACGAACAAAAAATCACTGAGCTCGAAGACAATAGATCTTATTCAAAAAAGGAAAGAACTACTTAAAAATAGAAGAAATAAAACAACAATATATGAAATCACTGAACTAAGTAAGGAAATAAGCCGCAATATAAAACAAGATGAGTCGAATAGAAAAATCACATGTATCCAAAAACACATTACTAAAACAGGAGGTATTAATAAAGCATTCAAAGAATTAAAAGAAGCTACGATATGGGTCCCGAAAATGAAAAGCAAAAACAACAAGGAAGAAACAAGGAGACAGCCAATTTTAAAAATAGCAACAGACTATTATCGGAAATTATACTCTACCGGAAACACCTTAAAATACAACATAAATCTTGAAGACGAAACAGAAGAAATCCCTCAGATTCTTGAAAGGGAAGTCCAGCATGCGATAGAAACACAGAAAAATGATAAAGCTCCCGGACCTGATCATATAACCAATGAGATGATGAAAGCTACATTGCCAGAAACAACAAAAAAACTTACTAGCTTGTTTAATCTTATCCTAAACACGGAATCCATACCTTCACAGTGGACAATGAGCACTATAATACTCATCTTTAAGAAAGGAGATAGAGCAGAAATAGGAAACTATCGCCCAATAAGTCTCATGTCGAACATATACAAGGTGTTTTCAAAAATAATACTGAAACGCATCACTAAAAAACTTGACGAACAACAATCAAGAGAACAGGCTGGATTTCGATCGGGATTCGCAACAATAGATCACATACATGTGGTAAAACAGCTCATTGAAAAATGCCAAGAATACGATTATCCATTATACATGGCATTTGTGGACTATAATAAAGCATTTGACTGCCTGGAACATCAGTACATTTGGGAAGCCATGAAAAATCAAGGAATTGAAAATAAATATATAAGAATAATAAAAAATGTATATTCCAACAGCAAAGCACGAATAAAATTAGAAACAGAGGGGGAAATTTTCCCAATACACAGAGGAGTGAGGCAGGGAGACCCACTCTCACCAAAACTTTTTTCATCCGTGCTAGAGGAAGGCATCAGGAAGATGGAATGGGACAACATAGGGATTAAGATAGATGGAACACGTTTAAACCATTTGAGATTCGCAGATGACATAATTCTCATAACAGATAATCCAGAAAGCCTTAAAAACATGCTCCAAGATTTGTCATGTGAAAGCAAAAAGGTGGGACTAACAATAAACAAAACAAAGACCAAAATAATAACAAACAGATCCCAAATAAGTGTCTCAGTAGATGAGGAAGAAATAGAATATGTTAATTCCTATATATACTTGGGTCAACTTATTGCTTTCAACAACCAAATGGATTCCGAGATAGAAAGACGGGTAGCCAATGCCTGGAAGAGATTTTGGTCCCTCAAAGAAGTGCTAAAAGGCAATCAATATAATATTGCAATGAAAAGGAAAGTATACAATACATGCATATTACCAATTCTTACCTACGGGTGCCAGACCTGGGCAAACACCCAAAAACAAAACCAAAAATTAATTACATGCCAAAGAGCCATGGAGAGGAGTATACTGGGCTACACAAAAAGAGACAGAAAGAGAGCTATAGAGTTAAGACAAATTACAAAAATTGAAGATGTTGTAGTTAAAACCAAAAAACTCAAATGGAGGTGGGTAGGCCACATGATGAGAGAGAATAGAAATAAATGGACGAAAGACATAACAGAATGGACCCCTAGATTCCAAACAAAGAGGAAACGAGGAAGGCAAAGAAAACGTTGGTCTGATGAGATAAAAAAGCATGCGGGTCCAAGATGGCACAGAATAACTCAAACAAGAGCAGAATGGAAAGAGCTGGAGGAGGCCTTCGTGTCGCAAAGACACGCCGACGCCCAATAACTACGACATATTATCTAATACTTAATTTAATATTAACTAAAATTAATAATAGTAATAGTATTTAATAATAATTGTAATTGTAAAGATAATATTGAATTTAATGTTAATGTCAATTTAATTTTATATGTTATGTAAATCCATTTAATTGCATGGTATATAATGAAAATGAAATTATGTATATTGTGTTGGCAATAAAGGCTTAATAATAACAATAGGCCAATAGGTAGCACTCCGGGGCAATTTGCCCAGGCTGTACTCAATGGAAATTAGTATAATAAGATTGTTTTTCTAACATTTGAGAATTTAAATATAGATATCTAATATTTGATTATAAACAAGATTTGAGTTTAAGTTTTAAATAAAAGAGTTTAATTTGTTTTATAAACATGTTTGTTTCTCTGTACCAGTACAAGTACCTCAACTTTACCAATATTATCTCATGCATGTTGTATATCGAGAATAAAGTTCTTCGTATAATAATGATCGAACATCACAAGGTAAGATTGTTTGATCACTTATTATTTTCATGTTTTAAAGATGCCTAAACACAATTTACAATTTTACATAAATGTTAGTTAAAAACTGGGTATTTAAGGCAAAAAAAAGAATGTCAAAATTTTATTTCTTTGATTATCTCTATAGGACAAATTAGTACCTACATAGGCCGTTCTTGCTCTCGCGGCCTCATACAATGTATGTTTAAAAATTAAAAAAGTTTTGGATTTCTTGTAGTACAGCCGCGTAGTAGTAAGATTAAGGGCCACATATCTAATTATGGATGTGTTTTTTAGAGATGTTCATGAGAGTAGCTGTAGTGAAGACAGCGACCATGAGTCTGAGGAAGATACGGCGGAAACCCAGCAGTGGTTATAACAAAACTGCAGAAAGGGTACCATCTTCCGGTTCAATCGCCAAGGTGATTGTGTTTGCAAGTGGCGTGACCAACGTGACATCTTGACTATCAGCACCAAACACTCACCAGAACTGGTGCCTGTAATAAATAGAAGAGGCCAACGAATAGCACGCACGACTAACTGACTGCTTACTAACCATGAAGTAATACTTCGTGTTACTAAACTTATTTTTTCAATAGTTTTAATTTTGATGGGGTGTTTTGCAGAGGTTGATTGCGTAACAGAACTTCAAATAGAAACTGCTGTAACGAATGCTGTTGCCGAAGATAATGACGCTCTGCACAGCGGTAAGTTTTGAACTCATAACATGTTTAAAATCCATGTTGACATTTTAAAAACATTAAAATTTATTAAATTTTTGTGTAGAATCACCAACCGCTCCGTTATAACCACGTTTTACCGAAATTATTGCTGCATGTAAGTCTCTTCTTTTTATTGTTTATTACTGTTAATCAAACAATAATACATGCAATAAATGCGACACATTCCACATAAAATTAGCCAATTCCATGGAAACTGAACTGCTGCTAAGTTTCAAAGAGAAAGGCAGGACCATCTTGACCGAGCTGAAACCTAAACTATTAAAAAAATATAATTATATCAGATGGCTGTTCTTACCAAAATAGAAATAAAGTTCTGTCATCAGCTTTACTAAAATTAACAAAGGAGTCTAGACTGGAGATTGAACAGATCATTTTAGAAAAGGGGCATACAATGATGCAAGTGGATAGTGTCCACTCAACTTTAGAGAAAAGTTTCGTCCCCCTATCTATACACCAACTGATTATATTAGTCGCATGAGGGAAGCACGACCTAAGCAACCGTACCACGTTCATCATGTTGATTAAACTTTCTTTAAGAATTATGAGGATGATATTTGCATTGATTCCATTCGTCCAGGTAAAAAAAATGGAGACCCGACCGTAAATGACATACGAGATCTTTTATATAAAGATGGCAGTATCTTCTACAAGTTACGTCATCCCGATGAATGGAAAATCCTACCTCAGCGACTTCGTGCCAACAACCCATTATCTGTTGTTCGTCGACTTTACAATGAACCCCGTAAAATTGATAAAACCAAATATGATAGTCTCCAGTCTTTATAACCTTTTATGCATCGCGACTATCATGCATTTTATCACAACCTTCATTACAAGGAGTAAGTAACTGTGTACCTCAATTAAGTACCCAATTTAGGAATCAAGTTTATTTTGTTTAACAATTTTCATAGAAGTATTTGATTTGTTTTTTGTTAAAGAGATTTTTATTTGTTTTTTAAAGATATTTTTAATATAATACGGTGATAATGATGGCAATAAGTGTGATCTTAAAATAATAACTAAAAGTTAAGTAGGTAGGTATAACACAAACGTATTGTATACATTTGCAATATCTGCTCATACTTTTTAGCAGTGCTACAAGAGTATATTATGTGTTGGTAGTACAAAAGGATCAAGAAAGTTTGATGCACAAGTGTGCTAAGTACTTTTACTGCAAGGGGCTTGGCAATTTTTTAAGTGCACAAATACATTAAACCGTTTTGTGATATAGTCCGAATTGTACAAGTGTATTAAGTACTTTTACTTGAAGGGGTTTGACAATTTTTGAAGTGCACAAATGCATTTAATCCTTTTGAGATATATTCCCAGTGTAAAGAAACCTCTGAAAGGAGCATTTAAATCACTGATTGCAGTGTCGCAAACTAAAAAGAAAGATCTGAAAACACTTTTAAATGATGGGGTTATACCACCAGAATATGAGCACTATTACAAAGATATTCCATCCACTTCTGCGGCTATTGTTAACAATTGTGATGACACTGAATCGTCTGATGATGATCCAGATGAAGAGTCCATTGTTGAAGAAATTTAAGTTTTGATTCAATTTTTAATTACCAATTAGTAAAAACCGGCCAAGTGCGAGTCGGACTCGCGCACGAAGGGTGTACGGAACCCTAAGGGATCGAGGATGGGAGTGAGGATCTTCGATTAGAAGTCTGCCCAGGCAATGTCCGGACTGCAGAAATTTTGGTGCCCTTGATAAAGAAACATGTGGCTGAGGGCACCACCATACATACAGATTTTTGGCGTGCTTATGATTGTCTGGGGGACCATGGGTTTATACACCGAAAAGTAAATCACAGCAACCTAGGTAACCCATTTGTAGCTGAGGATGGTACCCATACCCAGAGGATAGAATCACAGTGGCGAATAGTTAAACGGTTTTTTTATAAAGAAAACTATAATAATAGAGTGAACATTAACGATATAATTTATGAATATTTGTGGAGACGAGATGTGGAACGGAATAATAAAGATCCTTTTGATGAATTAATCGATGTCATCAAATATAATTTTAATAAATAGATTTTAAATTAATGTATTGTATTTTATTTGTTTTTATATCATCTTAGATATCCTGTTTAGAAGAAAGTTAGTAATTCCACTGATCATATGCGAGTACAAAAGGTTATTACTGTTACGAGGATAACTTAAGATGCGAGAGCGAGCGAAGCGAGCTCAAGACATGGGGGCACCCCGACTCGGATAGATTTAGACCTCCTTCGAGGTTATTTTTTTTTTAAACCATCCAGAAGTAGGAGCCCCGCGTAGCGGGGCTCCGTCGACTATGCCTTTTAAGCAATTTTGGAGTGTTTTGAGGTTAGGTTACAAAAGATCGTTTTTCTCGGAAACGGTGAGTGACCTCTTCATGGGAGTGGTGCCAGGGGGAGGGGGTCACCCCCCCTCCCCCAACTACCAGCCCCCCCCCTCCTGCTCTACTATTCTAAAGTTACACCTATTTTTTTTTTAATTTTTAGTATTTGTTGTTATAGCGGCAATAGTAATACATCATTTGTGAAAATTTCAGCTTTCTAGCTGTCACGGTTTATGAGGTACAGCCTGGCGACAGACAGACAGACAGACAGCGAAGTCTTAGTAATAGGGTCCCGTTTTACCCTTTGGGTACGGAACCCTAAAAATGAATAATTGTTACCTGAAACTGAAAACGAAAACTAATAAAAAGTCATTTATTAATTTTCTTATAAAAAATCTTATTTTAATGATTCAGAAACTAATTGTTTTGTGAAATAGCTAAAAATTTGGCCTATAATTGGGCTTCAGTCCTTTTAATTTTTTTGTTGTAATTTTGAAATTTATTTTATTTGATTGTGGATAAAAACTGTTTGTGTTTTATAATAAAAATAAACATTATGAATATGGACCACTGGTTTGTTATTTTGTCTATTTAATGCAATATCCATAACTATTATTATCCTTCTTCTTGGACCTTGAACCAGCCTGGTAAAGCTGTTAAATATTTTTGAGTTTTTCACTTAATGCCGGGTCAGCATAATCTGACGAAAAAAAACGAAAAAATATTCATCACGCCGAAATTACTTCTGAACTGAAAAAAAAGAGACTTAAGTCTCTTCTAGGATATAGGGACAGAGAAAGCGAATTTGTTTTTTACTATGTAGTGATAACTGTTAAATAGCGAATAATGTCAAAAAAAAAAAATGTTTGCTATATTGTATCTTGGTAGGTAGAAAAGAAACATCGTCTCCTCTTCGACCTAAGTCTCCAGACATTTTAAATCTAATGCAAACGTTGACATGTCATCGCCAAAAATAGATGCAGAAAACATGGATGATTATTTTTTTAAAGACTTCGATAAAGAAACAGAAGAAATTAAAGAAAATTTAGAGGAATCTGATTGTAGTGCAGCTATACTGATTCGGATTACATCCCAGACAGCGAGGAAAATAATAGTGACGGCGACAAATCACGCGTAATTTAAAAAAAGTTTAAGTTGTTGCTGTAGTGCATAATTATGGTTCCTATGTTGTCCCAAATAAAACAATTTATTATTATTATTATTTTAATGAAAATCAGGGAATTTGAGAAATAAGTCAAAACACCCTTTTGCACATTACACCCCAAAATACCTCTTTCCAGGACTTGATCACCGATACACACAATTAAAGAAAATGAAACAGCGGAATGTAACAATGAAGAAGAGATGGAAATGCATTCTGCTCAAAATAGTTCCGAAACTCTACGTGGTCGTCCGAAAAGAGGACGAAAACGTCTTCACAAAGATCACACAATAGCCCAAAGAACACAATTTGCGCTACCACAACAAGAACAACTTGTTGAATCCAAAATATTTAAAGATCATGTTTGTCAATGTAGAAAACAGTGCTTAAATGTTATTGAGAAGGAAGTACGACAAAAAGAGTTTCAAAAATATATTACCTTGGGCTCCTATGAGGCTCAGTTATTATTGTATACATATAGTAAACTGCGTTTCTGAAAAACCAAAAAAAAAAGATCGTACCACATTAATGATAACAAAACGGATAAAAATAATCCGAAACAGTTCAGTCGAAATTACACAATAGGAGGCACTCAAGTATGTCGTGAAATGTTCATAAACAATTTCCAAATAACAACTAAGAAAGTAGACGAATGCCTAAAAAAAATTCGGAAAGGTTTAGTTAAAGATGGAAGGGGACAGACTGTTGGCTGGAACAAAACTGCCGAGGATGACGTTAATTTTATTAAAACAATTATTGACTCTCTACCCAAATATGAATCTCATTATAGACGAGAAGGTAATAATGGGTGTCAGTATTTAAAACTGGGCATGACTGTGGCAAAAATTTATGAATTATACCTAGAACAGCATAAAAATACATATGGGGAAAGTAAAAAACCAGTAAGTATTGGTACACTAAAAAGTATATTTTATAATTCTTTCAACTTACGTTGCAAAACCCTAAAAAAGGATACATGCAATAAATGCGACACATTCCACATAAAATTAGCCAATTCCATGGAAACTGAAGCTGCTGCTAAGTTTCAAAGAGAAAGGCAGGAGCATCTTGACCGAGCTGAAACCTTAAGGGAAAACATGAACGAAGATCTGAAAAGAGCGAAAACAAACAAGAAGTTTGAATGTCTAACTTATAAAAAGACACACTCCCTCGGATTCCCACTAGCGTAGTATTTGATAAGCGCCAATTGTGGCTATATAACTGCGGAATAAATGCAGGATCTAGCGACACTGGTCACTGCTATGTGTGGCTTGAAGGTGAAGCTGGCCGTGGGGCACAAGAAGTTGGGTCATGTCTCATAAATTATGTGGAAAATAACATGGGTCCCAAAGAACATCTGGTGCTATGGAGTGATTGCTGTGGGGGGCAAAATCGGAACATAAAAATAGTTCTAATGATGAAATCCGTTCCAAACTCCCATGAAACTCTCAAAACCATAAAACTAAAATATCTGGAATCAGGCCACACGTTTCTTCCGAATGACACAGATTTTTCGAAAATCGAAAGTCAACTCAAATATCATGATAGAATTTATACTGCTGAAGAGTATTTAAATGTTATTAAAAGTTGCAAGAAAAAGAAACCATTAGAAGTTTATAGAATGAAGACCGAAGATTTTGTAAGCACTAAGAATATAGAACACAAAATAAGTAGTCAATAGAAAAATGTTTGAAACAAAAGTAAACTGGCTAAAAACAAAAGAAATACTGATTGAAAAAGAAAAACCATAGTCTATATTTATGAAAACAACAGAAAATGGAGAGTTTCAGGAGCTTAATTTGGAACAAAAAATTAAAGGAAAGTCTTCTGAAATTTTGAAAAATGATTTACGTTTGTTATGGCCAAATGGTAAATAAATTCCGCAGGCTAAAATAGAAGGCCTTAAAACCTTGTTTGACTTAATACCAAAACTGCTTACCTTTTTATAAATACGAATATTATGTATGATGTTGATGCTTATGGGGCTGAAGTTGATTTTACCATAGATGATGAGAGTGATGATTAAGTTCAAGTAAAAATATAGTTCCTACCTAATTTTCAATGCTCATAGATTACATTTCACTTCTATATAAACCTGTCTTTTCAATAATAATGTTGATTTTAAGTTTTTTATCTTTAATAGTAGCTAGGCTGGTAGCTGTGATAGTAGTGATTCCAAAATAAATATATATTACAGAAACGATGTTTTATTTTCTAAAAAATGCAATTTATCGTCGTTTCTAATCTTTTTAGTTTTTTAGTTTATTGTTATAGTTTTTAAAACTTGGATCCTGTTTGCTAAATGTGTTTATTACCCTGGGCCTTCGAAATAGTATTTTAAATGAAAAGGATCCAAAGCAGTATTTTCGATAATATATCAAAAAATAAATAAAGATGTCAGACTAGAGATTAATAAAATTAAACTTCATGTGTTTACCCTTTAGTTAAAATTAACCCCCTAATTTTAAAGCAGAGAATCTACGACGAAATACGATCTGAACTTAAACTTAAATATCTCAAAACCAACTTTGTGTTGGTTGGATCCTTTTCGATTTACTACTTTTCGACGAAACTTGGTTTTCTAACGTAGGCGATCACATGCTAATGGAACTGCCATTGTATCAAAGATAAAGGATAAGCGATCCAAGATCAAGTGTAGTAAGTGCGACATCCCATTATGCATGATGCCATGCTTAATATACTTTCATAAACAAGGACCATCATAATTTAGACACTAAAATTATGTTGTTGCTGGTTTATGAATTTCTACACTTGAGGGGTCTAAGTAAAAGGTGAAGGCTTTGCATTATCTCAACATATACAGACACCTTTCGCTGGAAAAATCTTGCCACGAGAAAACAGAATATACAGAGTATAAATACGAAATATGTACACTGATTATTTTATTAGCGATGAAGGTGCAGTACCATGGCAAGATTCTAAAATGTAGGGTACCTACCTAATTACATGTTCTACTGTTTTATTGTTCTATTTATCGCCGCACGGTAAACCATAGTGAAAAGGTAAATAAGGAACAAATACTAATAACTGTGTTTCTTGATGATTTTTTCATATTTTCCAGTAGCAAGGCATTGACAGATGAACTGAAACATAGTTTAATGTCAAAATTCAAAACTAAAGATTTAGGGCAAGTGAACCGCCCCCGACCTCTCGCGCCCGGCCCTGGTTCAAGCCATGGTCCGGGGCGAGAGGGAATGGGAAGCCGTCGCCTCCTTCTGCGAAGCAGTCATGCTAGCGAAGGAGGCGGCGGAACGTGAGAGGGAGAGAGCCTCACGTCCCAGCCGCCGCGGGAGGAGAAGCACCGGGCGTCGGGAGCCACGCCGTGATGGCTCTCGGCCACCGTAGGCACGGGCCTGTGGACGGTGAGTAATGGGCTAGCTCGCCGTCCGTCCGTCGTATGACGACGGGCAGGCCGTGTCGACGGCGCGTTCGTGTTCCACGCGCGCCTCAAAGAGTTGTCAGCAAACGGGAGGGGCCCGCAAGGGCCGGTGCCTGCCAGGGCTGCGGGACAAAAAAAAAAGAAAAAAAAACCTGTTATTTGGGATCCAAAAAACCCGCAATACTATAAAAAAAATCTGAAACACGATGCTTGGAGTGATATTGCTCATTCATTGGAAAGAGATGTAGAAGAATGCAAAAACAAAATGATTAGTTTGCTTGCTTCACATCGAAGAGAAAAATGAAAAGTAAAGAAGAGCCATAGTTCCGGAAAAGGTATGTTTTATTATAAATTTCTGTTGCTTTACATATTACACACTTTTATTTATTAATTTAGTTTTTAATTAGGTATTATCACTTACTTGCTATTAGTACAATTATTACTTCTATTGTATACCCTATATATTACTATATTTTACTATACATATATGTACTATATTCTATTGTATTGTTTATTTATTGTAATTTATTTTACAGGTGGGGATGAAACGTACAAAAGTACATGGTTTGCTTACGAGGCGCTGGCATTTTTAGGAGATCGAAATAATCCAAGGAAACGACGCAACACAGAGGTAACTGCATTGAACTAGTTTCCTTCGACTTGTTAAAAAAAACTTAACAATATGTATTCTGCCAAGAAACTGTACCCTCGTTCATAAAATAGTCATTAAACTCATCCCTAATTTGTTTTGCCGTTGAGGCAGCTCTTCTAGGTACATTATTCAATGGAAGTAAAGATGACATTTCACAATCTCTCCGCCAACTACCTTCACATAATCTTCCGTTTTGGTCGCTGTCAAGTGAGCCAGGGGGTGCATACAAGTTTTTAGATGAATCCGTGTTTCTCAAAAAATTATGCAAGTGTGCAATAGCCATGACTATAGTCTCCACGGTTTTGGGCTGAAGGAGCATAGGTTTTCGTAGAACTCTGAACACAGAAGCTGTGATACCAAATACATTTTCTACAATCCTGCAAGCTCTGCTTAACCGGTAATTAAAAATTCTTCGCGGCAATCCCTTGGGGTATTCTCCTGGATAGGGTTTCATTATATTGTTTTGTAAAGGGAAGGCAGAGTCTCCTACAAAAACATATGGTACTACTTTGTTTCTACCTTGCAGTGCTTCAGGTGCAGGCAATCTTAACGAATTATTTTCTAGTTTTTTATATAATTCAGTTTCTTTAAAAATTCCACCATCTGAAATGCGGCCTTGACATCCGACATCCAGAAATTTATAATTATATTCCGTGTCTACTAAAGCAAACATCACTATACTGAAATTCGATTTGTAGTTACGATATTCTGTGCCACTATGTACCGGAGCCTCGAGAATGACATGTTTACCGTCCATGGCTCCGGCACAATGGGGAAAATTCCACAATTCATCAAATCTGTTTGAGATCTGGATCCATTCTGACTCTGTTTTTGGCAGCTGAAACAATGAATTTCTTTTTAATTACAGATTACAAATGAACCGGAACAGAGTGCATCTACAAGTGTAGAAAATGATAACAGTTCAGAATTTATATCACCCACTGGTCAGGCCCCCAAAAAAAAGAAATCAGACGAAAATAAAAAAATGGGTATGCTTTCGGAGGCTCTTGGCCTGCTTAAGAGTGCTGCTTCTAGTCCTACTCCTGAACCCCGAAACAATAATCCAAACAATTTTGACAGTGAAACCCTTTTCTTTTCAAATTTTATATGCAGCAAGATGCAACAATATAACAGAAGTACTAAAAATGCCGTGCAGCGAGCAATAATGGACGTAATATTCAAAGTCGATGAAGGATGGACTAACTTTTCTCAACATTATTATTCATCGGCATTCAATTATAGTGGGTATACAACAGGCTCGGTTCCTTCATCAAGATACTGCAATGAACCACCTTCTTTGTCTAATCGCTCAGAACTTACTTCAGGGTATTCAACAGGTCAGAATCAGACAAGTTGCCCTACTGCTCCATATGCTTCACCTGTTCCCTCAGAATTATCTCAAACTTCATATGAAGATGTAGATTTTGTGAATGACCTGATTTGAAAAGAATAAATTTTGTACTACATGATTTGAGAATACAATTTGATTTAACTTTCTAATTTTAATTTTGCTTACCCTACTTAATACAATAGCTTAATTTGTTATTTTAATAAATAAATAAAAATATGTAAAACTCACCTTAATGTTTTCTTTCAATGCTTTTATAATCGCTTCACAAACTTCTGGTACAATGCAAGACATTGACTGTTTTGAAATTCTGAAGGTGTATTGAAGGCTTGTAAATGAATCTCCTGTTGCCAAAAATCTTAGTGTTAGAGCCAGTCTATCTTGCGGCGAAATTGCAGATCTCATTATAGTGTCTTGTCTTGATATTTTAGGCGCAATGATTGTTAACAAATATTCGAAGTCAGTAGGCGACATCCGGGTAAAGTTTTTATATTGACCACTTATATGTTGAGATTTTAGTTCCACAAGTAAAGAAGATCTTCTTTTATACAAATTAGTTTCCCACCATCGACGCTTCCGACTTTTGCGGTCTTCAGTTAGTAAATACATGAAAATAAAAGCCGTACCAGCTATCACGACCTTCCTATTCGGCATGTTCGTAGCAACTGAGTGGAAACAGCTTTTGAAATATTTTCGCGTTCACAATTCGCTTTGAGTTCGTGTGCCGTCCACACTGTTGATGCTAAATTACACGTAATCTTACATTACACGTTACACTCGTCTGGACCCGGCTTTACGTATTCAATTATTCATTATGGAGTGGACTGAAGAAAAAGTGTTAAATCTAATTAAGGTTTACCAGAATACTCCAGTACTGTGGGACCCTAAAAATAAGAATTATTACAAATATAATCTAAAAGTGGATGCTTGGGAAACTATTGGACAAGCTAATAGGTACGTCGGGAGAAAACTGTAAAAATAAGATGATCACTTTATTGTCTTGCTACAGGAGAGAGAGAATGAAAATAAAAAAAAAGTAATGGAACTGGTAAAGGTATGAAACGTTGCGAAACGTTGAAATGCGTAACTATAACAATGTTCTTAACATTAATAGGTATTGTTTACAAAATGTGGTATTAACGTTCTTTTACAGGAACTTTAGATGCAATGCGTTTGCTTTTGATGCAATGTCATTTTTATTAAACCGAGACACTCCACACCAAAACAGATTGAATACTGTAAGTTCCTTTATTTAATCTTATTTTATACTATGAATAGTCAGGGTGACAAAAGCCATTCAAACTACAACTATTAAAACCTACCCAGTGGGGGTAGGTTTTTAATTCATGCATACTCGTCCTGCCAGGAAAGCCTTCCTTCTGCAGTGAAGTAGCCTGCTAACTCATTTCTAAATTCTTTAGCCGCCGCCGCGCTGGAGAACGGCGAGCAACATTTCTTATAGCATGGAATGACGTCATTTCTTGATCACGCCGCCAGGCTCCATTAATTAGTTCTCCATTTTCGTCTTCTGTGTCGAAGCTGCCACCTGGTATATAAAGCGGTCGGGAGGAGCTGCGCCGCAAAAAATTGTGCAAGTGAACGATTGCCATCACTACTGTTGTTGCTTTATCTGGCTCAATATGCATTGGTTTTCTTAGTACTCTGAACACGGCTGACATGATCCCGAAGACGTTCTCAACCACCCTCCTAGCTCTACTGAGTCTATAATTGAAAATTCTTTTTTTGACCCTTTGGCGTGAGCATGCCCGGAGTAAGGTTTCATCACATTTTCACTTAACGCAAAGGCAGAATCACCCAGAATGAAGTATGGCAGTTGCTTATTTCGGCCTTGCAAAGGTGTGGGCAATTGAAGAATATTATTTTCGATCATGTCATGTAGTTTGCTATTCTTAAACACTCCTCCATCCGAGATTCGCCCTTGGCATCCGGCATCCGCGAAAAGAATGTTATAATTTGCATCCACCATGGCAAATAGAACGATGCTGTATGTTGACTTATAATTAAAATATTCTGCTGCACTGTTGAACGGTAGTTGTAGCAACACATGCTTTCCATCTATTGCTCCCGTGCTCCGACGCAGTGAGGAAAATTCCATAAATTGTTAAAGTCATTGGATATATTTTTCCAGTCCAGTGAGTTGTCAGGAATCTGCAAGCGATAACACACCAGTTAAACTTTTATCATATTTTAGGTAAGCCATACAACGGAACGTGAGGACCATGAAGATGCAGCTGGAGCAGAAGGAATTTCGGAGACACCAAATAGCTCAGTACAATCTGGGCCGCCAAGTAAAAATGAAAAACGCGATCCAAAGTTACAAATGCTGAAAGAAGCTTTTGGAATTTTAAAATTAGCCTCGTCAAATACCAACACGCAAAATGAGGAAATTAAATCTTTTTTGACTTTTGTAGGAAGTAAAATGATGAAATATTCTGAGCACACTAAAAATATCGTGCAACAAGGCATATGTGACTTAATTTTTAAGGCAGACTGCCATTTCTTTGATGAATATCCCTACCAGCACACAAGCAATAGGACACAAACGTCTCAAGGATATTCTTCAGTTCAACCCATTCGCTGCGGCAGACGCCTATCGGCGTTTTTTTATTTCATATTCAGGTGCGGAGTACGCCTATCGGCGGCGTTTTTTTACAATTGTATATATCTTGGCAAAAACCAGCCCTAAAATGGGAAAAATTTTGCAATAGGTGCTATATGTTTTAAATGCACAAAGTACTGCTCATAGTTTCCGGATTTTTAACTATAAAAAAAAATTGCGAAATCCTTTCTAGGTGCTGCAGACGCCTAAGGGCGTTTTCCAGGATTTAACAACCTTTGATTCTAAATATATTTTGTTAATTATTACTTTTCTATAATAGTAGTGATAGGTATTTTGAGAGATCACTTACATCGCATAATTTTTACAAAGTACTGCTCATAGTTTCCGGATTTTTAACTATAAAAAAAAATTGCGAAATCCTTTCTAGGTGCTGCAGACGCCTAAGGGCGTTTTCCAGGATTTAACAACCTTTGATTCTAAATATATTTTGTTAATTATTACTTTTCTATAATAGTAGTGATAGGTATTTTGAGAGATCACTTACATCGCATAATTTTTATTTCCTATTTTGCATTGGTTTTACGTGTTAGGTATGACTTTTAATGACATAAAATTGTGTACGTATATTTACAGTAGTGGTGGGCGATTATGAATGATCGGCATAATCGAATTACGTTGTATTACGTAATGTTGATAATCGATTATGGAATTAGTAACTAATATTTTTTCATAATCGAATGACGTTACTAATTAGTACTACTAATCGTGAGTCGAGTCGACAGTTGCTCTGTGACGTTAGTAGTGTATGCATTGGTTTCGTAATCGGTTGTATTCCGGTAGTGTGAAACGTGACGCTCTTTACATTAGTGGGTATATTTACCGGTAAGTTTGCCGATGTTTTTATTGATAGACTGGTATTTAATTATTCAATTACATAAATATGATTAATAATAAATATTGTTACATTATAAAGAGTTTATTATTATTTATACGTAACACCAACTATGACAACAAATAAAACAATATACCTAAAGTGTTAATGATATTATATCACTTTATTACAGTAAAAAAAGGCTAACTTCACGCCCGCCATCATTCGTGAAATGTACTGTTCAGTGTTTACTAGTCACGAGCTCGCGAGTCGACTCGCAAGTCGACCGAGACCAATAATACATTATACCATAAGTTTAAATTCACTAAAACTTAATAAAACTTTACCGATAACAAGACTGACAGTCTTAAGGCGGAAACATACTTACGTGTCGTGGCGTGTCGTGGCGCGCCAGGAGCATATCGGTTTCATACATTTAATATGGTTAGGGACATATTTGCGTGTCGTGTCGTGACGCAACGCGTTCTGTCGTGGCGCGGACTGCTCGCCACCGATTGCGCCAGAGCGGTGGTGGGGGTTATGGCGCGACACGGCACAACAGACAAATGTGTTTCTATACTGGCGCGTGGCTCGTGGCGCAAACATCTAACGGGAATTTTAAATTTTAATTTTAAAAATGACTGACGATCTCATAGAACTCGTACGTCAAAGAAAAGTTATATATGATTCTAAGTGTAAAGATTACAAGGATAATTTCATGAGAAATGCTGCTTGGGAAGAAATCGCTGAAATCTTAGAACAACCAGGTAAGTCAATAAAGTTGTATTTTACTTTATTATTTATTTGAAAAGAGATTAATGAATAATTATACAAAATTAACAATTAATACTATTTAAGAATTTTGTCTACCTCGGCGAATCATTTCTATTTGCCATGGTACTCTCCCTTCTGGACTAATAAAATACTCTTTGTATTTCTCTCTGACATAAACAGCGTTTTTTGATGGGTTTCTTGGTAAAGATTCAATATTAATTAGACAGTCGATGTTGCTGCTATGGTCAGTAGAATCCATCAAATTTTGTTCAGGGAGCAATGTTTCTGTTCTTAAAAAATTATGTAAGCAGCAGGCAGCTAGCACAATCTTGTCTACCATGTCCGGTTGGACTTGCATAGGTCCATGAAATACACGAAATCGAGCCCGTAAAATACCAAACGCATTTTCTACACACCGGCGTGCACGTGATAAGCGGTAATTAAATATTTTATTTGCATCATTGTTAACTAGCTTGTCTTTGTGATAAGGTTTTAACAAATATGGTTTCAACGGGAATGCTGCATCAGCAACAATAGTGTATGGCATAGGTTGTGAGTTTACACTCAGTGGTTCATCCTGTGGTACATTTAATGCTTTCTGCTCAAATAATTTTCCCATCAAAGATTTCTCGTATATGCCACCGTCACTGTTTCGACCATACGCACCTACGTCAATCATGATAAATTTGTATTGAGCATCAACTAATGCAAGTAAAACTATGGAGTGTTCTTGTTTATAGTTATAGAAAGTAGAACCTGCGTTTATAGGACAAATTATGTTAACGTGTTTGCCATCTAATGCTCCAATACAATTTGGAAAATGCCAAAATTGTTTAAAGTTATTTGCAATATCTTTCCACATTTGTTCAGAAGGTGTAGGCATTACAATAGGTGCCATATTTTTCCAAATGGCTTCACACACTTCTTGTACTATAACTCTCACAGTAGAAAATCCCATTCGATAGTTGAAGGCCAATGATCGAAAAGTGTTTCCAGTAGCTAAAAATCTGAAAAGAAATAAACAATTATTATTATTTGTTACAGTAAATAAATGCAAGGATGACTGGGCAAAACTAAGGAATGCTTTCGCCAGCGCTTTGAAGCGACGAAGGAATAAGAAAAGTGGGCAGGCTGCGGCGGCGTTAGTGCCCTGGAAATATGAAGAGAACATGAGTTTTCTTCTTCCTTATATGGAATGTAGGAGCACAAAAACAAATGTGACAACTACACCAGAATCACCACCCACAGAAGAGTCTCCCGACGAAAGTCTTCCAGAAAGTCCCAGTACTTCACGCAGTCAATCACAATCCAGTTCCTCACGTGGAAAACCTAATAAAGAACCCAAATTACAAGAGTTGTACGATTTGATGAAATCTTCCCAAGATTTAAGACGTCAGAAGCAAAATTTTAGACAAGACATGGACGAAACTGATCTATTTTTCCTTAGTATGAGTAAAGAATTAAAAGCGCTGCCAAAACTTGAACAAACAAAAACAAAATTAGACTTGCACACCGCTATTTCCCAAGCATTAATACGGCAATTGGAACACAGAGACAAAATTTTAAAAACGCCTATAAAAATAACAACTCAAAGATTCATCCAATCAACTCCACAACATCAGTCCTCAACATACATCCAAACTACTGCAAACGCTGAATTACCAACATACAACCAGTCACCCTCACACGATCAGTCACCAACATATATCGAGTTATCAATTCCTACTACATCTCGCGCACAAAATCATGCTGATTCTTCAACATACATCCAAACTACTGCAGACGTTCATCAATCACCAACATACACCCAGTCACCTATACACGCTCAGTCACCCACATATATCCAGTCATCATCATTTCCATCCGGATCACACTCAAAACCTGTTGTTTCAGATAACTTGAAAGCATACTATGACAGTATAAATTTTGAAGATGAATACATTCAAAATAATGGTTAAACTAATGATTTAATGATAAACAGATAATTTTTTAACTAATAAATAAGACAGCAGGTTGTGATTACTTAAATGTTGATTTCATATAAGTTAGTTTCATGATAAATGATTGTTAACCTAATTCGTGCAACAGCACAGTCAATTATATTTTTCAAAGTAAATAAAACTTACCTTAAACATAACGCAAGTCTTTCTTTAGTACCTATGGGTTCACGAAATTTCGTATGTACTTTTTTTATGTCTCCTTCAATCAGCGAATGGACTTCCTCATATTGTGCTTTGTTCATCCTAAAGTACTGATGAAATTTCTCATCGTCACTCTCCAGTTCTTTAACAAGACGATGAAATTCACCTTTGTCTTGTCTCCCTCTGTTTATAGGGTGAACCCAGTATCTTCTTTTCTTTTTTTTGCTCTTAAGAAGTTTCATTGCTAAGAGAAATTGAAGCTCTTCATCAAAATCACTATCCGAATCAGAAGAAAACATTATTTATGTTTGAACGCTGCAAAGGTTCGTCAAGTGCTGTTCAGAAATAACGCCAGAGTACGCCACGACACGACACTTTAGTGTGCACACTCACCGTCACGACAGTAGGCGTCACGACACGCCACGGCACGTAAATGTGTTTCCACCTTTACTGCTGTGGAATTTGTTCCCATTGTTCTCTTGGCTAAGCCCGAACCGGTCGGTACACAGATTAAAGTGAACCTTTATGATTTGAAGTTAAGGTTCACTTTCGTTTGAAAAGTATTTTGCACTAAATGACAGTTAGTAATTTTCTCACCGTCATCACTTCTGTTTTGCTTTCATAGTGATCAGACGTGCTGTGATATCGCCGATATTTTTAACGAACCCCTTACGTTTTATTGGACTGTTTCTTGCGCTTTCGATTACCACGCCTTGTGATTTTTGGACACTGATTGTGCCTACGGAACTTGTGTTGTGTACTATAATATACAAAGGAGCAAAAAAAGGTAAATATAAGTACTTAATGACATTCACTGTTGTAATCTGTTATAAATTTATAACATTGTACGTATTATCTATATATATAAAAGAAAGTCGTGTTAGTTACTTCACTTATAACTCAAGAACGGCTGAACCGATTTAGCTGAAAATTGGCAGGGAGGTAGTTTAGAGCCAGGAGAAGGACATAGGATACTTTTTATCCCATTCGACAGCATTCCCGTGTGACTTGACATGTAACGTCAGTCACTATAAAACGTGGTTCCCCGCCCCGGTTCCGCTCTTGGTATTATTAGAATGCAAGAGCGAGAGAAGAGAGCTTCAAAATTCAAGCAGTTCGGCTCCGCCCAGTGTAATAGGTTCGTTTTGTTCATTCATACAGAGATGAGAATAAAAGTAACTCAAAAGAGCAGGATGCATTAGCGAGCGAAGCGAGCTCGTAAATTTTTGCATTTAACGTGACATTTTAGCATTATGCGTGTATGATTTTGGGGGCGGGTCATGACCCCTGTTACCCCCCTGGGACCGCGCCTGGATAAGTCAGCACCTAGGTACTTAGTTACCTACACATATATAACAAAAAAGAATCAGACTTGGAATAACAAAATTGACGTATAATGACAGCTATGTAATGACGTATGGATGACAATTTGATATTTGTAAGAAATCAATAATAAAACTATTTCTATTAAATAAATAATTAACATTATTGCCCAATTGCCCATTCGTATAAACAGTGAAGTGAACTATAAAACTCGGTATGGTTGAAAATTTAAGTTTTTAGGTGAAGTGAAGTTTAATTAATAATGCCGCGACCAAGACGATCGAATCTTTCCCGACAAAGCCGTGATGCAAGAAGAATACGAAATACTGCAAATGAAAGGACTGAAGAAGAACAAGAAATTGCACGTGAACAGCGCCGCGATAGTATGGCTCGACTTCGTGCTTCTCAATCACGAGAGCAAAGTGAAGCAGCCCGTGAAACAGCTCGGTTGGCAATGCAGAATCGTCGAGCGAACAACAGAAGTCAACATATAGATAATTTGCGACGCAGAACAAGATATTTATCAAGTGCTGATTTGAATCGAGCAGCGTTTCAATACGATTGCAGCAATGATTATAGCTTGCATCCTAGCGTTTGCATTGGGCAAATGGACGTAGTTTGCGAGTATTGTGGTGCATTAAAGTTTTCCGGAGAAACGCCTGGATTATGCTGCCTTAATGGTAAAGTGAAATTGCCATTGTTGACTCCGCCACCTGAGCCATTGTATTCATTGCATTGTGGCGAAACACAAGAATCACGCCACTTTCTTGCAAATACTCAAAAATACAATGGTTGTTTCCAGATGACATCATTTGGGGCAGATATTATCGAAGAACGGGGATTTAATCCGACATTTAAGGTATTTATTTTTGTACTTATATAGAATGTAGTTAAAGAATAACTTACTTTATCTATTGGTACCTATGTAGTATATTTGCTAATTCTGAACTCTACTCTCCCACCGAAAAAAGTGTTTATAACCCAGTTAATACTGTCTGGTTTTTATTTTGTAAATACAAGGACAGATTCATCATCGAATTGGATCATTACTACCTTTCGAAGATACACAGAATAAATTTTTACAAATATATTTCATGGGCAACATGGAAGAACAACTTGATCGACGCCTAGAGATCAATGCAGGAATGAAGCGAGCAATTCTTCAAGACTTGCAGTGTCTGCTTCATGAACATCATGCATTGGTCAGGTTGTTTAAGAGTGCTTTAGAGCGCATGCCAAGTGATGACTATAAAGTTGTCATCAAAGCAGATAAACGACCATCTGGAACACACGAAAGGACATTTAATGCTCCAACAGTAGACGAAGTTGCCATCCTGATTGTTGGTGAACAATTGGAAAAACGCGATATTGTGCTTACACGTCGCGATACTTGGCAACTGCAACAAATATCTGAAACTCATCGATCATATGACACATTGCAATACCCGCTGATGTTTTGGCAAGGAGAAGATGGATATTATTTTAATATTAAAATGAAAAATCCATTGAATGGTGAGTATCAGTATCATAATTTATTTCATTTATTTGTGAAAGACACTGATTCAAAATAATGCTTATTAAAAAAATGGTTAATGTCTGTATTGTTTGCCTTTAAAATTTGCCTTTGAAATGGTTAATTATCAAATTTTTAATTTCAGGTGAAGAAACTACAAAGAAAGTTAGCTCAATGAATTATTACGCATATCGTTTGATGATTCGTTAAAATGCTGACAACTATTTGCTGCGGTTTCGTCGATTGTTTCAGCAGTATTGCGTTGACATGTATGTAAAAATAGAAACGGAACGTTTAACATTCATTAGGTTGAACCAAGCCAAACTGCGTTCTGAGGAGTACATCCATTTACGTGATGCAGTTAGTACTGAAGGAAATGCAGCTAATATTGGTCGATTAACTATTCTGCCGGCGACATACATTGGTAGTCCACGTCATATGCATGAATATGCACAAGATGCAATGACATATGTTCGTCATTACGGTCGGCCCGATCTCTTTATTACTTTTACCTGTAATCCAAAATGGATAGAAATTACTCAATTGCTGCTTCCCGGACAAACATCAAGTGATAGACACGACATCACAGCACGTATATTCAGGCAAAAAATTCGGTCCCTGATGAACTTTATTGTTAAACAACGCGTCTTTGTAGATACTCGATGCTGGATGTATTCAATCGAATGGCAAAAGCGAGGCCTGCCGCACGCACACATTCTTATTTGGTTAGTGGAAAGAATTCAGCCTGACCAAATAGATGATATCATATGTGCTGAGATTCCTGATTATGAAGTCGATCCAGACCTACATGATGTTGTTACTACTAATATGATTCATGGACCGTGTGGTGCCATCAATCCCCAATCACCTTGCATGGTCGATGGAAAGTGCTCTAAACGATATCCACGGAAATTAACGGCGGAGACTGTCACTGGCAATGATGGTTATCCGCTGTATCGGCGTCGATCACCAGATGACAACGGTCGAACTGTCACAACGAAAGTGAAAAGAATGGATTTCGTTGTCGACAACAGTTGGATTGTTCCATATTCGCCACTTATTTCTAAATCGTTCAAGACACATTGCAACGTTGAATACTGCAATTCAGTTAAGTCCATAAAATATATTTGCAAATATGTCACGAAAGGCAGTGATATGGCGGTTTTTGGATTGCAATCCTCGAATACCAACGATGAAATTTCACGCTATCAAGTTGGTCGTTATGTGAACTGTAATGAAGCGATTTGGCGTATATTCGCATTTCCCATTCACGAACGTCATCCTACTGTTACGCATTTGGCGGTGCATCTGGAGAATGGTCAACGAGTATATTTCACGGCTTCGAATGCTACGCAACGTGCTGAAACACCTCCAGCAACTACATTGACCAGTTTTTTTGCAATCTGCCAAAGCGATCAGTTTGCACGAACTTTGCTTTACTCGGAGATGCCACGTTATTATACTTGGAATGCTTCATCGAAGAATTTTCAAAGACAGAAGCAAGGCGATGCGGTTCCTGGGTATCCAGATGTGCGTTCTACTGATGCTCTTGGTCGTATGTATACAGTTCATCCAAAGAATAATGAATGTTTCTATTTGCGGTTGTTGCTGGTAAATGTGCGTGGGCCAACGTCATTTGAGTCACTTACGAACTGTTAATGGTGTAATATTCCCAACATATCGTGCTGCATGTGAAGAATTGAAGTTATTAGAAAACGATAGTCATTGGGATAAGACAATCGCTGAAGCCATTATCTCTGCATCTCCAAGTCAGATACGCACATTATTCGTTATCATAATTTCGACATGTTTTCCATCAAACCCATGTAACCTGTGGCACAAATACAAGGATAATATGTCAGAAGATATTTTACATCAAATTCGTGTCAGTTCCAGAAATCACGATATTGAGATGAATGAGGAGATACATAATCGTGCTTTACTCTTGATTGAAGATATGTGTTACCTCATGTGCGGTAATTTATTAATCAGGTTAGGAATGCCAGCACCATATCGTGAAATGAATGACGCATTTAATCGAGAATTGGAACGGGAACGTGAATATGATCACCAGGAATTAGATTTAGTAGTTCAAACGAATGTACCCCTGTTGAATTACCAACAAAAGGAAGTTTATGATACTTTAATAAAGGCAATCGATGATGAAAATGGTGGTTTATATTTCCTAGATGCCCCTGGTGGAACTGGCAAGACATTCCTCATGTCATTAGTTTTAGCAACTGTTCGGGCGAGATCTAACATAGCGGTTGCAGTTGCTTCTTCTGGAATAGCAGCCACATTGTTAGAAGGATGCCGTACGGCTCATTCAGCATTCAAATTACCGTTAAATCTTCAAACTATTGAAGAACCAACGTGTAATATTGCAAAACACTCAACAATGGCCAAAGTTTTAGCGGTATCGAAAATCATCATCTGGGACGAATGCACAATGGCGCATAAACGTGCATTAGAAGCACTTAACCGAACATTAAAAGATTTACGAAATGACTCGAGATGTTTTGGAGGAGCAATGATTTTACTTTCTGGCGATTTCCGCCAAATACTGCCAGTAATTCCAAGATCTACGGCTGCCGACGAAATAAACGCTTGCCTCAAATCGTCAACTCTATGGCGCCATGTGAAGAAACTGCAACTGACAACAAACATGAGAGTTACATTGCTTAATGATACATCTGCTGAAGATTTCTCGGAGCAATTGCTGACTATCGGTAATGGTCAAGTACCTGTCGATGAATCGAGCGGATTAATATCATTTCCAAATAATTTCTGTAATTTTGTCTCATCAAAAGACGAACTTATCAACAATGTATTTCCAGAAATTATTTCTAACTACAAAAATAATGAATGGTTGAGTGAGCGAGCAATTTTAGCGGCTAAGAATAAAGATGTAGATGACCTAAACTACATAATTCAAAATAAGATCATTGGAACAATGCATTCATTCAAATCTATTGACTGCGTCACAAATGAAGATGAAGCCACCAACTATCCAATTGAATTTTTAAACTCTTTGGACGTGCCTGGCTTACCACCGCACAATTTACGCCTAAAGGTTGGCTCCGTAGTAATCATGCTTCAAAACATAAACCAACCAAAACTGTGCAACGGTACGCGTTTGGTGGTTAGAAAATTGATGAACAATGTAATTTACGCTACGATAATGATAGGAAAATTCAAAGGTGAGGAAGTTCTCATTCCGAGGATACCGATGATCCCAACCGATATGCCGTTTGAATTTAAAAGACTTCAATTTCCGATACGTCTTGCATTTGCCATGACCATCAACAAATCACTAGGCCAATCCTTAAAAGTTTGTGGTTTAAATCTAGAACATTCATGTTTTTCCCATGGTCAATTATACGTGGCATGTTCACGGGTCGGAAGACCATCTGCGTTGTTTGTTTTTGCGCCTGATAATAAAACAAAAAATGTCGTGTATCACAAGGTACTTAAATGAAGAGCAACCTATGTACTAAAATACAGAAATAATTATGAATGATTGATGTAGAAAATTTTTTTTTTTCCAATAAAAAAAAATCTGCTTATTTATTGACATTAAGGCGGAACAAAGTTCGCCGGGTCAGCTAGTAGTAATATATTTATAACATATTATATCGCATGTGTACGTATCGCTAAGTTGTATGTAAATCGAAAATACGGCCGAGTTACAATACTGTATGGATATTATTACCGTGGTTTAGATTTTTCAACATTATTGGTAGGTAATAAGTTCTTAAGAGATTTTATTCGTCCTCGCTATGTTAATGGGTTCTAGGTTGAGTCTGGATGAAGCGCCATGCTTTTCCATGACGCCAGCCAATAAGCGTCCAGCTATCACCAATACCATGCGCCCTCTGTAGGGACGCGCGGCGAACTATCCGGCGGCTCTCACGCTTTAGAGTCAGCGCACACTGAACTGCAAACTGCTCGCGTTTGTGTACAGTAAATTTAGTCAAAGTGATGCCAAAATAAATAAAAATTGTATTAACTCTCTTGTAGATAACATGGAACCCGTGCCGTCAACAAGTTTTGACATGTCTCAAAGACTAGACCTGTGTCGTTCACGATTAATCGAATCTTTTTGATTCGATTGCAAACTGTACTCGAGTGATAGAATCACGAATCTCAAAAGCACCCGATCATATTTGACTCGATCACCAGGTAACAAAATAAACCAAATTGGACTTTATTTTCATACCATTATGGTAACTAATTGCGTGCTCGTACAATCGATTGAGTCGTGCATTCAATGACACAACACGACGTAACAAGCAAAATGTCTTCTATCTCTTTCCTTTACATACATGATATTGCACTTTCATTCACCTCACTCTTTCTCCAAAAGAAACCGGGTTGTACAGGATCGCTCGCGAAGCTGAGCCGCAAGCTATCGATCGCGTGATTGAATTTTGTTTGAAGAGATCCGATCAGCTGCACTAGTAACTTATGACCCGCGAGTCGCGACACGAATGTGAAAATCGGATCGCAATATTCAGGTGTTGTTTTGTTTGCTTGTTTTAGTGGTTTTTAAAGCCGGGTACACATTGGTGCAATGTAACATGTAATGCAACATGCAATGCAAGAATTTGACGTCCACATTGCTGCAATGTATCATGTAAAGTAACAGAATTCCCATAGTGTAGACGCCTTGCGCGCACGAACCGCGTCTACTACGCGCACGAACAGATTGTTGCAACTCTTGCGCGTAGCGACCCGAAATTTGTCGGTTTTTTCCCCGAACACAAAGAGGCGCGCAGTATGCGCGGAGCGTCAGTGTGGACAGGTTGTGTGGTGTGTACGGCTAGACGCGCGCGAACATGGAACAAGACGACGCTACTGCGGCGGAGGAGGCGGTTACATTTACGTGGAGTGAAGAAAAAGTGCTTCAATTAATTGAAGTGTACAGATCAAAGGAAATTTTGTGGAATCCACAACATGAGAATTTTTATAAAAAAACATTTTAAAGAGGATGCATGGATGGAAATTGCTAATTTGATGGAAACAACACAAGAAAAATGTTACAGTAAAATGATTAGTATTTTATCATCCTACCGTCGTGAAAAAGCGAAGGAAAAGAAATCGAAAGGAACAGGAAAAGGTAAATAAATAATAATAATTTACTATTTATTATTTATTCATATACTTTATTCTTAGTACAATCGTAGGTTGGAAACCGCAAAAATGTTTGTGTATTGAAATGTAAATTGGCATAGCCGACTAATATTGAAATTGGCTTTTTTCTCTACAAAATGACAACTTTGACAACAACTACAATATTTTAATGGATTGAAATCACAAATTAATTATTAAATATTATTAATTATTATTAGTCAAGTTTACTTAAAAACAACTATGTTTAAAACTGACTGAATTATGTTTTTTATTTAATTTTTTTCATGATTATTATTTTATTTTTTCAGGTGCCTCGGAGACATACAAAAGTCGATGGTTTGCCTTTGATTCTTTGAAGTTCTTGGACAACCGTAACAAACCGAGAAAGAGAACGAACACGGTAAGTAAAACTGGATTGATTCTTTTACGAACATCTGTCTTGCCAATGAACCTTCCCTTCTTTCATAAAATAATCGGAGAGCTCATCTCTTAACGCATTCAAATGTGCAGGCGATCGTCGAGGAATATTTCTCAGGTAGTAGTGATCTCATATCTTCATTATTTTGCCTACGTGTGTCTTCATTCGTAACTTCATCTTCAGTGTCATTCATATATGTATTTCTAGAGTGACGTCTCAAATAATTATGTAAAAGGACAATTGCCATAACCACTAGCTCAGCTTTATCAGGCTGTAAAAGCATTGGTTTTCTGAGAACTCTAAAGACAGACGATATGATACCAAATGCATTTTCAACAGTTCTTCTGGCTCTGCTTAGCCTGTAGTTGAATACTCTCTTTGAAGTGCCTTTTGGATGTGCCCCAGCATATGGTTTCATCAGATTTTCACTTAAAGCAAAGGCACTATCACCCACAAAGAAATATGGTATTGGAATATGTCTCCGTGGGAGTGAATCAGGTGATGGAAGGTTTATTGTACGATCTTCTATCATTTCACAGAGTTTTGTATCTTTAAAGATGCCACCATCTGAAATCCTTCCTTGGCATCCCACATCTACAAATAGAAAATTATAATCGGCGTCAACCAAAGCAAAAAGAACGATGCTAAAGAAGTTTTTATAGTTGTAGAATTCAGTTCCACTTTTGATAGGTGCCTCAAGCACAACATGTTTTCCGTCCAGTGCCCCTAAACAGTGTGGAAAATTCCACTTCTCTTCAAACTGTTTGCTTATGTTCAACCAAGTTTCTTCTGTCGTTGGAAGCTAAAACAAAAAACTTTTATTTAATTTATGGCTACGAGACAGTCATTGTACTTAGTAGCCCAACACTCGCTGGTGACAATTTTTGAGGTGCCATTATAGTGAGCATCTCTTGATTTTATTGCTAGCTATATTGAACTAGACTAAAAAACGAACTAAATATTTAGTCGTTTCGACATTTGTCCATCGGTGCCACGATACCTACCTTCCTGGAGAGTTATATCTACTATCTAGTAGTTTATATCAAGAGATGGGACCTACAGTTATAAATTATTTTTATGTTTTTCAGGAGGCGGTCAACAACCGATTAATGAAGAAAATCTGCAGAACGAATTTGCTACTCCACGTACACGGTATGAACCTACGCGAGCTAAACAAGCAAAAAAAGATGAAAGCAGCAGTGTACTGGCCGATGTAGTGGGCATATTACAAACTACTGCCAATAAGTTGGGAAATTCAGGCGCTCCAGATTTAACTACAACTTTCGCTTCCTATATATCAGCTAAAATGAATACTTATTCCCTTCAAACCAGGAATTCGGTCGAACATGGAATTTTTGAAATTTTGATGAAGGCTGACAGAGGTTATTATGAATCATCATATCGACAGCAGGATAACTACCCCAGTTCATACCAAGAATCCTATTATGCATCACAGAAGAAAGGACAAGATTATGTGGATCTGACCGGATATGTTAATCGTCCTGGAACTTCCGGATTTAATCGTCCCTCGCCTTCCGCGCAAACTCCAGATACAAATCAAGCCGGACGCTATGGCTATACCACGGCAAGGAACGAAGAATATATGAACCAACAGCCATCGTCTGTAACGTCACTAGAATCTAACCAATCCTATGACGACTTCAATGATTTGATGTGATAATACTGTTCTTTAATTGACTTATTAAGAATAAAACTTACCTTGATATAATCTTTTAATTCCTCAATTATGGCGGAGCATACTTCTGTAATAATGCCACTTATGGCTTGTTTTGATACTCTGAAGGTATACTGTAAACTTGTGTAAGAGTCACCACTAGCTAAAAAACGAAGTGTTATTGCCAGTCTGTCTTGGATTGAAATTGGAGCCCTTAACTGTGTGCGATTCCGAAAAATTCTTGGTCCGACTAATCTGAGTAGATCTTCAAATGTCGTTGGACTCATCCTTAAGAAATTTTGAAATTGTCCAGTTAATCTCATATCGGCCATTAGTTTTGCACCAGCTCTCTGACTATACAACTCTGTACGCCACCAACGTCGATGTCTTCTGCGTTTTATCACATGATTCACTATTAATAATGAAGCACTGACTATCATCAGAGCCCGCAATTGGTCGTCACGATCCATTCCTTTGCGTGTTCTTTTGCAGACTGAGCGATCCGTTCGCGCGCATCTCGGAAACAGATGTGAGTAGGTACATGCGCGGTTCGTGCGCACGTTGTGCGCGCCCCGCGTCTACACTGATGCAATGCTCGTTTCGTGTTGCATTGCATGTTGCGTTGCAGCAGTCTGTACCCGCCTTAAGACATTATATTGCGAGTGATTGCTTTTTAAAATAGGAAAACTGTTTGGTGTTGGTGTTTATGTATTTTGCATGAATGTGTGAATGTGAATATTGAAATTAACATTAGCTTACCTAATTTAACTGTACAAATTTAGTTTTAGTCGTGTTATTTTTTTATTTTGTCATTACCTAATAACTTAAAATGTCAGATCTGGCTAAGAAAAGGAGTAAAATTTGGAATCATTTTTCTGTAATAAACAAAGATAAGGCAAAATGTGAGTACTGCTCGAAAATAATCAGCTATTCTGGTGGTGGCACAGGTAATTTAACTAGGCATCTGAAAAAACTACATGGGACTGTATCTATTGAGCAACCTATAAGTGAACATCCCCAAGCACAGATTGGCCTACCGAGATGTACAGAATCAAACGCTATAGGAACAGATAGTGTGCCTTCTACTTCTACACTAAGTGAGTTAGTACGTTCTCCATGTGATAAAACTGCAACGGCGGCGGCAGCCCCAGTTGTTTGCCAAACCACGCCATTGTAAGTTCAGTCAAAAATCAATAATTTCGCTGTGTCTACGAGACCATTACCAATTAGCAAATCAAAGAAGCTTGATGAACAAATTGTAAAATTTATAGTCAAGGGCTATCATGCGCGTTTCCAATAGTTGAAGAGGAAGAATTTAAAAATATTTTTAAATCTATATTAAAAGATTGTACAACTATCTTTGCATTGTATAAATTCAATTTCTTTTGGCATTATATAACCGCATAGCCCATATTATGTGAGTACTATGTACTAGAAAGCTATCATTCGCTGGAAACCTACGTCTTTTTTTTTTTTGACTTGAATGTGCCCTGGCGGTTAAGTGTATGTCATGCTCACTCAAATGTCTAGCTGATGGTGGCGCGTGTGTCGGATCATTTAGTTCCCTTCAAAATGGTTGAGTTGGATGGTGCTGATACATGCGTCATGTTCGTGAACGGGCGCTGTCAGTTGTGAACTTGTGACTGGTCATCTCTTGGTTGCCACGGCTTATTTGAATTAATTACTTTATTTTTGAATTGTTCTTTTCTTTGTTTTTACTATGGACACTTTTAACGTGCACATCTTGCTACATCGCTCTCACATAATGTACCATCTCAACATGAATGATGTAACCAAGGTTTTGTAAAATATTCTGATTTAAAAGAGTGTCCATGGAGTTTCTTGCCCGTTCTTCTCCATAGAGATCTACGTTAGGGAATGGGCAACTACAGTACTTTCACAGTTTTTATGCCTTGTGACTGGGACTGTAGCTACATTTCATTGTTGTCTTTGCTTCGACAATTCAAAACTGCCTGTAACTGGCCTACTTGAAATAAATGCTTTGATTTTGATTGCCCACATACACATTACCTACTCGCAAAACTATATCTTCCTGCTTAATACCTAAACTTTATCAAACGACCAAAGATAAAGTTCTACTACAGTTAAAAACAGAAACTGATGCGATATGCTTAACCACTGATGGCTGGACATCTACAAGTAACACGAGTTTTGTTGCGCTGACAGCTCACTATATTGACCAGAATTCGTTGCTTAAGTCGGTTTTATTAGGCTGCATTGAATTTGACGAACGGCACACGGCAGAAAACTTATTTAATTTTTTGATAAATGAAGTTGAAACATGGGGCATATCTAATAAAATTACAGGAATGATAACAGATAATGCGGCAAATATTGTGGCAGCCCTTCACTTAACAAGTTGGCGCCATTTCCCTTGTTTCGCTCACACAGTAAACCTCATAGTTTAACATAGCTTAAATAATATTAAAAGACAATTAGATCGGGTTAAAGCAATTGTACAATATTTCAAACATAGCTCATCAGCTGAGAGCAAACTGACGGCTATGCAAAACCAAATGGAATTACCTTCCCTCAAACAGAGCGTTGTAACTAGGTGGAATTCCACGTATGACATGCTTCAAAGATTGCTTAAAATTAAAGATGCTGTCATAAGTACGCTAGCTATCGAACAACCCCGTCTTAATACCTTGACGACGGATGATTGGCTGCTCATAGAAAAATGTGTTAGTTTTAAAAATATTTTATGATGTGACGGAAGAAATGAGCGCTGAAAAGTCGGTCTCTATGTTGAAAGTGTTGGTGCTGGTAAAAATTATGAAAACACATGTCGAAAATTGCATTGCCGAAAATGCTCCTTCTGCACAACCTGACGAATATGATCAATTACTTCGGACTCTTAATAAACAGCTTAACGATCGCTTTGTTGATGTAGAGGGTAACGTTTTGGCTGCAGAAGCATCATTTCTCGACCCCCGCTTTAAAAAGCATGCATTTACTAACAAAGTAAAATATGATAACTGCATGAAATCTATCAAAGGAAAACTTCGTGGGTTGTGTGCGCGAGAAGATGCGACACCTTTACTAGTTCAAGATAGCCTGCCGCCGCAACCTTCTACTTCTGGCAACATCTGGGCGTCATTTGATAAAGAAGTGGAAAATGAGATCATAAAAAACCCTACAGCTGCAAGCATAGTGGAACTAGACAAATATATAAACGAACCACTTATAAAACGAACGGATGATCCGCTAAAGTGGTGGAATGAGCGTCGTCTCCTTTATCCACATTTATACATTTTAATGAAGCGTCGATTATGTTTGCAAGCAACATCAGTACCATGTGAGAGGATATTTTCAAAGGCCGGAATGACTATAACTAATAAGAGAAGCTCGTTAAAGCCGAAAAAAGCCTCTCAAATTTTATTTTTGAACCACAATTTGGAGTGAATGCTCAACACCAATAAAATTTATTTTCTTTTTTATTACTTTTTATTTTATTTTTTATCCTTGACGTCGAACGGCATCAGGCAATAATTACACCACAGCACATAATGTAATACTACACCACAGAAATTACACTCTCGAGTAAAGTTTTCGGACGCGACCATAATAGCCGCGAAGTTTTTTCGTTCTTTAAATAACGAAAAATCTCCGCGGCTTAAATACACCTTAGAAACTCTTTGTTACTTAAGTAAACAAAGAGTTTCTAAGCTGTATTTTTGTTATAAGTTTATATTTTGTGTAATAAAGTTTTAAGGTTAAGTGAGAGAAAATATCAAAAGTGAAAACATATCATACCATTGCGACATAAGGTCAGTTTTATTGCTTATTGAATGGTATAAATAATAAGATTCACTCATGAGGAATCCAAAAAGGTATAATAGATACCGTTTTAACGTTTAGCTAGTTTCATTTCAGCATACGTCAATCGGTTATTATAAACGAACTGCGACCCGAATGATCGAAATGATCGAATCTTTTTAACCCGATCACCATACGAGTGGGTCATGATCGACCCGGGTTACGACAAATGATCGATCGAAACAGGTCTATCAAAGACATGATCACGATGAACCACTAGAAAATATATTATCTTCGATGTTTACACCCGAGCACAACATGCCATCACCTGATTACGAGATGCAGACGCAGGAAGTTTTAAACGACGAAGACCTCTACGGTATATTATTAGGTTACTGCGATAATTTACTAAACGAAGAAATGGATGAAGATGAGGATAATCATCCCCACGAAGAAGATGAAGATGATACAATTGAACAGCCAGGCCATGATTGGAGTATTGAAAATCCACATCGCCAGAATTTTCTTGATTTTCAAAAACAGACTGGTTTGAAAGTGGATATGATAAACAAAGAACCGTTAGATTTCTTTTTTTTAATAATGAATGATCTAATGGCACATTTTGGACTGTTTAGCGAGTAACATGCCGCAACCATACACACCACAGGAATACGCTAATATGCACCTCATCTATGGAGAAACCCGATGCAATGCTAACGCTGCTAGCAGACTGTATCGAGAAAGGTACCCAAATGCTCAAAGATTTCCTGATTATCGAGTGTTTACGAATGTGCATCAAGCGTTTTCGGAGGGTCGTATGCCATCCAGTAGGAGAAACGCTGTAAGACCTAGATCGGATCGTGATGAAGAAGTTCTCAATTTTACAACGTCACAAGCTTCACCCATATCACTACAGGCGTGTGCAGACGTTATTACCGCGAGACTATCCACTACGAGTCACATTTTGCCGTGTGATGCTGCAAAAGTACAGGGAAGATCCCCAATTCCTAGACAAAATTCTATGGTCGGATGAAACAACATGCAAGAAAGATGGGTATTTAAATCTTCACAACCTACATAGTTGGAGCCTTGAAAATCCGCACTTGATGAGACAAGACAGATCCCAATATCAATTCAAGGTTAACTTATGGACTTAATTATATTATATTAAATGAAAAAGTAATTGGGCCCTTTGAGTTACAAGGAAACTTAGATGGCAATAGTTATTTAAACTTTTTACGAAATGACTTGCAAGAATTGTTAGACGACGTGCCCTTAAATGATCTCCAAAACATGTGGCTCCAAAATGATGGTTGCCCAGCACACTATGCCCGTCCTGTGCGGGAATATTTAAATCAAGAGTATCCAGGGCGTTGGATCGGGCGGCATGGTCCTATCTTATGGCCACCCCGTTCACCCGATTTGAATCCCCTGGACTTTTTCTATTGGGGTTGTCTTAAAGACAGGGTCTACTCAAAACCCATTGCGACATTGGACGAGCTTCGTCGAAATATCACTCAGGCTGTGGATCACATTAGTGGCAGAAGATATGCAAGACAAATAAAACGGTCATTTTTAAGGCGATGTCGTGCATGTATTAATGCTGATGGCAAACAATTTGAACATTTACTATAATGTTAATAAATTACACGAGAAATTGTTTGTACCATTTGTTTAAATATTAAACATTTTTCAAGAACTAATACTTTTTATTACCCGACCGTCATTTGGCCCCTGTTTAGAAATAATAAGCACATTCTTTTTTAAACTTGTTTGGCTAGAGTATTATACCATTTTGGAATCTTGATTAGTTGCGTCAATTTATAAAAAAACTTGCCATAGTAGTATATCAGTGGGAGTCTGGCTCCAACCACCGCCGCCGCGAACGCCACGTTTTTTGTTCGTCTCCGGCTTTAAAAAATCCAAAAAGTGGTAAAAAGTTGTCTGATTTTAACGAGTGAGGTGTCCACGTGTCACGCCGTGATGGCTCTCGGCCACCGTAGGCGCGGGCCTGTGGACGGCGAGTAATGGGCTAGCTCGCCGTCCGTCCGTCGTATGACGACGGGCAGGCCGTGTCGACGGCGCGTTCGTGTTCCACGCGCGCCTCAAAGAGTTGTCAGCATACGGGAGGGGCCCGCAAGGGCCGGTGCCTGCCAGGGCTGCGGGACTGTTCGAAAGAGATACCGCGGCCCTGGAACATAAAGGGCCAATGAAGGAACATGGGTGTTTTTTAGTCAGTAAGAGTCTGACACTCCCTTCCGCTCTGCCCAGAGCGGGAGGAGTCATTTGATGATTGAGGTTAAACGTTCAAGCAAAAACTTAAAGTGCGAACGCTGCTTAAACCAGATCGACGACCCTACCTTTTTATTGTAGAAAAGGGAGGGCAACAACCTCACACACCATCCTGACCACCCAGAAGCCTGAAAAATTCAGAGCTTCAGGAGATATTCACGAAAACTCGAAAACCACGTGCAGCTGAAAACACGAAATCGAGGAGCCAGACGCCTGAAACTTTGCAGCCGTAGTCATCCCTGAAATCTAAGACGGTAACTGCAAAAATTTTTATTCCACCTTTTAAACCTGATTTTTAAGAAGCTATCGAAAATTCAAAATTCAGACCTTTACAACTCCAAGAATAATCAAAAATTGCAAGATCTTCAACTGCAGCCCATGGCGCGCTTATTAATAGATTACTAATTTTAATTTTTAGATTAAGTAGTTTTAAAATTATAAGGAAATTTAGTTAAAAACCATATTTTCAATATCTTTTGTTTATTTTTCAAATTTTTTCAGAAATTTTTATTGTATTTTGTAGCGCTTTATTTGTTCTATTTTTTGCCATTTTTTCCAAAATTTTTCGTCCAGTGGAACCGGAGATATCAAATTTTTTGTTTTTTGGCCTTTATTAAAAATTTATAAGTTAATCACTGTTTTTGACACTGGGACAGGGTCTAATACACCCATTGTGACTCATACAAGCCCAAACACGGTTTGTATATCTCTTATATTGAGCTTTTTGACTTTTTCAGCCATTTTGGTTTTTTAGGTTTTAAATTTTAAAGTAAGATATCTCGGGAACCGCTGGGCCGAAGACTCTCGGATTTCCACTTTTATGTGCAGGATACCGTTAGTTAGTTTTGGATATCATAGGGTTTCAGGACGATTCAGGCTCTAAAATTTTGTCGCGCTGAAGCCACTTTCCTGAGATACCCGAAGTGACGCCGAGCTGTACATCCAAAACCCCGACTCGCTACGACGAAGGGTTCCAAAGTTGCGGACTTTTTTATTTCACTTTTGACAGTTCGGCGGCCATTTTGTTCAGCTTCAAACCGCAATAACTCCTGAACCGCGGGTCGTGGGAAGTTGCGGATTTCAAAGTAGTACTCGAGGGCTCATTGCCTTCCTTGCTGTATATTTTCAGGCGGTTTGGAGCTGAAAATTTTCGGGGTCCTGAAAGTGGTTTCAGCGGATAGCTGAGCTCAGGCCAAGTGTGGAGAGCCCAAACTCGAGGGTTCTGCGACTTTCCTAAAGGGAGTTATCCGCCGTCAAAGATCTGCTTTGACAGCTCGGCGGCCATTTTGGGGAATCTGTTAACTTGCATAACTCCTGAACGGGGAGTCGTAGAGCGCCGGGATTTTCTTTGCGTATACTGGCCGGCCTTATTCTTTGGGCTGGAGCAACTTTCAGGCGTTTTCCAGGTGTAAGAATTTTTCAGCCTGAAAACAGTGTCAGTGGGTAGGTCTCGTCGAGGCAAGTGCAAAAAGCCCAAACACCAGGGTTTTTGGGCCAGTGGTTCCGGAGATATCCTTCTGTAACCACTTTCTGGTTGCCATTTTGGCAAAAAACCAGAATCTCTAAGTTGGGATATCTCCGAAACGCCTTGGTGTAACCGCACCGAGTTTGGGGTCAACTGAAAGGGCTCGGGGAGAGCTATCCACTGACGTTGGACAAACGACTCTACATAGAGTCTAGAAAATTTTTGACTCTACATTGACGGTTTCTTGACACCTGGAAGTAAAACTTTCTTTTTTCTGTGTTCGTTACTTGACCCGTCCTATTGAACGCAAGGGCTGACCGCGTTGACTCTATATAGAGAACTTTTTAAGACTTTATCGAAGATTTTTACGATCTTTCGTGCACTTTTATTTTTCCTATTATTATTTTATTTTATTATACATATTTACATTTTTGACGCATACCTTCAGCATGATAGGGATAAGGACCCCACTGAAAAAGGTGGTTGAGGGTGAGAAATCACCATCAAAGCTGACACCATCACCTCCAAATGTCAGACGCAGCGTTGGAGAATGGGAAGCTGCCAAGCCCACCAGCACGGGTTCGACACCCCCCGTAATTACTAAGACAGCACAGGCTGGCCCTGCAAAACCTCTACAAAAACCTCTGCAAGCGCAGGAGAATAAAACTCTCCAAACGCGCTCCAAACTTATAGAGGTGCACTCACCGCAGAAACACCAGTACGCGGATCGTTCTGCAGAGGCCAGGGCCTGCCTCAATAAGGCCAAATTACTACTAAGCGCCTCGCGCAATACTAAGACCGAAATTAAAACCGGCATTATTGAGGCACTAGACAGGCTGTTACAGCTGGTGAAGGAGGCTGAAAAGCTAAGTAAAAATAAGGGCTCAGGATTGGGGAGTGAAAGCACACCGCCCGAAGTCGCTGCCACCGACGCCACCTTTACCTGCTTAGTAGAGCAAAACCAGTTAGAGACTCAGATTAAAAACCATTCGATGTTGCTAGAAAATAGCAACAAAAAAATGGAAGAGTTGAAAGCGATAATCGAGCACCACACACAGATCCTCGAGAGCGGCACTGCCAAGTCGTATGCGAGCGTAACTGCGATCCACAGCGGAAAAGCGAACCCAGTGCGGAGTACGCTGCATTCGATCGTAGTTACCTCGACAAACGACACGGAAACAGGGGATGAAGTCCTAGATGAAGTCCGGAAGGCAGTGGACGCTAAAGAGGGCTGGGTCAAGGTGGAGAAGGTCAGGAAGGCGAAGGACAGAAAGATTATAATGGGCTTTCAAACGACTGAAGAGAGAGACAAGATTAAAAACAGACTGACAAGGGAAAGACAGGACCTCAATGTCGAGGAGGTGAAAAATAGGGACACTTTACTGATCCTCAGGAGCGTCCTCTCAGCTAACTCAGACGAGGACGTCCTTAAGGCACTGAGAAATCAGAACAGAGGCGTTTTTCACAACCTCGACAAAGAGGAGGACAGGGTAGCAGTAAAGTACCGGAGGAGAACTCGTAACCAACATACGTGTCACATTGTGGTCAGCGTCTCCCCTACCATCTGGAGACGGGCGACAGAGGTCGGGTGCCTGCACGTGGACCTGCAGCGCGTAAGGGTTGAGGACCAAACCCCGTTGGTACAGTGTACGCGCTGCCTGGGCTACGGGCATGGCAAACGGTTCTGTAAAGAACCGGCCGACTTGTGCAGTCATTGTGGCGGGCCGCACATGAAGTCAGAGTGTGCCGATTTTCTGGCGGGCGAGCCGCCAAAATGCCAGAACTGCACAAGGGCCAAGCTCGGAGACGTTGACCACAATGCCTTCAACCCCGATTGCCCGACGCGCCGCAAGTGGGACGAGATAGCGAGGTCGACGGTAGCGTATTGCTGAGGGCACCCTGGGCAACCCAAACCCGTACAGGATCATACAGGCCAACCTCCAGCGAAAAAGACTCGCAACGAACGAACTCCTAATGGAAGCCGTGAAGCGCAGAGTCGCCGTTGCTCTCCTCCAAGAACCATACGTGGGCGGGGCAAGGAGTATGAGGAACCACAGGGGTGTTCGGATCTTCCAGAGCACTGACACTGGAGATGGGATTGTTAAGGCCGCAATAGCGGTTTTCGACCAAGACCTTGTGGTAAAGCAATACCCGAAACTCACCACGAACAACATCACCGTGGTGGGGATCCATACCAGTGCCTGGAAGATCACGATGGTCTCCTTTTACTTTGAGCCGGACCAGCCAATTGGACCATACCTGGAGCACCTCAAACTTGTTGAGGAGGAGGTAGGTTCCAGAATGTGGGTTGTTGGAGGAGACGCAAACGCCAAAAGTACCTGGTGGGGAAGCCTGTCCATCGTTCATACTTTTTTTTACACCACGACGAGTTAAAGTTGATTAAAAGTAAAAGTCTTCAAAAAATTTAGGGAATAAGTTAAGTTTCATTAATTTTTGTGAAAAAACTAGAGGTATACTGGATTGTTTAAGAATTGTGGTAGATAGCAGTGCTATTCAGGTTGCCTATAAAAAAAACACAGAAATATTTAAAAAAATGTGGTCATGGTAGTGAAAAATATAATAAAAGGTTCTCAATTTTTAAAGAATTTCTTTTTTTTTATTACTTCAAAAAAAATTGAGATATATTTTTTTTTTCTTTTTTTCCCCGAGTAGTCATGGGCAGATCTATCCTCCGGTACTGGCTTATCGTTGAATTTTGGAACATGTTGTATAAATATTTTTCTATTTTTATATCCTTCCCGGTATCCATATTATGTTTAAAAATTCATGCATTTAAGGGTTAAGAGACGAAACTAACACCTGCCTGTCTCGGGCCACTGTGGCAGACTGGTTTAATTACTGCCGAGAAGTGATTGTCCTGTATTTTATAGACCAGCAGCAGGAAATGGGCAAAACTGGAGGAGTCGGCAAAATTGTACAAATAGATGAATCCAAATTTGGAAAAAGAAAATACAACAAAGGTAAATATAGTGTAGGTTAAGATTTTATTTTACTTACTACGTAGACAGAACTTAGCGTCAGAACCGACACGGGGCACCCCGACCCCACGTAGTCTTTTGGTCCCTACCCTTAGAGTGTTTTTATAAAGGCGGGAGCCAGAAGCTGGAGGGAGCTCCTGAGTGGAGCAAGCCACACGAGGCCGAGCAGAGCGAAGGAGGGAGGTGGCGAGCGAAGCGAGCCGGCGACCTCCATAGCGATGCGAATGTCGAGTGTGTTGTAGCGACACTCAGGGGTGACTGAGAGCTTTTGGCGGGAGCACACCCAGAGTCCGACTCAGCACAGTACAAAATGCGTGTCTTTTTTGTTTCAGGTCGACATATTGAGGGTCACTGGGTGTTGGGAATGATCGAAGATGGATCTGAGGATTTCAGATTGGAGGTGTGCCCTTCTAACATTATCATGTTAGAAGTGCTGAGGTTTTGGTGCCTCTTATTCAAAAACAAGTTGAAGTGGGCAAACCATTCATACAGATATCTGTAAAGCGTACGATTGTCTTTCGGAGCACGGGTACATCCACAAAAAGTAAACCATTCGAATCCAGACAACCTGTTTGTGGCTGAAGATGGGACTCATACTCAAAGGATTGAGTCCCAGTGGAGAGCGGTGAAGAGATTTTTCCGAAAAGGAAATTACAATAACCCTAAAGATTTTACAGACTTCGTTTTTGAGTATTTATGGGGGAGAAAGATTTATAAAGAGAAAAAAGATTCGTTTTTAGATTTAATTGAAGGAATCGTTTGTTTATAAAATTAATTAAATTTAAGTTTTTTTTTTTTCACACAAAATGTCTTATCCCAAAAAAAATCATACAAACAAAATAATTTCCAGTATGGAAAATGATGCGGGACGACATCCTCCATCCACCTTTGCCCTCCCCCTCTCTCCTGAACCCCCCAGAACCTTCAGAATACACGTTTTCTATGACAAGACTATTGCATCCAAAAAACATATTAAAAAACTATACGTTTCCGGCGGGTGGAATGAGGGGGATGGCATCCCCCCCACCCCCTATCGAGGCAGCACGTTTCTTAACTTTAACCAAATATTATGAGAGCTTCACGAAAAAACATGGTTGTGAAAGTAATAACCCACGAAGACATGATAGTATTTACGGATCAACTGAAGAAAAATATCTTTTCAAAATATTATAATATTCAGGCACTTAAAATGGTTGAATTTCGAAGAGGCTCAACTCACCTATTCCTCAAGAAATCGTACAATGAAGAAGAATTCAAAGACTTGGATGTGTTCCGCAAAAATGTGTTGGACTTAGATAGAACAGAACTGTTGACTGATGTACCCCGGGAAGTAAAGCAAAAAGGAATAAGTGCAACAAAGAAAGCAGACTTAATTAAACTATGTGATTCTCTCCCTAGAGTATATCGGAAGTTTTTTGAAGACCTAGAAGTAGGTGCAGATGTAGTGGATCTAGATGAAGTCTTATACAACGTGTAACAGATTAAGCGCAATACCTCAGACACCCCAATTAGAATATTAAATTATAAGTCTAAAACAACACCCGTAATTAAATAAATTTAAACCAAACGTGGTCGTTTTTTATAAAATAGTTATCCTTACTAAACGCAAAACGTATGTGCAGCAACATGCCTACACACACACACTCATGCAATGTTAGCAGCCGACGCGACACGCACATTCGAGCGCCCGCCAGCTGACCATAGCTGTAGGCATTAGATGTGCGTTAGTTCAATGAACGAATTTTACTACGTACCTAAAATGTCACAGACTGATATTATGAATGAATAGGTAACTTCATAGGTACTTAATTGAGTTTACAGTGTAATGATTGATAATTTTCTAGCAAGTGAAATTATCAACATGAATCTAAGACTTTACGCTTAGTACTTAACGGGGATGCATTTACAACCGCGACTTTTTACCCGAACTACGAAACTAACGAAGGGCGAAGCGCCCGGACTCCGTGTGGCACACGCGGGTAAAAAGTATTTATCTCAAATGCGTAACTTTCGCGATATTATTAGCTACCTCTGATAAGCGTGTTTACTGCTAATTACGTGAAACAAAAATCAGTGCTTACAAGATTTTAATCACGAATAGCAAACTTCGCTGCGCCTACTTACTTTGAATATGGCCGGCCGGCAGCCCGGAGGTAGCGCGCGCGCGCTATTTTTTTGTTTTGATTTTATTCATGTGCACGTGTGTATCATGGACCTAAAAATTAGGTTTTGCATTTAAGTGTGTTTGTTCCATTTTAGCGGCGCCAACGGTGAGTGCCTAGTTCTAATGTAGGCATTACCTTTGGCCGTATGAACGATAGTTAAATTACCTACCGAACATTAGCTAGATGTGATATTGATAAGCGATTTGACCGTGTAGGTAATTTTTTTTTCTATTAAACTTTCACAGGCTTTGAATTTAGTCTCTACGCACCGCGCCGCGCGCCGCTGCTTCCTATCTTTCAAGATTGCACCCCCGCGAATCCCGCGATCCCTCTGTTATGTTCGTTGTGTTTAGGTAGGTCCAGTTTATTGTTTGTACTACAAAAATATGCAGAGACGAGGGAGTGTTAGAATACAATCGTAGATATTGATAGGAAGAAGTAGGTACTTACAGAACTGGACTATTTACACTTAACACTTAGGTCTTTAATTTGCACTATTTCTGCGATCCACTTTCATTAAAGTTCTTGACACCGTCGAAGATGGTATGGGTGTTCACCATCAGCACGCAACGTTCGCCACACGTACATGTGACTGCAGTCGAACTGGGGTGCTGTTTCTCTCGAGCTGTCCTCTGGATGTTCGTCGAAATGGTCGAGAATACGCTCTTGCAGACGAGTAGTCCGCACATTCGTCCCTCTGTCCAAAGCCGTATTAGGAAGGAACGTTCCCGAGTCCCTCAGTCGCTGAGTTGCAGCCAGCATCGTCCTGGCACTCACACTGCAGCCAAAACGGTCATTGAACTCCCGACAAGCTAACGCGACATTATCAAGACAGCGAGCCAGGGTTCTCACCATCTCAGTGTATTGTACGTTGGTGTACCGGAAAGCCATCGCGCACGGGATCAAAAATGTCACGGAAGTAAACTGAAGAACAACTACACTAGGTCGCTACCGGCGGATGACTAGCTAAAAAGCTATGTGCTATGTTAGGTACTCATGTTATTCGGCGGTAGCGGCGGCGCGTATGTCGGCATTTCGCAGAAACGTCAAAGAGGTTGCCGACAAATGCTTTATTTCTTTGCAATAAGTTCCAAATTTCTTCAAATTCAATAATTTTATTTTGTAATAATGCCTAAAATTTGTTTGTGTTGTGTAGGGCTACTCTGATGACCGCACTAAGTTTGGTCGTGCATTCAAACAAGCCTTACTCATTGGAGATAAAGTTGAAATTCCTGTAAATTACCTATTTTATTTGACGCACACTACCTTAATTGTAAAATGCATTGATATTATTTACGTGTGTGTATTACGACCTGTGAGCGAAATACAAATAATGTCGTGCGTTTATGTAGCCTTTATTGCTCTGAGTTAAGGTTTCAATTTCCTTGAATTAAGGATTGTATTAATTTGTCATGTTACTGTGTTTCTAATTTAAGTCATTTAAAAGATTTTTCCGTCAAAATTTAACACCTATTTTTGATGACGGAAATCGATTCAGAAGCCGATTCTGAACAAACTGCTTTCAGGAATTGCGTTTATTCTGTTACACGTTGTATATTTAGGATTTCATTTAATTTTTTGCATCCGAAGTAATTCTGATTCTATGTTCTAGTTAATAATTTGTCCATTACTCCTGTGTTGTTTTAGATTAGGATTCTACTAAACTCTTTTGGTATACCTAAGTTACCTACCTACTAATAATATTGATCTCTTTAATTAAGTAAGTCTATCTCCAATGTTATTTTTTTTTAATAAACAAATCTGATAGATTTTTTGTTGATTGGGTTTTAGATGATTTTAAATCCTTGCATACCTATTAAGGTGGAACGAAAAATCTTTTTTTCGAATTTTTATTTGGAAAAGTTGTATTAAGTTGCCAATTACCTCCATTAAAAATATTATCAGACAACGGTAAAAGCCCCCGCCATGACTTCGAACATTTACAAAATCGACAATTTAGGCGCTATTTGCGCGACCTACAAAATAGTACAGAATTTATTAAAAAAGGGTTTTTATCATTCAAAAACATATTCAAATATAGTTAACTAGCTGTTTAAATCAAATATTTTATTATTCTAATATACTATGGCGCTGTGACAGAGAAGCAAAGTACGGGACGAAGCGGGGGGCGGCACGCGCCGGTCTTCTATTTGCAGTGTTTTGTTTCAACTAGTATGATACTAGTTGACACAAAACACTGCAAGGCTGGTTTTATAGTCACGCCGCTAGACGCGCCGTTGGGCAGCGCGCTGTTGAACAGGAACACCGAACGGCGCTGCTCAAGCGCGCGAATTTGAAACGCTACTACTACCCCAATACATATCCGAGCGCGCGCAGGCCCGACGGCGCTGCTGAAACGCGTGACTATAAAATCAGCCCAATTAGAAGACCGGCGCGTTGGCGTTGGCGAGGTGGCGGTTGCCACCTTGGTGGTTTTCCCACCAGAACTGGTGCTTTTTCGAGTAATTCCACTTTGCCCCACCAAGCCCGCCACCCTGGTGTGGCAAAGTGGACTGTCTAAAATTTTGCAGTGGAATATGCCCCACTATTCTGATTTGATGGGGCGGATAACACTAGCATAAACACTTTGTGGATTCTGCCCCACTAGGGTTGGCACCTCAGGATTTGTGTATGAAGGTTAACATGTATTTTTACATTTGTTTGTAAAAAAAATAAATGTAACCACTGACGTTAGGATTTGACAAGTCTGAGACAAGCAAACGTAAATCTAAATACATCAAAATGGTTATTTAAACAGTGTATTAAGGTTCTACTTTTGTAAAAAACTGTCACATATTAAATCTTCCTGGATTTAAATAAATACATTATATAGTTTTGCTGTATTTATTCAATTTAGTCTGACATAGCTGTGACATTTGCTATTTGTATTCCATTTACGTTCCGATCCATCCGTTGCAAACATTAAATGATTTAAAAATATATTTAGATGTTTGCCCAGAAATTGATACATTATCACTGTTGATAACTATTAAATAACAAAAAACGAAGAATAATGTACGAGAACACTATTACTAAAGGGATAATTTAAATAATAATTATTAAAAGAAATCGTAAATACTATATTACTAGTATCGAAACGTAACGTAACCACAGATTGTGAAAGAATGCGTTCAGAAACGCTTTATGAGAGTTATAGTTTTATGTTAATTTATTAAGTCTAGTTATTAAGTCTTGTGATATGTACTTGTATTATTGTCATATTATTATTTTTTAACTTTAAATAAATCAAATACTTATTAAATAATAAAAAAATGCGTTGAAATGCATTCGAAAGTAATAAAAATATCGGAAGGATTTAAGTTTAAAAAAAAATCTATATCATTTTATCCCGGCTTCGAAAAAGTAAATAAATACTAGTAATTATAAGCTCATAAAATTAGCTACGAGTCGTATGGTTACATCACTAATTACGCCGCGAACACAAATGTCAAAATAGGTCTATTATTTTGAGGTCCTTTACGTACAAACATCATGGCTTCATATGTTTGTTAGTATTTTTTTATTTAATCTGAGATTAAAACATGCTGTTGGAGTAAAAATGACTAAACCGGTTATGGTTCACCACTGCCTCGCCCACCGCGACTTATCGGTTATCCTTGTCTGACATTTTTTGTTTCATTCTGTTTGTTTACAAAATAGACGGACATTTGCATTTGTGGAGTGGTGGTGAGTGGTATTGAGTTTATTGTAAGTATTTTCGTATTTATTTTTCATGGATGCTGATGATTTGTGTAGATTTTTTTTAATAAGATATTTTTTGTGTTTTTCAGCTTTACAAAAATGGCAGAAGACTCTGTAGCAGGAAGTTCTAGTGGGCAAACTGGCCTTGAATTTATAAATGATGGAAAATGTATTATTAGAGCTGGGCATCAATACTATTTCAAAAGAAAGTACAAAAATGCATCTGAAATTTGGGAATGCAAAAACAGAAGGAGACAAAAGTGCAATGGGTCGATTGTAGTGAAAGTAAGTCCCTACTTATAAGTAATTCTTTTTACTGACTCACTTTTAGTAATACGGGTCTAATACAATTTAAAATAATAATAATACATATACATATAATATTACTTGAAGTTGTGCTATGTTATAAATATTTTCTAATACCTACATTTTTTTGTTTTCAGGGAAATATACTTTTAAACGAAAAACCTCACCAATGTCAACCTGATTTTGACCGAAACAAAGTGACAAAATTAATGCAGAAAATAAAGAGAGAAATCACTTCAGCAGACGTACCAAGCATTCCAGCAACATACGACAAAAATGTAGCTTCCTTATATTTAGAAAGTAGCAACAGCAATATTGTGAGTAAAATTCCTCCATTTTGTAAAGTAAAGTCCGCATTGTATAAATACAGAAACAAAAATGCTAATGTAAAAAAAATATATTACAATACATTATCAGAAATAGAAGTTCCTGAAAAATTTCATTCTTTTTTACTTGCCAAGTATATTGACGAAGATATTTCTATTTTAATATTTTGTTCAGAGCAAGCTAAGAATTTGATGAAAACCTGCAAACATTTTTTTGGCGATGGCACTTTTAAAAGTTGCCCACAACCGTTCATACAATTGTATTCGTTGCATGCTGATTTGGGTAGCTCCCAACAAACAACAAATATTGTGCCATTAGTATATGCTCTTATGAGTACTAAATCAACCAAAGCTTACACCGCTCTCTTTTCTGTAATAAAATCACAGATTCCGGATTGGCAACCACATAGTTTTCAGTCGGATTTTGAGGCAGCGGCTATGACTGGTTTTAAAAATGTCTTTAAATCAGCATCAATCAAAGGGTGTTTTTTTCATTTTTGTAAAGCAATTTGGAAAAAGGGGAAAGGGTTAGGGTTGACAAAATCTAAATATTTGCGAAAACAAGTAGCGCTTAGCGCAGTCTTACCCTTATTACCAGAAGAAAAGATTTTTGAAGGTTGGTTTTACATAGCCGCACAAAGCCCAGATGACGAAAAAAGTAAAGAATTTAGAAAATATATGCTGCGCAATTGGCTGAAAGATAACTTTTTAAAAGTGTGGTGCGTATATGGGGCAAAACACCGCACAACTAATGCCCTCGAAAGTTGGCATAATAAACTTAACAAAAAAATTCTTAAAAAAAGCCCCAGTTTATTAAGACTTCTTAATGTCTTATACGAAGACATAACGCTTTCAATAGTTAAATCTATGCAGAACCAACCTTCCAAGCTACGCCTTGATAAAAATATACAAAACGATCAGAATATACAAGACGCCCAAATGGAGCTCATAAACGGCGACATTACGGTTGGACATTTTTTGGAAAAACTAAGATAGTTTTTCCAAGAAATCTATTTTAGTTTTTCCAAAAAATGTGAACTAAACAAATACAAAATCTATGATTTTAGATGATTTTAATTCTTATAAATAGTCAGTACTCAAACTAATATAGTGGCTGTTTGTTATGATAATTATTTTGTCAACAGTCAGTATTTACCTACTTTCGTTAGGATGTTTCTTATTTGTATTAATAAGACTTTTTGCTATGTAAAATTTTATCATTCTATAATTTTAGTTTTTGTTTTTTAGCCGGAAGTAATTTCGTGGCTGTTTTTTTTGCATATAAATTGTTTTTATTCATAAGGTAATACATAAGACTGTTTTATACCATGTACGATCAATCTGTGATTCTATAATCTGTGACTCTATAATCTGTGATTCTATTTTTTGTAACAAGTAATTTAGTGGCTGTTTGTATGTATATAGTTTAAATTTATTTTTATTATTTATAACGTAATCAGTAAGAAAATACCTATATCTACACAAACCATACAAAATGATGACGAATCTGTGATTTTGAATAGTTATGTAGTAAATATGTTTCGTTTTAAGAACATATCATAAGAACAAATCATTGTTTAATTTGTGATTATCAAGATTTATCTTAGTTAGTAAGATTTTATTTGTAAAAGGTATACCAAATGATGAAGAATCTGTGATTTTGAATAGTTATGTAGTAAATATGTTTCGTTTTAAGAACATATCATAAGAACAAATCATTGTTTAATTTGTGATTATCAAGATTTATCTTAGTTAGTAAAATTTTATTTGTAAAAGGTAATTAATCTGTGATTTATAAACCGATTCCTTCCAGAAATAAATAGTACATTAAAATTATTTATTTATTTTTTACTTTTATTTAAACCACTTCGCTACGTATTAAATCTAAGCTTCCAGCACTAATAACGTTTTACTTACAGATATAGGTATACATTTATTTTTTTTACAAACAAATGTAAAAATACATGTTAACCTTCATACACAAATCCTGAGGTGCCAACCATAGTGGGGCAGAATCCACAAAGTGTTTATGCTAGTGTTATCCGCCCCATCAAATCAGAATAGTGGGGCATATTCCACTGCAAAATTTTAGGCAGTCCACTTTGCCACACCAGGGTGGCGGGCTTGGTGGGGCAAAGTGGAATTACTCGCTTTTTCAAGGCTTCTAGTGGTATTTTTTAATTATACAGCGTTTTTATTCTTTACAGTTGTTTTTAGTGGTTTTTCAACATGGAATCTGGCAATACATTTTTGAGAGGGAAGTCAACTACCGTTCCGGAATTTCATTATGTTCTATGCTTACTCTATGACCGGGGAATCCCTAGGCGTAGTTGTTAGTTAATGTTTTCTTTTTATCTGTCAATATCTCATTCTATGTCCGGAATTTGGTTCATGTTGTTGAAAAGTCATTGAGTTCGATAGAGTCGTTTTTTGCAACAGTGTGTGAAGTTTTGAAGCTGTGAATAATATCCAGTAATGGAACCTCCACTCAAGAAAAAAAATTACGCACAAAAGTATAGAAAAGAGTGGGAATCACTAGATGAATTCCAAACCTGGCTTAAACCTGTACCTGGTGATGATACGAAGGCGTTTTGCTCATTTTTTAAAGCAGAATTATTAGCAAAATTAGTAGACTTGAGAAGACATGCTGAAACAAAAAAGCACAAACAAAAAATGCAAATTATATCTGGCAATCAAACGATAAAATTCCCGTCCGGTGAAAAGTTTTCAAACCCAAAATCTCGCAAAGCTGAAGGAATGCTCGCTCTCTACATTACAGAACACAGTTCAGTTTCCTGTATTGATCATTTAACAGATTTAGTAAAATTGGCTTTCCCCGATTCCAAAGCAACAGACGACTTAAAAATGCATCGTACTAAGTGTACTGAAGTTATTAAAAATGTCTTGGCGCCACATTTCGTTGAAGAACTAATAAAGGACATAGGACATCAGAAATACAGTCTAATCATTGACCAATCAACTGACGTCAGTACGAGCAAGCAACTGGGTATTGTAATCAGGTATTTCAGTAGAAAACTAAAAAAAGTAGTTTCTTCGTTTCTGGCTCTAGAACCACTTAAAACCAGCGATGCAGTCGGAATTGTTGAAGCCCTTCTTCTTTCTTGCTTACAAAAATATGGCCTAGATAAAAATCAAATGGTTGGATTGGGAACAGACAATGCGTCAGTCATGACTGGAATTAATAATGGTGTGTATAGAATACTGAAAAATGATATACCAAAGGTCATTGGGCGTATCTGACCCGCTTTGCGAAGAGTGGCGGACATTAATCAAAATACATAGTTTTAAACTAAGGGGAATAATATGACCTTTCATTGTATATAGTTATTTATTTAAAAATCGATGGAGAAAAATGTACAGGATCGTTTAAAAAAATAAAAAACAAACGGTTTCAGAGGATTTTATTCCATCATTAAAGGCATAAAAGAATTTCGATAGCATACAGCATGGTGCACTGATGAGCCGAGAGGCATGTATACGCTGTCTCTTTCGCACATTAGTTAGGCCAAACTAGTTTTGTTGCGCTCGCGCACTGACTCACTGCCCTCTGCTGCGCAGTCCTTCGTTAGCTATCGTTGTGACCTGTACGTTTATCTGATTTGTTTTGTTTATTGTTTTATCGACTACGTTAGCGTGTTTTATGGACTCTGGTTACTTGCTTTTGGATTGGATTTTCGTTGATATGGAAAGACAAAACAGTTTTACGTCGTGCAATCGATCTGTGTTACGTCGAAGAAAACACTGTCTTAATGGAGTGTTTCTCGAAAGGTACCGGGATCTTGTAGTGTTGTTATTACAAGAAATCATACCACGTGAGGTAAGTACTCTGTCAGTACACCGTCTATCTATCTATTTATTAAGAAAACAGGCAGGAGCAGAGCGGTAGGAAGCGAGTCTTTATCGACCGATTTATTGTTTATTTATTTATGCTTTGTTTTACACAATCTTAACTATTATTGTACAGAAGCAAACGTAATGCTAATTATTTTACCTATACCAGTTAACTTTACAAAAGTTCGAGAACTTATAGTTTATGCATTAAGAACAGCAATTAAGGAATTCAGTGCAATAAAAATGACTTTTCGAAACTACTTTCTAATAATCTCGTTGTTAGGTGTTTAGTTTTTATATAATATGTGCAGAATGTTTTATCTTGTTTCAGATTTCGTTTGACGGTACAAGATCTATATGCCACCCTTGCTGGCAGAGATATGATCGAGCATTGCAAAACCAGCAATTAGATAATGTGCCACCCGAGCCAATACAAGAAGGCGCAAATCAAGGAGTAGCTGGAGAGGCGGTTCAACAAATAGAAGTCGGGGATCAACAAGGTCCTGGTTTTATTACTGTTACCGGATATAGACGTGTATCAAATACAGCGAGACGCTGTATTTTTCTAAACTGCAGAGGTAGGTTACTACCCATCGCGTGCCAACCTACGCCAAGTTCTATCTGTTGCACAATCACAATTTATACATACCGGAACTTGCACGAGTTTGCCACCCGCATTTAGTTCAAAATGATTGGGAAGAACTTGTGAATGCCCCGACAATACATGAAAGCTTTAATAATGCTCATGTACTTGACATAATCAATTTGTATAAATGGGGATTAGAAAGCAGGTCTGAAATGGATTTTGAAAATATTGATACAATAATTGATGACAACCACTTCCATTTTTGGACGGCTTTAACTAAAAATCAGTTCATGACTATTTTAGACCAAACACCGTCTCTTCGTAACAGGTCTGATCGTCCTGCTACCACTTTAGGAATGTATTTGACTAAAATAAGAACTGGTCAATCTGATGAGCGCTTAGCTACGAAATTCCAAATATCTAGAAGAACATTAGAGATGAAGTTAAAAACAGCGAGAGAATGCTTAACTGAAGATTTTGTTCCACGTTACCTGGGTTTAAATCATATAACTAGAGAAGAAGTGGTGGCATGAAATATTCGTATCCCAACTCATATTTTTGGTGGTAGCCAAACTGAACCGGCAGCTATTCTTGTGTTCGACGGAACATATATTTACCTTCAGAAGAGTGCGAATTTCCTTTTCCAAAGAAAAATCTACAGCCTACACAAATTCCGCAACCTGGTAAAGCCTTTTCTGATCGTATGTACAGACGGTTATATAATAGAAGTCGTAGGACCATATTCAGCGACTACTTCGGATGCAACTATTATGCGCAGCCTGATGCAAGAAGATTCAGCTTGGCATTGGTATCTTAGACCTAACGACGTGTTTCTATTGGACCGTGGCTTTCGGGATTCGATCCCTGCAAATGAAGAACGTGGATATAATCCCCACATGCCGCCAACTAGAGGAAGAGGAGAACAGTTATCAACAATTGACGCTAACAAATCTCGATTAATTACAATGTGCCGTTGGGTAATCGAAACAATTAAGACACCCATTTTCGTTACGATCTAACTCTTTTGGCATGTGTCTTGCCTTTTGAGACGCAATTGTGTCAGTTGCTGGGGGGGGAAGAAGTTCAAGCAGTACTTTTTCCCTAAATGACTCTAAGGAAATAGTGCTGCCTGTTCCTTTTTGGTATAATAAGAATGAATTTAAGAGTAACATTTGTAAAATGTGGATGCCGATCTTTTTATACCATCTCAAAGATTTGTGCTCACTCTGATAGTAAGCTAACATTTGATCGTGTCGATCCACTCCTTTCATAAATTTATTATATTGTATGACCATATTCGGTTTACTGGTTACACGGCCACGCCTATTTGTAACTGGCAACAAGTGAGGTGAGTGTTCAGTCGAAACAGTGAGCACATCTCTCTTGTCTTTCCATTTACAGACACACACACCCTTTCTATTATATCTATAAAGGACATGGCCGAATCCTGCCCTCAGAATCAATTTATAATTCGTAATGTACACTAATTATTATTATATTAAAGTTACTTCTAAAATAAATAAAAATTAATCGCAACAATTACATATCTCTAGAACAGGCGACAAAAAATCTCAAAATAATATGTGTGTTAATAGTTTTTTTGTGGTTTTTATTTTGACGTTTCTACGCTCAAAACCAAAGAGCTCAAAACTATCTGTGCAGTCTTGCGTTGATCTTATCACGTAATACTGTGTTGTCTTTTCGTTATTGTATGGTATGACAGGGAGCCGTTTAGCCCCAACCCCTTGGATGCCATTTTAGGCTATTGTTGTAGTTGCCTAGTTGGTAAACGGACAGTTGGATGTTGTTGCCATGTCATGACGTTGTTATGGTATTTAGGCTGGGCCAGGCATCAAGCAAATATAACGGCACCAGCTTCATTCCTTGATAATATTTTGTTGATTTTTGAAGATGAATAGGCTTAAAAGTGGAATGAAAACAATGAATTTGTCTTGTCTGAGTAATTGCAATGATGTTTTTCTTAAAACGTCTGTAAAAGAAGTAGAAGTAGATCATTATATTTTATACTTTTGCAAATGTAGGTATAAATACTACCTACCTAATTAGATATTCTTAAATAAAAATTCAAATACCATTTTAGTGTTTTATTGCCTATCCAATTGTATATTTTTTGCTAGTCGCTTGGGTCGCTTTTGGAAGTCATAATATCCAGAAATATCTGTAGACGACTAGTACTCGCTCTTCTTCGATTTGAAATGTCGTGTCGAATAGTGAAGAAACGGCCTTTAAATCCATTGGTAATAGCATTTCTCGTATTGTTTCGTTTCGGAATTTATGATCATTGCTATTCAAAATGTTTAGGCACATTTTTTGTATCCTATTTATAGTATCTCTCGCTTCTTCTCTGATCATAAAACTTAAACTATTATGATTACACACCTGTAAGCTTTAATTTGACGTACTGTATGTCAATGTACATGAATATTTTTTGTAAGGGCACAGCTCTATACAAATTCCGGCCATGTCATTTGTCCACCTTTCAATAATTTTTTTATTACCACCGATTTCGGATTGTTTTTACGCTTAGCGGCTAATGTCCCCGTGCAATACGTTTTTTTCGCTATTAATAATTCTGCCAACTGTACACTATTGTAAAAATTGTCCATGTACACAGAATGGCCGCTATTTAAATAATCTTTCAGAAGTCTAAGTACTACTTTGTCGACGTGGCCTTTCCCACCTACTTCGACATCTTGAGCACCTTTGTACATATGTACTCTATGGATAAATCCTTTTGGATCGGCCAAAACATATAGTTTGATGCCGTAACGGTGTCGTTTATTTTTTGCCCACCATGGACTCGTCTATACTTAATTCTTTATCCGGGTAAACTAAATTTTTCATTGTTTATATTGTCGAAAAACTACACGGCCTCTGAAGCCCACCATGGACTCGTCTATACTTAATTCTTTATCCGGGTAAACTAAATTTTTCATTGTGTCATTGAAATACCACATACACCCACAACACACATACACACAACACACATACACACAACACACATACACACGCCACACGCACGCACGTACATATGCCCACAATAAAATATTTTGAATTTGAAATAATTTAATAAATAATCTATTTTTGAGTATCTATTCCCATTATCGTATGTCGTGTTGAAGAATAGACATCTTAATATAATTAAAAATCTATCCCTAGACATATATTTATTAACATTAAACTTCACCATATAATTCTTCTTCCAATAATCCGCTACTTTACTTAGCGTAGTGGTGCCCATAAAAAAAAGAATGCCTAAAAAGATCCACAATTCTATAATCGTTGTAATTTTCCACTTAGTTAAGCGGCTATTTGGCTTCAGAGGCCTTGTTAGCAAAATCTGCGCATGCATATTTGTCATTTCTGCTAAGGTATTCATGAAATCGTTGGTAAAAATAGATCTAAAATATTCAATAGGCCCTTTATTGGATGCTCCCGAGATAAAGATCTCGGTCCCAGTCCCAAAGTAAAGTCCCAGTAAATGGGAAATGATTGTCATTGTCCATCTCCTCTGTCCACTGTCCATCCGGAGACAATTCGGCAATAGAAACGGCGGAGCTATAAAGGAGAAAAATTACCCATTTAAAAAAACCCCGTTCAATTCATGAAATGAACACTAACATAAGAATAAAATTATATAATAAGATGTTAATTGTTTGAATTTCCTACCTGTCTGACGCGTTGGTGGTGACACTCTCGCTGTCAGAGTGGTCGGTGTCATCTTGGTACTCCACATCGCTGAACATTTGGTGCAAGTCACGTTCCACATCTCGGTAGCTACGTGCCATCTAAAAACAATATGTTATCGTAAATTTTGTGTCACATAATCAATTGATACAATATAGTGTTCGACTTGCTCGTTGGTATAAATGAAAGTGGACTGTATTTTTAAATTGTTAGGCTTCGGTTTATTGCCGTTCTAAATTTCAACATTATAAAGGTCCCGGACAAACATAAGATCTATTAATGGTTCGAGAGTATCGTCCGTCGCGGTGGGCTCTGAGAAGGCGAGTGTCCGCCGTTCCGGCCGGCTCCCCACGCCACCTCCGCTGGCTTGGCGATGGTCGGTCACGTCGCCTGCGCGTGGCGTCTGCGTGTATGTTGGGAGCGATTCCCAACATGCTGCCCGGGTTGAAGTGAAGACTTCAAAAATCTGGAAGGGGGCAAATATTATTAAAGGCCCTCCTAATGGTGCCCCTCTTGGTCTTTACCTCTGCAACTCTTGCTATGCCATCGCTGCCAGGGTAAACCTTTGTGACCCTTCCTAAAGACCAGAGTAGAGGAGGAAGAGCTCTGTCTTTTATAAGGACAAGAGAGCCTAGCTTCAGCTCTGTCTTCGCAGATCGCCACTTCACCTTCTGCTGCAGTAGAGCTACGTATTCAAGTGAGAAACGCTGCCAGAAGTGCTGTTTGATGTGCTCGATTCTCTTGAAGCGATCCAGGCGATTAATATTGCAATCAGAGACCTGTGGATGAGGTATAACATTAAGTGGCCGTCCAATTAGGAAATGAGAGGGTGTCAGAGCGGAAAAGTCAAGGGGTTCTGAGGAAAGAGGAGTAATAGGACGGGAGTTCAAAACAGCTTCTATTTGAGTGAGGCACGTAGCCATTTCCTCGTATGTGAGATGAGTGGATTGCAATAACCTTTTAAGATGGTGTTTTGTGGAACGAACAGCTGCCTCGGCTAAGCCGTTAAAGTGGGGACTATATGCAGGTACGAATTTAAATTCTATACCTTCTTGAGCTATGTGACCCTCAAGGTCTGATTGCACTAGAAACTTTGATAGCTCATTGTAAGTGCCGACAAAGTTGGTGCCGTTATCGGACGTAATACTTTGCGGTTTCCCCCGACGTGACACAAAACGGTTAAGAGCGGCTAAATAGGCTTCACTAGATAGTGCAGTAACGAGCTCGATATGACAGGCTTTTGTCGAGTTACAGATGAAGATTGCCAAAAATGATTTAATAAGTCTACAACCTCTGCCTTTCCTGTCCGCGATCATCACTGGCCCTGCGTAATCAACACTACAATGTAAGAAGGGGAACTCTAACTCAGTTCGAGTTGTCGGTAACTGTCCCATAATGGGTTGCACCGATTCCGCCTTATACCGACAGCATCGGACACACTTGTTTACGATGGCCTTGGCTAAGCTTCTGCCACCCATGGGCCAATAAGTTTGCCTAGCATTCGCTAATAAGAGCTGGGGACCAGCATGTAAATATATTAAGTGTAGATGCTCAAAGAGTATCTTAGTAAAATGATGCTTACTACACAGTAAGATAGGATGCTTTGTATCGTACATGTATGGGGAGTTGTCTAATCTACCGCCGACACGTAATAGGTTATTGGGGTCTAGAAACGGGGACAAGGAAATGAGTCTATTCTTTTTATGCAATGATTTCGCTGTTTTAAGAATAGCATATTCGTCAGGAAACATTTCCAACTGAACCTTGTGCAATATTATATTTAAAGAATTTTTAAGTTCGCCAACTGATAATGGACCAGTAAGTTTATGGGATTTTTCTTGACAATTGTGAATAAACCTTTGCAAATATGCTATTGATCTTTGTAAATGAATTAAGTTAGATCTACTGTTAATCATACTACTAATAGAGTCTACATTAGAAAGACTGTTAGTTACTACGACAGAACAAGAAACCAATTCTGGTAGATCGTGTCTCTCGTTGCGATTGGGCATTCTTGGCCATTCACGTTCATCTTTCTCTAAGAAAGTGGGACCAGACCACAAGGATGAATCACTGATGCAATCAGCCTTCAGCCCGCGGGAAACAAGATCCGCCGGATTGTCTTTCGACGGTACGTAGCCCCACACGTGACCCTCTGTGCTCTCTTGAATTTCGTGGACTCGGTTGCGAACGAAATTTTTCAATTGCAGTGGGGGTGTAGATAACCACCCTAGAACTATAGTAGAGTCACACCAAAATCTACATTTGCTTACCTTTAGAGTAAGAGAGGTTAATACTTTTGTACAACCTTGCAGCCAACAAGGCTCCGCAAAGCTCTAGACGAGGTATCGTCGTAGGCTTTATCGGCGCTACCCTACTTTTAGAGGTTAAGAGGTGTATTTTTACTGAACCTGTTTGATCCACAGACCGAATGTACAGACAAGCGCCGTACGCTCGCTCTGAAGCATCTGAAAAAACATGAATTTCGTGAATTCCTGAGCTATCACTAAGAACCCATCGAGGAATTCTTAAGTGATTCAGTAGAGGTAAAGTGTCAGCAAATGCAAACCATAATTGTTTGGTGTCTTGTGAGACCTCGTCATCCCATGAATATTGATTGATCCACAATCTCTGCATGATGAATTTGGCTTCGACAATACATGGGCCAACGAGTCCCAATGGGTCAAAGATCTGACTTATAACAGAAAGAATGTGTCGTTTTGTTACCTTTTTATTTAACTTTAAATTAATTGAAAACGACAATGTGTCCGAATCACAAATCCAGTTCAAACCAAGAGTTTTTGATGAGACATCCATATTTGTTTGTGATAAGTCTAAAATATTGTCATCTATATTATTATTAGAAGACGATATTTGTTTTAAAATTGTTTTATTGTTTGATTTAAATTTTCTTAATTTTAATTGGGCTGTTTTTAAAGTAGATATAACTCCCTGAGCAATATCGATTGTTTTATTTATAGAATCAGAGCCACCCAGATAATCGTCAACATAAAAGTCTCTTTGAATTGATTGTTTGACGTCATCATCAGGGGCGCTGGAAGCTAAACTAACCAAGCATTTGGTGGCTAAGTAAGGCGCACTTGCCGTGCCATAAGTCACTGTGTTGAGTGTGTATGTTTTTAGAGGCTCTTTAGAATCAGAGCGGAAGATGATTTTTTGTAGAAAGCGTTGAGAAGGATGAAGTTCAATCGCTCTGTACATTTTCTCTACGTCGCCAGTTACAACATATTTATGCTGGCGAAAGCGTAGCAGTATCGAAATGATATCTTCTTGTACAGTCGGACCAACCATTTGGATGTCATTTAGTGACACACCAGTACTAGTGGTGGCCGATGCGTCGAAAACTGTACGAAGCTTGGTAGTTGTGCTTGACTCACGGATGACGCCGTGGTGGGGTAAAAAATAGCAATTTTCTTGAAGACAGCTCGGCGAAGACTCCTTATCTTCAGTCATGTGACCTAGGCGTTCATACTCTTGCATGAACTCAACGTACCTGCTTTTGAAGGCAGGGTCTCTAAGAAACCTACGCTCTAGTGACATGAATCGACACTTTGCCAACAGCGCAGCGTTTCTCACTTGAATACGTAGCTCTACTGCAGCAGAAGGTGAAGTGGCGATCTGCGAAGACAGAGCTGAAGCTAGGCTCTCTTGTCCTTATAAAAGACAGAGCTCTTCCTCCTCTACTCTGGTCTTTAGGAAGGGTCACAAAGGTTTACCCTGGCAGCGATGGCATAGCAAGAGTTGCAGAGGTAAAGACCAAGAGGGGCACCATTAGGAGGGCCTTTAATAATATTTGCCCCCTTCCAGATTTTTGAAGTCTTCACTTCAACCCGGGCAGCATGTTGGGAATCGCTCCCAACATACACGCGGACGGCACGCGCAGGCGACGTGATTGTTGGGAATCACACCCAACATACACGCAGACGCCACGCGCAGGCGACGTGACCGACGAACGCGTCATCAGCATCGCCAGCGGAGCGGAGGTGGCGTGGGGAGCCGGCCGGAACGGCGGACACTCGCCTTCTCAGAGCCCACCGCGACGGACGATACTCTCGAACCATTAATAGATCTTATGTTTGTCCGGGACCTTTATAATGTTGAAATTTAGAACGGCAATAAACCAAAGCCTAATAATTTAAAAATACAGTCCACTTTCATTTATACCAACGAGCAAGTCGAACATTGGCGCGTGCCGTCCGCGTGTATGTTGGGAGCGATTCCCAACAATAGTCATATAAAGCTTCACTAAAGACATAAATGTGAAAATGGGAGTTCAATACTATGATAAAAGAATTGAGATTGAAATGGATGCCAAATTCTGTAGACCGTTACCTAATAAGATCGATTGATTGAAAAAGATTAAGACACTTAGAAATGCACTATTTTCTTATTTTCCCCTTTGTTTATGTTGTGTATAGTGACAGTAGACCGAGTCATAAAATTGGTATAATTATATATTATGTACAAGGGGGCGTTAGATTTATTTTTTCCTTTTAAAGTGGAAGGCTGGGAAACCGTGGGATAGATCATAGATTTCCAACAGGGGTGCTAGTTTTTTATGGGGGCGGTAGCAAGTCCAAAGGTATATGAGTGGTGTTAAAAATACTTATAATCACGACCCTAAACCACAACCACGAGCAGAGATAGAATTAATTTTAAATTTGTGATTACTAATAGATAGACATATAAAATTTATTATAATAATTTTAATTTATTATATAAAGGGGGCGCGGGCGTTGAAATATGTGTTTTTAAGGGGCAGTGGTTCATAACAGGTTGGGAAAATCTGGGATAGATAAAGATCAAGGTCTATTTATTAGGGATAATAAAAGTTTAATATAATAAAACTAATTCGTCAATTCCGAATTATTATGGATACTATTACTAATGGATACTATTGTTTTTTTAATGTTATCTCAAATTAATTAAGTAATATATAGCTGATAATAATAACTGTTGGTACTTACCTTGAAATCACAAAAATTCTCCACACACACAAAAAGATTATTAAATAATTCCAGAATCTAAATCACAATCCACGGTTATCACGAGGTATTTTCAGAGTCCAGTATCACAAGCCAAAGTAATCAAGGGGTAAATCAGAGGTCCAGAAAACAAACAGTGGTCAAATTATAAAAAGCAAGAGAAATGGAGAGAACGTCTGTTCAGCACGGAAGCAAAACAGAAGTAACATAATAACCCTTAATTTTTATTACAAAACATTATTCAAAACACTCGGCTTAGTTCAAAGAAATTTTTAAATAAAGGGACTTGACCGCAGGCTTTTGTTTAATTTTAATTAAAAAATATTATTTAAAACTATTTATTTAAAAGACATGTTAAACAAAAGGGCTCTACCGCAGCCGAAACTCTTTTGTTTAAAAAGTCTTTTATGTTAACGACGCCGCATTTGTTATCAGTATTGCAAAATAGTGCAATATCTAGTACAATAGTGCAAATATTAATCTATTGTAGTTAAAGGAGATCGCCAGAAATCCATACATCGTTGGGCCAAATATGAACAGTAATCATTTATGTATTATTTAATAGATAAAACACAAAACATATTCATATCAGAAAGATTTTTTTTTTAATTCTATGGGAATTAGGAAGAAAATAAGTTTTTGGGTCACTAGGTTAGGTTATGCGGCATATGGTAAGAATTGTAGCTATATAACGCCAAAATGTATTTTAAATACCATAATCAAATAAACACGTTGATTTAATTGTTTGAAAACATATTTGTATGTTACTATTAGCATATTATTGCATAGCACAAAAAAGGAATTAGGTAGGTAAAATAAAAACAAGTTATTTTTTCAATATTTTATTCATCTTCATTTTCATACTCAATTAATATATCATACAGGAATGGTGCAGGAGGTGTGATGGTATTTTGGTACCTTGCCACTGTTTGACGACAGTCCTTGCCCTTATTATGGAAAGAACTGCTTCATCATGTGAAGGCAGAGCGAGTTTCCAGTAGCGTTGCTACGATCAGTAGGGATACCACAACTCACGCTATTCACCATTATCCAGTCGATAAGCAATCGGTGTCCAAGTTCGTAAAATCAATCCAAAGTCGTCAGAAAAATAGCAGAAATCGAATAAGCACATCCGCACGAGTACGAAAACGAATGACGGGACTTGACGGGAGTGACGTGACATTGACATTTTGACAAACATCGATATTTTTTCGTTTTGAAACAGTCAACCGATACACGATTTTGAACGATGTTATATATTGTTAAATAAATAAATAACTATTACTAAAACAACAATAATTTCATCAAATGTCCTTGTTTCTTTTATAAATGATTATTATGTTCATGACCAATGCTAAAACAAAATAGATATCGATTTTTTAGTAACTTCTTTAGAACTACAAGTTTTAGAACGAACTAGTTATGACCAGACAGCTTGTTTACGGAGCTAGTTTTAGAACTACATTCAATTTAAAACCATATTTAAAATTATAATTTTTAGCTCATTCCTGTAGAAAGTTATTATTGTTACATGTTATTTTTAATCAGTAAAAAATCTAGTCTTTTTTAATATACATATCGTTTCTGTACATACTTTGGCCCAAAACTGGCCATCTCCTTTGAGTCTAGACAAAAGGGTGTCGGAATATTTTTGTTATCAATTAATTTTACATTACCTATAAAAAGTTTGCTTTTAGAAGGTCTATTCAATCATATATATTTAATTGTGCACCAAAATATATTTTTTTATTAACAAAATGAAAACCATATAATAAAAAAGAAACAACCTTGGACCAAACAATACAATATTTAACATTTGAAACTTAATTTCTTCATGAATATTATTGGCCAGTAATATACAAAAAAATAAGTATAATTTATCAAATAGTAATGAAATGGTAACATTATTTTAATTTGTCGTTCGTTCACTCGTTCAACTTTCTTTCGATTTGAATGTGACAGTGACACTTCATTTTCTCTTACCGGCAAGTGGTGGACGTTAAGTGATTAAAAATGTTCAAATCTTGGGGCCCTGCCATGCGCCGTGTATTTTGCTGTGAGCCTGGTGCTCATCATGCTCCAGATGTTCCCACCAATGAGTAAGTATTAACATCTTAATGAGTAAATAGTTCATGTTAAGCAATATTCTATTCATTAGGTACTTATAATAGTATTATTTTAATTGTTTTGTTAATTTCAGACCAATCTATGAAATGGTGACCGAGCACCAGGTCCAGGACGCGGCGGGCACACTGCGTTTCGTGAGGGAGTCGTTGGACGAGGTATATATACAATGGCGGATTAACGTATAAGCACTACAAGCACGTGCTTGGGGCGCCTGTTCTCCAGGGGCCTCCATCCTCTGCTGGCGTTTCATTTTATACCTACATTTTATCGAGATTCACCCACATGTCCGAGATCACAAGGCGCGGGCGGTCCGGGAGTAACCCCTTATTAGTGAATATGATAATTACGTTTTGATATTACCTTATTTATATATATGTCAATGTTTTTTGGTTTGTCTAAGTTGTTTACTTCATTATAAAAAGTTCCACGTATACACCACTTTAGTATTTTTATTTAGCTTCCGATATAGCGATAGTCCCCTTCACATACACCCCCGCAGGGCCCCGCCCGCCGCGCGCCCGCGCGCCCGCACGTCTTCGCGCCGCGGGGCCGCGACCGACCGAGTGAGTTAGTTGTCTTTGCTTCGCAAATAATAGTGCACGTCGTACGCATACCACACGTACCTACTTTACTTACGGAGTGGCTTTGATTGAAACTATACTTATCGTTACCCCACACAAAGTTATCAGGTAAGTTCTATACTTATGCTTTCACCATTGATTACTTACACGTATAAAGAAATTAGATAGATAATCACTATGAAATGTTCACTGTAAAACGTTCGACCGGCCCGCTGCCCGCTGCCCGCAGCACACTTCCGCATACGTACGTATATATGTTCACGCCAACTCGCGCGCACGCACACATCAACAGCCGCCGACGACGAACACACACTACGGTTGCGCGCCCGCCATAGCAAGCGAACGCGCGACCCGCCGCCGGCAGAGAGAGACTAGTCGTCTACGTGTGGCCACACGCAGAGCTCAACCCAACGTTGCTCTGTAAATCTATCTAATTCAAAGTACTCTGTATCTACTATCTATGTCCAACTGTAAGCTGTACAAATTAAATAAGGTGTAGCAGCAAGTACAAGTTTCATTTGAAAATCCATACTATCTCAAACAAATTATAATGTCTTTTGTTTGAAATGATCTAACAATAAGATCATTTCAAACAAAAGACATTATAATTTATGACTACAAATTACAATGCCATTCCAGTAGAGGGAACTTACATAAAACTTGATTTTTCGTGAGTATTTATGACCTACTAATGATTTAAAGTAAAAAATACTTAGATTTTTTAGTTACTTATGATTTTGAATTTTAAACAACCGCAAAAGTTCATGGCGCAACATTAATTTATTTGGTACAGACTAATTCATTTAAAACCCGCGAGGTTAGCTGCCGGACCTAATTACACTCGAGAGCAATGAATCCGGGTCACTTAAAGAATGTTAAAAATCTCGGAAACTAAAAATGATAGGTTAATGCAATAAATTGTATTTAATAGACAATGTAATACTCCTTAAATGAAAGTAAAAAAAATATGAGTCGCCATACATTTTATTAACACAAAATTACATAAAGAAAAAAACTGCTGATCTCTCCTTAAAACAAAAATAGGAAACATGACATTTTTGAACTTTATTACGATTTTCTTGAATTTTAATACTTCGTATTGCCTCCTCGTGCTTCCATTACTGCGTTTACGCGGTTTGGCATGCTGTACACCAAGTTCCTTATACGATTTTGGGGAATATTCTCCCATTCCTCTGTGAGAGCAATTTTGAGCTCACGAAGCGTGATTGGGGGAGGGTTTCGTTGTTTTACGCATCTGCCTAGCTCGTCCCAAGCATGCTCGATCGGGTTGATATCCGGGCTGCGCGCTGGCCACTCCATACGAGTAATGTTCATCTCTTGAAGGTAGTCATTCACAATCCTACCTGTATGAGGTCGGGCATTGTCATGCATAAATATAGCATCCTCACCTAAATTGACCATAAATGGACCAACGTGATCATTGAGGATTTCTTCCACATATCTTACGCTAGTTAAAGAGCCGTTTTCTATGATCACCAGCTCTGTGCGACTTTCAGAAGAAATTCCGGCCCACACAAGTACAGACCCACCACCGTAGGCTACTTTTTCTTCGATGCATGCTTGCTTGAATCTTTCCCCTGGTCTTCGATACACTCTGTGTCTTCCATCGTGCTTGTAGAGCATAAATTTTGATTCGTCGGACGAAACTTCAATACTCCAATTTACGTGGCTCTGGGCATATCTTAGTCTTGAAATACGATGCCCACGCTCCAGTTTAGGGCCGTTTGCAGGTCTAAGGGGTTTTAAGTTAGATTCAGCAAGCCGACGTCTTACTGTCCATGCACTTGGGTTACTTCCTCCGAGGCGTCGAAACTGATTTGTGAGTTCAGTTCCTGTGAGAAAGCGATTTCGAAGCATGGTGTTCACCAAGTATCGGTCTTCTCGTGCTGTGGTACACCTGGTTCTGCCCGTTCCTGGTCTGCGTAGGTTAGAACCAGTTTCTTCGTAACGTCGGAGAACTCTTTGTACTGTTGACAGCGACACACCGACAGTCCTGGCTGTATCGCGCTGACTCCGGCCGGTTTCCAGCATTGTAAGTATTCTGGTGCATTCTTCAGGCGTAAGCGACATAATTTCAGCTTGAATAATGAATATAGAGCACTATCAACATGGTTTATGTACCCACATAAATGACAGATTACAAACAAAAGCAAAACCAAATGCTGTAATTTCGTAGTTCCATCTTCGAAAGTGGCCCTTTTTCAAATTTGATTTTTTTATGATATAACTTTACAATAACTAAGAAGTTTTAATACCTTCATTTAAGGAGTATTACATTGTCTATTAAATACAATTTATTGCATTAACCTAGCATTTTTAGTTTCCGAGATTTTTAGGATTCTTTAAGTGACCCGGATTCATTGCTCTCGAGTGTATATTAGGTAGGCTAGGTAGGACTGGACCTGCTTTCAAAATAAATAAATTGTACAGGCCACACTGAAATAACTTTCTCGCGTAATGACTTATTTGGAGGGAAACATTTAAAATCACGTTCAAATTTCAAATACGTTCGAATTTCGAGTTCAAGGTGGGGTGGCCTGTACATTTAAACTCTAGAAAAATTTGCTCGGCTCCCATAAAAAGTACAAAATTTTCAACTTTTGTATGGGAGCTACCTTTTTTAGAGTTTTCTCGTAGTAACCGAGTATGCCATATTATAGATAGTATTAATAGTTAATATTATTAATATTATACATTTCAAAAAAATCGTTTGTCGCCTTTTCTGAAAAAAATATATTTGTGTTTCATTTGTATGACAGGTACCATAAATAATCAAGTAATCTAAAATTTAAAAAAAACTGTCCTAGCTATTTAACCTAATACAAAATTTCATCCAATACGGTTCAGCGGCGGTGGCTCTAGAAAAAATATTTTAAAAATTTTATTAATATTAAAATATAAGAAAATAGTACCTAAATATTTTTATGTTGTTTTCTTATATTAAAAATAAATTCATCATCATTTCAGCCGGCAGCCGGAAGACGTCTATTGCTGAACATAGGCCCCATAAAATAAATTATTTTCAGTAATTTTATAAAACACTTATATTATTGTAATAACCTACACAGCTTACACATACGCAATAAAGGTCCCTATTATAATTTTTTTAAATTAATAATACTAATTTATTTCAGGTAGGTACGCAAGCACAGTACGTATACAGAAGGTGATATTTGTTATTGATGCTAATAATCAACATTAAAAATGAAACGCCATCATCTCAGTGGCGCACAAAAACGCAAACAGGCAGAACTGAAGAAGAAAAAAACAGATGCACTTCCAAAATTGACATCGTTTTTTTCAAGCAATCATTCAGAATCGGGCAAAGATAATAATGTATGTCAAGAATCTCAATCTGTATCATCTGTTACAACACAAATTGATAAAAACAGTACTATAGGCCCCTCAGATGATCATTCTGATGACGATGAAATAACTGGCGAAATTAAAACACCTGTTCCTGTACCCGATAAATCTGAACCTGTTATTGTTGCGATTCCTGAAGTTTCAGAAATTGAACTCGTTAATTCTAATAAAAAGACAGATGCTGGGCTGTGGACGGAATTTTCTGAGGAAGATATTTGCTATTGGATTGATCACGGTCCAGAAAGTTGTCAGCACCATCAGGGCCCATTTCATGAATCACGCCGTACATATGCTAGTGGTAAAAGTGTCCGTTTTTGCACACCACGACTATTTTTCGGTAAAAAAGCCAACGGTGAAACATATAAACGGGAATGGTTATTGTATTCACAAACAAAAGGATCTTTGTATTGCTTTGTTTGCAAGTTGTTTGGTAACAAATGCATCGCACAGCGCCGAGCCAATTTGCAGTTGACGGATTTAGTGATTGGCGAAACGTAATAGCAATTGAGCACCATGAAAACAGTTCAGCTCATAAGGACTTTATGCTAACTTATTTGAGTAGAAGACAAGGTCTAGGGATCACCAATAATCTAGAGGCACAAGTAAAACAAGAAAGAAAATATTGGCAAAATGTATTGCAACGAGTTATTGCAGTTATACAAACGCTTGCAGAACGTGGTTTGGCCTTTAGGGGGCATGATGAGTCTTTTGGATCTATACACAATGGGAATTTTTTGGGTTTACTTGAACTTGTGGTTCAATTTGATCCATTTTTAGCAAGCCATATTGCAAGATATGGAAATAAAGGGAAAGGCAACCCATCATATCTATCGAAAACAGTATGCGACGAGCTTATCGATTTAATGAGTGATAAAGTTCACAAAGTGATTGTCGAAGAAATACAATCAGCTGGATACTTCAGCCTCTCAGTGGACTCTACGCCTGATCTATCACATACGGATCAACTAAGTATTATTTTGAAATACGTATCGCCGTCACGTTTTTAAATTTAAAAAGTCATACCGGAGAAGAGATGGCAAATTTGGTACTCAGTTATCTAGAGTGTTGCAAAATAGATATTGCAAAGTGTAGAGGACAATCATATGATAAGGCTGCTAATATGTCAGGACGATACAAAGGGATGCAGCAAAAGATTTTAGAGCATAATAAATATGCTGCATTTATACCATGTGCTGCACATACTCTAAACTTGATTGGTCGCAATGCTGTTGATTGTTGTACGATCGCAGTGAATTTTTTTTCAACTGTGTTATACACTTTTTTTTCAGCTTCTACTCATCGGTGGGCAGTTTTAAAGAAATTAATAGGCAACGATAGCGTTCTAAAGTCACTGTCGGACACTCGTTGGGAAGCTCACGCTGTAGCTACGAGTGCAACATTACAATCCTATTCGAAAATTTTAGATGCTTTAGATGAAATTGCTGAGGACATAAACCAAAAAGGGGAGACTAGGCTAGAAGCACAAAATATTTCAAAACAAAATGCAAGAGTTTGAGTTTATATTTATGCTCACTTTGTGGAATGATATTCTACAAGTTTTTCAAGGATTAGATCTTAAAACGTGTGCCAATTTGTATCATTCTTTATCAGATCATCTCGTTGAAATGAGGAATCAATTTGAAAAATTTGAAGGCGAGGCAAGAAAAATTTTTCCTAATGGGGAATATAACGAAACTCGAAGACGAACTAGGAAGAAACAAGTAAATAATGGAAATGCAGAAGAAGTTGATTTGAATCCTAGAGACAAATTCCGCATTGAGACTTTCAATGTAATAATTGACACACTTAATGCTCAAATGCAAAGAAGATGTGAGGTATACTACGAAGTTTCACAAAAGTTTTCATTTCTTGCGGATCTAAATAAATCATGTTCAGAATATGAAAAGGAAAACGATATACAATTCCTGTTAGAAGCTTATCCAGAAGACTTCAATGAAAACTTCTTCGGAGAATTTAATAATTTTCTTAAATATGTTCGAATAAAATATGAATCTTTAGAAACAAAGGCCACCCATTCCGATCTATATGAAATGATTATTAAGGATAAAGTAAAGTGCGTTTTCCCAAACATAGAAGTGGCATTTAGAATCTTTCACAGCTTAATGATTACTAACTGCTCTGCTGAACGATCCTTCTCACAACTGAAAAGATTAAAAAACCCACAAAGAACAAAAATCTGTCAAGATAAGCTTAATTCTTTAGCATTAATGTGTATTGAGGCAGACATACTTCGTCAGATAAATTTCGACGATGTAATCTCGGAGTTTGCTCTGAATAAGGCAAGGAAAAAAATGTTTTAAGTTTTAAATTATACCTACTACATTTTCTATTTTGATGAAGTTTCATTTTATACTTCCTTCCAGCGATAGAGGGCCTACACAGCCTCTGTGCTTAGGGCCTCGGAAACTCTTAATCCGCCACTGTATATATACCTACCATTATTGATACTTTATTACATCTCTTCTTAAATAATACTACGTATGTGACTATTAGACTGATGTTAATATTATTCATCGCATTTTTAAGATCACTTGAAACACTACGTTTTGCTAAACAATGTACCTCTATATAAAAGAAATACAATTACATTGTTTGCCTTCTTTCGACAGATTCGCCGCATGTTGCTCCCTATCGTCGACGTACCGGAGCGCATGCGGCGATTGGAGCTGAACCTGCACCCGCTGTTGGTGTACAGGCCGGAAGACGGCGAGTACATGGAAATGTGAGTGTGTGGGGAGTGAGTACACTTGCTCTGAACTACACATACCTACATGATCTGCGAACTCTTCATAATACTATTATTTTGTTTAAATTGGTAACTTCCCTTTACCCCTGGATATTGTACACACATTGTTTATTTTTGTACACAAAAAAAAATTACTAGTAATATGCAGAACGGTCATTCTATAATGTTTTGAAGCAAATAAGTACTTTTAAATTTGTTCTACTCTCTTAATTCCATTCATTCTCTTCTTTAGGACAATACCAAGAGCATTATTAGAGTGTTACATTTCAGTTTTCAATGTCTATACATTGAAAACTGAAATGTAACACTCTTGTAACACGCTTGTGTTCAGAAGTTTTCTTTCTTTTTTTATACTAATCATCGTTTTCTTTTTTGCAGAAACGGATCCCGACCTGCACCAGCAGTGCGTGAACCACCGGCTCCCAGCAGTGTGTGGCAGGGCTGGCTCCTCGAACGTGTTGATTATGGGGAGCCCTGATGATCGCTCTTGTCTTAGCGATTCATCAGGGCTCCCCCAATAAACTATGAACTTTTCTCAAGGTTTTTTATTTTATCCCCATTATTACCGTTTGTATCTTATTTCTATCACAATACACACACTGGCATGAAGACTTTGAACAGGTAAGGCTAATTCAATATTAGGTGGTAATATATGAAGTGTTCCCAAAAACCATTTTATAATATTAACTATAAAATTATAAGTACAATTCCACTAAAATAAAAGTAATTACATCAAAATCAACAGCCTGACCATGTCAGAGGGACATGAGAGATGGCAGGAGTGTGGTTTTAGCCCGCAGGAGTCCCACACTGCCCAGACTGCCTTGTGTGGGGCAGTCTGGGAGAGGATTTTCCACTCCTATCAAAACAAAACCTGTAAGGCCAATAATCTGTGAGTATGAACTAGATATACCTACTAGGGTAACATAGTACTACATTTCAATTGAGCAGTGTCTGCAAAGAATGATCCTGTTTATATTGGTTTTGTACCTATTATGTATACTCCTAGGTAAGTTAGGACTGAGTGTCACAGTGTGACTGTGCCAATATCTTCGTACTTTTTATAAACGGATCCGATCTATATCACAGAATTGTTGGTTCAGTAGGTAGGTACGTCCTACGATGTCTAGGCGGTCCTGGTCGACTGTTTATCTGAGCAATGGATTTTTTAAGAACAAAATTGACTGCCTACCTATTGTATTATTTTACAAAATATGGAATTACGTCGTTGATATTCATAGAATAATAAAATGATACGTTCAAATAAAACAATTCACTTCAACTATGTACTAGTCAGTACAGTTCAATGACTATATAGCCTGATATTAAATGCCTATAAACTAAAAAATTGCATTGAAGGATTTCTGTAAATATTATATAGTATTTTATTACGCCCAAAGGAAAAGACGTGGGTAAAAAACCAAAATGAATATTATTGTGGAATAATATTCGTTAGTGGTACCGTACCGTAACGTTGTGTTACTTATTTCAATAATAAAAGAACAGGTAGTTTTCGTAACATTTGAAAATAACATGTGTGTAGACACCCTTATGATCTTTATTTTACAATATTTTCGATACAATAGAAATGAACAATGGACGCACAGGTGCGTCGCGCCGCACTCGAAGAAAGATAAAAGTTCTATGGACGCGCCTACGTGTCGTGTAGCACATGGTGAAGATTCGAAAAACTCGCATGCACGTTGGCCGCACTGAATGCGTTAATGGACGATTTAAGAAAGATTTTAAAATATTTCGACATACATATTTTAATGTTGCGTTGCGAAATATGATGACCGATTTCAAAATAACCGCGGCAGTTATCAACGCTTCTCGACGGCCATATGAAGATAATATATGGGTCAGGCCGTATATTTTGCCACATTAAGTATAATATAACTCTCCGCTATAATTTTTGTCTAAAGTATAATACATTTTTTTTTTTAATAACAGCATCGTATAGCCGGAGAAATGCTGAATCGCGATCAATAAATATATTTTAATAAGTTCCTAGCCTTGGAAATTTATATAACATTTTGCTACAAACAACGATGACTTTTTCGTAAAATACCCTAATCCGTTCCGATAAGGGTGCACTTTGAGCATCAGTAAAATCAAAAATAAAAATCTTTTTGATAGTCTGTTTGATTTGACGCTTTACAATAATAGTTAGCTACCCGCATTTTAAATATCGTTTCGTATACCGTAACAAAGTTCATTAATTCTTACACATTTTCAAAAATCGTAAAAATCCATTCCTTTACGCTACTTTTATTGCGCAACCATTAACTGCCCATTTTGTTATTTGAATAATAGTAGTATTCGAGTCTGAGTAGTGGCAACACCTAACTAACTTTGTCTATGGTCAATACGGTGTTAGCGGCTATATTTTTGTCAGTCCGACATCAACATCGTTAGAAAATAGAAGTGTCACATTTTATGCGGAGTGTGTTTTTTATGATTTCAAGGTAAGTTTTTGATTTATATCTATAGTTGTTATTGCGCACGATTTAATGAACTGTGTGTTAACTTTCAAGGCTTAATTAACATTAAAAAACAGCTTATTTATCAAGTAATAATGGATTTTGTTTGCGCGACAGTTGCGCAAAAATTACTTTATGCCACTTTGCGATACCAGGGGCGTAGAAATTGCGCCACTAATTTTACGCTACCAAATAAAGGAGCTTGCACACATAGGTTTGCAAGTGTTTTTTTGCTTGCATTGCACTTGGTTTTGGAATAACCTAAACTCGTTTTTGCCCCATCTTGAAAACTCTCAGTTTTGCACTCTCTATTAGGACAGATACCTACTGAAAACTTAAAATTGAAAATAATAAAACTTATAAAAAAGAAACTAATGCGGTTTCGCGGCCTAGCTCGTAGTGTGCATGCCTGCGAAGCTTGGGGTATGAATGTTTTGTACTCACTTCTCTCTTCTTGACTTTCTCAATAGCGTAGTGGTCGCAAGCGCGACTGCTGTGCATGAAGTCTGGGGTTCGAATAAGTGCTATTGGGTTTGCTGTTAAAAACATCACAATAGCAGCCCGGAGTCAGGAAGTTGAAGGTGTTACACCCCCGTGCCTCGGAGAGCACGTAAAGCTGTCGGTCCTGCGCCTGATCTCTCACCGGTCGTGTCGAATTGCCGTCCCATCAGAATATGAGAGTGAACGAATAGAGAGTGCATCTGTGTCTGCGCACACACTTGTGCACTATAATATTTCCTGCGCAACTGGCTGGTCGCAATTGAGACTGGCCGGCGTGGTCGAAATGGGCCAGGACAACATTATTATTATGAAAAGCTCTTGTGTTTGCCTTGTGTCTTAATGCTATATACTAAGTACATCAATTCAATTTAATTTATTATGTCGCAGTGAAATGTATAATTACTGTGGATATGTACCTACTTTTCTTTGGTAAAAAGTAACCAATGTTCTTCTCCAAGGTCTAATCTATCTCTATACCTTTTACCTTTCGCATTTTTAATATTATTAAAATAAATATAGTACCTACCCTTTAATCTGGTCAGTAATCTCCTCTTTCGATTGGTCGGAATCCCATCGGGATCGGTACAGCCGTTCCCAAGCTATAAGCGTTCTATCATTCAGCTTTCCACTTTTATATTATACTAGCCATCCGTCGCTTTGCACGGGTGATATAGCCTATGTTATTTTCATATCAGTATCTTAAGATAATTATACATCTCCCTAATGATATAATTAAATATCACGGCTTTAAGCATCTTACTGCGACATATACAACACTATTTACTAATATTTACCAAACACAACAACTTTTTGTGTGGGACCAACATGATGTTGGTAGGCATATAATATTAATTTTGATATTTCAGATGCCTTTGACGCAGTCGGAAAAATCAAGAAGATATAGAGAAAAACTAAAAATAACAAATCCAGAAAAATATTTAGAAATGAAAAAGAAAAATAAGTTAAGAGCAATTAAAGCTTACCAAAATAAAAAACAAATTTTGACTGATGCACAAAAAGAAGAAAATAGGTTAAAATTACGACAGAAAAAGAAAAGCAAACAGCAGACTGTCCACACATTCCAGTCCACATCGAGTGTACAATGTGCCAATACGCAGCACCAGGATAGTACAGAAGACCGTTCAAGTGAAAATACACTGGCATTTCAAAACATTGTGGCTGCACAAGCTCTAGAGCAACTTAACGAAACTAAGGCAGATACTAGAAGCAATATGTATTTGAATAGGACCGCGATAAGAAATATTCAGAGAAATATTGAGAAAAACCTGCGACGTGAAAATAATGAACTTCGTGAACAAGTTCAAAAATTGATGAGAGGTTATAATTCTCTTCAAAGAGAAATGCGTAAATTGAAGAATGACTACCGAGATTTAGCGAAGAAACTTCAGGAGAAGGATGCTGAAACTGAAACCCATGCCATCGGACAAGAACTAGAAAATACTCCCTACAAGAGATCAGAAAACTTCGTTAATGAGCACCTAATTAATGTCGCAACTCCGGAAAAAGAACCTATTAAAAGAAAGATTTTGGAATACAATGTTCTTACCGACTCTATTAAATCAAAATTTCAAACTTGTCAAAACCAAGATAAAAATACATTTAAAGATGTTGTGGATAACCCTATAGTAAAAAAATATAAATTAAAAACCTGCCTTACAAGGAGTCTTGGACTTAAAAACAGTTTAAAAAGACACAGAGAATTAAAGACAAAAACGCAAGATCTGAGAGAGAGAATAAGGATATTTTATGAGAGAGATGACGTGAGCCGTGCAAGCGCAGGTAAAAAAGAGTGCCGGACATTCAAAAAATGCAAAATGCAAGTAAGATATCTTCTTGACAAATTAAAAAACTTGTATAAAAAATACATTTCTGAAGTAGGTTTAATAAGTTTTAGTACCTTTAAAAAATATCGACCATTTTACATAATTTCTCCAAATTTGAAAGATTTGGAAACTTGTGCTTGCTTGAAGCATTGCAACATGCAGTTTGTTGTAAATGCTTTGAAATCAGCGGGCATTTTTGAGTCTAGTGATTTTAACACAATTCTGAACAATCTCGTCTGCGATCCTAATTTTAGACAATGTATGTACGGCGAATGCAGTGTTTGTAAAGATAATGCTATACAAGTAAAGGGAGACGAAAATTTTGGATTAAAGTGGTTTTCATGGAATGCCAGAGAACACGAATATGATGAAAAAGGAGAGAAAAAAAGGACTAAAAGAATGGTAAAAACTGAAAACAAGGGAACAATAAAAAATCTGGTATCATATCATATACATCTGGTATCATATGTAATCAGATACATCATTACAATATGCGCCATCAATACCAACAGTATAAGTACTGTATAGATAATTTAGAACACAATGAATGCGCAATACATATTGACTTTTCAGAAAATTGGGTCTGTAAATATCACGAGGAAGTGCAAGCTATGCATTTCGGGGCTTCGAAAAATCAAATCACCCTACATACTGGCATGTTGTACATTAAAAATGAAAAACCATTATCATTTTGTTCAATTTCTGCTGAAAATTTACACAACCCAGAAGCAATTTGGGCGCACTTAGATCCCATATTAAAGCATATCAGGCTAATATATCCAAACATAGATACAGTTCATTTTTTCTCAGATGGACCCACAAGCCAGTATCGTCAAAAAAAAAATTGTTTTTTAATGACTCGCAACACGTACGAGCATGGATTTAAAAATTTTACTTGGTCTTATTTTGAGGCATCCCATGGAAAAGGAGCCGCAGATGGCATCGGGGGTACTATAAAAAGATCTCTAGACTTCAAAGTTTCCCATGGGACCGATATACCAGACGCACAAACAGCGTTCGATGTTTTGCAAAAAACGGAAACATCTGTAAAAATATTTTTCATAAGATCTGAAAGCATTCAATCATTAGACACAAGTATTGCAAGTAAACTGACCCCTATTCGTAATACATTAAAAATTCATCAAATTGTAAGTCATGCCAAATTCATACTTAAATATCGCATTCTCTCTTGCTTTTGCCAAAATCTGAAAGGAAAATGTGAATGTTTTGGTCCGGAAATACACAGTTTTAAATTTGACACTGAATCTACACTAGACGGAAATGGAAAACATGAAAACTGTACAAGATTAGTGCTCGACGAAACCACTGGAGAACTAAAACAAGAGAGAGAGAAGAGAAACAATAGCGTAGAGATACATGGAAATGAAAGGTACTCTGAAGAACTGTTTGACTGGGCCCAGGACAGTTATTTATCGGATTTGGACATAGATGAAACCAACCTTAGTATCGATGTACTAAATGATTCTGGTGTGTTAAATGCAATTGAATGTGAAAAATGTGATACAGCTGAAACGGAAAGTCACGTTGAAAAGGACAATGAAATGATGATCCATAACCCAGACAGTCTTAATATGTTTTGTATCAAAGTTATCAACATTCACTTGTTTTTATCAGACCAAAGTAATTCAGCACAATCATCGGATGTTTGCGTATTGAATAAAATTTCAAAGAGTGACAATCAAAATGTGTCGTTCATAGCGATGAATTTCAATGATTTGCCGACATGTTTACAAGCAGAGAAACCACCTTCCAAGCTATCTTTAAATGAATTAACATTTCCAACGAACTGCTCTAAACTGATGATAACCTCTGATGTGATGCTAACCGCTAAAGAAGTCTCTGAAATAAAGAAAGATGTAATGAAGACAAATCTTAAAGATGCTGAACTTATTACAGAATCGGCACTAAAGATGAAAATAGTTCCGAAAAAAAAAGAAAGAAATGTTAAACAAAATAACGTTTTAAGAGAGACATATACATCAAATGAACACGAAGGTACGTCAAATAAAGCAGACAGTAAAAGAAAACGTAAAGCTATAACTACTGAAAAATTAATAAGTTGTGGAAAAAAAAGGAAAATGAATATTAATAATAAAGAAAAGTCAAAAGTTAATAAGAAAACTGTAAAGAAGAAGAAGTTAAGAACATATATTGAATCAAGCTCTGAAAATTCCGATATTCTGAGTCTAGCCGACACAGATAATTCTGAATGTGAAACATTTGATGATTTCATAACGACGTGTTTAGAAGAACAAGTAGAAAAAGAAAACTTCGAGCCAGCTCTACCGTTTGGGGTTAGCGATGTTGAATACTTCACTGGCGATGACGATATTTGTAAAAAAGATGACTGGATTGTGGCAAAATTTGCTACAAAAAAAAGTTTAAAGCATTTTGTAGGACATGTTTTAAGGATAAAAGATAAAATCCCTACTGTGAAATTTGTTAGGAAAGTGAAAAATTCGAGAGGTAGTAAAGGATTAGTCTTTACGTATCCAAACGTTGAGGATGTATGTGAGATGCAGTTAGATGACGTGATTAAAGTGTTACCCCAACCTAATATTTCCCGACGGGGTCAAATAATGTTTGATTTCGACCTACGTTGTTACAACATACAGTAAAAACTATATTTTTATGTAGGTAGGTTCTACAGTTGAAGAATTAAGTTCAGTAAACAATCATTTTTATTTTTTCACTTACTGCGGTTGTGATAATAAACCAAAGTTTTGATATAATGTTTCTGTCCAGAGTTTCTTGGTGATTAATATTTTAATATAAGTATTTGTGTTAAAAGTAATAAACGTCTTTTAAAATGATAAGAAGTCGTTTTAATCCGCTTAAGGGTACTCAATAATAAACAACTTTTACTATGGGACCAACACTGAAATCGCGAAAAAAAAGTCAGCTGTTCAGTACCTACATTTTCGTATTTTTTTCAACATACAGCTTCACACTGACCGGCAAATTGCAAAAAACATATAATATTTGAATTTCGCGGGCTACTCTGACGCTTCGACCTTAAATAAAATTAATTAGCTTAAATAGGCGATAGCAGCAATCGCGGTTGATTTGCTGTCATTTATTGAAGAGTTTCCTCGATTTCTCCCGGATCCCATCATCCAGACCTGATTACCATGGGACCATCTGGGAAACAAACCCTTTCAAACAAAAGAAGAATTTTCCAAATTGGTCCCGGCGTCTTCGAGACATCGGTGAACATAAATAAAAGATAAAAACTTCCCTCCTCCTTTTTTTTTAAAGTTGGTTAAAAATATAAGTTATGTGAAAAACACACATCATGTATGCGCTCCTTAACTATTTTGCGTTACTATATTGCGTCACTCTGCGCGACCGACTCGTAGAAATTTTTGTGACACCTTTGCGCCATTTGTGGCAAAATATACGGCCTGACCCATATACGCCGATCAGTTTGTCGATATTATAAATCAAAATATAAATACAGAAAATGAGTTAGCAGAATACGTATCAACCAATAACTTGAACAGACAAAGAGTAGCATTCGTGCCTCTAGATGGAAACAGTCCAGATTTTGAAGATTTTCCACAGCTGACCTATGAAGATTTGATCTTATTCACGTTGGGCTCATACCATTTGAGAATCGCAAGGTCTTATTGTCACGAGCACATAAGACCAAACGGGGATTATTTAATAGAAATGTATCGACATCAACATTTAATTGATAATAAGATTTTGATCAGAGGGCGAATCCAGTCACGTCATATCCGATCGAAACAGTACTATACATATATTTTGTTAAACCCAACACAACACGGACGACAAAGTATAGAAGAGTACTACTGCTCATGTATACACGGCCGCCGAACTGTCGGGAGCTGCGCCCATATCGCTAGCATAGTTTATTATCTGTCTTGGGCCAGACATCAGGAAGCAACAGACCTGCTGCCTTCTTAAATGATCTTATGCTTGATTTGGATCAAATTGAATAAAAACATTTTTATGAACTAGCATTTTATTCATATTCCTCATATCAGTTTATAACACTTGAAATTTTCAAGATTCCCGTGGCTCACATTAATGTGACTAATGCCATAGTAAATCAGAGCATTCAGAGCCTTATATCATTACACTCTACTAATTTCATTTGTGTCCGCCATGGGTATGGTTTCCATACTAAGGTGCCCAATGACCTTTGATTCTTATCAGATGCACTTGCCACTCGTTGCAACTTGCAGTTTCACATGCGTCAGAACAGACGCTACCAAGAAATATTGAATTCTTGATTAGAGAAACCTACAATTGGTTTGCCCACTCTACAAAACGTAAAAATGAATATCAAGAAATTTACGAAACTATAAATTGCAGTGAAGCACCGTTGAAGATTTTGCAGGTATGTGATACACGCTGGTTGCCTTTGTTCGCAACGAGTCACACTAAATCGTGTCACCGTGTGACTGGTTGAGAAAAATATTCGCATGGAGTAACAGTGTGACTCAATGCGAATTTTTATTCTCATCTAGTAACACTAGTACACGAGTAGTGTTACTCGTTCGGAAAACCAAATCGCATGGAGTAGCAGCGTCATTCGATGCGAATTTTTATTCTCAACTAGTAACATTTTTCAGAATGTCTATTTGACAACGATAAAGTTAAATAAAAATTATAAAATAATGTATGAGTTTCTGATATTTTTTACGCACCGATCTGGCAACATTGCTTCATGGTGAATCGTGCAATGCGTGTGACAAGTTCAGTACACGCTCCGCTGTCATTCAAAATGGAAGCTACGTCTGGTTCGTCAAACAGTGTTGATTTAGTTTTTGTTAATAAAAACGGTGGCACTGTTCTTCTTCGAGCTGGTCATCAATATTACGCCAGGAAAAAACATAAAAGTGGATTGATTGTGTGGGCGTGTACAAAACGAAAGGTGTGCAAAGGGCTTGTAAGAATAAAGGTAAGAAAACTATATTACCAAAATGTATTCCATAGCTTCGTTGTATATAATATTATTGATTTATATGTTCAATGTAAAAAAAATAAAATGTAAAATAGTGATTGTATATAATCATTTAATAAATAATAATACTGCATCTTGAAAAACTTTCCTCGCGTCCTTTAGTGGCAGCCATTTTGTTTTATCACGCTCACTTGAGATTTGTTGAAACCACAGTGACGTATTTTGGGTGCTAAAGCTTTGTCTTGATTTATTTATAGCTTTACAACTAGTTTTATATAAACATTAGCTTATTGAGAGAACATGCTTTTTAGTATTAACCAATATTTTACCAAGAGAACAGGCTTTTTAGTTTTAAGTCAATATTTTACCAATGTTTTATTTTACTAATATTCTATCCCATTTTACTATTTTAGGAAGAGCGTATATTAGAAGAAACTCCTCATTTATGTACACCAGATTTTGCGAACAACGAAATCCTGAAATCTGTCCAACATTTAAAAAAAGATATAACTACGCAGGAATTTCCCAGTGTTCCTCAAAAATACAATGCCATGGTCGGAAAGCTAAAAGATGCGGGAATAGACATAATTACTTCAATACCTAAATTTAGTTCCATTAAAGACACGTTATATAGAACACGTAATTCAGCGGCTCAAGTACAAAAACTACAACATAAAAATGTGCTGGAAGTCGAAGTCCCACCTCGTTATCAAGATTTTTTGTTAGCGGAGTACACATGTGATGATACACGAATACTAGTATTTTCTTCTTCCGAAGCAAGGCAAACTTTGTGCGAGCTAACAGATTTTTATGGCGATGGAACTTTCAAAAGTTGTCATATTCCATTTACGCAACTATATTCAATCCATGGCGATATCGGCAGCACGATCAATCACACTAATATAATACCTCTAGTCTACGCTTTGATGAGTCACCGAAACACAGAAGCCTACGTGATTCTGTTCTCTATAATAAAGTCGCGCAGTTACCCAATTGAAATCCAATAATATTTAAAGTAGACTACGAAAAGGCCGCCATGCGAGCAATGAGTAATTCCACTTTGCCCCACCAAGCCCGCCACCCTGGTGTGGCAAAGTGGACTGTCTAAAATTTTGCAGTGGAATATGCCCCACTATTCTGATTTGATGGGGCGGATAACACTAGCATAAACACTTTGTGGATTCTGCCCCACTAGGGTTGGCACCTCAGGATTTGTGTATGAAGGTTAACATGTATTTTTACATTTGTTTGTAAAAAAAATAAATGTAACCACTGACGTTAGGATTTGACAAGTCTGAGACAAGCAAACGTAAATCTAAATACATCAAAATGGTTATTTAAACAGTGTATTAAGGTTCTACTTTTGTAAAAAACTGTCACATATTAAATCTTCCTGGATTTAAATAAATACATTATATAGTTTTGCTGTATTTATTCAATTTAGTCTGACATAGCTGTGACATTTGCTATTTGTATTCCATTTACGTTCCGATCCATCCGTTGCAAACATTAAATGATTTAAAAATATATTTAGATGTTTGCCCAGAAATTGATACATTATCACTGTTGATAACTATTAAATAACAAAAAACGAAGAATAATGTACGAGAACACTATTACTAAAGGGATAATTTAAATAATAATTATTAAAAGAAATCGTAAATACTATATTACTAGTATCGAAACGTAACGTAACCACAGATTGTGAAAGAATGCGTTCAGAAACGCTTTATGAGAGTTATAGTTTTATGTTAATTTATTAAGTCTAGTTATTAAGTCTTGTGATATGTACTTGTATTATTGTCATATTATTATTTTTTAACTTTAAATAAATCAAATACTTATTAAATAATAAAAAAATGCGTTGAAATGCATTCGAAAGTAATAAAAATATCGGAAGGATTTAAGTTTAAAAAAAAATCTATATCATTTTATCCCGGCTTCGAAAAAGTAAATAAATACTAGTAATTATAAGCTCATAAAATTAGCTACGAGTCGTATGGTTACATCACTAATTACGCCGCGAACACAAATGTCAAAATAGGTCTATTATTTTGAGGTCCTTTACGTACAAACATCATGGCTTCATATGTTTGTTAGTATTTTTTTATTTAATCTGAGATTAAAACATGCTGTTGGAGTAAAAATGACTAAACCGGTTATGGTTCACCACTGCCTCGCCCACCGCGACTTATCGGTTATCCTTGTCTGACATTTTTTGTTTCATTCTGTTTGTTTACAAAATAGACGGACATTTGCATTTGTGGAGTGGTGGTGAGTGGTATTGAGTTTATTGTAAGTATTTTCGTATTTATTTTTCATGGATGCTGATGATTTGTGTAGATTTTTTTTAATAAGATATTTTTTGTGTTTTTCAGCTTTACAAAAATGGCAGAAGACTCTGTAGCAGGAAGTTCTAGTGGGCAAACTGGCCTTGAATTTATAAATGATGGAAAATGTATTATTAGAGCTGGGCATCAATACTATTTCAAAAGAAAGTACAAAAATGCATCTGAAATTTGGGAATGCAAAAACAGAAGGAGACAAAAGTGCAATGGGTCGATTGTAGTGAAAGTAAGTCCCTACTTATTAGTAATTCTTTTTACTGACTCACTTTTAGTAATACGGGTCTAATACAATTTAAAATAATAATAATACATATACATATAATATTACTTGAAGTTGTGCTATGTTATAAATATTTTCTAATACCTACATTTTTTTGTTTTCAGGGAAATATACTTTTAAACGAAAAACCTCACCAATGTCAACCTGATTTTGACCGAAACAAAGTGACAAAATTAATGCAGAAAATAAAGAGAGAAATCACTTCAGCAGACGTACCAAGCATTCCAGCAACATACGACAAAAATGTAGCTTCCTTATATTTAGAAAGTAGCAACAGCAATATTGTGAGTAAAATTCCTCCATTTTGTAAAGTAAAGTCTGCATTGTATAAATACAGAAACAAAAATGCTAATGTAAAAAAAATATATTACAATACATTATCAGAAATAGAAGTTCCTGAAAAATTTCATTCTTTTTTACTTGCCAAGTATATTGACGAAGATATTTCTATTTTAATATTTTGTTCAGAGCAAGCTAAGAATTTGATGAAAACCTGCAAACATTTTTTTGGCGATGGCACTTTTAAAAGTTGCCCACAACCGTTCATACAATTGTATTCGTTGCATGCTGATTTGGGTAGCTCCCAACAAACAACAAATATTGTGCCATTAGTATATGCTCTTATGAGTACTAAATCAACCAAAGCTTACACCGCTCTCTTTTCTGTAATAAAATCACAGATTCCGGATTGGCAACCACATAGTTTTCAGTCGGATTTTGAGGCAGCGGCTATGACTGGTTTTAAAAATGTCTTTAAATCAGCATCAATCAAAGGGTGTTTTTTTCATTTTTGTAAAGCAATTTGGAAAAAGGGGAAAGGGTTAGGGTTGACAAAATCTAAATATTTGCGAAAACAAGTAGCGCTTAGCGCAGTCTTACCCTTATTACCAGAAGAAAAGATTTTTGAAGGTTGGTTTTACATAGCCGCACAAAGCCCAGATGACGAAAAAAGTAAAGAATTTAGAAAATATATGCTGCGCAATTGGCTGAAAGATAACTTTTTAAAAGTGTGGTGCGTATATGGGGCAAAACACCGCACAACTAATGCCCTCGAAAGTTGGCATAATAAACTTAACAAAAAAATTCTTAAAAAAAGCCCCAGTTTATTAAGACTTCTTAATGTCTTATACGAAGACATAACGCTTTCAATAGTTAAATCTATGCAGAACCAACCTTCCAAGCTACGCCTTGATAAAAATATACAAAACGATCAGAATATACAAGACGCCCAAATGGAGCTCATAAACGGCGACATTACGGTTGGACATTTTTTGGAAAAACTAAGATCGAAAAAAGTAAAGAATTTAGAAAATATATGCTGCGCAATTGGCTGAAAGATAACTTTTTAAAAGTGTGGTGCGTATATGGGGCAAAACACCGCACAACTAATGCCCTCGAAAGTTGGCATAATAAACTTAACAAAAAAATTCTTAAAAAAAGCCCCAGTTTATTAAGACTTCTTAATGTCTTATACGAAGACATAACGCTTTCAATAGTTAAATCTATGCAGAACCAACCTTCCAAGCTACGCCTTGATAAAAATATACAAAACGATCAGAATATACAAGACGCCCAAATGGAGCTCATAAACGGCGACATTACGGTTGGACATTTTTTGGAAAAACTAAGATAGTTTTTCCAAGAAATCTATTTTAGTTTTTCCAAAAAATGTGAACTAAACAAATACAAAATCTATGATTTTAGATGATTTTAATTCTTATAAATAGTCAGTACTCAAACTAATATAGTGGCTGTTTGTTATGATAATTATTTTGTCAACAGTCAGTATTTACCTACTTTCGTTAGGATGTTTCTTATTTGTATTAATAAGACTTTTTGCTATGTAAAATTTTATCATTCTATAATTTTAGTTTTTGTTTTTTAGCCGGAAGTAATTTCGTGGCTGTTTTTTTTGCATATAAATTGTTTTAATTCATAAGGTAATACATAAGACTGTTTTATACCATGTCGATCAATCTGTGATTCTATAATCTGTGACTCTATAATCTGTGATTCTATTTTTTGTAACAAGTAATTTAGTGGCTGTTTGTATGTATATAGTTTAAATTTATTTTTATTATTTATAACGTAATCAGTAAGAAAATACCTATATCTACACAAACCATACAAAATGATGACGAATCTGTGATTTTGAATAGTTATGTAGTAAATATGTTTCGTTTTAAGAACATATCATAAGAACAAATCATTGTTTAATTTGTGATTATCAAGATTTATCTTAGTTAGTAAGATTTTATTTGTAAAAGGTATACCAAATGATGAAGAATCTGTGATTTTGAATAGTTATGTAGTAAATATGTTTCGTTTTAAGAACATATCATAAGAACAAATCATTGTTTAATTTGTGATTATCAAGATTTATCTTAGTTAGTAAAATTTTATTTGTAAAAGGTAATTAATCTGTGATTTATAAACCGATTCCTTCCAGAAATAAATAGTACATTAAAATTATTTATTTATTTTTTACTTTTATTTAAACCACTTCGCTACGTATTAAATCTAAGCTTCCAGCACTAATAACGTTTTACTTACAGATATAGGTATACATTTATTTTTTTTACAAACAAATGTAAAAATACATGTTAACCTTCATACACAAATCCTGAGGTGCCAACCCTAGTGGGGCAGAATCCACAAAGTGTTTATGCTAGTGTTATCCGCCCCATCAAATCAGAATAGTGGGGCATATTCCACTGCAAAATTTTAGGCAGTCCACTTTGCCACACCAGGGTGGCGGGCTTGGTGGGGCAAAGTGGAATTACTCCGAGCAATTGCTACAGTTTTTCCTTCAATTGCAGTCAAGGGCTGCTATTACCACTATAATAAGGCAATTTTTAAGAAAGGCCGTGAATGGCATATAACAAATACTCAAGACCCAAAGAAGAAACGCATGGTAAGCCTAAGCGCAGTTCTACCACTGTTACCTCAAGAAGAAATCATGAACGGATGGGAGTATATTATTTCGCGATATGATGATGATGACCCACAAATCCAAAAATTTGTGAATTATATGAAAAAGCAATGGCTCCACGAAGATTTTTTAAAAGTCTGGTGTGCTTTTGGGGAGACTCATCGAACCACAAACTTCATTGAAGGCTGGCACCATAAATTGAACAAAGCCGTCGGTAAGAAGAACCCAAATTTGATGCAGTTGTTGCTCATACTTAAAGAAGATTCCCAATTATACACCGTTCGCAACATTCTACATCAAAACAATACACAACCATCCAGAAAACGATTATCAAAGTCTTAATGATAATTTTATACAAGATGCTCAGATGGATTTCGTAAATGGTACTATTACGATTGGGAGATTTTACGACACTAAACTTACGAATGGTCAAAAAGCGAATATTTCTGAATAACTGTTGATTATATTGTGATAAAAGAGAGACTGATTTTAAAGAGAAATTATTAATGTGATATTAGTTGGTAACTAATCTTAATATATAAATGTGATTATTTTGTGTTATAAAGAAGGCTGATTTTATAGGAAAAATTATATAATAGTAGGTAAAAAAGAATTATTTACATTTTGTACTGTAACCAGGTTGTTTTTTTTATTATTACATCGAAGTACAATTAGACAAAAACACTTTGTTTTAGATTAAGAAATGATTTAAACTAATCTTAATAAATAAGTAGAAAACCTGATCAGTTTTTTTCTGTTACGTCCCTACCTACTAATATGTTAGAAATTTAAACATTATTTTATAATTTTTATTTAACTTTATCGTTGTCAAATAGACATTCTGAAAAATGTTACTAGTTGAGAATAAAAATTCGCATCGAATGACGCTGCTACTCCATGCGATTTGGTTTTCCGAACGAGTAACACTACTCGTGTACTAGTGTTACTAGATGAGAATAAAAATTCGCATTGAGTCACACTGTTACTCCATGCGAATATTTTTCTCAACCAGTCACACGGTGACACGATTTAGTGTGACTCGTTGCGAACAAAGGGCTGGTTGTCGATTGAACCAGCAGTCCAAAGAATTCTGGCACAATGGAAAGAACTGACTTTACATTTTCAGCTTGTGAGAGATCGATGCTACACTGCAGATCTATTATATATATTCTATGTACAAGGACGAATCTAATTACTTGTATTTGCTATTTTTGAGAAGTGTACTTAACGATGTGCAGCTTGCTGTGAAAACCTTTGAAAGCGAAAGTGCAAATCCCCTTCGATTATTAAATGTGCTGATTACCCTATTACGTTCCGTTTGCAACAGGATAGTATTGCCGAATGCAGCCATCACAGATAAGGATTTTTTAAACATTGACTTCGACCGAAAACTTAATCCGGTCCCATATATGGGATACCTCTTTGAATCGGAGAGTGAAAGAACATCATTAACATCTGATGCTGTATCAGCCATAAAACGTCGCTGTATTGAATTTAATGTGAAGCTAGCAAAGGAAATTCAACTGCCGACCAATTATACTGTGCTGGAGTTGATGTCAAGATTAGCCCCAGAGACGATTCTATGCCAAGGTAAGGACAATTCCATTTCGGAACTAGCTAAAGAACTTGGCTATAATGCTTGTGATATTGACAAGGAAGATATGGACAAAACAGATATTGTGCGCCACTGGTTCAATATCTGTTTTGTCCAGTGGAAAAATACAAATGATGTTATAAAATTTTGGCTTGAGGTAGATGAGTACAGAAACGCAGCTGGGATAAATGTCTTTGGAGAACTAGTTGATCTTGCCATATCCGCGTTAACTTTACCCCTTTCTAATGCGGGTATAGAAAGAATTTTCAGTGTCATGAGCATTGTTAAAAACAAACTACGGAACAGGATGGCTGGTCCACTTCTTAATGCCATAATTTTTATCAGAAATAGGCTTAAAGTTACTGATGTAAAATGTTACAATTATGAATTACCAGAAGATGTCATTGCAGCTATTCGCAAAAACACAAAGTACTCTTACAAAAATCAACCACAACCAACAACATCTTCAGCATCGGCGTCGGCATCGTCGACAGTAGCGTCGGCGCCTGTGAACGATCATAGAAGATATAACATTTGATAATCTTGAATTTTAACTCCCAATTTTTTTTTACTTGTTTCTCTTGATTTTTACTCTATTGATTAACAAAATATGAATAACGAATTAATATATTTATGTGGTTTTATTTCACTACCTATTGAATTCTAAACATTTTGACAAGTTAGACCGAATATAATGTTTATGTTTGGTAAATTGTAAGTTAGTAAAAACTCTTTATTGCACTCTAGTAAAAATACACAAAATTTAAAAAATACTTATAAGTTTAGCGGTATTTGGTGGTTTCAATCCAAATTTTAGAAATATCTGGCGACATTTTACTCTTGACATAGCGCCTTAAAAAAATCCAAGGTGGCAACACTGCTAGTATCGATAATTGTCTCTGTGAAAGGTCGCGCGCTAATTATTTTCACAAGTACTTGTCGATTTACGTTTTTTAAGTGTATTAACATGACTTCTACGAGACAAAAGTTAAAATGTCCGATATATAAGAGAATATCCTACCTACGTATGAAAATGTGATGAAATTCTATGAATGGGTTCGACAAGACTTAAAAGTAAAGAATAACACAACAAAAGAACCTACGTTTTTGGAAATTGCCCAAATAGTTGGAACGAAAATTTAAGAATTGTGGATAAAATCTTCAATTCCAATTATCACTCACAAACGAGTCTTACAATTACTAAAATGTTATCACTCAAAATGTTATAACTTGAAAAAGTCTTTGAAGAAACTGAAGGTAGAAAAATTAGAAGAGTTCAGAGTGCAAAGTAGAAAGCTTTTTGACATAGCTGCATGTAAATGTAAAGAATTTGTAAGCTGTACTTGTTTGAGAGAAAAAAAAGTGCCAAAAGAGGAACAACAATTTTTAGAAGACCAACGCACTAACAGACTAATGGCTTTAGAAAGAACGGATCTTATCCAGAGTAAAAAATTGCAGAATAGAAGGTTAAGTGCACTAAAACAAGAAATTAGGCATAATTCAAATACACGAATTGAAGAAATTCCCTCTACTTCGTATCAGCTAAATACTCGTAGATCTGAAGTTAGTTCTAACCGTCCTACTTGGTCGTCGGCCGCAGAAAGTCTTGACACTGCTGACACAGTGGATCAAAAGCCTATAAAGGTCACGGATGCCAGTCTTCATAGCTTGACGACTGTATGCGATAGATATGGAGTATCTGACCGAGCTGCGGCGGCTATCGTATCATCTGTTTTGTGTTCTGTTTCTAATGCCGACTCTGAGGCGCAGTCGGCTAACGTCGTGGACAGGATGAAACTAAGAAGAATGAGACAGAAAGTACGCAAACAAATTTTAACAGAAGAAAGAGAAATTCCAGCATTATATTTCGATGGAAGGAAAGACAAGACGGCTAAAACTGTTTTAAAAGGATCGAAGAGGTTTAGACTTTTAGAGTGATTGTACAAGAGGAACATATTTCGATTATAAAAGAACCAGGTTCTGTTTATGTTGGGTATGTGGTTCCAACATCGGGCAGTGCAAGAAATATCGAAAGAGCTATCCACAGCTTTTTGACGACTGAAAAGATATCACCAGCGAGTTTAATGGCTGTTGGCTGTGATGGAACAAACACAAATACAGGAAAAGTGGGAAGCGTGATTCGTCTTTTGGAAAATAGGCTATCTCGACCATTGCAATGGATAAAATTTGCGTCTTACACGCCAATGAGTTGCCATTGAGGCATTTGTTTACTTATCTGGATGGCCCAACTGCAGGACCTAAATCATTTGCAGGTCTAGTTGGTAAAGCATTAGACATGCGAGACACTGCCGTTGGCTCACTTTGAGAAGATAGAAGGTGAACTACCTCCACAAATATCAACAGATCTGAGTACAGACCAGAAAAAGGATTTTTGCTATAAAAACTTACGTTATTCATACCGACATTACTTTCTAAACCTGTGTTACCTTTTACAATACTAGTCTATAAAAACTTAAAAAATCAAATTTCAAGTCTATGGCGGGAGCTCAAGCTGTTGAGCTAGAACTTCCAAATTAAGGTATGTTATTAACAATTATATAAAGCAACTTTTACCTGGTATTCCGACTCGAAATTTGAAAAAAAAAAATTTTCATAGAAAAGTGTTCCACCCTAACACCTATAGCTTTAAAGGGGATGAAGGAAGATTATGTTAAGAGCAATGTGTTATTGTTATTAAAAAAAGTCTGATTCATTTTAATTAATACTTACAAATATATGTATGTTTCAGGTATGCACATTATTATTTCTTTTCCAAAGATTTAAAATTTTAGTTTCAAGGAAGTCTTAGTTTTCGTTTTATTTTAGTTTTTAAATAATCCACTTGTCTTTATTAATAAATTTTATAATTTGATTACTAGATGAGTTTTATTTTATTTATGTGTCCATCTAAAATTCAATTCAATAATAAATAATCAGTCAAGCCAATTTCCGGTAACTTATAGATACCTAAGTTCAGCAAAACATTCCGTATTACTCTTGTTGGGGTATCTTAACATACAGAGCACAGCATAACTATCATTGTATGGAGAGCTTGTCATACCTATCTCCGTTATTGCCAATACCTTCAAAAAGGTTGACGTTTTAAGAAATCTTAAGACTGTCCGGTTCTCCTTAGACTCCAAGAAGTCTATTCATGTAAAAATATTCTACAAATGTTAAAGAACATTCAAGATAATCGCAAATATCCTTAAAAAACTTTAAAACGATGATATCTCAAAACTAGGTTTCATGAGATAACGCAAATTGGCTTGATATGGCAGTGCAATGTGTGCTCACTGGCTGACTACTTGTGCACCCCTAACAGTGAAAACTGTAGAATTGATATTTCCTGTCCCAGGCCACTCTTTCATGCCTGCTAAACAAGAATTGATTATACAGCCATGAGAATATTTAAACATCTACGAAAATTATGGCAGAGTAATAAAATTAGGATACAAGTGTAAAGTCAAAGATTTTAAATCATACGGGCAAAATGTGATGAAACCCCCAGGACTTCAAGTTTTCGGAGTGTAAGAGATTCTACCTAAAAAGAGTAAAAAATAATCCGCTAAGATTTTTACTGCGTGGGGAAGTACATTATAAAGTTGATACTGGTATAAGTAAAAGTGTCATGAAACCTCGAATCTCTATGAATGAATTTGATATAAGAGATATCCCACGAAACGAAGTCAATATTAGCAGATTAAAACTCGAAGACGTCAATAAATTTTTGTGCAAACATTTTGAAGACAACTGGAAAAGTGACCATGGTGATGATACCCTTTTGTATTTCAAGAATGTCTTGGAAAAATACCTATGATGAACCGGCTGAAGAACAAACGGAGCCTTGCGAATATTTAGAAGAAGTAGGCATTAGAATTTAAAGTACTAGTTTTAGTTAAATATCTACTTATAATTAAATAATATGAGTGTTTCATTTTGATCATTTTTAAGGTTAAATAATAGCGTGATTTTATTATAATAACATTTTGTAGTAATAAAACAAAGATATTAGGGGCTCTTGGTTCAATCCTGCATAATAAATCGAATCAGACAGTTTCGTGCAAAACCGCCTCTATTTCTATGAATGAAGTCCAAAACCGCCTCTATCCAGAGCTAAGGTGCAAAATCGCCACTATCCATTTTTCAATAGAATATTACGTTTAAGATATTAATGCTATTGTTATTAAATTTATTATGAGCTGGAAAAAACTATATTTTTGTTATAAACCCAGAAGATTTCTCTTAAAATTGGAAGATTGATTAAGCTACGGAACGTTTTTTACCTTCTGTGAACATTTTCAGAAACTGGATGGAGGCAGATTTGCACTTAGACCCCTCACTTGTTCTTGGCAACATAATGCATATATTAAAGTCTGACAATTCTATTATCAAAAATTACTATAGAATATACGAAAAAATACTAAAACAGTCGGTGATAACGTCTAAAAAGCAGCATTACATTAATAAAATCAAAATGTCTCAAAATAAAGTAAAAGCTATGTGGAATATAGTGAACGAACGTACTAACAAAAAAACGCGTACTGATAAGCATAACATCCAATTAGAAATTAATAATACTTTAGTTTCAGATCCAAAACAAATTATAAACGAATTAAATAACTTTTTTGCATCAATTGGCGAAGAAAGCACCCGCCCTGTCGGCAGTGAGGCCAAAGGTCAGCCTGTACTTAATCCCTCTGAAAATACCCTATTTTTTAGACCTTTAGACTACCAAGAAACGCATAGAATCATACAAAAATTAAAAAACAAAAAAGTCACGGAATAGATGAACTACCACCATCCCTGATTAGGCAATGCGCAGATGAACTTGCTGTACCATTTTGTGTTTTGATAAATCAATCCTTTGATGAAGGTATTTTTCCTGATCAACTTAAAAAGGCTATTATAAAACCATTGTTTAAGAAAAACTCTAAAACTGACCCCAATAATTACCGGCCCATAGCTCTTCTACCTACGGCTTCAAAAAATTTCGAAAAGGCAATGTGCGACCGGGTGTACAGTTTCTGCGAAAGATATAAAATCTTTGATGAAGGTCAAAATGGTTTTCGGAAACATCGATCAACAACCCTAGCTGTCTATAAATATATGCAAGAAGTTATAAATATTATAAATGATAAAAAATATCCGGTTGGCATACTTTTGGACATGACCAAGGCATATGACAAGGTCCAGTTTAAAATATTACTTGATAAATTATATGGAATAGGAATTCGTGGAAATACACATAAGTGGTTTGCATCCTACTTAAAAGATAGAGAACAATATGTACAAATAGAATATTTTAACCGGGACCAAAAACAAATAATTCAAGTAAGATCTGGTAGGAAGACTATAAATTCTTCAATACCTCAGGGCAGTGTCATTGGATGTCTCCTATTCATCATCTACATCAATGACCTTCCCAAAATCATGGAAGAACCATGTGTGCCATTCGCCGACGATATTTCCCTACTTACCACATGCCAAACAAATAGTAATATAAATGACCAACTAAACATGATTTTCAACAAAACTACAAAATGGATGCACGAGCACAACCTTGAGATTAATTACAAAAAAAAACCAAACTAATGACTTTCTACCCTCATCAAAAATCCCCATTACCAGTCAGCTTCTCAACAAATGGCACACAAATTGAAGTAGTTAACGACTTTACACTATTAGGACTCACAGTAGACACACACATTTCTTGGAAGCCCCATATAAAAAAAGTACGATCAAAACTATCAAAATTCACCTATGCACTTCGAGAAGTCAAAAAAACTACCGACTTGCAAACTGCACTTACCACATACTACGCCTACGCTCATGCATGGCTCAGCTATGGCATTATAATGTGGGGAAATAGCACGGACGCGCCTACACTTTTCATCCTTCAAACGAAATTAGTACGTCTCATAATTAACATAGAACAAACCGATAGTTGCAAACCCTTTTTCATAAAACATAAAATACTCACCTTACCATCCATCTATATCCTGGAAATATGCAAATTTGTAAGAAAATACACGAACTTTTTTACAACCCGTGGTGATACCGTAGAGGCGGGTTCCTTTAACTCTAGGGCATAACTTTGGCCCAAATCGAGAAAATGTTTGTACTTGTTCACGTTGACTCGCGGGCGCGGTGGCGGGCGCGGTCACGAAATATCAAACATATGGCGTAATATCCAAGTGTTCACGTACGAAACGCACGTGCGGTGTAAGTAGCGGGCAAGCTAGCGATTGGCGCGCGCACGCCGCTCGCGTCAATATCAAACGCGTGAGATGTTTGTGTGTGTTCACGTCGAACTAGCGGCGGAGCGCGCGATTCACTCGCGACGTCATGTCAGGTAAGTTCAACCAGTATGAACTTGTCGCTAGAAACACACTAGCGTCACACCCGCGCAAACGCCTGGCGGCCAATGTAAACACGAACCCGCCACGTCTTCGCGACCGCACCCGCCACCGCGCCCGCGCGTTCCAACGTGAACAAGTACTTTGAACTGCATGCTGTGTCGCGACCGTACAACCGAACGCCGTAGTTCCTTCAGTAACTAATAGATGGCGAAATAGACGTGTACTTGTGGAACTGTTTTACCGACTCAAGTGCACGTCGCTACATGTTCGCGCCATTTGAAATTTTGACACTAACACCGGCGTATTTTTCTGCTCCAAACTTTGATGTGTAAAGCTGTATTTTGGTAAGTTTTGCATTTGAATTGTTATTTATTTTCTTGGGCATGTATGTAGGAGTATGGCAATTATTTTTTAAAGACGATTTACTTGTGTGTTGGGACTTAAATTTTAGATCTAGAAAATCGGTATACATTGACCGCTTTTTCGGGTAACTTTGGGCCTGCGGGCCAAAGTAACCCTGTGAAGTTTATTAGAGGGTTTAAATTTTTGATCAATTTGTTACAGAACTTAAATACAGAGCGTCTTTCCTGATGCCATCCGTGTACAGACGACAGCCCGGCAGTCGTCGGTATGTCGACTACACCCAGGCGGATTTAAAAAAATTTCTGGATGCAATCCAATCAAAAGTGCTCACACAAAGAGCGGCTGCAGAGTTGTTTAACATTCCTCGTAGCACTTTGAAGAACAAATTAACCCGTAAGCACCCTAACAAACCAGGTAAACCTACAATTTTTACTGAAGAGGAAGAAAAGGTTTTTGAAGCTCACATAACTGCGCTTTCGGAATATGGGTTTCCGCTGACAGCATTCGACCTAAAGATGATAATCAAAAATTACCTTGCATCCCAGGGAAGAGAAGTGAAAATTTTTAAGAACAACATTCCTGGTAAAGACTGGTTGGCTTCTTTTCTTTCACGACATCAGTCTCTTTCACGGCGACTTGCTAACAATATTAAAAGAGTCCGAGCTCAAGTGTCGGATGATGTAATTTCCAATTTCATAGAAAACATCGACAAAGAACTAGAAAGCGTTCCACCTGAAAACATTTTCAATTACGATGAAAGCAACCTTTGTGATGACCCAGGAAAGAAGACTATATTATGCAGAAGAGGAACAAAATATCCTGAAACCATAATAAACGCTACAAAAGTTAATTTTACTGTCATGTTCTATGGCAACGCCGCTGGGGAAGTAGTTCCACCGTTCATCGTTTATAAGTCGGATCATCTCTGGTCTACTTGGATTGAAAACGGTCCCGAAGGTGCTCGGTATAATAGAACAACGAGTGGATGGATGGACAGCGCAACTTTTGAAGACTGGTTTCTCAATCATCTTATGCCAGTCCTTAAGAAGAAAAATGGAAGAAAAGTGGTGATTGGAGACAACCTTGCTTCACACATTAATAAAACAGTTTTGAAGGAGTGTGAGAAGCATACTGTTAGTTTTATTGGCTTGCCACCCAACGCAACACATATACTTCAACCCCTAGACGTGGCATATTTTCGACCTTTGAAGTGCAAGTGGCGACAAGTATTGCTTTAATGGAAGAACAGTCAACAGGGTAGGAAACTGTCAACTACACCTAAGGATCAATTTCCACGACTATTAAAAACCGCTTTGGATTCTTTGACCGAGACCAAGGCGAATTTGATTGCTGGTTTCAGAAAGACTGGCATATACTCCGTTGACAAAGAGGAACCATTGGCTAGATTACCCAAACAAGATCGAATTATAAACGCAGGTCTTATCGGAAACTCTTTTATGCAACAACTGGTACAGAGCCGAGCTGAGGCGTGCCCAGAACAGAAAACAATTAGGAAAAAGAAACTTAATGTACCACCTGGAAAATCAATCTGTGCCGCTGACCTTGCAGAAGCAGGTCCATCAGGTTTACAGCAGGCTAAAACTATACAAGAAAAGAAAAGGGCAACAAAACGAAGACAACGCAACGTCTCTTCATCTTCAAGCTGCACTGACAGGACCATCAGTCTGGCTTCTTCCACTGAAGACCACATAATGCCTTATGACTCTGAGGATGATGTTCTTCTGGGCAACTATGTGAGTCAGATTAGTGATGCTGACGCACCTGCATTTCGAGGCGATTTTTTTCTTCATTCACCTGATTTTCAGCGAGATGTCATAGAGTTGATCGAGCATGAAAGTGAAGTAGAAGAGGGTAGCTCTCCTGTTCTTCAACTAAGAAATGTAGAGCAACAGTTGCTTGATGTTTTTAAAGTCTTCACTCCCCTTCAATCCATAGAGGATATACAGATCGTTGAAGAAAAGTGTAGTAAAACAGCGAAAAATTTAGATGCACCCGTCTTTGAACCTGAATCGAAACGACAAGTTGACGATGCCGTTGAAAAGAATAATAGAGACCATTCTGTTCTTCATTTGGGAGAGAAAATGCAGGTAGTTGTAGAAGGTTGTCCAGACAAAGATTTGCAGGTCTCGCCAGTACGTCAAATCAAAAAGTTACCGCTGGATACGCTAGAGCCACCTGCTTTTCGTGGAGCTTCACGTCCTCAACTTGATCTAGATCTTGCTGTAGGCGACCATGTTCTAGTAACTTGGAACTCACGCAAATACCCAGGTCAAGTTTTATCAGTATCCGAGGAAGGAGCTTTTATAACATGCATGAAAAGAGGTAAGACGTACTGGCGGTGGCCCGCGATTAAAGATGAACAGCTTTATAGTTGGGACCATATAGTGCGTAAGATAGGACCTCCTAAATTTGAAAAAAAGGGTTCGTTCTCTGTTCCTGAAATGAACGAGTGACAAGAAACGGTTTTTCAGTAAGGTTTCTAATATTAGATTAGATGCTACTTGTAAACGTTGATTCTCATACCTACACAAGACTGAAATTATAATTTTATAAGACTGAAAAGTAAAATATGATTACGAAAGTTACATAATTAACCTAAGATCGTTCGTTAAACTCGTTTAAGATAATATTATTGTGTTTTTGAAAGTTTGTTACATTTTTTGAGATATTTTCTTAGTGTAAATCTTTTTAAAATATATTATGTTGATTTTTCCTCGAGTTTTAATTTATTTCGAACTTTTTTCTTACATTTTACCTCTCCTGGATATTCAATCTTACCGCCCTTGATGGTTTCCTTGGCCACTGATAGCTGCAAGTGAGATTTTTCACCGATAAAGTTCATGGGGTTAAAGTAACCCTTTCCTAAGAATAACTTTGGCCCAAACTTTAATTTAAAAAAAAAACAAGTTACGCTTATCATATTTCTAAAACACACTTTGCATCTTGTTGATTATATCCTTGAGCTTCTTTATAACTTATAAGAATACGAAAAAGACAATACTGATAAAAACTACAGATCAAATTCATAAAATATTTGAAAAAAATAGCTAAAGTAACCCGCCTCTACGGTAAACATAGCAAACGATCTTTCAGATATAGAAAAATGTTAATGTTACCCTCCTCGCGCATGAGCCTACATTCAAATAGTCCCTATGTAATGTCCATAAAAATATTTAATAAACTACCAGATGCAATAAAAAATGAAACTAGCGATACAACTTTTATGAACAAACTCAAACAATTACTAATTAAAAAGCATACTACACAATAAACGAATACATACATGACAAACAAATATATTTAACACAAACAGACACCATACATTGTTAGTCGTTTAAGAATTTACACTCTTACATACATAGACAAATATTATTTTATTATTATAAAACATGTTTTAACGTAGTCTTAGGTACCAAATAATTATTATGTTATACTTATAAGCTTATAACAGATCTCAATGAAAATTAATTATATAATTTTGTTAATTAATACTACACATGTTTTAAAATTTTATACTTTTTGCTGTGCCCTACAGGGTCCGTAATTGTACCTTAGCTTTAAGCCCATTGTAAGATCTTCACACATTATGGAATGCAAATAAAGATATGAATATGAATATTTTTTAAATTATATATTTTTTGCATTAAAAATAACCTTAAGTTGAAATCAGATTCAATGTGTCTTGTCTTGATCGTTATGACCATAAAGGGGTCAACTACTTACCAGTTTTTTTTTTTAAAGAAAATGTTTTTTTCTTTGCTGGTCATATTGCCACTAAGCATATTTTCCGATTCTATTCTCCTTCACAAAAATCAATCTAAGTCAAACCATTAGAATAGAAAAACGAAACGTTTTCCAAGGTAACCCAACCTGGGCATATTTTTTTGGAACCTAAGTTAAAAGACCATAAACTGACATTCTAGATCACTAGACTTTTGTGTGCCCGTTTTTATACATAATTCTGACAAAATTCTGAATGATGTTTATTGCAGATTACGAAACACCAAACCAAACTTAGACCACAAGACGTAAAATAAATGCGGTAGCTATCAACAAATAGAAAACTTTTTATGCTTGAACCATTTTGAAAGAGATCAAGCAAGAAACTGTAACAGCCATTGAAGAAATACACAAATCACGTTTAAACAAGAAAAGAGAGCCCACTGATGAGATTAAGTACAACAGTTGATTATTTAGACTCGCTCAGTCCCTTTACTATAATGCACTCTGTTTTTAGACTGGAGACACAGTTCGAGCAAGAATCGACTTCAATCGAGAATATTATAATTATTATTTCCATAAAACAACTACAATATAGGTTAAAGAATACAACGAACACAGAAGTCACAGAACATATTATACGAACAACGAATAGATTAGTGATGCGCGATGGCGAGAGGTTTCATTCGATTGTTTCGATTGTTCGAACATCTCGATGGTTCTCGATTGTTTCGATTTCGACTCGAGTCCGACTCGGTCTGCTATTGCGACTGGCGTACGGCGCCTTAATCTGTGACGGCGCGTGCATTCGAGAGAATCAAGAGTGATCGAGAGTTGTTTCTCGATGATTTAAGACGCGAGTTCTTGACTTGCGTTGTGATTGCGAATCCAAAATAATTCTTTCAACAAGAGCAATTCACAAATTACGCGCGACTCGAGTCTGGCACGCTCTCGCCTCCAACTAACTAACATGCACCTCGGCTCGATGCATGCAATCGACTGACCAGCTCCCTCCCTCGGTGACCGAGCGAGCACAGAGTACATTATAATGCGAGCGAGACTCGGTGACTGATTCGAACAATTGAAAACTAGCGGTTGATTCCATTGACTCGAAACAATCGAAAAACATCTCGATTGTTTTGTGAAAAGGCGAGTCGATGGTTGACTCGATGGTTTATTTTAACGAATCCGATTCTTTCGATTGTTAAAACATCTCGGAATCGCCCATCGCTAGAATAGATCAAGAGAAACTGTCAGTCTGTCACAGTGCCACCACAGAATATTAATACTGTGTAGCGTACCTACACTACCAACAGTGGTTGAGTAGGGTTGGCTTTAGTATCCCTTGGCACGCGGAGGGGGTTAAAAGTTAAAGTAGAGGGTGGGTCCCCGATTATAACGCTACCACTCTTATTATAAGGTAATGGATATTTTTCCAGAAATTTACAAAAATTGTTTCTAACCACGATTAATCAGTTATGAAGCGTAATGTTTACGTTATTAGGTAAAACGGAACGTTAAAATGGGCGATTGACAACCGAATGTTTATAGTGTATTGTCTGTGGTGTTCAATGTCGTACCAACTTAGAGAAAACGAACGCAAAAAAAAAACTGCCTCTGGTATTTGCGTCATGTCATCATGAGACATTTGTTTGTATTGTATGCATTTGTATTGTTGTTTATTTTTTATAACAACCTAGAAAGATGTGGAATCTACTACACTGTTACTCCTCTTTAGTATAGCGAGCAAAGCGACCACGAGGGAAACCAGTTTCTATTTGTCCTACTATGACAGACGGTCGACGTCAGGGGCACCCCGAGGTTCGGTTAGTTAGGTTCCTGTAAACCCTGCAGACAGAAATAGGAGCCCCGCGCAGCGGAGATCCGTCGACCTGCTGACGGAAACGCTAACCCTAGACGGTCGACGTCAGGGTTATTTTTTTGTTAATAATGTTTTGAGGTTAGGTTACAAATATCTGTTTTTCTCAAAAACTGTGCGTTACCTTTTCACGGGAGTAGTACCGGGGGAGAAGGGACACCGCCCCCATCACCCCTCCACCTCCCACCCCTATCCGCCTGCCAAGGGATACTAAATTTTACCCCAACATTTTTGCTCTATGGCGCATCGGCGCTACGCCCATAACTGTAACTCATATCTGGAAGGCTATCTGTAGCTTTTAACAATAAAAAATTGACCTACAAACAATATACGTTTTTTTATTATATAAAATATCGACTATCCATCGTAGCAGTACATCCCATCACTAAATACGTCTATGGCGTTACGTTATACGAATAACACTTTACTTAATTTTTCATTCAATTTCATTTTATTTGTGGACTAGAACATTCTGGTTGGGTTTAAATTAATTTACTACATTTATTAATGATTTAATATATTACGAATGTGATACAGCTGAAATACTAAGTCATAATTTGTAAATCGCGGCAACTTTCAATAATGAAATGAAATGTTACTGAAACTGTCACCCGCACCATGCTACAGCGCAAAGAGTGTAGTCATAGTCAATACGAAAATAACCATTTGACAGTTAATCGATGAACACTCAGCCAAGTGATCATCACTATGAACTGTCAACAGAGACCCAACTTTAGAGCGTAATCGTAGCGTTAGTCATTTACTCATTATATTCATATGACGTGGAAAGAACACATACAAAAAATTAAATCAACGCTATCTAGATTTAAATATATGTACTACGCGAGCTCAAAAAGTCGACAGAACAAAAACTGCCCTATCCACTTACTACTTACTACGCTTTTGTATACGCTTGGCTTAAGTATGGTATAATTCTTCGGGGAAATAGTGTTGATATCAACAAGTGGTTTATCTTGCAGAAAAAATGTGTTAGGCTATTGGTCCATATTGAAAACGACGAAAGTTGTAAACTATATTTTTATAAACTGGGCATTCTAACTCTAACATCGATTTATATTCTGGTTTAAATTTGTGAGAGTATCCAAACTTATTTATTAAAATCTCTGACCAGCCTCGCCGATATGCACATTGCACCGCGTTCGCGATTCGAAAACACGCTCGTAATACCCCAATCAAAGCTAAAATTACACCCTCATATTACATCAATAAAAATATATAACAAAATTCCTAATAACATAAGAATTTGACGTTGGCCCCAACGTTTGTCCCAATGCCACTCGTCCAACGTGTGGATCTAGAAAATAGCATTGGTACCAAAGTTGTGACGAGTGTTGGGAGTTGGCCGAGGCGTGTCGGTTTTGTCAAAGGAATCTGCGCCAACGTTCGCGATCCGTCCATATGTTGGCGCTTTGCTCAGTCCTGACTCCTGTTGCAACACGCATCCAGAGCGCGCGACGAGCGAGAATGTCATCCACATTCTCAAAATCGTCACCCGTATGGACAAATGAAAAAGTAATCGAATTTTTTGAAGTTTACCAGGCATTTCCAATAGTGTAGAGCAATTTCGATTTCCGTATCGGACATCTTCACGTTGGCTCTGACAGGACAGGACTGGCTAATAGCTAAAGTATGGGCGCCTCATGAAATTAACCGACCAACGTTGGTACGACCGTTGGGGGCAACGTGTGGCGCCGGTGTAAGAAACCTATTAGTTGGATATTTTTGGAATAGTGCTTTTGTTGTTTCTTGTATTTATTAATTTTTTATCTTGCATATTTCTTAATTTTATTTTTACTAGTTTTATGGTAAGAATTATGTTTCAGTAAGGAGTCCTCTGTAAGGTCTATTGTTATTATGGAATTAGGGTTGCAACTTGTATTTACTAATTCATTGTATACAAATGTTCAGTTTCTGTAGCCTGAGTATGATCCTGTTCCTGTTTCAATTTTAAAAGTTTTACATTAGCATGGTTTAATTCATCCTCCAGATCCCTAACTTTACACAAAGCCTCCTCATACAAGTTGCTACAGTTGTTAAACCCATCCGTAATCACCCTTAGCTGATCCCGTTCATTGACAACATTTAAGTAATCCTGATGAAGGTCTACTAGCTCCCGTTTTAAGCTGGAGTTTTTGCTATTGACGTTATTGACCTCCTCCTCACTGTCGTCTATCTCCTGTAACAGTTGTTGACATTGGAGTTTTGAGTCCTTAAGCTCTCGGAGGGCCGTTCTCAATTTTAACTCCATATCCTGAGCAGTAGCCTTACGGGTCATCACAGGCATGGTTTCTGGATTGGGTACTGAAAATTGGAAATAAGGAAACGGTGAGAACTAATAGAATAGATCAATGTTAGAAAATTTAGAGATGAAAGGGGGAAATACAGGGATAAAGGTTTGCGTTACTCAAAGAAATAAGGTAGGCTGCTATATTAGCTTGACAAAATTGATATTATCTAACTGAATATTCAATTTTATTGCTATAATTTCTTTCTGCTTATAATTCTTATCTTAGGATTTTAGGTTAGAATTTATACATTTACTAAGCTATAATTTTTGTTAATGCATCTTTTTGAGCTTCTTTTTTTCGTTCTGATCGTTTTGCATGGAACGATTGCTTTTGTAGTATATGGGAGATATATTTTTCGTGCAAATTGGCTTTGATGTCGTTAGTTCTCTCACGAAATGTTAAGCATAAACTGCACTGGTATTTCTTAGAACGATGAAAAGATAGATTTAAATTTTAAGTCCTAAATGAGTTACGCCTTTTAGTAAAATTTTTTTTTTTAGTAAATATGAGATACGTTGACTTTCAAAATGGTTATATTTTGAGACCCAAATAACATAGCGTAACGACGGTTAGTGAAACATGTACTCGTAAGGAACCACGAATTGTGGTCCTAACTCAAATCAGCTAAAAAATGAGTTAGGACTTTTAGTCATGCGAGCGACGATATGACCAATAAACATGACCTAACGATTTAAATTATTTTTATTATAAAAAACTACTTTTTGTGACTCAAATATAAAAGTTAGACATATACAATTGCTGACTTTTTTGTATGCATTATCAAGCTCTACAGCTTTTCTCTAGAACTGAATCATAATATATCTGCACAGGCACAACCAAGTAACCAGGATTATTCACCAGCAACTTGTCTTGAAATATAAACTTGTGGAATCTGAGGTACCGTACTACAAGTATGTGCCCGACCCAGTTATCGAGAAAAACCATGTCACGCTGTACTGGGATCCGTCTATCATTACTGACAGGACTATTGTCGCCAATAAGCCTGATATAGTGATATAGTGGTGATAGACCAATCAACGCGCCGCGTAATGATAGTCGATGTTACCATCCCGCATGACGAGAAACTCGTGAAAGCTGAGAAAGAGAAACAAATAAAATATCTCGACTTGGCACACGAGTTTGTCGACATGTGGAATGTGAACTCGGCTATCATTGTGCCGATTGTCGTAACAGCCAATGGCCTTATGGCCAAGAGCCTCGACGACCATTTTCCATTCTCTCCTTAGGCGGTTGGATCAAAGGCCTGATTCAGAAGGCAGTACTCCTCGATATGGCTCGCATTGTGAGGAGGTTCCTATCTGTAGAGACCTAACCACCGGTAGCTTGGACCCTGCTCCCGACACCGGCTGAAACCTATTTTTTATATTTTTAAATGTTTTTTTTTTTATATGTAGAAATATAATATAAAGAATGTGAAATAATAAATGAATAAACGAAATAATGCTCTACCAAACCAAGTATCTTGAATTAGCTCACGAGGTTGTCGATATGTGGGATGTGGACTCAGCGATCATTGTGCCAATAGTCATGTCAGCCCTTGGCTTAATAGCCAACGCCTCGAGCCTTGGGGTCCATCGACCCATATCTGAGGAGGCTCTCGTTAGGCAGATGGATCAAGGTCTTTATTCAGAAAGCGGGACTCCGGGACACGACGCGTATTGTTAGAAGGTTCCTCCCTCTGAAGCCCTGACCGCCAGTAGCTTGGACCCTGTTCCCCAGTGGGCTACCATTTTTTACATCTAAAACTAAATATTAATTATTGCATTTCGTAATCAATACTTTAGTAATTTTTTAATTTCAAAGATAATTAAATTATTTACAAATCTATAATAGTAATAAATATGTACACTTAAAAGGGTTACAGGGCATCCAAAAATTCGGCCGCATCGCTGTCAACAGGAAAAGTGCCCAGAAGGCTGGCAGCATTACCACGTTGGATGGCAATGCTGATTCTTTGGCCAAAAAATAGGCCCGCCCTCTGGTCACGTGAAGAGTCGACCAACCGCTTGGCGATTTCCCGAAAAACTAGGTGGGCACTCGGACCCCATGGCCCTAGTGTTTCAACCCCAAACGCCTCAAACACATAATTACCAATTAAATTATTGTATTTGCGCCGTTTGAGGTTTTCAGCACCTGCAGCACTATACTTTACTATACTTTAGTTCACTAGTTATCCATATTTTTTTATTTCCATACAGTAATATTGCTAAATCAAACAAAACTGCAAAATATTTGACAGCTATTTGCCCTGGCGCTTCCAACTTAATAGTTTATAGCCCCATCTAACACTCCCGGTCGTTGGTAATTGCTGTCGAAATAGGGATAGCACCTTTTACTGAAAAAACTCGATAAACTAAAACCGTTTACCGGAAAAAAAAAAATCTTATGTAGTTGTTTCGCTTTTGTTATTGAAAATAACTTAATAACTAAATAAAAATTGCTTGTCCATTTTTGGGCTTCTAAATACGATATCAATATATAGTATTTAGAAGCCCAAAAATGGACAAGCAACCGATGCTGCGTTTCCAGTTTTATTTAAATATCGATTCTTCGATAACTCGATCTCATTTCGACATCGGTATATCATTTTTTTTTTTTGCTTTTCGCCCTATTCGGACAGGCTAAGGTCTTGGACTATACCGCCTCGTCTCTAGTGCTTACCATAGAGTAAAGTAATGTGCTTACCCTACATCAATACCTAACAATGTACCTAATTGACGTTTTCAGTTTCTAACAAATGATTGACATTGACATTTCTTTCACATTTTGTAATTTTGTTTGCTGTTGCGACATGTGATTTTTCCTTCTGCGATTTTCTACCGTACCGAACCGACTATGGAACCTGATTTAGATGAACTTACCAGCTTACCACGGAGCCATCTCTGTGTCTGTGTATTTCAACAATTGATGGCACCACAAGTAAGTTACTGAACATACAAGGTACATACTCAGCAACTTAAATATATTGCATTGCTACGTAACATAGGTTTGAATTGAATAATTAGGTTGGTTAGCGTCAAAAAAACAGAAATAATTGTAGTTCTCAACCCATTGGCACATAAGTGACATAAGTAATGAATACAATTTAAGTTCATCATAAAATATAACATTTTAAGTTCTACCTTTTTAAGTGCTATGTGTTGTGATTGGATGTCAGGGTCGTGAATGGGTGCTGTCAGTAGAGACTCGTCATCCCTTAACTGCCACGGCATATTCTAATTTAATTTTTGAAATGGTTTTTTTTGTATATTTTATTATGGACACTTTTAATGTCCATGTCATCGTTCTCAAATGTATAATTTGAACATGAATAATGTAACAAAATACAAATATTATGATTCAAAAGAGTGTCCATGAAGTTTCTTGCCTGTTCTTCTCCTTAGGAACCTACTATGCTTTGGAATGGGCAACTAGCTTCATCTTTCTGAATGACCAACCCCTTGACATTTCAAAAGTGCCTGTGTGTGTGGTTTATTTGAAATAAATGGTTTGAGTTTTGAGTTTGCACCTATTAGTACACCCATATTTCGTCAGTTATTTTTTTTGTCCCATGTTATTACTTAAAAAGTTAAATAAATATTATATTCTTAATATGCAAACATTAAATGGAATTGTATGTATAAAATACCAAGAATCATATTTAATATCAGTTAACCTCAACTCAAACTCAATGCATTTATTTCAATTAGAACATAACAGGCCCTTTTTAATGTCAGAAAAACAAAGTAGGCGAAGCCGCAGTCACAGACACAAGGCATAACAACTTGTGAAAGTACTGTAGTTGCCCATGGATACTTTTTTCAATCAAAATATTGTTACAAGATCTTGGTTACATCATTCTTGTTGAGATCATACATATATGTGAAAACATCAGCATCCATAGTAGAAGATTAAGTATATTAATAATTTAAAAACAGAGTAGTTAATTACTGGTTTGGCCTATCTATAGAAGATATCTTAAATGTAATTAGAGAAATACCTAATAGATTTATGGGCTATGCAGAAGAAGCAAAACTGCTCTTGCAGCATATTTAATGAAATTGAGGACTGGAGACAGTGACAAAAGGATTTCTTCATTATTAAACATACCTAGGAGTACCCAGTAGAAAAGTGAGGGAACTATTAAACCAAGATTTTGTGCCACAGCATCTTGGGTAAACCATATAAGTCACGAGGAAATCTCATCTATAAATCTGATTATTCCTAATGGGCTTTTTGGAGGCGAAGAAAGAAGGCCTATTGTTATTTTAGATGGTACCTACATTTACATCCAAAAAAGTTCAAATTATCAGAAAAATACTTACTTCACAATATAGGATGTGCCTTGTTATGCCATTTTTCTTTGTCTGTTGTGAACTTGTGATGGTTACATTGTAGATGTGTTGGGCCCCTATCCAGCCACTACCTCAGAACAAATAATTTTAAATGAATTTAGTAGGGAAAACAGTCCCATGAGACTACTTTCAGGATGATGTTGTTTTTATTTTGGATAGGGGCTTTAGAGACTCAGTGCCATTATTACAAGGAACATGTAATTATTCCGTTCACACACCTTCATCCCTTCCACAGGGTGAAACCAAACTGTGTACATTAGAACCTAATGAAACAAGATGTGTTACAATAAGTAGATGGGTTGTTGAGGCGGTCAATGGTATTTTCAAACATTCTTTCAAGTTATTTAGGCAAGAGTTTTTTTTTAGTAATGCTTCAAAACACATTTATGGGGTTGCGTGTTAAAATAATAAGGCGGTTAATGATCTGTGTTGTTTATTAGGAAGCGCTGCTTAAATACAGAACCAGTCAGAAAATCCAAATAAATAGGGTACATTAATAAATTTAGGAACGAACATAATTTGGTAATGAATATACGTAAGTGTTCAATGAGCCGCTACATCATTCCTCCGCTAGTGAAACATACACAGGGTGTCGATGTCGTCCCTGCTCTTGTGATGTATGCGTACTTAGAGCGTTTTATTGATGATTTTGATGATTATAATTCTGTAACTACATATGTCTTACAGCCGCGAATAATATTTTAATCAACATACAACCTAGCACTGGCCTGCAAATTGCAAAAAACCCAAGAAATTTAGAATTTCGCGGGCTGGTTGGAGCAATTTCTTGGGTTTTTTGCAATATGTTAATTTCAATATGTAGTTACAGAATTATAATCATCAAAATCATCAATAAAACGCTCTAAGTTCATAAAGCTGTAGGAATGACTTTTTCTGTTTTTTTTGTTCCTACGCCTTTATGAACTCGGAGGGTTGTATTGGTGATTTTGATGATTATAATTCTGTAACTACATACGTCTTACAGCCGCGAATAATATTTTAATCAACATACAACCTAGCACTGGCCTGCTAATTGCAAAAAACGCAAGAAATTTTTAATTTCGCAGGCTGGTTGGAGCATTCACCTTAACTCTCGTTCTTCAAACATTCGGCGGAAGTGACGTATTGCCATGTAAATTGATAGCATCTCACGGTCGTACGTGCTGTATTTTTGGAACGAAGTTCCTTATCGCGCGTTGCGAAAGGGGGCTAGACGGAAAAAAATCAGACGAAAAGTTGTAACGACACTTTTTACCCGACTGCGCGACGCAAAGGAGGGTAATGTGTTTTTGCTATAGTAAGCTATTGTAAGCCGTGCGGCGTGCGCATGTTTCTCTGTCTGTCTCTCTCTCACTCTCTCTCATAAAGAAAGCAAGCCAGATATTTTCGTTTCGTCTTTGGTCTGTGGATGGGTGATCAAGGTTCAGCAACGACTGCCAAGGTCTGTCTGTGGATGGGTGATCCAAGTTAAGCAACGGTTGCCGAGGTCTGTCTGTGGATGGGTGATCAAGGTTAAGCAACGACTGCCAAGGTCTGTCTAAGGATGGGTGATCAAGGTTAAGCAACGACTGCTAAGGTCTGTCTGTGGATGGGTGATCCAAGTTAAGCAACGACTGCCAAGGTCTGTCTGTGGATGGGTGATCAAGGTTAAGCAACGACTGCCAAGGTCTGTCTGTGGATGGGTGATCCAAGTTAAGCAACGGTTGCCAAGGTTGGTCTGTGGATGGGTGATCAAGGTTCAGCAACGACTGCCAAGGTCTGTCTGTGGATGGGTGATCCAAGTTAAGCAACGGTTGCCGAGGTCTGTCTGTGGATGGGTGATCAAGGTTAAGCAACGACTGCCAAGGTCTGTCTAAGGATGGGTGATCAAGGTTAAGCAACGACTGCCAAGGTCTGTCTGTGGATGGGTGATCCAAGTTAAGCAACGACTGCCAAGGTCTGTCTGTGGATGGGTGATCAAGGTTAAGCAACGACTGCCAAGGTCTGTCTGTGGATCGGTGATCCAAGTTAAGCAACGGTTGCCAAGGTTGGTCTGTGGATGGGTGATCAAGGTTAAGCAGTGGTTGCCGAGGTCTGTCTGTGGATGGGTGATCAAGGTTAAGTAACGGTTGCCGAGGTCTGTCTGTGGATGGGTGATCAAGGTTAAGCAACGACTGCCAAGGTCTGTCTGTGGATGGGTGATCCAAGTTAAGCAACGGTTGCCGAGGTCTGTCTGTGGATGGGTGATCAAGGTTAAGCAACGACTACCAAGGTCTGTCTAAGGATGGGTGATCAAGGTTAAGCAACGGTTGCCGAGGTCTGTCTGTGGATGGGTGATCCAAGTTAAGCAACGGTTGCCAAGGTTGGTCTATGGATGGGTGATCAAGGTTAAGCAACGACTGCCAAGGTTTTTTTTTTCACTAATTAATCGAAATGAACTTCGTTCCATCCGGGTGTCCCTTGACACCTCTCAATTTTTTTTTTTCGTGCGTCTTAACTTCTTGGAGAAAAATCCCAGTGGTCTCCACCTGCCGTTGATCTTTTGTTGAATAACGGCACCAGTACATGTGTTTGAGGCGTCTGTCATCAATGCGAAAGGTTCGCTCGGTGATGGGTAGGACAATAATGCGCAGTTCTTGATATCTTGTTTACTTTGATTGAATGCCATGTCCATTGTATGTTTGTTTTATCGTTTTTCTTGGCGTTGTGAAAGTATTTGTTAAATTCCTTTTATGTTCAGCCGCATGGGGTATACTCGAACGATAAAAATACAGCATTGCGACGAAACGACGTAGATCTTGGATTGTTTTTGGCAATGGATAGGACTGGATTGCTTGTACCTTTTCTTACGTTGGTGTAATGCCTTCTGGGCTTATTGTGTATCCCAGGAAATCGAGTTTTGACTGGCCGAGAATATACTTAGTGACGTTTATTTTTAAACCACTGTCGTTGAGTCGCTCAAACACTTCTTGAAGCTCTCTTCTGTGTACTTCTTGGTTCTCGGAAGCTACAATAATGTCGTCGACGAATGCAAAAAGGCACGTTGTCAATGTGGCGTTGGAATGTCTGGCCTGCATTCATCAAACCAAAACACATCCTGGTGAACTCGTACAAGCCAAAAGGAGTAATCACGGCTGTCTTCTTCACGTCTTCTTCTCTGTTTTTGATCTGGTAGTAGGCCTTCTTGTTGAGAGTATGGACGCCTGCGCTAAGTTTAATAGCAAGAAGTGAAGTGCAATGAACATTGGGTGGCTCTGAAACGAGTATTGAGGTATCTGAGAGCTACAATGGATATGAAACTGGTTTATAAAAGGAATGTTGAGGGAAAAATTTCAGGCTATTGCGATTCAGACTGGGCAAATGATATTGAGGATAGAAGATCTTGCACAGGCTACATATTTTTGTTCCAGGGTGCAGCAATAAGCTGAAATTCCAAGAAACAGCAGACCATAGCTCTTTCTACAACTGAGGCTGAATATATGGCTCTAGCATCTGCCATTCAGGAAGCTCTTTGGTTGAAACAGCTGGCAGATGAGTTGCAACCAGAACTTAAAGGTACACCTATGATCCTTTACTGCGATAATCAGAGTGCGATTAGTCTTTCAGGAAATGATGTCTACCACGCACGCAGTAAACACAGATGTCCGCTACCACTTCGTGCGAGATAAGATTGCTGCCAAACAAGTCATGGTTCAATATAGATGCACTAGAGACATGGTCGCTGATATTTTGACAAAGGCACTCCATCGACCGTTGCATGAAAAGTTCACCTCATCAATGGGTTTAAATTTAAAGCGTCTGCGTCCAGGAGAGGATGTTGAGAGTATGGACGCCTGCGCTAAATTTAATAGCAAGAAGTGAAGTGCATGTCTATTATGTTTTTTATATATGCGTGCTCTCGTCCATACTTTTGCACTGACAGTTACATTTGTAAAATTATTTAATTATAAATTAAATAGTTATTTCTTTCAAATCGCCTTTCGCCTTATTTCATCACTTCTGCAGATCAATTTTTGAAAAAATCTTCTTGCCTTGGAGGTTATGTGTGAAGTCATGTAGTCGTGGTATCGGGTATCGATCGGGTGTGGTTACCGCATCGAGTCTACGGTAATCGACACAAGATCTGTAGGTACCATCCTTTTTTAAAACCATGTGTAATGGATTAGCCCATGGGCGACGACAAATTCCTTGGCGCATTATGAGTTGGAATTCTTGTTTTGCAGCGTTGTATTTATGTGGCGGTGGTCTCGCATTTGTACATATCGGCGGGCCGGTCGGTGGTTTCAATATAGTGTTCGATTTCACTAAGTTTCTCTAAGTTTGGTCTCGTGATGTCTGGGTACTTGGCCAATAGGTCGTGGTAGGGAAGATTGTCATCGATGGTTCGGATACTTCCTTCTGCTGCGGGTGACAGGAAACCTCGTGCCGATAAATTGATTCTTTTATCCACCAATCGTCGTCCATGGAGATCCACCATAAGTGCGTGGTGGTGCAAAAAATCAGCGCCTAATATCGGCCGACTGACTGTTGCAAATATAAATAATAAATCGCCAACTGTAGGCACGCCGCATTCCGATGTTGAGAACGATGGTTCGCTCGCCGTATGTAGGTATTTGTGTACCATTTGCTGCATACAAGTAGTTGGTTGGAATCTTGGAATCCGCTGTTTATCACGTGCAGTGGCAGGTAAAACAGAAACATTTGCACCCGTGTCGATGAGGAATTTTTTTCCGGTTTATTTTTCGAGTAAAAATAGGCAGTATGTGGATAAATCGTCGACTTCGGCTACCGCCACGGCCTGAGTCTCCTTTAGTTTTCCGGCTTTTCACTTAATATTCCTTTAAAACTGCACGGACTTCTACATCGGTATGCTGCCTTGCCGAATTTCTTATGAAAATAGCACACGGCGTTTCTTCTGTCCCGTGATTTCGATCTGGAACGGCTTCTGCAATTGTGGGATCGATTCGTTTTCAGCACTGCTATTTCCTTGGTCAGGGCTTCAATCATGCTGTAGAATTTCTGGTCTGTAGTTGCGGGCGTAGCCATTTCGAACGCGGGGTCACCACTTTAGGGGTTGCGTGTTATAAATAAGGAGGCAAATAATGATCTGTGTAGTTTATTAGGAAGCGCTACTTAAATACAGAACCAGTCAGAAAAATCTAAATAAATAGGGTACATTAATAAATTTAGGAACTAACATAATTTGGTAATGACGGTATACGTAAGTATTCAATGAGCCGCTACAACATAATGATTTATTTTGCCATTGCCACTTCAAAATTAACTGTTTTCATCTTCATATAAGAGACGGACCAGATGCCAGTTTAATATTAGAAAATATTGGACGATTTTTATATGTTAATAATCATTTAGCTGATTTTTGGAAAGTTCGCTAACATAACAGATAGAGAAAACTTATCTGAGTTTCCCCAAATCACTGACAATGATTTCATATTATTTGCATGTCGAACCTATTAGCTAAAACAGGCACGCTCTTATTAAGGAGAACATATGAGAGCGCAAGGTTCTTATAGTATTCAAGTCTGCCCAGAAAGGAATAATTTCCTTCGCCTAATAACAGCATTTTAATTAGAGGGCGAATCAAAAGCCAACATATAAGTAGAAACGTGTATGTCGTTTAAATAATTATAAAGAATGACGAAACTGGAATAGAGGCAATACAAAAAGTAAACAAAAAAAAATCGTGAAAACAAACAAACAGTGGACATGGTAAATATCCCGTTTCTAGTGTTAATTATAATATACTCGTAACAAGATTTTGCAATTGCATATCTGGTTGGAGGACAGTAAGGGGCTGTCTCCACGAGCGAGAGAATCGCGCGATAATATTGTCGTGTCGTCTCCACGAACGAGCGATTATTCCGCCAGCGTATCGTCGCGACTGGTAACGGATTCGCCGCGTGCCCGCGACGACTTGTAACAGAATCGCCGTGTTTCCGCGACGAGGCGTTGTGCAATAGTAGTAATGCCCGCCGCGCGCTCGCTGCGAGAGCGCCACGTTCAGCGGCGAGCGCGCGATGGGCGCGCCACCAGTCGCGACGATACCGCGGTGATACGACGACGTTACGCGCGCGCATTGCCACTCGTCGTATCGCCGCGATAACATCGCCGTGTGGAGATCCCATACAAATACGTGGCACGACGATAATATTATTATCTCCGCGCTTCTCTCGCTCGTGGAGACGGCCCCATAGAGAGTGTATAGAAATACGTGGCACGACGATATTATTGCCGCGATTCTCTCGCTCGTGGAGACAGCCCCTAAGGTGTTGAGCCCACGTGATGACAATTGTGTGGTTCTTGGACTGAGCAAGGTTTCAATTAAATGTAAATCCCCCCGCCCAATTCTTAGATAACGTGCTTGTTATAAATGAGAACGAATAATTATTATAGAATATATATTTTCTTTTAACCTTGAATTCTTATTTATGATTTACTAGCTTTTGCCCGCGGCTTCGCCCGCGTGGATGTAGAAAAATGCAAAAGTTACAGGATTAAGTGTCATAAAAAAGTATTGTCAACAGAACCAAAGGTGTGTTCAAAATTTTAGCCCAATCGGTTGAAGATATCTGCTTCGAAATTGAGTTGCAAGATTCCACCCGAACAAAGGCTACTTTTTAATGCGAAAATAGGGCTGTAACGGGTTGATATAGGGGATGAAAGTTTGTATGAAAATTACGTCATTTTTAAAGTTAGAAGCTTGAATCTTATTTTTTGAGGTTTTGATTAGATATCCTTACTTAATATTATAAATGCGAAAGTAACTCTGTCTGTGTGTTATGCAACCACGCCCAACTACTGAACCGATTTAAATGAAATTTGGTACAGAGATAGTCTAGAGCCTGAGAAAGGGCACAGGATACTTTTTAATGCGAAAAAAGGACTTTAAGCGGTTGTTAAAGGCGATGAATGTTTTTCCACCTACCTACCGCCTACCTACCACCTACGTACCACCTACCTACCACCTACCTACCACCTACCTACCACCTACCTACCACCTACCTACCACCAACCTACCACCTACCTACCACCTACCTACCACCTACCTACCTCCTACCTACCAACTACCTACCACCTACCTACCACCTTCCTACCACCTACCTACCACCTACCTACCACCTACCTACCACCAACCTACCACCTACCTACCACCTACCTACCACCTACCTACCTCCTACCTACCAACTACCTACCACCTACCTACCACCTTCCTACCACCTACCACCCACCTACCGGGTACTAAAGTACCAGGCTGGCATGCATTCAAGGTGGTATTTTAACAGTTGTGGATCTTAATCATAATTTTCTGTAAAAAGTACCAGGCTGTCATGAATTCATTATGCAAAATTAAACTACATCCCCTATTTTACCCCTTTAGGGGTGGAATTCCCAAAAATCCTTTCTTAGTGGATACTTACTCTTCACAAAGAACACACCCTCCAAGTTTCATATCTCTAGGACCAGCGGTTTGGGCTGTGCGTTGATCTATCAACAATCAGTCAGTTTATCATTTTATACATATAGATAATAGTCCAACCGAGTTCTATGCACAAAATAGTGTTTGTTTCTCCATCTGTAATGTCAACCTTAATGTCTATAGTTGGTATCTTTCATGGGCGTCATCAAACGGGCATTTCCCTTTGTAAGTGTGTAAGTTTGTATGTAGGAGTTAATCTCCGGCAGTAATGATCCAATTCTAAAAATTCTTTCACTGGCGGAAAGCTACACCAATCGTGGGTGCTATAGGCTATAAATTATATTTATATTATGCATATTAGCCGAGCTATCACAATTTTTGTAGATGAAGTCGAGGGCGACGTGCTAGTCTGTCAATAAAAAAGTGTATGTATGTACAATTAAACTCAAACCCATTTTTATACAGAAAGAAATCAATGAGAACCATTCAACTGACGGTTCGAAAACAAGCTCCACTATAGACGCAGACAAGAGTGAAGATGACAGCGACGATGATGATGACGATGACTTCGTCAACGGCTCCCAGAACTCGCCCGCGTCGGGCGGCGGTGGCAGCAATATCTCTGTCTGCCGGCTCTGGTGGCTCTAATGTAAGTTCCTTTTGTTTCAAGACCTTTTTATATTACTGTGCGTTCCCACTGGCGCAGCATTCACGGAAATCATGTTGAAAGTTCTAATTCTCGCAGCGTCACAGTCCTCTCAGTTGAAATGTCTAACTATCTGTCACTCTCTTCTGAGTTGAAACATTTGATCTCTTGAAACAACATGCTTTTTATGTGAATGTTCAGCCGGAACGCGGAGTTAGTCAAATTGGCTTTCGAGGATCTGCCACTTATCGTTTTTTTTTTATCTTTTCACGTAAACCGCACTATTTTGAAATCAGCTAAGTGAATATGATCAAGAAGAATTTGGATGTATTCTTCTTTGTCGCCACTCTGAAGTTACTTTTTGTGGAACAACGTTTGCAAGTGTTAGTGGAACAAACCATATCCCTACCAAGAACTGCAAAAGCCTCCCAAAAGTCACGTATACAGTGTGCAAAATTGTACAGAACCCACTGAAACAAAGTCATTAGTAAAACCAACAATAAATTAATTTCACAAATGAGTGTCCCGTTATTTATTAATTATAACCAGTTTGGCAACATTCTTGTTCAGCATTAAACGTCTATTTAATTAGCAGTGCAATAAATTATTTAGATGGTAACATTCACGTTGGTGTAGTGATTGCAGAGTCCATACCTAGTGAAGTGGTGATGACAATGGCGCGCGGTTGAAGTCTTGAGATGTTCATAGTTCTGTCTCTGATGGCAAACGCGTTCTGCGTGCCAGCGAATGGATTCCGTCGGAGACGAGGATTTGTCGAGAATCAGCTTGATTCTAAGGAGACAACGCCTAATAGTGCCTCTAAGGACTCGTCGACGACTACTGCTGCAAATCGGTAAATACATACATGAAATAACTTTCTTAGCCTCAACTTTCAGATTGTTTTCTTGTGCCTTATAAACCGGACAGTTGCGGCTGCCTGCTAACCTTAAACTGCTTGCGACATCTGATTAAAATTGCTAGTTGCAGTTTATAAGTAGTTGTCCCTTCTAAAAAAGAAACGTCGTAGACTTATCACACAAGCATTTATTGAATTTTAACCGACTCCAGGTTTTGCGTATTTTCACGTCAAACTTTTATAGAAGACAAATGGTTAGTGCAAGTCTTTGCCTCACTCTCATCTATGTCAATATAATATAGAGGTAAAATTTGTTTGTAAGTGTGTAAGTTTGTATGTAGGTGTATTCTCCGGAACGAATTCTCCAATTCTAAAAAATCTTTCACTGGCAGAAAGCTAAACTAGTCGTGGGTGCTATCTGCTATAAATTATATTTACATCATGCACATTAGCCGAACCATCACAATTTTAGTGGATGAAGTCGCAGGCGAAGTGCTAGTCTTTCAATAAAAAAACAGATGTATGTATGTACACATGAACTCAAACCTATTTTTATACAGAAAGAAATCAGTGAGAACCAATCAACTGCCGCTTCGAAAACAAGCTCCACTATAGACGCAGACAAGAGTGAAGATGACAGCGATGATGATGATGACGATGACTTCGTCAACGGCTCCCAGAACTCGCCAGTGCAATAAATTATTTAAAATCCGGCGCTTAGCTGATGACGAAGCGAATGCGGAAATTCACTCGGATGAGGAATTTCTAGACGCCAATGTTGAGTAAGTAATATTATTAGTCATTACCTAAACTGGCTTGTGTAGCCGATCTAATGTTATTTGTATGGCTGCTGGGCAAAGTGTTTGCCACGTACATAGTAGGTACATGCACGTATAGATATTTTTAGATAATTGGAGGGTTTTTTGTTACTTTTTAAGCAGCCTTTCTTACTTTTTTCTACAGGTTTGGTCTATGAACCAATAGTCACACGATTTTAATATTGTGTTGTATCTACTGACTGTTCTTTGTTCTACTTTAGCAAAGTGTGTCAAGGGAGCCATAGCATATCCACCGCCATAACCCAAATACTAGATGTTCAAATTATCATCTATTAAGTTTTTTCAAGTCCCGAAATGAAGTCACAAGTGAACAAGTCCTAATTTGAATGAATTTTTCAGCGACTCCAGGAGTAGTAGTACTAGTAGTAGCGACGATAGCGACCAAGAATCGGGTGATGAAAGCACAGCGCAAGAACCGGAGGGCGAAGAGTGGACGCTGAACCGACGCGGACCTCGTCCTCCAGTTTCACATCCCGGGAAGAGGTACGGGTAGACAATGTTGCCACTACACCATATGATTTTTTCAAATTATTGTTTTCTCCAGAATTGTTGGAGGAAATAGTTAATTCGACAAATGACTGTGCGAGCCACATTATTATCCGAATGTACCGCACCGCAAGCAAGAATCCGCAGGTGGACACAATTAACAGTAGAAAAACTTTTAACGTTTTTAGGAATTTTATTCCATATGGGAATGTTAAAGTTAACAGATACTCGGAGTACTGGAGGCAACATTATTTGTTTAATCTATTCCCAAACAAATTTATGTCAAAAAATGTATTTTTGTTAATATTTAGATGTTTACGGTTTGGCCAGCATAATTTGGACAGTTTGATTGAGTATTTTAATAATAGAATGGCGGAATTATACGATCCCGGCGAAGAATTGTCAATTGACGAATCTATCATTTTAAGCCGTGGACGTAGCGGAATCCGCCAATATATCAAAGGCAAGCGCCACAAATACGGCATCAAGCTGTACATGCTGGCCACACCGAGAGGCCTTTCCCTCAAAATTCACGTCTACAAAGGAAAACGTGACCAAGATGTAGGAGGGAAAGGCCACACAGATAAGGTGGTGGCAAAACTTTTACAAAGGTATCTAGTACAGGGCGCCATGTGTACATGGACAATTTTTAATAATAGTGTCGGACTCTCAGAGTTCCTGTTGCGTAATGGCACGAATGTTACTGGAACTCTGAGAGCCAATCGCAAAGGAAACCCAGCAGTGGTTTCAAGCAAATTGTCAAAAGGTGGTAGCATCTTCAGGTATAATCGCAGCGGTATTTGTGTTTGCAAGTGGCGTGACCAACGTGACGTCTTGACAATCAGCACCACTCATTCTCCAGAATTAAAACCAGTCCATGCGTTGGTACAAGAAAGTAGGCATTCACATCTTCCAAATGATGATGCTGAATGCCTACTACTTGTACCAAATTAAATTACAAAAAAAAATGGATTATTATAAGTTTAGAGAAGAGGTTATAACCAAGTTGCTACCACCTGCAAATGGCAGCAGACAGGCCCATGCAAGTGGACAGGCAAGTGAAACAATAATTCATTAACCTGCCCACTTGCCCAAAGACAATAAAGGTAATACTAAAAGAAGACGATGTAAAAACTGCTGGGACACTTTAAAAAGAAGAAAGAGTTAATTCTTTATGTTATTGTCCAAAGTGCCTAGAATGCTTTCGGGCATATCATAAATATTAGGGTAATATTTATGATGTGCCCGAAATAAACTTGTGTTATGTTAAGGTGAATACGCAAGAGTAACCCATTTCGCGGGTTACCCTTGCGTATTCACTCACCTTGATCTGTTTTATTAATATTATTTTTTCTTTATTGTTGCATGAATTGTACAGAAATTGTTTTTTAATATATAAAGACTGATTATATTATACTTACTTGCAGTTTTATTTCTAAAACAAATGACATCATTTTTATGTACACACCTAGTAAACTAAATAAAACAATACACATAGATAGGTACTTAAGACCAGGACAGTCTAGCACTATGATACACGTCGAAAATGTCTCGTAATGTGACTGTGTGTTCTACATTATCTGTGGCATAATGGCGGCGCGTCATCGTAACAGCTGATGAGCCATTGAGAGAAGGCATTGTTGTCTAAATATAAGCAGAAATAAATGTAATTCAGTGGGTATTAGATATGACAAGTATATTATAATAATAAAACATACACGGCAATGGATAAGCGTCACTATTTTACGAAAACATTGTTATTATATATTGTATTTTTTTAATTGGCGGTCAAATTTGCCTTATGGTGTAGAAAATTACCTTTACGAATATTTTTTATTTAACAATGAGTGCATATGTGACATAATTAAAGTAAAGAAGTCGTTGTTATGAGACTTACGCAAAATTTCCTACTTTAAATGATTCATTCATTCACACCTAGTTTACTTTTGGCAGCCCTAGTAGCGTGTTTTGATTAGCACCCGGTAGGCGGGTGCCGGGCATGGCCACATGTCAACAATAGCTATCTATATGAACGACTCGGGAGCCGGGTTGTGGGCACACGAACGAATTATTGTTGGACCCGGGAGTCGGGTGCTGGGCACTTAATGTGTCATCTAGTAGTCATTAAGGAAACGATCGTTTCTGTGTGTAGTCTGTTTCTCGAATTCCCCGCGATCTGGGGAAATCTCCACAAATTGGTAACCCTGCACTGCATTTCATTCATCTTGACTGGCAGTTCGCGAATCAGAACTGCTCTGGCGGTCTCCTTAAGACGGAGTTACCGCCCATAATCTATACATGTGTGCCGTTCATACACACGAAAATATGCACCAGTGTGCGTAAATTCATCAATAAGTCAATGAGAAATGAAGGCAGTTCGTTTTGTGGCCTAAGGAGTAGTAGCGTGAGCCCGTGTGACGTCACACAGGCGCGACAAGTTGCTATAAGTGTTATATGTAACAGTAGTTTTAGATTTTTTTTTTAATATTTTGTATTTTTTATTACATGATTGTTGTAATAAATGAATTTGGCTAAGGTAGGCTCAGCCTATTTGCCTGTATGGACGGCACGCCCCTGGCTATAGGCTATAAATTATATTTATATCATGCATATTAGCCGAGCTATCACAATTTTTGTGGATGAAGTCGCGGGCGAAGTGCTAGTCTGTCAATAAAAAACAGGTGTATGTACCTACAAATAAACCCAAACCCATTTTTATACAGAAAGAAATCAATGAGAACCATTCAACTGACGGTTCGAAAACAAGTTCCACTACCGCGGTGTCCATAGACGCTATAATATAGTCCATATTTGTTATATAGAGAGAGCAGTGGTAGCCCAGACATAGACACAGTAGGTGGCGGCCCTGACTTACGAACAGTAAGTCGTGGGTTCGAACCCACGCAGGCGCATTACTTTGTGTAATTTACTTCATCACCACTGCTCGTGAGGAAACCGGCATGTCTTAGAACCAAAAATTCGAAGACATGTGATATCTACCACCCCGCACTGGGCCCGCGTGGTGGGTTATAGCCTATTCCCTCTCTAGAAAGGAGGCCGTGTGTCCCAGTGGGAACATTAAAGGCTGATTATGCTTATGCTTGCTAAACAGTCCACTTTCATTTCTTCCCATCAAGCAAGTCGAACAGACGCAGACAAGAGTGAAGATGACAGCGATGATGATGATGACGATGACTTCGTCAACGGCTCCCAGAACTCGCCCGCGTCGGGCGGCGGTGGCAGCAATATCTCTGTCTGCCGGCTCTGGTGGCTCTAATGTAAGTTCATTTTGTTTCAAGACCTTTTTATATTACTGTGCGTTCCCACTGGCGCAGCATTCACGGAAATCATGTTGAAAGTTCTAATTCTCGCAACGTCGCAGTCTTCTCTCAGTTGAAATGTCTAACTATCTGTCACTCTCTTCTGAGTTGAAACATTTGATCTCTTGAAACAACATGCTTTTTATGTGAATGTTCAGCCGGAACGCGGAGTTAGTCAAATTGGCTTTCGAGGATCTGCCACTTATCGTTTTGTTTATCTTTTCACGTAAACCGCACTATTTTGAAATCAGCTAAGTGAATATGATCAAGAAGAATTTGGATGTATTCTTCTTTGTCTCCACTCTGAAGTTACTTTTTGTGGAACAACGTTTGCAAGTGTTAGTGGAACAAACCATATCCCTACCAAGAACTGCAAAAGCCTCCCAAAAGTCACGTATACAGTGCAAAATTGTACAAAACCCACTGAAACAAAGTCATTAGTAAAACCAACAATAAATTAATTTCACAAATGAGTGTCCCATTATTTATTAATTATAACCAGTTTGGCAACATTCTTGTTCAGCATTAAACGTTTATTTAATTAGCAGTGCAATAAATTATTTAGATGGTAACATTCACGTTGGTGTAGTGAGTGATTGCAGAGTCCATACCTAGTGAAGTGGTGATGACAATGGCGCGTGGTTGAAGTCTTGAGATGTTCAAAGTTCTGTCTCTGATGGCAAACGCGTTCTGCGTGCCAGCGAATGGATTCCGTCGGAGACGAGGATTTGTCGAGAATCAGCTTGATTCTAAGGAGACAACGCCTAATAGTGCCTCGAAGGACTCGTCGACCGCTACTGCTGCAAATCGGTAAATACATACATGAAATAACTTTCTTAGCCTCAACTTTCAGATTGTTTTCTTGTGCCTTATAAACCGGACAGTTGCGGCTGCCTGCTAACCTTAAACTGGTTGCGACATCTGATTAAAATTGCTAGTTACAGTTTATAAGTAGTTGTCCCTTCTAAAAGAAATGTCGTAGACTTATCACACAAGCATTTATTGAATTTTAACCGACTCCAGGTTTTGCGTATTTTCACGTCAAACTTTTAATTAAATTCCACTATAGAAGACAAATGGTTAGTGCAAGTCTTTGCCTCACTCTCATCTATGCCAATATTATATAGAGGTAAAATTTGTTTGTAAGTGTGTAAGTTTGTATGTAGGTGTATTCTCCGGAACGAATTCTCCAATTCTAAAAAAACTTTCACTGGCAGAAAGCTAAACTAGTCGTGGGTGCTATTGGCTATAAATTATATTTACATCATGCACATTAGCCGAGCCATCACAATTTTAGTGGATGAAGTCGCAGGCGAAGTGCTAGTCTTTCAATAAAAAAACCGATGTATGTATGTACACATGAACTCAAACCTATTTTTATACAGAAAGAAATCAGTGAGAACCAATCAACTGCCGGTTCGAAAACAAGCTCCACTATAGACGCAGACAAGAGTGAAGATGACAGCGACGATGATGATGACGATGATTTCGTCAACGGCTCCCAGAACTCGCCAGTGCAATAAATTATTTAAAATCCGGCGCTTAGCTGATGAAGCGAATCCGGAAATTCACTCGGATGAGGAATTTCTAGACGCCAATGTTGAGTAAGTAATATTATTAGTCATTACCTAAACTGGCTTGTGTAGCCGATCTAATGTTATTTGTATGGCTGCTGGGCAAAGTGTTTGCCACGTACATAGTAGGTACATGCACGTATAGATATTTTTAGATAATTGGAGGGTTTTTTGTTACTTTTTAAGCAGCCTTTCTTACTTTTTTCTACAGGTTTGGTTTATGAACCAATAGTTACACGATTTTGATATTGTGTTGTATCTACTGACCGTTCTTTGTTCTACTTTAGCAAAGTGTGTCAAGGGATCCATAGCATATCCACCGCCATAACCCAAATATTAGATGTTCAAATTATCATCTATTAAGTTTTTTCAAGTCCCGAAATGAAGTCACAAGTGAACAAGTCCTAATTTGAATGTATTTTTTCAGCGACTCCAGGAGTAGTAGTACTAGTAGTAGCGACGATAGCGACCAAGAATCGGGTGATGAAAGCACAGCGCAAGAACCGGAGGGCGAAGAGTGGACGCTGAACCGAAGCGGACCTCGTCCTCCAGTTTCACATCCCGGGAAGAGGTACGGGTAGACAATGTTGCCACTACACCATATGATTTTTTCAAATTATTGTTTTCTCCAGAATTGTTGGAGGAAATAGTTAATTCGACAAATGACTGTGCGAGCCACATTATTATCCGAATGTACCGCACCGCAAGCAAGAATCCGCAGGTGGACACAATTAACAGTAGAAAAACTTTTAACGTTTTTAGGAATTTTATTCCATATGGGAATGTTAAAGTTAACAGATACTCGGAGTACTGGAGGCAACATTATTTGTTTAATCTATTCCCAAACAAATTTATGTCAAAAAATGTATTTTTGTTAATATTTAGATGTTTACGGTTTGGCCAGCATAATTTGGACAGTTTGATTGAGTATTTTAATAATAGAATGGCGGAATTATACGATCCCGGCGAAGAATTGTCAATTGACGAATCTATCATTTTAAGCCGTGGACGTAGCGGAATCCGCCAATATATCAAAGGCAAGCGCCACAAATACGGCATCAAGCTGTACATGCTGGCCACACCGAGAGGCCTTTCCCTCAAAATTCACGTCTACAAAGGAAAACGTGACCAAGATGTAGGAGGGAAAGGCCACACAGATAAGGTGGTGGCAAAACTTTTACAAAGGTATCTAGGTACAGGGCGCCATGTGTACATGGACAATTTTTAATAATAGTGTCGGACTCTCAGAATTCCTGTTGCGTAATGGCACGAATGTTACTGGAACTCTGAGAGCCAATCGCAAAGGAAACCCAGCAGTGGTTTCAAGCAAATTGTCAAAAGGTGGTAGCATCTTCAGATATAATCGCAGCGGTATTTGTAAACGAAGAGAAAAAAAAGAGTTAATTCATTATGTTATTGTCCAAAGTGCCACAATGAACCAGGCCTCTGCCTAGAATGCTTTCGGGCATATCATAAATATTAGGGTAATATTTATGATATGCCCGAAATAAACTTGTGTTATGTTAAGGTGAATACGCAAGAGTAACCCATTTCGCGGGTTACCCTTGCGTATTCACTCACCTTTATCTGTTTTTTTTTCTTAATTGTTGTATGAATTGTACACGAATTGTTTCTTAATATATAAAAACTGATTATATTATACTTACTTGCAGTTTTATTTCTAAAACAAATGACATAATTTTTATGTACAAACCTAGTAAACTAAATAAAACAATACACATAGATAGGTAGGTGCTTAAGACCAGGAAAGTCTAGCACTATCATACACGTCGAAAATGTCTCGTAATGTGACTGTGTGTTCTTCATTATCTGTGGCATACTGGCGGCGCGTCATCGTAACAGCTGATGACCCATTGAGAGAAGGCACAGTTGTCTAAATCTAAGCAGAAATAAATGTAATTCAGTGGGTAATTAAGTATGCCTTTTTTTAACTTTCCAAGCTAAAACTGAATTAAAACATTGTTAGGCAGCCATTAGGCGTAAAAAATATTTTTGCCCAAGTTTTAGTACCAAATACCAGCCTGTGGGCCAGTAGCGGTAATTCTTGAATAATGCTAAATTCTTACTGCTTGTATAAAATACATAATGATGATTTTTACTTTCAGACATTATACGTTCTGCAATGAATAAATTGTTTGTATTAAACAAAATTATTGTCATCATAAGATGTGTCCTGGACTATAGAACCTCATACTGAGAGATATTCTTTGATTTATGAGTAAATCATAATAATTAAATAATACACTAAAAGGTGTATGACACGACGCGCTGTTTGGTACTATGTAGAACATTTTGTGCTTTTTTATACATTCAGGTTTACAACTAGCACTCTCTAGAGTTTAGTTCAAATAATATAAAAATAATTATACGGCATTTTAGGCACAGTCCTATAAGGCATATTAATAAAAAATAATCAGGGATGAAAAGCTATACTTACTGCTTTTATTGGGTATGTCCCTACATATGTTAGAATTATGTGTGATACGAGTATGTTCTAAGTGTGTCGCAATAAAAGCAGCCTGTGTTCTAAGTTAAAAAGTTGACGACATGTAAAAATAATAATAACATATTTCAGAATGATTGGGGTGGATGACGATAGATTATTTATTGTGTGTTAATATTGTCAATTAAATAAATTAATTTTGTATTCCCATGTCCATTTACATGTAGTGGTTGTTACGTGCTCTATGCACTATGTATATTTTGATGGTGATATCTGCAACCAGTGTTCTCAGAAGACACATTACATATGGATAGGGTCATAGACATTATACTATAGGTAGTACTTACTACATCTCAGCGGCTTAGGTAGTTAGTTGGAGGCAGCACGCAGGCCGCGAGGAGCCAGCGGGTGGCTTGGCGGGCGGGTGGCTCGCCCCGCGCTCTTTGCTGCATCAGGTAGTTTCGTTCAGTTAAGGTGTAACGCCCGCTTTTGTTTCGTTTCATCTTAGTTACATCTTAGTTTCGTACTAGTTAATTTAGTAGTAGTGTGTTTATATAGATATTAACTGTCTGTGCGTGTCACAGAAATATTAAAAACAGGAGAAGTGGCAAGGGGGCGTGTCGGCGACCACGTGGTGCTGAGCGCCTCGCTCAGCTATTGAAAAAATGGCCGTCACCGCGAGTTAGTGTGTTGTCAACCGCGTTCGTAATAACAACGATTATGCCGTCTTGTTCGGTGGTTTCGTGCAGAAATCGAAGCCAAGACAAACATTTTAGTAGTCATGGCATCAGTTACCACAGGAAAGTACAAGTATTTTACAGTATTTGTCTTAAAAATCACGAAAAACAACAATCCCTAAAATATATCTGACTTGTACTACTTTATTTTTGTTTTCTTGTATTACTCCGACTGTATTGTTTGCATTAAATACATTGCTCTTTTACAACCACCTCAGTCTGTCACTGAGTGACTGAACAAGCAATGTAAAGCTGACATAACGAAACATCATTAAGCCGTAATGTCGCATGGTGCGTCCGCTGCTCCGGTCCGCCGTATTTGCGCGGATAGTGATGTGCTCGTGGAGGTTTGACAAAGTCTACCGACAAGAAAGTCGACTGCGAGTTGTTATATTACTATTTTTATTTTTGTCGATTTTTCTTCAATATGTTAACTCTTGTAATCCGGTTGGAAGACCGATGTGGTTCTATGCATATTTACCCATTTTTATTATTTTACAGCGTAGTAGTGCGTAACCAAAGATCGTGAAATAAGTTCATTAATGTTAGTTAAGTAATCTATGGAATGTCCTTGGGTTTGAATTATGAGCTACTTCGTCACTTGTTATGGTTATGGTATTTAACTGAAGTCTTCATAAATGCACCATTAGCTTCGTTTGCATTATAATAATCAGCATCTTAGAGTCATAATTATGTACTATGCCGCAGAATTTCTAAAGAGGGTTTGAAGACGCTATATTGTGACGTCATGTACGCTTTTTTTAACACTTGCACGCTCTAAAATAAACAATTATAATATGAAAATTACTTTAATATTATTAAAATTTTGGCAATGGGTCAACATTCATGCTATTTATTTATTATGCATGCGTGTGTCTTTTTGTCACATAAACCCCTAGTTGCTAAAGAAAGAAGAATTTAATTTCTTAAAAATACTGCTTGCTTAGGGGTTTTTTAGAAGCCTGCTTAACATACAAGTTTATGATTAGCTTCGTTTATAATTCAGTAAGTCACTAACAAATTGTAATTGTAGTTTCCCAAAATATTTTTATTAATTGAATAATGTTTTGTTGGTTTCATATTGTTTTTATTAAATTATTTCTAAAACCCGATATATTTATCGATAACTCTTCGATGTTGTCAAGCACTATGTCGTATCCGCCCCCGTGTCCCGACAACACACAATGATATTGTTTTAGTGTGAGTAAATTATACGGAAAAAGTACGCTGTGCTTTAAAGAATAAGGTTTATATTTAAATGACAGAGTTATCGATGGCGCGTGTGTGCACTTGTTCGTAGTATTGTTTTGACAGAACTGTGTGTGCAATATTAGCGACATGGAGGGGCAACTGTGGCTTCACTGGTTTTTTATACATTTTGAACTCCACGCCATATCTCCTTCTTTATTATATCTATGGTGCGTGTGATAGTGATTTATTGACTGACAACATGAGTGAAACTCCCCCAAAAGTCACGAGTATAAAACAGTATTGTTGTTTTCACGATGAATCGCTAATCGACGAAAGTTTTGCTCTGTGGCTTAACAAAGAAGACGATACGATGGCTTTTTGTAAAATGTGTAGAACCACTTTTACTATTAAACGCAATGGGGTGAAAGCCATTAAACAGCATCAGCAGGCTGCTGGACATGCTCGAAAGTATCAATCAGCCAGTCAGTCGTAGCTTCTAAGTAAATTCTTCATTAAGATTGGTAGTGCAGAAGAAGACAGAGTCGCGGCTGCGGAGCTGATGTTAACCTATCACGGTGTAAAGCATCATCATATTTATCGCAAGATTGTGAAAATAAGCTTTTACCACGTTTATTTCCAGACTCAATAATCGCTCGGAACATTCAATGCGGTCGTACAAAGGCCGAAGCGATCGTTGAAAATGTAGAATAAGCGCCGTATTCGATAGCTAGCGACGCTTCAAACAAGGGCGACTGAAAGTTATATCCTGTTGTAATTCGGGTCTTCAGTGCAGACTAAAATACGACATCTTCTAACATCGACTTCTACGAAGATTCAGATGAGACTTTCGCTGCCATAGCCGAAAATATGATAAAGAGCATTTTACATGTGGCCTATAGATTGCCCGTAAAAAAAATGGAACATTCTCCTTACTGCCGAGGAAAAGCAAGCAGTGGAAAATAAAAAAAATAGAAATCCAATATAAGTTCCGGGAGAAACTCTGTCTTTAGGTGGATATACCAAAAGCCAACTTTGGAAATACCTATGACGGAAACACCAGTAGACGTTTTTTTGAGAACTACGAATTATCGGCGTCAATTACGGGGATAGACGTAAATTTAATTTATAGATTAAAAGTGATTCTGGACACATTGTGCTGTGGTTTAAAAATAAACATGGAGGTGTTTGAAAGATATTGCCAAGAAACGGCAAAGTTAAACGTTTCTTTGTACAACTTTTACCCAATGTCTCCGAAATTACAAAACGTATTGCGTCATAGGGCTGCAGTGGTAAGGGAAGCAATTCTTCCCATTGGATAACTGTCCGAAGAAGTGGCAGAAGCCCGCAACAAACATATTACAATGTTCCGGCGGAAATACGCTCGAAAATTTTCCCGGGTAGCCTTGCAACGCATATGTTTTTAACAGGCTCCTTTTACCCCGACCCTGTCCTGACGGGCATGAGGAAGAGAAAAAATGAAAAAATCTCCAAAAAAATCTCAACTCTTCACTTTTGGCTGATGTTCTAAATTTGTTACAAGAAAGTGACATTTTAAATGTATGTTTTGAAGATGACGACGAAAATGACGAATAAAGATAAAATAATAATAGATATATATTAAGTATGCCTTTTTTTTAACTTTCCAAGCTAAAACTGAATTAAAACATTGTTAGGCAGCCATTAGGCATAAAAATATTTTTGGCCAACTTTTAGTACCAAATACCATTCTTGAATAATGCTAAATTCTTACTGCTTATATAAAATACATAATGATGATTTTTACTTTCAGACATTATACGTTCTGCTATGAATAAATTGTTTGTATTAAACAAAATTATTGTCATCATAAGATGTGTCCAGGACTATAGAACCTCATACTGAGAGATATTCTTTGATTTATGAGTAAATCATAATAATTAAATAATATAATAAAAGGTGTATCACACGACGCGCTAGTACGGTAGCAAGTTCGAGCCGCTTGGAGCAGCTGCAGTTTTGCTAGTACTCGCTGTTCACTAAAGCTTTTGTAGAAGTTCTTCGGCATTATGATTGGTGTAGCTTGGCGGAAACCTATTATACTACAATTTGAAAGTCAGCTTGTGTTTGAACTATGATGCCAGTATGCAATTATTTGTTAAGATTATATTATAAGAAGAAGCGAAACTTGTATTTTTACTTTTCGTGTTTGGTACTATGTAGAACATTTTGTGCTATTTGATACATTCAGGTATACAACTTGCACTCTCTGAGTTTAGTTCAAATAATATAAAAATAGTTATACGGCATTTTAGGCACAGTCCTATAAGGCATATTAATAAAAAATAATCAGGGATGAAAAGCTATACTGCTTTTGTTGGGTATGTCCCTACATATGTTAGAATTATGTGTGATATGTTTTAAGTGTGTCGCAATAATAGCAGCCTGTGTTCTAAGTTAAAAGGTTGACAACATATAAAATAATAATACCATATTTCGGAATGATTGGGGTGAATGAATATTTAGGTGCTGATTTTATAAATAATCGCCTAGCTTGAGGACTTCTGTGTTAATATTGTCAATTAAATAAATTAATATTGTATTCCCATGTCCATTTACATGTAGTGGTTGTTACGTGCTCTATGCACTATGTATATTTTGATGGTGATATCTGCAACCATAGTGTTCTCAGAAGACACATTACATATGGATAGGGTCATAGGCATTATACTATAGGTAGTACTTACTACATCTCAGCTGCTTAGGTAGTTAGTTGGAGGCAGCACGCAGGCCGCGAGGAGCCAGCGGGTGGCTTGGCGGGTGGGTGGCTCGCCCCGCGCTCTTTGCTGCATCAGGTAGTTTCGTTCAGTTAAGGTGTAACGCCCGCTTTTGTTTCGTTTCATCTTAGTTACATCTTAGTTTCGTACTAGTTCATTTAGTAGTAGTGTGTTTATATAGATATTAACTGTCTGTGCGTGTGATAGTGATTTATTGACTGACAACATGAGTGAAACTCCCCCAAAAGTCACGAGTATAAAACAGTATTGTTGTTTTCACGATGAATCGCTAATCGACGAAAGTCTTGCTCTGTGGCTTAACAAAGAAGACGATACGATGGCTTTTTGTAAAATGTGTAGAACCACTTTTACTATTAAACGCAATGGGGTGAAAGCCATTAAACAGCATCAGCAGGCTGCTGGACATGCTCGAAAGTATCAATCAGCCAGTCAGTCGTAGCTTCTAAGTAAATTCTTCATTAAGATTGGTAGTGCAGAAGAAGACAGAGTCGCGGCTGCGGAGCTGATGTTAACCTATCACGGTGTAAAGCATCATCATATTTATCGCAAGATTGTGAAAATAAGCTTTTACCACGTATATTTCCAGACTCAAAAATCGCTCCGAACATTCAATGCGGTCGTACAAAGGCCGAAGCGATCGTTGAAAATGTAGAATAAGCGCCGTATTCGATAGCTAGCGACGCTTCAAACAAGGGCGACTGAAAGTTATATCCTGTTGTAATTCGGGTCTTCAGTGCAGACTAAAATACGACATCTTCTAACATCGACTTCTACGAAGATTCAGATGAGACTTTCGCTGCCATAGCCGAAAATATGATAAAGAGCATTTTACATGTGGCCTATAGATTGCCCGTAAAAAAAATGGAACATTCTCCTTACTGCCGAGGAAAAGCAAGCAGTGGAAAATAAAAAAAATAGAAATCCAATATAAGTTCCGGGAGAAACTCTGTCTTTAGGTGGATATACCAAAAGCCAACTTTGGAAATACCTATGACGGAAACACCAGTAGACGTTTTTTTGAGAACTACGAATTATCGGCGTCAATTACGGGGATAGACGTAAATTTAATTTATAGATTAAAAGTGATTCTGGACACATTGTGCTGTGGTTTAAAAATAAACATGGAGGTGTTTGAAAGATATTGCCAAGAAACGGCAAAGTTAAACGTTTCTTTGTACAACTTTTACCCAATTTCTCCGAAATTACAAAACGTATTGCGTCATAGGGCTGCAGTGGTAAGGGAAGCAATTCTTCCCATTGGATAACTGTCCGAAGAAGTGGCAGAAGCCCGCAACAAACATATTACAATGTTCCGGCGGAAATACGCTCGAAAATTTTCCCGGGTAGCCTTGCAACGCATATGTTTTTAACAGGCTCCTTTTACCCCGACCCTGTCCTGACGGGCATGAGGAAGAGAAAAAATGAAAAAATCTCCAAAAAAATCTCAACTCTTCACTTTTGGCTGATGTTCTAAATTTGTTACAAGAAAGTGACATTTTAAATGTATGTTTTGAAGATGACGACGAAAATGACGAATAAAGATAAAATAATAATAGATACAGGCCCGCCGTAAGCGGGCGTGCAAGGCGTGCACCGCACGCGGGCGGCACGACCTAGGGGGCGGCAAATCGAGCGACTTATCACGTAATATTTAAAAAAAAAACAACAAAACAACCGACTGGCGCGTGGCGCAATCTTTACGTTAACATCGCCTTCTATTGGCAACCGTTAAGACTAAGATGCAATAGCCAATACTTAACGTCGTCTCTTAGAAGATGCAACCGCCCATCGCCGCTTGGTGGCGCCCCAAATTCGATAGAAGTATCCATTCATAGTGACTAGTGTCACTTAACTCTATGAAAGACAGGACTGGTAAAGTTAGGGGAATCCCCTGAAGACTTATGTCTCAGTTGGTTGAGATATGTGAAAATTTTGTTGGTTGCTGTCCGATCACCAGCTCTACAGGTGAAGGTCTATTAAATTTTGTTTTAGATTTATTTTCACAATTAAATCTCAACATTCAAAACTTACGCGGTCAAGGTTATGATAACGGTTCTAATATGCGTGGAAAAAACAATGGACTGCAAAAAAAAAATTTGGACATCAATAACCGCGCATTTTACGTTCCATGCTCGGCTCATAGTCTTAATTTGGTAGTGAACGATGCAGCAAATATTACGCACGAAACTGTAAATTTCTTTAATATAATTCAAGAAATTTACGTTTTCTTTTCATCATCCACAAAAAGGTGGTCTATAATTTGCAAACATTTGCCAGATTTAAAATTAAAAGCTTTAAGTGCTACGCAGTGGTCTAGCAGAATCGATGCAGTTAAGCCATTACGATATCACCTCGAAAAAATATTTGACGCTTTGCTGGAAATATTTGGTAATTCGTCGGAATGGGATTGTACTACATCTCACAAAGCTCATTCGCTTGCTTTGAATTTTCAAAATTTTAGATTTATTTGCTCGGTAGTAATTTGGTTCGATATTTTAAACTAAATTAATGCTTTGAGCAAAATGATGCGGAGCCCCACGATGAATACTCAAATCTGCATAAATTTAATAAATAAATTGATCGAAAAATTCACAGAATATCGCACGGATGAACACTTTGAAATTGTGACAGCAGAAGCTTCCAGAGTGGCTCACGAAGTCAATGTTGAAACAAATTTCCCACCAATAAATACCATTCGTCCAAGAAAAAAACCAACTCAATTTCAATATGAACACCATGATAAAGTTTTAGTAGACCCCAAAATCAAATATAGAGTAGAGTTTTATTTTAGAATTTTAGATCAGACAATAACTTCTTTAAAGGATAGATTCGAAGAGTTACAAACATTTACCGACGTATTTGGCTTTTTTAGCGATAATTTATTTAATTACTCTAATGATGAGTTAATGAAACACTGTAAAGATTTAAATCTGAAGCTTAAAGATGATTCAAGTAGTGATTCAGACATTGACGGTATTGATTTGTTTAATGAAATCATTGCATTAAAGTTGCATTTTTCAGAAAACCAGTCTAATGATCCACGAACCATATTACAATCTCTTTTTACCAACGACTTAATTTCAACATTTCCGAACACAGCAATAATTATAGCGCTAAGAATATAATTTTCAAAATTAAAAATTATTAAAAACTATTTAAGATCAACAATGCTCCAGAGAGACTAAGTAATTTAGCTATAGTTTCAATTGAACATGAAATTTTAGACAGCTTGGATACAAGAAAGTTGATAGAAGATTTCGCAAATATAAAGGCAAGAAGAGTTAAGTTTTTATAATGATTGTATGGCTTAGTTTTACACTTCAGTAAACAAATATAATTAATGTACCTAATTAAAATAAATATTTTATAATCATTACGAATTTTTCTTTTACTTTCCATGATGAAAAAGCCTTTTTTTGACAAAACCCAGCATAATATGTAGTCGTAGGGCGGCATAATCGGTTTTGCACGCGGGCGAACAAACAGCTAGCGGCGGGCCTGAATAGATATATATTAAGTATGCCTTTTTTTAACTTTCCAAGCTAAAACTAAATTAAAACATTGTTAGGCAGCCATTAGGCATAAAAATATTTTTGGCCAACTTTTAGTACCAAATACCATTCTTGAATAATGCTAAATTCTTACTGCTTATATAAAATACATAATGATGATTTTTACTTTCAGATATTATACGTTCTGCTATGAATAAATTGTTTGTATTAAACAAAATTATTGTCATCATAAGATGTGTCCAGGACTATAGAACCTCATACTGAGAGATATTCTTTGATTTATGAGTAAATCATAATAATTAAATAATATAATAAAAGGTGTATCACACGACGCGCTAGTACGGTAGCAAGTTCGAGCCGCTTGGAGCAGCTGCAGTTTTGCTAGTACTCGCTGTTCACTAAAGCTTTTGTAGAAGTTCTTCGGCATTATGATTGGTGTAGCTTGGCGGAAACCTATTATACTACAATTTGAAAGTCAGCTTGTGTTTGAACTATGATGCCAGTATGCAATTACACTTGGGAGCAAATAAATCGAGCCACTTCCTTTTTCACGCATTATGGTAATTATTTTTGGTATTAAGGAACGCATCGATTCGAAACATATATCGCCTAAAAGGGTATTTAATAACCTTTACAATGAGGGTAGTTAGTTGTCAAAATTTCATTTTTATTAAAGTTTAAAGGGTAGAATAAAATTATCGCATTTAATTTGCTTATGACATTTTTATTGTACTCTGTTAAGAAAAGATTAAATTTGAGGTTTTTGTTAATCATACCCATATTACTTGTTATTGTTGTCTTTATCTGTGTCTGTGTAATCAAAATAACCTGATAAAATGGATACTACACCGACGGAAGCTGCCCAAGTTGTAGCTTTACTTGAGGTTGGACACGGACAACGTGAAGTGGCACGCAGACTTCATTTGAGTCGTTCAAAGGTACAGCGGGTATACCGCAGGTATCTGGAGACTGGTGCTTTTGTTCGGCGACCTGGAACTGGCCGACCACGGGCAACAACAGAACGTGACGACCGCTTTATTGCAACCAATTCGTTGCGCGACCGTGGACTTAATGCTGTTCAGCTACAGCAAGCGTTACGTGACGTTCGAGGAGTCGCAATCAGTAGGTGGACAGTGAGACGAAGACTAAAAGAACGAAATTTAACATCACACAAACCAGCAACTGGCCCAAAATTGACTGTAGCTCATCGCCGATCTCGCTTGGAGTTTGCTCGAGAACACATTAATTGGACGTTAGAAGACTGGAGGTCAGTTTTGTTTTCTGACGAGTCAAGAATCTGTCTTTTTAGCAATGACGGGAGAAACCGAGTGTATAGACGTCCTGGTGAAAGATTTGCCCAATGTTGCATTCGAGAAACGGTGAGTTTTGGTGGTGGTTCTTGTATGGTGTGGGGAGGAATTTCTCTAGACGGAAAAACGGAACTTGTCTTCGTCGACCCCGCCAACGATGGCAGTGGTAGACGTGGATTAACAGCTGACCGATACATAACTGACATTCTTGAAAACCACGTAATGCCGTATGCTGGTTTTGTCGGAGAAAATTTCTTGTTTATGCATGACAATGCGAGACCTCATACCGCGCAGATCGTTACGGAATACTTGTCTGCGATCGGGATTCAACAAATGGTATGGCCAGCACGAAGTCCCGATTTGAACCCGATCGAACACCTATGGGACGAGCTAAAACGGAGAGTCCGAGCCAGGGTTCCCGCTGTTTCATCCATTCCCGAGCTTAAAGTCGCTGTGCTTGAAGAGTGGGAGAACATACCACAATATGTCATCGTAACGCTGATCAGATCGATGACTAATAGGCTACAAGAATGTATCAGGGCCCGGGGGGGTAATACCAGTTATTAAGAATATTTTTTTTGCAATAATTTTGTTTTTTTATTGTTTTTATGGACTGTTTTAGCCCTACTAAATTTTCTATCAAAATTACCATTTTTCTTGCAGAGCCAATAATTTATCATTCAATAAGGTTATTATTCAATAATTTACCCTCATTGTAAAGGTTATTAACTAAACTTTTAGGCGATATATAGTTCGAATTGATACGTTCCATATTACCAAAAATATTTACCATTTTACGTGAAAAAAGGTAGTGGCTCGATTTATTTGCTCCCAAGTGTATTTGTTAAGATTATATTATAAGAAGAAGCGAAACTTGTATTTTTACTTTTCGTGTTTGGTACTATGTAGAACATTTTGTGCTATTTGATACATTCAGGTATACAACTTGCACTCTCTGAGTTTAGTTCAAATAATATAAAAATAGTTATACGGCATTTTAGGCACAGTCCTATAAGGCATATTAATAAAAAATAATCAGGGATGAAAAGCTATACTGCTTTTGTTGGGTATGTCCCTACATATGTTAGAATTATGTGTGATATGTTTTAAGTGTGTCGCAATAATAGCAGCCTGTGTTCTAAGTTAAAAGGTTGACAACATATAAAATAATAATACCATATTTCGGAATGATTGGGGTGAATGAATATTTAGGTGCTGATTTTATAAATAATCGCCTAGCTTGAGGACTTCTGTGTTAATATTGTCAATTAAATAAATTAATATTGTATTCCCATGTCCATTTACATGTAGTGGTTGTTACGTGCTCTATGCACTATGTATATTTTGATGGTGATATCTGCAACCATAGTGTTCTCAGAAGACACATTACATATGGATAGGGTCATAGGCATTATACTATAGGTAGTACTTACTACATCTCAGCTGCTTAGGTAGTTAGTTGGAGGCAGCACGCAGGCCGCGAGGAGCCAGCGGGTGGCTTGGCGGGTGGGTGGCTCGCCCCGCGCTCTTTGCTGCATCAATCAGGTAGTTTCGTTCAGTTAAGGTGTAACGCCCGCTTTTGTTTCGTTTCATCTTAGTTACATCTTAGTTTCGTACTAGTTCATTTAGTAGTAGTGTGTTTATATAGATATTAACTGTCTGTGCGTGTGATAGTGATTTATTGACTGACAACATGAGTGAAACTCCCCCAAAAGTCACGAGTATAAAACAGTATTGTTGTTTTCACGTTGAATCGCTAATCGACGAAAGTCTTGCTCTGTGGCTTAACAAAGAAGACGATACGATGGCTTTTTGTAAAATGTGTAGAACCACTTTTACTATTAAACGCAATGGGGTGAAAGCCATTAAACAGCATCAGCAGGCTGCTGGACATGCTCGAAAGTATCAATCAGCCAGTCAGTCGTAGCTTCTAAGTAAATTCTTCATTAAGATTGGTAGTGCAGAAGAAGACAGAGTCGCGGCTGCGGAGCTGATGTTAACCTATCACGGTGTAAAGCATCATCATATTTATCGCAAGATTGTGAAAATAAGCTTTTACCACGTATATTTCCAGACTCAAAAATCGCTCCGAACATTCAATGCGGTCGTACAAAGGCCGAAGCGATCGTTGAAAATGTAGAATAAGCGCCGTATTCGATAGCTAGCGACGCTTCAAACAAGGGCGACTGAAAGTTATATCCTGTTGTAATTCGGGTCTTCAGTGCAGACTAAAATACGACATCTTCTAACATCGACTTCTACGAAGATTCAGATGAGACTTTCGCTGCCATAGCCGAAAATATGATAAAGAGCATTTTACATGTGGCCTATAGATTGCCCGTAAAAAAAATGGAACATTCTCCTTACTGCCGAGGAAAAGCAAGCAGTGGAAAATAAAAAAAATAGAAATCCAATATAAGTTCCGGGAGAAACTCTGTCTTTAGGTGGATATACCAAAAGCCAACTTTGGAAATACCTATGACGGAAACACCAGTAGACGTTTTTTTGAGAACTACGAATTATCGGCGTCAATTACGGGGATAGACGTAAATTTAATTTATAGATTAAAAGTGATTCTGGACACATTGTGCTGTGGTTTAAAAATAAACATGGAGGTGTTTGAAAGATATTGCCAAGAAACGGCAAAGTTAAACGTTTCTTTGTACAACTTTTACCCAATGTCTCCGAAATTACAAAACGTATTGCGTCACAGGGCTGCAGTGGTAAGGGAAGCAATTCTTCCCATTGGATAACTGTCCGAAGAAGTGGCAGAAGCCCGCAACAAACATATTACAATGTTCCGGCGGAAATACGCTCGAAAATTTTCCCGGGTAGCCTTGCAACGCATATGTTTTTAACAGGCTCCTTTTACCCCGACCCTGTCCTGACGGGCATGAGGAAGAGAAAAAATGAAAAAATCTCCAAAAAAATCTCAACTCTTCACTTTTGGCTGATGTTCTAAATTTGTTACAAGAAAGTGACATTTTAAATGTATGTTTTGAAGATGACGATGAAAATGACGAATAAAGATAAAATAATAATAGATATATATTAAGTATGCCTTTTTTTAACTTTCCAAGCTAAAACTGAATTATGATGATTTTTACTTTCAGATATTATACGTTCTGCTATGAATAAATTGTTTGTATTAAACAAAATTATTGTCATCATAAGATGTGTCCAGGACTATAGAACCTCATACTGAGAGATATTCTTTGATTTATGAGTAAATCATAATAATTAAATAATATAATAAAAGGTGTATCACACGACGCGCTAGTACGGTAGCAAGTTCGAGCCGCTTGGAGCAGCTGCAGTTTTGCTAGTACTCGCTGTTCACTAAAGCTTTTGTAGAAGTTCTTCGGCATTATGATTGGTGTAGCTTGGCGGAAACCTATTATACTACAATTTGAAAGTCAGCTTGTGTTTGAACTATGATGCCAGTATGCAATTATTTGTTAAGATTATATTATAAGAAGAAGCGAAACTTGTATTTTTACTTTTCGTGTTTGGTACTATGTAGAACATTTTGTGCTATTTGATACATTCAGGTATACAACTTGCACTCTCTGAGTTTAGTTCAAATAATATAAAAATAGTTATACGGCATTTTAGGCACAGTCCTATAAGGCATATTAATAAAAAATAATCAGGGATGAAAAGCTATACTGCTTTTATTGGGTATGTCCCTACATATGTTAGAATTATGTGTGATACGAGTATGTGTCGCAATAAAAGCAGCCTGTGTTCTAAGTTAAAAGGTTGACAACATGTAAAATAATAATACCGTATTTCAGAATGATTGGGGTGGATGGCGATAGATTATTTATTGTGTGTTAATATTGTCAATTAAATAAATTAATATTGTATTCCCATGTCCATTTACATGTAGTGGTTGTTACGTGCTCTATGCACTATGTATATTTTGATGGTGATATCTGCAACCATAGTGTTCTCAGAAGACACATTACATATGGATAGGGTCATAGACATTATACTATAGGTAGTACTTACTACATCTCAGCGGCTTAGGTAGTTAGTTGGAGGCAGCACGCAGGCCGCGAGGAGCCAGCGGGTGGCTTGGCGGGCGGGTGGCTCGCCCCGCGCTCTTTGCTGCATCAGGTAGTTTCGTTCAGTTAAGGTGTAACGCCCGCTTTTGTTTCGTTTCATCTTAGTTACATCTTAGTTTCGTACTAGTTAATTTAGTAGTAGTGTGTTTATATAGATATTAACTGTCTGTGCGTGTGATAGTGATTTATTGACTGACAACATGAGTGAAACTCCCCCAAAAGTCACGAGTATAAAACAGTATTGTTGTTTTCACGATGAATCGCTAACCGACGAAAGTTTTGCTCTGTGGCTTAACAAAGAAGACGATACGATGGCTTTTTGTAAAATGTGTAGAACCACTTTTACTATTAAACGCAATGGGGTGAAAGCCATTAAACACCATAAGCAGACTGCTGGACATGCTCGAAAGTATACTATGGAAAAAAACAATCTTTATTTTTGTCAACCTAAAGAATACGTTGAATCTATCAGAGCTTGTGGCTGGACATCGTCAGATGCATATTTTGCATAACACCGCTAAGTTTGCGCTAAAGATGCTCTCTTATGACGTTGAAACATTCATCATAAAAGTATTCAATGAGTTTTCATCAAGTGCGAAGAAGTTGGCGCATTTCAAGCAAATACTCGCGTTTGTAGGAGTGGAATACAAAAATCTACTACGTCATGTTCCGACTAGATTCTGCACTCTATTTCCCGCTGTAGATAAACTTATGTTAGACCGCTGTAAAAGCTGTAGTTCTGTTGAACCTATAAAACATTTGAAATATTATATTATATCCAAAAGCTTTGCTGATGAAATGCAATTTAAACATGTCTTAAATACTCTGTAGGAGTATGAAATATTGGTATTATGAAAGGACGAATTACCAGGAAAAGCGCGAAAATAACTAGGAAACTTAATGGGTTGTACACGAGACCTTATAAAATATGTCAGGCTGATCAGTCATTAGATAGTTACACAATAAGTATTATAAAAGGCATGAAAGGGTACAGAAAATTAACTTCAATTGTACGCGGTGAAGTCCTCCGACCTTTTAATTCGTCTATCTCAGATGAAAGTAGTGGTAGTGATCATGAAGTTGATAGGGATGATCTAATAAACTTGACAGAAAGTTAATTAAAATCATAGTTATCCATATTTTTGCATTGTACAAAAACAAAAAATCATTGGGAAACAATCAATAAAACACTTATCTAATAATTTCTGTACAGATTTCATATTAACGTTTACTGCAGTCGTCCACAAATTATAGATACATCAAATTTAAACATAAACAAGGCTCTGTGCAATTGGGGTAATCAAAGCTGTGACCAAAGGGGAGTTATCAAGGCTGTGTGCAATGGGTGTAATCAAAGCTGTGAGCAATGGGAGTAAGCATAAGCAAAGCTGTGTGCAATGGGAGTAATTAAAGCTGTGAGCAATGGGAGTAATCAAAGCTGTGTGCAATGGGGTAATCAAAGGTGTATGCAATGGGAGTAAGCAAATCTGTGTGCAATGGGACTAATCAAAGCTGTGTGCAATGGGGTAATCAAAGCTGTGTGCAATAGAAATAATCAATGCTATGTCAAATTGGTGTAATTAAATCTGTGTGAGACACAAACAATTAGAAAAGCTGTGTTAGATAGGATTTTTTAATTAAAGCTTTATGAAGCAAAATAAAATACAATGCAACATGAAATACAAGCTATGTCAAATCTTAAGAATAGCAACTACTACAGAATTGCAATTTTACCACAACTATTAACTACAAGAATAAATGTACTTGCCCATAATATTTACAATTTCAGACGCCGAATACCAGCGACAGACCAGGGATGCTTATTGAGTGATTTGATTGTAATGTTTAGAAACCTAAGCATGTAGAAATGTTTTAAAGCCGATGCGTCGGGTATTTGAATGCAGTCGTTTTGTAACCGTCCAGTGAGTAATTTGTAGTAGGAACTCTGACCAAAATAAATCCGTTAAAGTGCAACCAAATTTTTATTTGAACCATCGAATCTGACCACCGTCTACATATGCGACGTGCGCCAGACGCCAGATTAAGACGTTCTGCAATGAATAAATTATTTGTTATTTGCAGTGTAGGTACAAGTTGTGCCTAGGACTAGATCCTCATACTGAAAGATATTCTTTGATTTATAAGTAAATCATAATAATTAAATAATATATTAAAGGTGTATGACACGGCGCGCTAGTACGGTAGCAAGTTCGAGCCGCTTGGAACAGCTGCAATTTTGCTAGTACTCGCTGTTCACTAAAGCTTTTGTATAAGTTCTTTGGCATTATGATTGGTGTAGCTTGGCGGAGACCTGTTTTGTTACAATTTGATTGTCACCTTGTGTTTGAACTCTATAATGCCAGCATGCAATTATTTGATTATAAGCATAACCGAAACTTGTATTTTTTCTTTTCGTTTTTGGGACTATGTACAACATTTTGTGCTATTTGATACGAGTACATTCAGGTATTCAAGTTGCACTCTGGTTGGAGTTTAGTTCAAATAATATAAAAATAATTATACGGAATTTTAGGTACAGTCCTGTAAGGCATATTAATAAAAAATAATCAGGGATGAAAAGCTATACTGCTTTTATTGGGTATGTCCCTACAACATTTTATGTTAGAATTATGTGTGATATGTTTTAAGTGTGTCGCAATAAAAGCAGCCTGTGTTCTAAGTTAAAAGGTTGACAACATATAAAGTAATAATACCATATTTCGGAATGATTTGGGTGCATGAGTGTATATTTAGGTGATGATTTTATAAATAATCGCCTAGCTTGAGGACTTGTGTGTCAATTTGAAAGTCAGCTTGTGTTTGAACTATGATGCCATTATGCAATTATTTGTTAAGATTATATTATAAGAAGAAGCGAAACTTGTATTTTTACTTTTCGTGTTTGGTACTATGTAGAACATTTTGTGCTATTTGATACATTCAGGTATACAACTTGCACTCTCTGAGTTTAGTTCAAATAATATAAAAATAGTTATACGGCATTTTAGGCACAGTCCTATAAGGCATATTAATAAAAAATAATCAGGGATGAAAAGCTATACTGCTTTTATTGGGTATGTCCCTAGATATGTTAGAATTATGTGTGATATGTTTTAAGTGTGTCGCAATAATAGCAGCCTGTGTTCTAAGTTAAAAGGTTGACAACATATAAAATAATAATACCGTATTTCAGAATGATTGGGGTGGATGGCGATAGATTATTTATTGTGAGTTAATATTGTCAATTAAATAAATTAATATTGTATTCCCATGTCCATTTACATGTAGTGGTTGTTACGTGCTCTATGCACTATGTATATTTTGATGGTGATATCTGCAACCAGTGTTCTCAGAAGACACATTATATAATATGGATAGGGTCATAGACATTATACTATATTATTATAGATTTTTTCATTTTCAGTGGCTATAATTCAATATAATTTTAAGAGAGAGTTATTGAGGAAAAAAAATATTTGAGAATATTAAAAAATATCACCCATTTATGGGTTAAGGGAAATCTCAAGTCCCATCCAATCGAAGTTCAAACCAAGTCAAGAGTTAATCCTAAAGCTTGTTATAAATCTCAATTACCTATTTCGAAAGCAAAACTTGACGATTTACTCAAACTTTGTACAGATAAAGTGATCCTACAAATGTTAAATAGTGAATATCAGAGACTTAAAGTGCTAACAGCATTATGGATCTCTCCCAGAATCAGATCTCGAAGATATGTGATATTGATTAAACACTTTGGTTTAAATAATATTTTGATCAATAAATATCATAACTATGTTGTGCTAGAACAGTTGTAGACCAAAAAAATATTTTATATGAGGGCTCGTAATACGTGTATACTTTGTTAAAGATTTTTATTTAAAGAGACTGTATCTGTGTTCCTAATAATAAGCTGACTGATAGGTATGTAAGCATTTGTGATATTGAAGTTTCTACAAGTACTAGAATAATTACGTGTAATAATTAGTTAGATTAGGGTATGATGAGACTGACGTACCTTCGTAAGGTAAAAGCCTCTAAATAAAGATAAAAGAGTACTAGAGTTCAAAGTTGGACTGATATAGTAAAAACATACATAATAAGTAATAAATATTTCAGTGATTTTATTGGATTTTAAGTTGGATTACATACTCATAATTAGTTTTTGTTACTGAACCTAGGACTATTATGTTTTCAGTGTTAAAATTTTTAAGTTAGATTGAATCAGAATCAGAATCAGAATGTTTATTTGTCAACATAGGTAATTACAGAGTGTGTGAGATGTTACATTTTCGTATGTGCTCTATGTTTTGCCATTTGGCGTACAAATATTTTTATCAATTTTATTTAAATTCAGTTAATTACTTGCAACAAATACCTGCATTATATAAAATTATAACAATACATTACTTAATTAAAATTACAAAAATCAAAGCAAGTCGATGAATAAATATTCTCAGAATGTCAACAATAAAATTTAAGAAATATAAATGATAAATGTCAGAAGATAGTGTCAATTATTAATAAAATTTAAAATTAATAAAGGAATGTCAAAGAAATTAATACAAATCAATAAACTATTTCTACAATGTTAACAAAAAAATCTAAGGAAGTACTTAGATGTTAAATATCAATAAAAGTACATAAGAATAATGTCAACTGATTGCAATGTCAATTATGTATTAATTACCAAATAATTACAGACATGTCAAAACAGATATGATGACCTAATGCTTATTGTCTGAAGGAGCGATTATAGAACTGTCATCCAAATAATCCTTTAGCGAGTAGTAACATTTATCGATTAATATTTTCAGAAGTACACTTTTGAATTTGTCCAGATTTAACGATTTCAATGTCTCGGGTAGCTTGTTAAATATTTTTGTGGCCATACAGAAAGTGCTTTTATTCATTAACGCTGTTTTGCCATGTGTGTTTTCGAGTTCGAATTTATTTTTGTCACGTAGTTTTCTATAGTGACTTTTGAAAGCTACTTTGTACTGCGAGATGTGTATTTTGACAAATATGTTAGTTTCGTAGATGTACAATGACGGTAGGGTAAGAATGTTTAGGCTTTTAAAGAACGTTTGACAACTGTCGGTGCTATTTAGGCCACACATAGATCTTATACATTTTTTTTGAGCTCTAAATACAAAATCTCTATCGACTGAGTTGCCCCAATACATTATGCCATACCTTAGTGTTGATGCAACATAACCATGATAAGCCGTTAGTACTGATTCTAGATTGACAATCTTTGACAGTTTGTAGAGAACAAAGGCAAATTTATTCATTTTTTTACAAATTTCGTCTGTCTGGGATCTCCAGGTCAGATTATTATCTATTACGATGCCAAGGAATTTGGCGACCGTAGCTGGCTCTATTTGAGTCCCTAAATACTGAACTTCGGGAACCTTACTTGGAAGTCTCTGGTAAAAATGCATAATTTTAGTTTTATTAAGATTTATAACAAGATTATTATTGTCAAACCATGATATAATTGTATTTAATGTCATATTTATTTCATTTTCATAAGTCATATAATCGTCACATTTGACCACTACTGTGCTGTCATCAGCAAACAGTACCATGGGATGGTTTATGTGTCCGGGAAGGTCATTGATGTTTACTAAGAAAAGGGGAGGGCCTAGTACACTGCCTTGGGGTACGCCGTATTTTATTGTTCTACATTTGGATCGATATTTCTTCTCGTAACCGTTATTTGCGCATATTTGTGTAATTTCTACAAATTGTTTTCGATTTACCAAATAGGATTCCAACAATTTAAGTATATTCCCCCTTATACCATATTTTTCAAGTTTGTTTAACAGTATTGCGTAATCTACATAGTCGAAAGCCTTGGTCAGATCCATAAAGATCGCACATACAGGATTTCTTTTGTCAACGTTTGATAGAACAGGGAGAAGAAGATCATGTATGGCCATATTAATTGTCTTCTGTTTACGAAATCCTTTTTGTTCTTTGACTAATATGTTTGACTTCTCAAGGTATGTATAAAGGGATTTATAAATTACTTTCTCAAATACCTTTGAGAAGACAGGTATCAAGGCAACAGGTCTGTAATTTGCCATTGTTCGCTTATCCTGTTTTTTATGCAATGGTACAATTATGGAAGTTTTTAGACTTTCGGGAAAAATCCCATTAGAGATACTCATGTTAATGATGTGACTAAGATGTGGAGCTATATATTGAGCGGCTTCTTTTATAACTTTGGTGCAAATTCCGTCGTAACCAACACTATGTGTATTTCTGAGTGAGTTTATATGGTAAATTATGTCCTGCGGTATAGTTGGTTCCATATATAAAGAACTAGAGCTGTTAGAGTGTATGGGAATTTCTGGCACTGTCTTATTTTTAGGTTCGGTAACTTGGTCAACATAAAAATCGTTAAATGACTCGGCTATTTCTGATGGGTTTGTTATTTGCTTTGAGCCTATTCTTATTTCTGTTATTGGCTCTTTAGGAAAGAAGGTTTTGGAATTGTTGATCACTGTCCACGCCGCTTTCGATTTATTTTGGGAGGTCTTAATGTAATAGTCATTTTGTGATTTTTGTGTTAGTGATAGAATTTTCTTAAATCTAGCTGAGTATATTTTGAATGTGCTTTTATTCTTTGAGGTAGGGTTTTTTCTATATTGCCATAACAGTTGCCGTTTCTTTTTACTGCATTTCCTTATCCCGTTAGAGATCCATTTCGCTTTTTTACTAATCGATATTGTTCTCATTTCATAAGGAAAGCAGAGATTGTAAAAACATTGAAATAGGTCTAGGAAACGGTTGTAGGCCTCGTTAACATCACTGGTGCCATAAATGTCTGAAAAGGTAAGACATTTTATGCTGTTTTTAAACTTTTCTATATTTTCGTGGCAATAGTTTCGTCTTTTTACTCGCCAGTACTTTAAAGCACATGTTTTCTTAACTGGACATTTCAAAAGCTGTGCTGTATGATCCGACAAACCGAATTCTATAATTTCCCCTTTGCAGCCCTTTACATTATGAGCAATATTGTCCAAACACGTCCCACTGCTTAACCTAGTGGGTTGAGAAAATTGTAATTTTAAGTTATAGCTTAACAGTGTATATTCAAAATTCAAAGTTTGTATATTTCGTTTCAAAATGTTAATATTAAAGTCTCCACATAAAATAACCTTTTTACTCAGTTTTAAACATACCAAATGTAATATGTTGTTCAAATTATCGTAAAATGTATCTAAATTAGATTGGGGCACCCTATATATGCATACAATAATAATGTTGTGATCTGTCAATTCTATCGCGCAGCATTCAATTACGTTAGTTACAGAATAGTTACTTATATTTAGCACCTTATATTTATGGTTAGTCTTAGTTAAAATGCATGCGCCACCTCTTCTACATCCTCTGGAGAAACTCGTTGCTAAGCTGTAGCTAGGTATGTTTAATAGGTTTTCCTGTTCAGGTGTCATAAAATGTTCAGTTATGCATACCGCATCGATCCTTTTTCCGTTACTCTCTAGTTCTTCCAAATAAACATTAAGGATATCAACTTTGTTCAGGAGTCCCGCGATATTTTGATGTAGGATGTATAGGTTGTTGTACACGAAAAAAGTTCGAAGTTTCCTTTACATTTGCATTTGTACTGTTAAAGACGGTTTCTTGTGTATTGTTGCTGTTTATCTGGCTATTCGTTTGACAATAAAGATTCAAATCAGTCAAGATGTTTCTCATAATATTGTCATATATCTTTCTCATTCCGTACTTATTGAGTCTGCCTGAAGTGTATGAGAACATCTCAAGTGTTAGGTCACGATTGCTGTCGAAGATATACGCGTACTTATGACTTTGGTTATCTAAATGAAGCAGGTTGTTAAACATTTCGACTTTAAAGTTATATATTGGTGATTCTGTTTTGTATGTAGGAAGACAAATCACTACGTTGGTGTGTGACACTTTTCGGAGGGATTCATTTAACATATTTATGACTTCTATATAGTTACCATATGTGTTAATATCATCTTCTCCTATGAAAAGTAGGCAGTAGTCCTCTAAGGTAAACTCTTTTAGTTTTTCTTCGATACCGCTTATGAGTCGCATTATGGTACAGTTGGGCATTATATAATGGCAGTAGTGAAAATATTCAGAAAAAACTTCCTCAACTAAAGGTTTCGATCCTTTGATTTTGGTACAGCTCAGGATACATAGTTTATTCTTTTGCGTAGGTTTTGATACTAAATTTATTGGTGCTATAGCGGTAGGCATATCTTTCGATTTGTTTGGTGTATGACTATAAGTACTTGTAGTTTGTGTCTCTTTATTTTGTTTGTTAGTCGCGCACTCAACACGCTGTGGTTGTTGCTCATGTTCGTTGATATCCATATTTGGTGAGCTTATTCTTTGCAAAGTTTTGGTTTGGCGTGTCGGTGTTGCTCTTTTTTTCTCAGGAGTCGAGGACTTTTTCTTAAATGTGTTAACAGTCTTAATCATGTTCTGTAGGTCGGATTTCAGACGAAAGTTCTCATTATTTAAATCTTCTATTTCTTTATGTGCACTTAATAATTGATTCCTAAGTATTTTGTTTTCTTCAGTTAACTCACGAACGTCGTCAAATGTATCATGGAAGCTGTCAGGAATACTCATCATTGTTGTGTCAAGTATAGTTTTCTCGCTGTTGTTAGTAGTCATATTTTTAGTTAGGTCAGTTAGCGAGCTTGATCTACAGGGTTTACGGTAGGTTATGTTGTTGGAGTCCATCTTTACTCGAAGCTATCGTAGCGCCCTCTGGTGAGAAATTATTGAAGGGATAATAATTCAAATTAGCCGGTAATTTGAACTGTTCAATATTCTGTGTGAGAATTTGGAATTTTAGAATTCACAAAAAGAGGCGAGCGTAGGTGAGGCTCGAACTTGCGATCATTCGTTTAGCGTAGAGATGTAGTCTCTTACACCGCCGATCCAAGTGAACTTAAGAAACCCTTTTAAAATTGAGCATCGCATTGATTAGATTCAATATTTGAATGAAACAAAAACGGTTGAAATGACTCATGCGATTAGAATTTTTTCGCTGTCAAACACTGGTCACTTTGTTTTTTCGACTTCAAGTTTATATGAACTTCGCATTTGTTATTGAGTTTCACTGTTTTAGGTGTCACTTCACTTGATTTTCATTTATTGTTTATTGGTTTTTTGTGGTTTTCATGTTTTTATTGTTTTAAGAGTTTTGGTCTTATGTTCACAGTTTGTGTATAACATGCGTAGATAACACTGTCACTTAGTCATTAGTCACTGTTTTATCGTTTCACTTATTTTTATTTACATCTGTACACTATTATTATTTTTAAAAGATATTTTACACGGAGCGTTTTTTCTCGCGTTAGACTAGATGCAGCGCCATCTAGCGAGGATCATTGATATTTAATAATATACAAAGGTTGTTTTGTTCTTTCGTGTACTTACCTAATTTTAAAGGATACAAGTTTATTTGGTAAAAAACACCCTGTTTTTTATATCCTGGGTTTGTGGGCAAAGGTCATCAGTAATTTTATGATACCCTACCATTATGATTTTTGTACTGTTTAAAAATGCTGAATAATTATAAATTAGATTTTTAACATATTACAATCTCTTCTTCTATTTAACCAATAACCATTTATGCTATATTAGCCTCACTAGATGAACAAGAAATATTCTAATATTTTTATTCTAATATTTTATTTTGCCTTTTTCTTGCATTAAAAAAAAAAACCAAAAATGAATTTACATCTTTTGGGCCAGAAGTGAATTCATTATGTTATTGTTACTTAGGACTTTTTTTCCTGTTTATACACATTTGAGGGTAAACAACTGTAGATTTCAACAAAATTAATCATTTCATTTTGTGGAAATGCATTCCCACAAAGCTACCTGGCTAAAATTTTGACCCAACCGAAACCTTTTTATGTTTTTTTTTAAATTATTTTAAAACTTCTAAACCTCTTTACTGTAAAGTTTGTAGAATGCGGTTCTCTTTTGGCCGTAAACCATCGAAATATACTTATTTAAGAATTATTATAATGAACAAGTAAATCACAAAAAGGGTAAATAATATAATAGAAATAAAATAAAATAAACTAGATGCCCATATAGCTTCTTAGAACCGACCTGTGCAGTCTCACCCATCGGCCAAGCCTCAGGCAGTCCCACTGGTCATTCAATGCCCTCAACATGCTGTGGGTGCTGACGCATGTTCTGTGCTGGAGAGAAGCGCATCGCTTTCAAATAATGGCACAGAAATCAACTACCCTCGCATCAAATGAAAAAAAAAGGAAATTGTTTTTTTGTGCTCATAATGCCACTAAGCATATATTCAGACTATTCTCCTTCACAACTAGATTTTACCATCGATCCACTCCAGACGTTTTCGATGATTTAGATTTATAGTTGTTTGATGCAAACTTCAACAACAAATCAATCAAGTCAAACCATAAGAATAGAAAAAACAAAACGTTTTCCAACGTTCAAGGGGTACCCAACCTAAATATATTTTTTTTGGAAACTACGATATAAAACAAAAACCAAGAAAAAATGACGAATATTGCTGATTACGAACACCAAAACCTAACAAACCACAATACGTAAAAGAACTACAACAACCATTGAAGAAATACAGAAACACAATACCTAGTTGATTATTTAGACTCAGGACATCATACAGAGTTGAGAGTTGAGACAATCGAAGCGAGAGAATATAATAAATGCGAGAATCGACGAATCGAGATTCGAGAATATTAAATTATTTTAATTCCGTTTTATTCAATAGGGTCTGGTTTTGGGCCCGGTTAATGGAAAAAAGGCTCACCTATTATGGTCTGGGATTTAAACTAAACTGGCGCAATGTGGGTAAGATAGAGCACAGACTACATAAAACGAAGACAAGATAACGTCCACAGAATATAATGTTGACCCATTGACTAAAGAGAAACTGTCGAAGTGCCACAGAATATTAATACTCTATCGTACAGTGGTTGACAAAAGTACTAACGTTAAGGCTACGCTCTAAAGTTGGTTCCGGTGGCGGTGTGCCAATTTTCTGACAAAAAGTGTAGATTTAACATAAAATAATATATAACAATTCTCCAATACTCGAGCGCTGCATATAACTTCACATAGTCAAGTAAATAAGCGGAAGAGTATCGGAGTATCCAATAGGTCATGTTATTTTATTTTATTTCTGTATTTAGTTTATTAAAGTGTTATATCTTGTCATTACTAACATTAGTTTCTCATAAGCATTTCTGTATTATTAACAATTTTATGGATGTATCTAAAATAAATTAATAATAACAATAAACGGTCGTTACGGTTAATGGTCTATAGCATCTATAGCAAAGAACCTCGACCAACACCTAAGGAGGCTCTCATTGCACGGGTGGGTCAAGAGCTTGATTCAGAAAGCAGTACACTTGGACATGGCACGCATAGTGAGGCGGTTCCTCTCTCTGGAGTCCTGACCACCGTGCACCGGCAGCCTGGACCTTGTTCCTGATGCCAATGGGCCATTAAATTTTTATTTAAATGTTTTGTTTACAATTGTTTTTAAAAATGTACACAATAAGAGAAATGATGAATGTACGAAATAAGAGATATAAAGGAAATAATAATAAATAACTATTTCATGAAAATCAATGGGGTTAAATGAACTTGGAGGGTTGTATAATGATTATTATTCTGTAACTACATATATTTTACTAGCGCGACTTATATTTCATCAACATAATAATATAACCTGACACTGACCTGCAAATAGCAAAAAATCTAAGAAAATTTGTATTTCGCGGGCTACTCTGGCGATTCCACCTTAACGTGGAAACGACAGGGTAAAATGAATGCCTCCAGAGCTATTTCTCTATGATTTTTTGTACAAAATAGGCTTGCGTTTGGCGGCAACTCACTTGATGTGTAGCGATGATGCGGCCCTGGAGTTGCGTGGGTGGAGCACGCTTGACTAGGAGAAACCGATTCACTAGAACTAAGAATAGATCTAGATTTTAATGATCACTGAGCAGAGAAGCCGACAAGAAGAATATAAGATAAAAAGATAAACGCGATACTTCAACATCTTCTAGTTTTTCGAAATACATATTAGTTCAATGCAGTTACTTACTAAATACTGATTGAACTAGGTGTCGTATTGATCGTCTACGGTCTTCATAGACCACAAAGTACATTCTCATTCATTCATATCTTTTGACATAAGGTTTGCTTACTGTCATTGTCATTTAAAATTTATTTTCATTGCGCCCGTTTTGCTGGCCGTTGAAAATTATCTTATATGCAATATCTTCGGCACAGTTTCAAAAAAATCCCATCTGCTTATTAATACTTTCAACAAGTGAATAACAAATATGGAAGTTACGGATGAAAACTTAACTACCCTAGCGAATTACCTTCAACAGACGCTAAACCCGGACACCAACATAAGACGACCGGGTATGGAAAATTTATTTGTTTTTTACCCAAGCAATAGCCTTTAAATGTCTCTAATTTTGAAGTAATTTATTATAGTGACATTTGGTCAGTAACAGTGGGAATCAATCCTCTCGTTAATTTTTGACTAAATATACCTAATATTATTTAAAGATAACCTCAAAGCATCTCAACCTCTGAGTATTACTAACGATTTCTTTGATTCTCTTAATTTAATATTAAGATAGTGATTATAATAATCCAAAGAACTATAGTTATAATTATGGCAAGCGCCGAATGTGAAGTGAAGTGAGAATTTTCTTTGTTGAATATGGTCGATTCTATTTAAACTGCCATCAACACGCAACACAGAATCTGACAAATTGTTTTGTTGAAGTTAAACTAACTTGACCTTACATTCAAAGCTGTCATTCTTTAACATTTTTGTGTCAATTACCAATGGTTGTCAATTTAAATTGCCTGCTTGTACATCAGAAGCACTTAATGATGAATAAGTACTGCATCGACTCCAAGAAACAGTGATGATAATAATTTGTATCTAGCACTTCGCTCACAACTTCATCTGCAAAAGTTATAATAGCTCGGCTAATATGCATGATTAAATATAATTTATAGCCTGTATTACCCATGAATAATGCTAATACATGAATAATGTTAATGCATGAATATGGCTTTCTGCCAGTGAAAGAATTTTTAGAATTGAAATATGAGTTCCGGAGATTACTCCTTACATACAAACTTACAAACAAATTTTACCTCTTTATTATATTAGTATAGATTTATTCAGGTTAACTATGATGCTATCATTTACTCCTTATGCCTTTTTATCATGCTGCTTAAATTCATAAATCGAAAAGTCATTTTCTTACTAGGCTGCATCCGGTTAGACTCCAAAAATAGTTGGGAAAAGGCGAGGCAGATGATGAGAGGCTGTCTAAGTTTTGATCGGGGTTTTAGTTTATTCTTTATTTAGTGTAATTATTTATACCTATTTTGTATATCATCAGATGTTACATATTTTAAGCCTCTATTGATCTATAATTTGATCTTTGCTATAAGTTTTACCCAGTTGAGTAAAATACCGCATATTGCTTATTTAAACAATTACTACAATGTAGCTATATATCTATCAATCTCCTTTGCAGCTGAGAAGTTTTTGGAAAGCGTAGAAGTAAATCAGAACTATGCTATCTTGTTGCTGCACCTCATTGACAAAGAGACAGTGGACCTCACCATCAGGGTTGCGGCTGCAATTGCATTCAAAAACCTCATCAAACGAAACTGGCCTGTTGTAAGTACATATAAGCATCTGTGATATTTATTGTTTACTAGCTTCTGAGCGCGACTTCGCCTGCGTTATATCCGGACAAAAAGTAGCCTATGTCCATCAGCATGCGTTGCTTGACCACTGTAGAAATGGATTTTACCAACAAAAAAGGTGGTGCAGAGATAACATGCCAAGGTGCTTTTACTTGAGAGGAAAATAAAATAAAATCAACAATCATTGTCTTGTTCTTCCATGATTTCAGTTAAACCTGCTGAGTTAATACCTAGCAAGCCTAGCTTGTTTGTTAGGGGCTGTCTCCACGAGCGAGAGAATCGCGACGATATTATCGCCGTTGCCACGTATTTCTATACACTCTCTTAGAGGCCGTCTCCACGAGCGAGAGAATCGCGGCGATATTATCCCATACAAATACGTAGTATCGCCGCGATTATCTCGCTCGTGGAGACGGCCCCTTAGGTACACCTCTGCCTAACACTTCGGGAATTACAAGGCATGATGTAATGTTATTATAAAAGTTTGATTAAATTACGTGAGATTAGAAATAAAAGGCCTTTTATTTGATTAATTAACAGGAAGATGATGGAGTGGACCGCATCCACGCCTCAGACAGAGCCACCATCAAGACCTTGATAGTGTCGCTGATGCTGAAGTCTCCTGAAGCCATCCAGAGGCAGTTCAGTGATGCCGTCTCCATCATCGGGAAGTGGGACTTCCCTGAGAAGTGGCCAAGCCTTATACCAGAGATGGTTGAGAAGTTCGGTACTGGTAAGTATCTTTTATAATTGTACATATGTTCCCACTAAGGCAACACTTTAGGGCACCATATTTTAATATAGATTTTTTATCTGTAACCGGCTTTTAGCCAGAATCAGATGTTTTCTGGGATTAATTTGGGTTGGGTGCGATTCCATTAAACAGCACCATATGAGTTGGTTGAGACTAACTAAGTGGTTAGTTTCTTTGGTCTTGGTCTAGTATTCGCCATCTTTTTAGGCGAGTAATTTCTTCCTGTGGAGATCTTAGCCAATTCATTAGTATGTTTATTGAGTCTTTCTTTGCAACTCCTACTTTTTTTGTAGGCTTCCTCCTTTATGATTGCATCTCAAGCTATTCATGAATTTCTCTGTTTCTCACGAACTAGTGTGCATTTGAGGGCACCATATTATAGGACATGTTTTATTAGTTCTAAGATTTACAACTCTGCCATACTAGAGTGGTTCCATAGAAAAAAGATATGTAATTTTTTTTTTAATTTTCTGTAACAATTTTGTATAGACAAGTAGCGTTACAAACTTGTTCTACAAGATCATGTTACCTTACAAATGTCCATATTATCATCAGCGTAATATCAGCGTTGGCTATCGTGAATGAATTCGCCGCTAGAGATGTTATAAGAGAGTAAGGTCTTCAGAAATATCAAATGTCATAGAGTGTGTGCGCGTTGCGCGCTTTTTTATCAAGTATTTTAACTAATATTCACGATTGTGGTCAAGATTGAGCCATTCCTGATGAATTATGACTTGGAGATTTTAAGTAGTAAGTTAGGGTCTAATTTTTTAGTACTTGGAGGAAGAATGATTTTTAAATGTTTCATGTTTGCTAATTTTAGGGAGAATATCGTAAATACAGGGTGTAAACGGATCCTCCACGATGCCGTCAGCCAAGCTTTCTGTACATCAAACTAAGTAGGTAACCCTATGCAAAAATTATTGCTGGGAAACAACTTTCTTAGGGGTGAACTCACGTTTTACAGTAAAAATTAATGTAACGCACTGAAAACATTGTGCTAGTGGCTGCATTTGAATCGTAAATGAGTCATGGAGTCAAAGTAGTACCTACTTAAAAACTAGAATTTAAAAAAAAACTTGTGAAAATGTTGGAACTTTGACCTCCAATATCTCTGTAACTGGTAGGTATGGGCGAGAACAAAAAAATGATCTCGAGAACAAAAAAATGATCTCGAGAACAAAAAAATGATCTCAATGACGAGAAGAATAAATGCCTATCGGCTTCGTTAAGGGTATTTTTACACCGTTTATGTAGCTGAAGTTTACACTTTGTTGTTATACGTAATAAAATAAACTTTTTATGAAGTTATTATTACTTTAAAGTATAAAATAGATTTTATGACAGGACCTTACTCGACAGAGGCGCCATTTGGTGAGCTCAAAAACGATAGCCCTCATTGAACCAAAATAGCTTTACCTACTCCGATCACTGATCATCACGGACCAATGGTGGCTTATGTGTTTTCCAGGATACTCCGTCTGGTTGTTATTATTTGTAGTGTCAGGCCCGTCTACCATAGCTCATGCTTCTCAAATATGATTGTTACAGGTGATTTCCACGTGATCAATGGGGTGTTAAGAACAGCCCATTCCCTTTTCAAGCGTTACCGATATGAGTTTAAATCGCAAAAGCTTTGGGAAGAGATAAAGCATGTCCTTGAGAACTTCGCTAAACCACTCACTGATTTATTTGTTGTAAGTATACTTTGTTTATTCATTTAACAGTTTATGTATACATTCAATACACGGGGAGGGGTAGAAATATACGGGGTGGAAGGGACACCGACGCGAAAACGGTCACCACATATTGAGTACATCATTCTGAGCCCCTCCACATAGAAATTTTTCATCAGTTATTAAAAAAAACTGCAGTTTCCCTACAAAAGTGCAATGCCTACACGGTCAAAATGTAGGGAACAGCTGTTTTTTCTTTTGTTAACCGATTAAAAATTTCTATGTAGGAGGGGGGAGGGGGCTCAGAATGATGTACTGAATATGTGGTAACCGTTTTCACGTCGGTGTCTCTTCCACCCCGTGTATTTATATGGGTTTGTTTTTAGTGTCATAAAGTTTGTTGTAAGTCCTGCTAGGTTTACCTCATTTAAACATAACATCACGCCTGTAATCCCTAAAGGGTTCGGCAGAGTCTGAAGTGTGGCTAATAATAACACACATTTCTCCAGTTATGTTTTAAGTTAGTAGATCAGTTTTTGAGGTCTGGGAAGTGCACTAATTTGCGTTTTAATAAATAATTTCTGTCAATTCAATACATTAGCATTTGCGCAACTAGTTAACAAAAGTGTACCTAAATGAAGATCTTTAGATATCAAACTCATAATAATTCATATCATTTCATTTAGTTTTAAGTAAATTTTATATTGTATTCAAATTGTATTATTTTAATATTAAGTTTTGAGAAGATTATGTTGGTGGTGAATGCTGCGTGTACCTATTATAGACATACATTACATACCAGCACTTTTATGTTATTTTTATTGTTTCACATTAATTATTAGCATGTACTGCTGTGGGCCAGTCTATTGCCAGTCACAAATCTTGACTTCGTGGCTGCTACTGAACAATTCCTGATGGATAAACCCAATAACACTTTGCCCTACCTAGAATCCTAGATATCAAACCTCAGACTTGTTGCTTGCAACCGCTATACCTACGAGGCACTTCTTTTTCTAATACATTTTTGTTGTTAATGTCGTAAATCTTATGTTATTATTTTTATATTGCAGGCTACAATAGACTTGACGTCGAAACACGCCGGCAACCCACAAGCACTGCGTGTGATCTATGGGTCCCTAGTACTTATATGCAAAGTGTTCTACTCTCTCAACTATCAAGACTTGCCTGAATTCTTTGAAGATAACATGCCTATCTGGATGCCAAACCTACTGAATCTATTGCAAGTCAAAGTACCTTGCTTGGAGACTGATGTGAGTACAAGATAATGAGGAAAAAGTCTGATGTTCCCAACATTTTACTGATTTATTTTGTCACTAGTTTTCCGCCCGCGGCTTCGCCCGCTTCGAGTTCGGATATATCGCGTTTCCAAGAGAACTCTTCAAAAGTCCGGGATAAAAACTATCCTATGTTCTTTCTCAAGGTCGACTCTATCTCTGTACCAAATTTCATTAAAATCAGTTCAGTGATTTAGACGTGAAAGCGTAACAGACAGACAGACAGAGTTACTTTCGCATTTATAATATTAGTAGGGATTTGGGGTTGTTGCCTAGTAAAAATTGTTAATGATGATAACGTTTACCTTTTGGGTTAAACAAAGGTTATGCGAGGTATAAGGGTATAAGGGTAACTGGACCCGAGGAGGCGGCACGAAGCCATACAACCTGACACTGATCAACAAATTGCAAAAAACGTAAGCAAATTTGAATTTCGCGGGCTACCCTGGCGCTTCCACGCGGCTGTAAGACGTATGTAGTTACAGAATTCTAATCATCAAAATCACCAATACAACCCTCCAAGTTCATAAAGGCGTAGGAACAAAAAAAAAACAGAAAAAGTCATTCCTACAGCTTTATGAACTTAGAGCGTTGTATTGATGATTTTGATGATTATAATTCTGTAACTACATATGTCTTACAGCCGCGAATAATATTTTAATCAACATACAACCTAGCACTGGCCTGCAAATTGCAAAAAACGTAAGATAATTTGAATTTCGCGGGTTGGTTGGTCGCATTCACCTTAAGGTTGCCTCTTAGAAGGACGTTTTCGCTTCGTTTGAATAGTTTGATGAAATTCTGAAGGTCGTAATGCCATTTAAAATCTTGTATGTCTCAATGTTTCCTGCGGTCTTCTAACGGTAAATTATTTACTAGCTTTTGCTCACGGCTTCGCTCTCGTTATGTACAGCAATTAACCTACGAGAACGTTTCAAATGTACTCTATGACACTCGGGCATAATGTAGCTTTTAGTGAAAGAATTTCCGGAATCGTAACAGCAGTTTCGAAGATTACCTCCCCCTACATTCAAACTTACAAATTTTATCTCTTTGTAATACTAGTATAGATGAGTAGTTTACCACTTTAAGTGTCTTTTGATCTATATACGTGTCTTTACAGGATGACGACGAAAAACCAGGCGTGTTGGAGCAGCTCCGTACGGAGGTCTGCGAGTGCGCGGCGCTGTACGCACTGAAGTACGAGGAAGAGTTCGGGCCGCACGCGCCTTCCTTCGTCACGAGCGTGTGGACCGTACTCCTGGCCACCGGCCCACAGCCCAAATACGATGCGGTCAGTACAAGGCATTTCTTTCTTATAATATACGAAGTATTAATATTACGACACACGAATTTTATTATTTTTACCCCCCTCTGGAATTGGAAGTATTAGGAATATTAAGATTTTCGTTAATATTTCAAGTTACGTGTTTTTGTACTTAGATATATTGACCTAACTAAATTTAGGACCTAGCCCTCTAGCACACGCAAACTTGTATACAACCTTACAACAATACTAGCTGTGATCACCCATCCACGGACCGACATCGGCAAGCGTACCTACAACCCTGTTATTATTTAGCAACAAGCCTGTCCGTTATAATTATAATGTTCTCATAATAATATTTTTCAGTTAGTATCCAACGCACTGACTTTCCTCGCGAAAATAGCGGAGAAGAATAACTACAAGAGTTTGTTCGAAGACCCCGCCACACTGAGCAGTATTTGTGAGAAAGTTGTCATACCCAACATGGAGTTTCGAGGTATTTATTTTTCTACACATGTATTAGAAAAAGATGTGGTCATACGCACGTCCTCAAAAAAACCTGCCTGTAAGCCAAAAATATCAGTTTTGGGATATATAGGGAGGAAGTTTTCATAACCTACGAAAAATGTCTATGTGTTGGGGTTAGAATGATGTACCGAATACGTGGTAACCGTTTTAGTGACGGTGTGTGTGTGTGTGTGTGTGTTAAAAAAACAACGGGTTGCACTCCGGGAGTGCCGGCAGAAGTGAAAACTTGAATATTAACGCTGTGCATTTTTAGGGTTCCGTACCCAAAGGGTAAAACGGGACCCTTCGTGCGCGAGTCCGACTCGCACTTGGCCGGTTTTTTGATATTTTGGAATGGTTAGGGAATCATTTTGCACGAATTTATCAGTATAAAAGTACTATCATTTATGTGGTAAAATACAATATTCATTTATTGCGCTGTCGTACACAAACATGACAATTTAATATTACATTAAAAATTTAACACTTCAGAACTCCCTCCGTCTTACGAATTTTCGATCAGGTCACGTGTCCTGACGCGAGTTTAAAATTTTTTACCCATCACAAAAAGTGCACAACGCCGCTAAAGAAGTTTTCACTTCAATAAATAAATGGGGTTAAATGAACTTAGAAGGTTGAGCACATGATTGTATAGATTATAGTTATGTAACTACATGCTTGTTACTAGCGCGACTCAATTTTCATCAACATACAATCTGACACTGACCTGCAAATTCCAAAAAACGTAAGAAAATTTGAATTTCGCGGGCTGCCCTGGCTCTTCCACCTGTAGGATGTGGGGAACCAACATCGCAGCCGCGAAACAAATAACAGCTGTCCCATACAAACTTCAATACCTACTCGACCCAACTGTATCAGGCCTCCGTCACTCCATGTACTTGCGCGCTATAAGTGCCTACCGCCCAGCCGAGCGGTCTCGGTCCGCCGGCGGATCAAATTCAGTGCGGTTTTCGCAAGCGAAGCGCACGCACGCCGTTCAATTTTAATAGTGCTGTTCGTTCGGACGCGTATTACGATGCCGTGTGGTGCCTTATGTGCTGTAGATGGGTGTGAATCAAGCAAAAGAAGGGATAAACACCTAACATTTTTCCATTTACCTGTCAATGATTTCCATTTACCTGTCAATTTTTTTAAGTTGGTTAAATATTTTATAAATGATAAAATTTTTAACTGCCACATAAAAGTCAGAACATATTCACAGTTCTCAATAACATAGATAAAAAGTTATGTTAATTTAATTTTATCGAAGAGGCAGCCCTGCGATTACTGTGAAATCGCGCGGTGCGAAGCAATCACTGCTGTACGCTTGAGCATTTAGGCGCATTTTAGCATAGGTACAGTGGTTGTTGACGCGTGGGAGTAGGCAATTATCGTAATAGGTATTGGAAATTTTCTACTGAGTGAAGTATCTGTACTAATCTGTGACTGTATGGAGAGTTAGCTGTCTTTTAAGTGGGGACTACATGCAATAAAGCTTTACAACAAATTACCTCGGCATGTAAAAGATCAAAAATCCATGTACACTTTTAAAAAATCTCTAAAGATACGCATTTTAGCGGATTTTAAATATTAAACTATCTTCGGGTAGTGTAGTAATCTAACCTATTTTTGTTGTGTAACCGTCGCGTCGCTAATGTATTCTAGGTAGAAATAAGTTTTTTCTCATACAAGTGAATGTAATTCTTTTTGAGAAATAAAGTTCTTAAACCATAAACCGAATCCTTAAGTGATACCCGGAAACTTTCTTAGGACACTCTTAGCTCCTTTTTATGAAAAAGAAATGTGGCATAGTAATTTTTTTTTCACGTGTTGTTTGTTCATAAAAATTACTAAAATTGGCCAAATATTTTTAGTTTGATGATTCTGTTTCGTGCAATGGTCATTTATTGTAAGGGGGAAAAAAATCGAGACAGCTGGAGTTGTTCTATGGCAAAATATTTTACCAAAGTTTGGATTTTTACCCGGTTGATGGCAATAGGCTCGCCCCTTTTTTATTTTTTTATTAGCCCGTATTGTCCCACTCCTGAGCAAAGACCTCCCCCATTCCTTCCACTTGACACGATGGTGTGCTTCTTCTCGCCAATTCGCGATCTTCTCTTTGGTCTGCCGTGACCCATAGCTGTCTCAGGGCTCCAATCTTGATATATTCGGCCCACAGCTGTTCCAGCAGTATCGACATGGCCTGCCCAGTCCCATTTTAGCTCCCAGCTTTATAAGCTACATTACATGCTTTATTACATGGGAATCAACATAACTGGCGGAATATGGGTTTCTTATAGGCCACCTCTTGCCTGCCTTACAGGGGAAAAATGCGTGATGGTATCTTACTACTATTATAAGTGCGACAGTTTGTGAGGATGGATGGATGTTTGTTATCCCTTTCACACAAAAATGATGATTTGGATGAAATTTGGCACACAGATTGTTTGTGACACGCATAAGATATTATTTGTCCTGGTGCGTGGTACGATCCCGTGGCACAGTTACCATACAAGACCATCTTGACACTATTCTGCATGGTCCTCATGTGGCTTGACCAACATTGTCTGGACCTTAAAATAGATGGTAACCTCTAAGTTTGTCTCAGAGTAGTCTAGTACGCAACACCGGCCTCATCTAGTTTTTATTTTTATTTTATCCTGTTATGTGTCCCACTGCTGGACAAAGACCTCCCATTTCTCCTTCCAAACCTCGCTATCTTGTGCGATATCTCGCCATGTTCGCCCCGCTAACAAGATCTACTCGTCACACCACCTTCGCCGCGGTCTACGTCGTGCGATTTCCTCCGTCAGGCGTCCAGTGAGTGACGATCGTTACCCTCTCCGGGTGAATTCGCGCTACATGGCCAGCTCACTCCCACTTTAGCTCTCTACTGTCTTTAGCTTTGGCAGTTTTTTCTCCGACATCTGCAACCTGAGTATGGAACGCAGTGTCTGTAAAATACTAATTTACAATGTGTTTAATAATTCAAACTCAAAGCATTTCAATTAGACCATTACGGCACTTTTGAATGTCAAAAAAAAACAACAAGAAGCGAAGCTACAGTCTCAGTCACAAGGCATAACAACTTGAGAGAGTAATGGGTTTATTATTTTATTAGAATCGGACATGGAGTTGTTCGAAGACAACCCGGACGAGTACGTGCGTCGCGACATCGAGGGCTCGGACGTGGACACTCGTCGCCGCGCCGCCTGCGACCTGGTGCGGACACTCGCGGTGCACTACGAGGACAAGATGATGAACATCTTCGGACAGTACGTGCAGGTAGGACCAAGAAATTATTGTATGGTGTACACGGACCCTTTACAAAGCCGTCACCCAAGCAACCTGTACATCAAGCTAAGTAACTACATACAAAAAAAAATATAGCTGGGACTTTTCTTTTTTGGGTGAAAAATCACTGTTTACGGTAGGAATCAATGTCACGCACTCAAAACACTATGCACGTTATCTATGTATGCATTGTGTGTATTAAATACATAGTACAGGAATTAAGGAAAAAAAGAAGAACACAAGGCACAAATTAAAAAATTGGCCTGCTTACAGCAATCATGCCAGACGGAAACGCTGTTTGACGCTAAGGCCGGGTACAATCTATCACAAACCGTCGCCACATCGTCGAAAAACAAAAAGCTTGGTCGTCCCGGCAGGGCTCCTCGAACGCAGTGTGCGTGCGCACGGTCAGTGTAGCACTGTCCGTTTGATGAATTTCCATATAAATGACGAACGCGACCGACGTACACGCCGACGGTGATGCTCTGTAGCCTCAGAGTGCGGCTAGACCACGGTCGATTGTCATTGTACTACCGAAGACAATGACAGTCGATCATTTTTCAACCTTATTACTCAGGGCATAAGGGTAAAAAGTGGTCGATTATCATGTTCCCGGGTGTACATGGTAGGTGTGCTATATGTTTGTTAGCAAAAAATCGCAATATATACATTCTACTTTGCCAACCCTGATGCACCTTTCATATTTATAATGTTACCGACTCAAATCTGTCCAATGTTGTTTGGCAGCTGATGCTAGCGAAGTACGCCGAGCTGGGCCCGTCGGCGTGGCGCGGCAAGGACGCGGCCATGTACCTGGTGACGTCACTGGCGTCGCGCGCCAGCACGCAGGCGGCCGGCGTGACGCGCGCGTCTCCGCTCGTCGACCTCGCGCAGTTCGCGCTCGCGCATGTGCTGCCCGAGCTGCAGAGACCAGACGGTGAGCATAAATACTCCTTGGTAAAAACGTATTATCAGACTTTCGAGTTCTTGACTACCTGTAACAACTGTCAAAGATCTACGCCTTAGATTCTACGGAGTCCGGAGCAAGCACTACGCTCCACACCTGAATAATAATCACCAACAAGTTCGGTGTCCCCTCCCGTTCTTCAAGTATGGGGACATACTTGAAGAACGGGAGGGGCTTTCCACGCCCATCCGATCGCTTCTATTGAATATGAGGTCTTGTGTTTGGTTCTCAGTTCGGACAAAGTGACTGAGCTTTTCCGTCAGGAACTCCTCACGCAGAACAGAATAGCCTGGAGGTCGGATTTTTGTCCCGTTGATGGCAATAGGCTCGCCTCCTATTACATGGGTCTCGAAAATAGCTGGTATAATGAGTGTGCACTATAGGTACACCTCTGTCTAACCACTTGGGGACTATAAGCGTGATGTTATGTTTTTTCAAATGTGACGCAATCTGTATAGTAACTTGTACGTATTGTTGCAGTGACCGAGCTGCCCGTGTTGAAGGCGGATGCCATCAAGTACGTCATGACATTCCGGTCTCTGCTGCCTAAGGATCTGATCAACATCGCCGTGCCTCTACTGGTAAGTACTTCTTACACATTTAATTTATCTTGTACCATTTAGTTATCTTCAAACTTTATGGCGGCTCGGAACATCAAACGTAAAGTTGCGCAGAACACAATTTTAGATCCCTAAATAAATAAAGAAAAAAAACAGTTTTAGATATCAACGGGGCGCAGAGTACGCATCGTCTTGACTGTATAATTTATAGACCTCCACTCGCAGCTAACTTGCGAGCCGCCATAAAGTTTGAGCAGAACTACTAGGATTTTCTGATACTTACAAATTAATTTTTAGTCACTACACTCATGAATGTAGTTTTCTTGAACATTTTTATGTCTAGTAATATTTGATAATGTATCAATTACCAGTGTAGAAAGAAATCTTAGTCTAAAAATTCGGTATTTTAGAAATAATTGAAGAAAACAAAAAAAAACTTGAAACGCGTATGCATTTCATCGACAGCAATGAACCGATAAACAGCATTATAAACTTCGTTCCATCTTTGTGACTAATTGCACTCGACTATCGTTATTATAACGGATTTTTGTCATGTCCCTTCACCGTCACTAAAGTATTAAACCACTGAAATACCGGTGGGATCTTGAGTGAGGCCGAGAGAATGACGAAAGAGATTTAGAGAAATTAACTTGGAAAGTCATTGGGCGGGCACTTTTGACCCCCGGCGGGGCCTGCAACGAACCCGTGTAAAGGAATGTTTGTGTCGGGTCGCAGATCGCGCACATCCGCGGGCGCGGCGTGGTGTGCACGTACGGCGCGTGCGCCATAGAGAAGCTGATCGCGGGCGGCATGCTGGCGCGCGCCGCGCTGCAGCCGCACGCCGCCGCGCTGCTCGCCGCGCTGTTCGCCGCGCTCGGCGAGCAGAACTCGCCGCTCGACCACAACGAGTACGTCATGAAGGGTACGTGTCACACTAGTACAGGGAGACGTACAAAGCTGGCTCACATGCTATCTGTGCTCGCTAAGAACCCCTCCAAACCGCTCTTTCCAAATACTACCTGTTCGCAATTTTTTTATTCTATGTAGTTTTGGCGTTCTCTCATCACGCCCTGTCAACTCGGCTATCAATTTTCGTGCTGAAGAACCCTCTGGGCTCCCCAACCAAATGTACAAGGGGCTTCATGAAATCTCGGAAAATCTTGACACCGTGATTAAGCATAAGGTCTAAAATATGCAACGCCATCTATCGAGGCTTCGGTGACTAAAAGTACAAAGTAAAATTATATTTGACACTTAACAGTAATAGAGTAAGATCCCAGAGCAATCAGACATAACTTATTTTCACACGGATGAAACCTGAAGTTTTCAGTAGCGTCTCGTGTGCCTTGAATACCTACGCGCTTTGTGAAACTTGCCGAGTGACACCTGGGCAGGTACCAGGTGAGAAAGGTAACTAAAAATAAGAATTATCTAACTTAAATTCACATGGCTGATTTTTATATATGTCATGTAGAATATTATTTTAAAGTAATATCATAAGTATCAGACACTTTTGATGGACCAGAGCTTCTGTCAGACGCTTTTAAGCTACCCAAAAAATAGATGAACTTTACTTATTTTTACATGTCTGATTTTTTAATATGTTATTGAAGTATTTATTTAAAACTTAAATTCAATCAGTCAGACAAATTAGAGTGACCAAACATCCCCTAAGACAAAAATTATTCAGCCTGAAGTATGAGGGCGAAAGCACTATGCATGCGCTTCAGAGTGAGTGAGACGTCCATAATAACTCGGTTCCCCTTCTTAAACTCACCATCTGTTTCAATCTACTGTGTATGTGCTGTTTTCGTGTAATATAACTTATAGTATACAGTATAGTTCAAGCCTGCGAGAGCACATGTTTTTGTTGTTTACATCAGGTTATTTGTGAGTGTTTTATTAAGTTGTTTGTAATAGTGATAATCATGGAAGAAGAGAAATTGAAATGTACATTTTGTAAAAAATCTCATGATAAACTTATATTATTCTCCGAAGAAATATTGAAAAAGTGCAAAAACATTTTAAAACAGCGAATAATCCATAACCTCAAATTCAAAGATGTAGTTTTACCGGCTAGATATACCGGTAGGTAGTCTTTTCAGTTTATGTCGTTTAGTCTGTTGATTACAGTATATACATTTCTGGTTTCTGTCTATATCCACGTTACTTTTAAGAGAAATATTTTCAGAAGAGAAATTATCATCACGTTCAGAAGGTTCTTCACCATCACATGACACCGGTTCAACTGATTCTAAGTCAATACTTGACTTCACATTTGGCTCAACACTTGGTTCAGGCATTGAATTAGCTGGACTTGAGTTTGACACTACATCTAAATCTGGAACTGTTGAATTATTTTGTTGACTTGAGGTAGACGCTGTACATAGATCATCGTTAGTACTAAGATTACAAGGTTGGCTTGATGTCGTGGTTTTTCTGGTATGGCGGAAAAATATTTTTTTCGCAGAGCAGTAAAATTTTTATAACATTCTCGATGGTAACCACTGTCATACAAGTGATCCGGTAAAACTACATCTTTGAATTTGAGGTTATGGATTATTCGCGGTTTTGAAATGTTTTTGCACTTTTTCAATATTTCTTCAAAGTTTGTCATGAGATTTTTTACAAAATGTACATTTCAATTTCTCTTCTTCCATGATTATCACTATTACAAACAACTTAATAAAACACTCACAAATAACCTGATGTAAACAACAAAAACATGTGCTCTCGCAGGCTCGAACTATACTGTATACTATAAGTTATATTACACGAAAACAGCACATACACAGTAGATTGAAACAGATGGTGAGTTTAAGAAGGGGAACCGAGTTATTATGGACGTCTCACTCACTCTGAAGCGCATGCATAGTGCTCTCGCCCTCATACTTCAGGCTGAATAATTTTTGTCTTAGGGGATGTTTGGTCACTCTAATTTGTCTGACTGATTGAATTTAAGTTTTAAATAAATACTTCAATAACATATTAAAAAATCAGACATGTAAAAATAAGTAAAGTTCATCTATTTTTTGGGTAGCTTAAAAGCGTCTGACAGAAGCTCTGGTCCATCAAAAGTGTCTGATACTTATGATATTACTTTAAAATAATATTCTACATGACATATATAAAAATCAGCCATGTGAATTTAAGTTAGATAATTCTTATTTTTAGTTACCTTTCTCACCTGGTACCTGCCCAGGTGTCACTCGGCAAGTTTCACAAAGCGCGTAGGTATTCAAGGCACACGAGACGCTACTGAAAACTTCAGGTTTCATCCGTGTGAAAATAAGTTATGTCTGATTGCTCTGGGATCTTGGACTATAATTTTTGTTACGCGTTGCCAGCGGTCCTGCGCACGCTGTCGTGCCTACAGGAAGGCTCGCTGGCGTACCTGGGCGACGCGCTGCCCAAGTTAGCGCACATGCTGTCCGTAGTGGCGAAGAACCCCTGCAAGCCACACTTCAACCACTACCTGTTCGAAACGCTGTCGCTGGCTGTGTCGTGAGTTACTTTTGTAATATTTCTTTAATTCTTGCGAATTTTAGGTTTCCATACGTCCGAATTAAATGAAGGAGCCGTTTCGGATCATTTGTGTATCTGTCTGTCAAAGATAGGTTGTTCCGAAGCCTCTGGACTGATTCAGTTGAAATTTATTACCTCGGAGTTTGTTTTGGCTGTTTCTTCTCGTCGGTTAAGAAACACCGGCCCGATCTAGTCTAAAAAAAAATTACGTGTAAAAGTGTCTGTAAAAACATTTTTGCAAAATAAACATCATTTATCATTCAAACTCAAAAACTCGAAACTCAAATCATTTATTTGAACTAGACCATTACAGGCACTTTTGAAAGTCAAAAAAAGCTAAGCTACAGTCACAGTCACAATAATAACTTACGAAAGTACTGTAGTTGCACATTTGGTACACATGTAAATTTCTGTGTAGCAAACACAAATATGTAACGTAAATAAATGAATTTTGAATACGGGAGTCACTTTGAGGGGTAAATGAAAAAGGTAGGGAAATCGATTTACGGTCAATGATCTGAGACAGCTGATACCAGCAGGGATATTCTTATAGAGTCGATACCGAGAATCGAGTTAAGCGGCGTGCGATTGAAGAGGCCTATGTCTAGCAGTAGACTGCTGTACGCTGATTGTGTTGATCCCGTGGAGAAAGCTGGTCAGTTTGATGGTCTACAGGGTGAAAGGGACAGACCTCCGCAGACTGATGGGGTGCGTTCAGTATATCATACTAAGATGACTGGTACAAGAAATTATTTCAGGAACATGAAGGGAATTCAATAAATTTGATTTGTTTTATTTCCTTGGCAAACGCACGCAGTGAACGACAAGCGCGACGACGAGTTCGGGAAAATTTTGTAGCTAGGCAGGAAGTGAACAGCTGATCTCACACGTCGTTCGTTAGAGTATTTTCACATCCATTGTTGGTTTTTTGATTTTAGTCGTATTATTTACATAAATGGAGTGCTGCGTACAGAGAATGTAATTTTACATTGAAATAAAGGAATTGTAACTGAAAAATGTAAATTTTCCTGAGAAAAATTCCGGTGGAATATGATTTCAAAAAACCGGCCAAGTGCGAGTCGGACTCGCGCACGAAGGGTTCCGTACCATTATCTATAAAAACGGCAAAAAATCATATCTGTTGTATGGGAGCCCCCCTTAATATTATTTTTTTTTAATTTTTAGTATTTGTTGTTATAGCGGCAATAGTAATACATCATTTGTGAAAATTTCAGCTTTCTAGCTATCACGGTTTATGAGATACAGCCTGGAGACAGACAGACAGACAGCGAAGTCTTAGTAATAGGGTCCCGTTTTACCCTTTGGGTACGGAACCCTAAAAAGGAGCTGAATGCACCTTGTCAGTTTGCGGAGGGCTGTCCCTTACACACTGTTCGTTGCAGAGTTTCATGAAAAGAATTCTGAACTGATATAACTATTAGTTATTATTTTCTTGCTCCGGAATTCCAGAAGGTGACACTTAGTATGTTATCCACTGTGTAACTTGTGTTTCTACCCTGACCCGTTACTTGAGACTGGACAATAATTAGCAATGCATGACTACTTTTGTTAGCTTGGGTCATACCTGTTAAAACAAATTTATGTGTTCATGAATAAATAAATAAGTAATAAATAAATTTATTTTCACAGATTGGTGACGAAATCCAATCCCAATGCCATATCAGCGTTCGAAGACGCCCTGTTCCCGATATTCCAAGAGATCTTACAGAATGATGTTCAAGGTAAGAATTGGACGATGGGATTGCTTATTGGCAGAACTGACAATCGTCTATACAAATGTTCATCCCCTATTTTACATCTTTATTGTTTTGGACGCCCTCGAGAATCACGAAAAGGACAACCCCTATTTTTTATTGTGATTTATTTATGTGAAACATTCAAGACTCGCGACCTGCTGTAGTGAAACTGGATATGGTCTCGTCTTCGACACTAATATCGAACGTTGTTCGCACAGTCCAGGAGTTGATGGACGCTATGCCAAACTCGTCGACCAATTAATTTAAACTGCCATCAACTCGCTAAGGACGAAACTAAACTATCTTTTTGTTTTTGTGTTAGAATTCATGCCGTACGTGTTCCAAATGCTGTCCCTGCTGCTGGAGCTGCGCGGGTCGAGTACCGCTCCTGGCGGCGACGCGTACGGCGCGCTGCTGCCGTGCGTGGTGGCGCCGGCGCTGTGGGAGCGCGGCGCCAACGTGCGCCCGCTCGTGCGCCTGCTGTGCGCCTTCGTGGCGCACCGCGACCAGCAGGTGCTGCAGTCCGGCCGCCTGGTGAGTCCCCCCCCGCTGTTGTTATGTCACGTGCGTGGTGGCGCCGGCGCTGTGGGAGCGCGGCGCCAACGTGCGCCCGCTCGTGCGCCTGCTGTGCGCCTTCGTGGCGCACCGCGACCAGCAGGTGCTGCAGTCCGGCCGCCTGGTGAGTCCCCCCCCGCTGTTGTTATGTCACGTGCGTGGTGGCGCCGGCGCTGTGGGAGCGCGGCGCCAACGTGCGCCCGCTCGTGCGCCTGCTGTGCGCCTTCGTGGCGCACCGCGACCAGCAGGTGCTGCAGTCCGGCCGCCTGGTGAGTCCCCCCCCGCTGTTGTTATGTCACGTGCGTGGTGGCGCCGGCGCTGTGGGAGCGCGGCGCCAACGTGCGCCCGCTCGTGCGCCTGCTGTGCGCCTTCGTGGCGCACCGCGACCAGCAGGTGCTGCAGTCCGGCCGCCTGGTGAGTCCCCCCCCGCTGTTGTTATGTCACGTGCGTGGTGGCGCCGGCGCTGTGGGAGCGCGGCGCCAACGTGCGCCCGCTCGTGCGCCTGCTGTGCGCCTTCGTGGCGCACCGCGACCAGCAGGTGCTGCAGTCCGGCCGCCTGGTGAGTCCCCCCCCGCTGTTGTTATGTCACGTGCGTGGTGGCGCCGGCGCTGTGGGAGCGCGGCGCCAACGTGCGCCCGCTCGTGCGCCTGCTGTGCGCCTTCGTGGCGCACCGCGACCAGCAGGTGCTGCAGTCCGGCCGCCTGGTGAGTCCCCCCCCGCTGTTGTTATGTCACGTGCGTGGTGGCGCCGGCGCTGTGGGAGCGCGGCGCCAACGTGCGCCCGCTCGTGCGCCTGCTGTGCGCCTTCGTGGCGCACCGCGACCAGCAGGTGCTGCAGTCCGGCCGCCTGGTGAGTCCCCCCCCGCTGTTGTTATGTCACGTGCGTGGTGGCGCCGGCGCTGTGGGAGCGCGGCGCCAACGTGCGCCCGCTCGTGCGCCTGCTGTGCGCCTTCGTGGCGCACCGCGACCAGCAGGTGCTGCAGTCCGGCCGCCTGGTGAGTCCCCCCCCGCTGTTGTTATGTCACGTGCGTGGTGGCGCCGGCGCTGTGGGAGCGCGGCGCCAACGTGCGCCCGCTCGTGCGCCTGCTGTGCGCCTTCGTGGCGCACCGCGACCAGCAGGTGCTGCAGTCCGGCCGCCTGGTGAGTCCCCCCCCGCTGTTGTTATGTCACGTGCGTGGTGGCGCCGGCGCTGTGGGAGCGCGGCGCCAACGTGCGCCCGCTCGTGCGCCTGCTGTGCGCCTTCGTGGCGCACCGCGACCAGCAGGTGCTGCAGTCCGGCCGCCTGGTGAGTCCCCCCCCGCTGTTGTTATGTCACGTGCGTGGTGGCGCCGGCGCTGTGGGAGCGCGGCGCCAACGTGCGCCCGCTCGTGCGCCTGCTGTGCGCCTTCGTGGCGCACCGCGACCAGCAGGTGCTGCAGTCCGGCCGCCTGGTGAGTCCCCCCCCGCTGTTGTTATGTCACGTGCGTGGTGGCGCCGGCGCTGTGGGAGCGCGGCGCCAACGTGCGCCCGCTCGTGCGCCTGCTGTGCGCCTTCGTGGCGCACCGCGACCAGCAGGTGCTGCAGTCCGGCCGCCTGGTGAGTCCCCCCCCGCTGTTGTTATGTCACGTGCGTGGTGGCGCCGGCGCTGTGGGAGCGCGGCGCCAACGTGCGCCCGCTCGTGCGCCTGCTGTGCGCCTTCGTGGCGCACCGCGACCAGCAGGTGCTGCAGTCCGGCCGCCTGGTGAGTCCCCCCCCGCTGTTGTTATGTCACGTGCGTGGTGGCGCCGGCGCTGTGGGAGCGCGGCGCCAACGTGCGCCCGCTCGTGCGCCTGCTGTGCGCCTTCGTGGCGCACCGCGACCAGCAGGTGCTGCAGTCCGGCCGCCTGGTGAGTCCCCCCCCGCTGTTGTTATGTCAGCAACAACAAACAGCAACCTAACGGGACAAGCTATACCGCCGCTAAGAAATTTCTAACGGAACAACCCAACATCACTGTTTGAGCTGGGGAATCTAACCCCGGAGCGCATGCAACCATACTAATATTATAATGATGTAAAGTTCGTTTTGTAGAGGTAATCTCTGAAACTACTAAACCGAGTTCAACAAATGGATGGCTACTGTACGAGCTACGCTGTACATTGACCTTTGTGTAGTTTGTACGTCATACTCATCAATGCATATCGATATTGTTTAGGTGTGCATTTCTGTAACTTAGCATGTAATCGTGTAATTATAATTCAGTAGCAATAAATCCATCAAGGGAATCATTCGTCTACTCATTTACATAACATAACATACCTTACAAGTCTACATAACAAGAATAACAAGTACATAACATTTTCACTGTTGGGCATCATACCCCAACATTTGGTCCTTCGAGCAATTTTGTATTGTGTGATTTACATCTTTTACGGTCGCGAATCGGTTGGACTGGTCTCTCACAAGCGAGTCGCCCCAGTTACCAATTGAGAAGGCGCATATCGTAGAAGGGAAAGGTTACGCAATACAAAGAACCAGGAGTGTGGAGCAACAGCCTACTACTCAAAACAAGAACAAGAGTTCATCGTGAATTCGTCGAGAAGTTTGACAACATGACGTCAGCAGATACTTACGAGAATCAGCGCGAACTTTACGAAAACATCAAGAAAGTCGGCATCAACATCAAGAAGGATGGCTGGGACAGGAAGAACACGGACTACTTCAAACGGCGTTTGCAGATGCTGGAAAACTTATGGGGTGAATTCCAGTTCAACCATGACCGTCTGTCTACAGAAGTGGGTGTGAGTCATCTTTATTTTACAAGTAACTTATATAACACAGCGTTGCAGTGTTATAAAGAAGTGAAGGAGTTAATCCTCTTACAACATGAGCAAGTGTCGACGCAAAAACGGTCCGTTGTACCCTCGGTACAACCATCAACGCTCGGAGCTGCCTCTCAACAAGAGAAAGCAGGTACAACGAGCAAACAAGAACGAAAACAAGAGCAACATGAGAGCGAGGAGGGAGAACAAATAAGTAACACAGAGGAGAAGAGCGGGAACAACAACATGGATCAACCGCCTCCTCGTCAACAACAAAGCCCTAGCAAGAGGGACACAGGGTCCAATAGTAAGCTGGACGATTTTTTACGCAAACAATCGGCCAACTTCAAAGCCTTCATGAGAGCTGTCGCCATCATTCAAGTGGAATTCATCTCTGAAAAATGGGAATTTCAAGATGCGCTGCAAACATTACAGTCACGTTGGTCGGCTATTGACAGTCTTCATTGGGAGATAGAGTGCGAACTTAACGGAGACAAGAATACAATATATGAAGAGCGCTATACAAGATTTGAAAGCCAATATCTTGATCTGAAGAAGGCGTTAAATACAAAGATGTGGTCCGGAGCTCATCGAGAAAAAACAACACCAAAATTAGAGATACCGGTCTTTCACGGCAAATTTAATCAGTGGACACCATTCAAAGACCTTTTCACGGAAGCCATCCATAACAACTCATCCTTGTCAAATGCGCAGAAAATGCAATTTTTGAAAAGCAAGGTCCAAGGAGAAGCTGAAAGACTGATACAACACTTACAGATAAGCTCGGATAACTACCTAGTGGGTTGGGACATTCTCAACAACCGCTATAACAATAAAAAACTTATATTTACATCGCACATCAACATGCTCTTCAATCTGCCAACAATGCAACAACAGTCATTAGCACCAATCAAGAAAATACATGACGTCACAATAGAATGTTTGCACGCCATCAAGAATTTAGGAGTGGATGTCAGAACCTGGGATCCGCTACTAGTACACATTTTGGCGCAAAAGCTGGACGCTGAGACATATTCTGATTACATTGAATCACTGAAGAACTCGCGGGAATTACCTACATTAAAGGATTTTCTAGACTACCTAGAGGCGAAGTTTACTTCAATGGAATCGTCGCAGCGTAAACAAGACAGCTATCAGAAATCAAGTTCTGGAACAAATCAGCATCAAGAAGCAACCCATTTCAAGAAACATAACAATCACAACAAGAACCAAGCGGCTAGTAACAACAAGGTTACGAAATCCTACCATGCGTCAACATTTATTTGTCCACTCTGCAACGACGAGCATGGCCTCTATTTTTGTGCAAAGTTTTTAGAAATGTCGAACGACGAAAAACTTAACACAATAAACAAATTGCAAGTATGCATTAACTGCCTGTACAGCCACAAAGGGAAAAAATGCACATCAAGCAACCGATGTCGCAAGTGCAAAGCCAAGCACAACACGTTAATGCACGAAGCCACTGCAAAAAACAACGAACAAACCAACTCTTCATCTCACGTCTCCCAAAATAATGAAGCTTCGGAGATTCTATTAGCAACCGCCATTGTTAAGGTAGAGGGAGCTGATGGAACTCAGTACAACATGCGAGCTCTTGTCGATCAAGGGTCTCAGATATCATTGATAACAGAACGCGCTGCTCAACTTCTTGGGAACAAACGCCAAAAATGCAAAGGAGTTGTCTCCGGAATTGGGGAAAAGGAGAGCAATTGTAAGGGCATGATAACAATTTCATGCAGCTCTGCCTTCAGCGACTTTACGTTCAGGAAAACAGTATACATTATGAAAAACTTAATCAAGAATCTACCAAACAAAACTTTCGCTAAACCATCATGGCCTCAGATACAAAATATCAGCTTGGCGGATCCGGATTTCAATAGCAGCCGTCCAGTAGATCTGCTATTTGGAGCAGACATTTACTCCCAGATCATGCTAGGAGGAATGATCAGAAGCGATGACGTCAATCAGCCTATCGCACAACAAACCAAACTAGGATGGCTACTATGCGGAAACGTCAGAACATTTCATTGCAATGTAGTATTGAACAATCTGGAGGATATGATACAGTTTTGGGATTCCGAAGATATCAAGGATCAAGCCCATTTTTCGGAGGAAGACCAGAAATGCATTGAGTACTACTCTAAAACAACACAACGTTTAGAAAATGGGAGATACGAAGTGAGACTACCAATGAAACATGACTGGGAGTGCAAGCTGGGCTCTTCCAAACAAATGGCAATTGCGCAATTCAAAACGTTAGAACGAAGATTGGGAAAACAACAAGATTTAGCAAAAGCCTATAAAGAATTTATAGCAGATTACATTGACTTAGGTCATATGCAACAATCAACATACAACAAGACACTCGACTGCTATTTGCCGCACCACGGAGTCGAACGCGCCGAGTCAACAACAACCAAATACAGGGTGGTGTTTAATGCGTCCGCCAAAACATCTACAGGATGGAGTTTGAACGACCTTATGTACAAAGGTCCAAACCTACAGCAAGATTTACAAACAACATTGATGCAGTGGAGGCAATATAAATACGCCTATACAGCTGACATTGAAAAAATGTACAGACAAATCTTAGTGGCCCACTGTGATCAAAACCTACAACAGATTGTATGGCGAGAATCGCCGGAACAACCTCTACGTTCCTATCAACTCGCTACAGTAACTTATGGCACCAAAGCAGCACCGTTCTTGGCCATAATGACATTACGAAGATTGGCAGAGGACGAGCGTGAACAGTTTCCGGAAGCTTCAAAGGTAGTGGAGGAGTCATTTTACGTCGATGATCTCGTTCACGGATCCCATACCATTGAACAAGCACAAGAGCTTATTTCGGACCTAAAACTACTACTGAAGAGTGGTGGGTTTAACCTCAGAAAATGGTCTTCAAACGAACCTGCACTCTTGGAAAACACTACAATACAACATAACAATGAAAACACGGTTTTCAATTTCAAAACGGATCAAACATCAAAAACATTGGGCTTATGCTGGAATCCGACAGAGGACAAATTCACATTCCAATGTTCGATTTCAAGCGTCAACAAAAAACATACAAAACGCAGCTTATTAGCTGAAATATCAAAACTGTTTGACCCACTTGGCTGGCTGGCTCCCGTATCCACGAAATTAAAATTGTTATTTCAAAAACTGTGGGAGGTCAAATTACAATGGGATGACGAAGTGTCGGATAGTATAAACAAGGAATGGTGCAAAGTACAAGCAGACATAGTGGCGATAAACTTGTGTGAAGTACCAAGATGGCTCAGATGTGATGGGAAACAAGCAATAGAACTACATGGCTTCAGTGACGCCTCCCTGGATGCCTATGCGTGTGTTATTTACGCACGAGTTCACCCGACGATCGTCACACTAGTCGCTGCAAAATCTAAAATCGTGCCACACAGAAAAGTAACAACATTGCCTAGACTGGAACTTAATGGAGCACATCTACTATCCAAATTAATGCAGAAAGTTAAGGAATCCTTACATCAACATGATGTTCGAGTCTATGGCTGGACTGATTCTATGGTAGTCCTGGGTTGGATACAAGGTGACCCATCACGATGGAAAACATACGTAGAGAATCGAGTTCTAAAAATAAACTCCGTAATACCGCGCTCGTGTTGGGATTATGTCAAATCAAACGAAAATCCCGCTGACGCTGCAAGCCGAGGCCAGTACGCCGGTCAACTGAAAGAAAACAAACTATGGTGGCAAGGTCCTATGTGGCTATCATCGTTTGAAATGAAAAACCAAGTCAAAAAGGTCTATACGTCAGATCAAGATGTAAAAACAGCGGCAAAGAAACAAGTCAATGCTGCCCAAATCAAAACAGAAACAATCAACATAATCGAACAACTATTACAAAAACATAGCTCAATCAATCATGTCATTCGAATAGTCGCATGGATACAAAGAGCATTGAACTTAAAACTTGGAACATTGGACTCGAAACATCGACAATTACCAAGTTACCTTACGTTACAAGAATTAAATCGAGCAACTAAGGCAATTGTGAAACAAACGCAACAGAAGGTATTTGAAACGGACATGAGTCATTTACGTAAACACGGCAGAGTGGCATCGAATAGCAAGTTACTACCTCTCAATCCTTACATTGATCAAGAAGGCTTGCTAAGAGTTGGGGGAAGATTGAACAACGCAACGCTAACGGAAGAAATGAAACATCCAATGATCATTCCCTACGACAGCCATCTAACGCATTTGCTCATCGATCAAGCGCATCAAATGACGTATCACGGAGGACCGCGACTCACTTTATCGCACCTTCGTCAAAAATACTGGATCATCGGTGGCGTACGAGTAACGAAGATGCAAGTCAGAAAATGCGTAACGTGCCGCAAAATAAATCCAACAAAACAACAACAAATCATGGGTGAACTGCCGAGCGCAAGAATAAACCCTGCCCCGCCATTCTACCATACAGGAGTGGACTACACGGGATTCGTCGACGTCAAGATGAATAAAGGAAGAGGGGCTAAAACAACAAAAGGTTACATAGCCATATTTATTTGTATGGTGACAAAGGCAGTACACATAGAATTGGTGTCTGATCTTACAAGCTCGGCATTTTTGGCAGCCCTAAACAGAATGGCAGCAAGGAGAGGAGCCCCCTGCCATTTATACAGCGATAACGGCACGAATTTTGTCGGCGCTAATCGACTGCTAATGGAACAATACGGAGAAATAGAAAACAGCTACAGGAACAACCTATTACAGAAAAACGTCACCGAGATGGCCATACAGTGGCATTTCAACGCCCCGGCATGGCCATCGGCGGGTGGATTATGGGAACGAGCCGTAAGAAGCTTGAAACACCATTTGAAAAGGGTGGTGGGTGAGCAAAAGTTAACATTCGAGGAGTTCACCACCATCTTAACAAAACTAGAAGCTTGTCTAAACTCTAGACCTCTGTGTGCGCTGAGTGAAAATGTAGAAGATCTCGACTGTCTGACGCCAGCACACTTTCTAACAGGAAGGTCAGGGTTGACCGTCATCGAAACAAGAGAAGACGCCCGAACAAGATGGGAGCTTACCAGAAAAATGTACTCAGAAATTTGGAAGAAATGGAAAAATGAGTAGGTACCTGTGCCAATTGTTAGCAAGAACAAAGTGGCAGAAGCCGCAGAGCAACCTGAAAGTTGGTGACTTGGTTGTTGTAAATGATGACCAGCGGCCCGCAGGAAAATGGTTGATGGGTCGAGTAACAGACCTTCACCCGGGAGACGACGGATATGTTCGTGTCGTAACCCTGAAAACAAGAAACGGCCTCATAAAGAGACCCATAACAAAGCTATCTATTTTACCAATAGACAGCGAAGAAAACTCCAAACCACAAAACATTGAAAAAGAACATAAAAAACAAGCAACAAACGAGGAAACAACAAAATGTCAACAATCTGCAAGAACAAGCAAAATCAACTTCATCGGATTAGTGATGACCCTGCTATACCTACTGAGTCCAGCAACCGCGACAACAAACACAACAAACTTTATCGAATTGCATCAAGGCCTATATTTCGATAAATCAACCAACATGAAATTGATTCGCGACGAATGGAAGATAGTTGTCTACTACGACGTCAAACCCTATTGGCATGGTACAGCAGTGTTCACAAAATTCAATGATCATCTCGAAAACATATGTTCAAAGCTAAATCAGAAGACCCAGTGTGACATCATTGCATTACAATTACGTCACGCGTCCGCTGAACTTGAACACTACAACCGCTTATTGCTGAATCCGCAAGGTCGGGTGAATATGAGAAGCAAACGCGGCCTTATCAACGGTGTCGGGTCAATCGCACGTTCCCTGTTCGGAGTATTAGATGACCAATTCGCCGAACAATATCAACGAGACATTGAACTCATCCAAGAAAATGAGAAACATCTGGCTCTATTAGCTAAAAATCAGACAAGTATAATAGAAGCCGAATACAACATACTTAGGAGATCGGAAGAAACAATCAAAAAACAATACAAATTATTCAACCAACATCTGCTAAATCTAGACAAACTAACGAGTAACCTTCAGAAAGAGATTGAGTCTCAAGAATTATCAATCGAATTTGTGATGTCGGCAATCTCGGCAAACAGCTTTATAGAACATCTAAGAAACGTACAAGAGATTCTATTGGATACCGTAACAAACATTTACAATGGCAAAATGAACTTACACCTCATCGCGCCAGAACAGCTACGAGATGAATTAAACGTCATATCAGGGCAACTGTCAAAGGATGTGGCACTTCCCATCAGGAACATTCAAGAAGATTTTTTCCGCCTGTATCATCTTCTACAAGTGAAGGCTAGGATGTCAGAAAGATATCTTATCATTGAGATACGGGTGCCGTTAATCAGCAGAGAAAATTACGAAATTTACCACATCATACCTGTCCCAAAAAGGAACGGCGGCGAAATGGTTACCCTACTACCTATAGCGGAACTATTAGCCATTAACATACAAAAGGATTCTTACCTCCCGATGACTATAACTGACCTACATCGATGCATGGATCACGACAGTACAACTCTGTTGTGCCCCATGAGGACACCATCATATCACATGAAATCCGACGAGAGCCTCTGCAAGAGAAGCAAAAACTCACCTGACTGCAAAACAAAACAAGACAGCTGTCGAGACACATTGTTGGAACTTAACAGCATAAATAGTTACCTATACTTTTGCTGTGACGCTTGCAAAATACGCGTCATATGCGAAAATCAAGTTTCAACAGAAGTACTTAGCAACGCAGGGGTAATGACACTCGGTAGCGACTGCACTATCAATAGTGAGACGTTCACTGTTCATTCCCAAAGGCAATTTATGGATACGATTCATACCCAGGTCGAAGAAGTCACGATGGAAATTCCCCCTATCAATCGGATCATCAACCTATCTGTACCGGTTTTGATGCAAGAACCCAAAAATGAGACGGAAATGGAGCAGAGCTCATTACTGCGAGATCTGGGAAAACAAATAGAACAGATGAAAGCCGCAACAGCAGAAGGCATAATATCAGATCGGGCAACATATCACGATGTCCACCAATACGTTGTCATATACATATTGGCAGCAGTAGCAGCGATAGCAGGCGCATTATATGTATACCACCGAATCCGAAAACATTGCAGGAATCAACAGAAACCTACATCACCACCTGTTCCGAATCCAGCGCCACGAAGGAGGTCGACTGCAAGCATCGTAGACAACGCGATATCTGACGTCACAGACGACAACAGTGTAATGCACTTATCGAGTGCACACACACTCAACAAAGCAACGTCGCCTATTGCGCGTTGTAATTTAATAGTTTAAGGCTTGGATTATATCATTTATTTTTAGATTTTATCCCCCTTTTACATTTTGTATTTTAACATAACATTTTTTCATTTTTATAATCTGTTACATTTTGTGAGTGGGCAATATGTACGAGCTACGCTGTACATTGACCTTTGTGTAGTTTGTACGTCATACTCATCAATGCATATCGATATTGTTTAGGTGTGCATTTCTGTAACTTAGCATGTAATCGTGTAATTATAATTCAGTAGCAATAAATCCATCAAGGGAATCATTCGTCTACTCATTTACATAACATAACATACCTTACAAGTCTACATAACAAGAATAACAAGTACATAACATTTTCACTGTTGGGCATCATACCCCAACAGCTACACTATGGCCGAGTGCCGTGGAAAAACTGTTGTTGGGGCTTTTCATCGGGAATTTCTTAGCAGCAGAAGCCCAGATTCAAGATTTGTGCCCGGCTGATGGCAACACGCTCACTGTTCTAAATTAATATTCTTTCTTTTTTTAGAACGCAATGTTGGGAGTATTCCAGAAATTGATCGCGTCGAAAACTAACGATCATGAAGGTTTTTACCTCATTCAGACGATGCTGTTCAAGTTCGGAAAGTAAGTCATAATATGCATTCGCACTAAGTATTAAAAAAAAAACTGTTTCTTAGACAGACTGCAAAGGACACCGACGTACAAACGCACACGTATTCAGTACATCATTCCGAACCCACCTTCATAGAAATTTTTCATTGGCAAATAATGCTGCTGTTTCCTACAACAGTGCAATACCTACACGGTCAAAATGTATGGAACAGCTGTTTTTTTTAATAAGCAATGAAAAATATCTATTCAGAATGATTTACTGAATACGTGCTACATGGTACCCGTTTTCATCGGTGTCTCTTCTACCTTGTATTTATTTGTCATATTTAACTCTCGCTCTGTATTGTTGCAGGCTTTGTCTAGTTTGAGGCCAATCTAATAAACCGCTTTTTCTAAATTTTTTTGGCTATAAAAAAGCAAACATATTTGTTTTGCTGAACCTATCCAATTTATTCGATTTGACAGCTATGACGTCACAATATGGCTCGGGTCGGTCCTATTCTTAATTGAATTGAAACGCATTGTAAGTATTTTTCTAACATAATGACATGTTATTTTCTCAGCGAGGTGATGTCCCAATACACGAAGCAGATAATGACCCTGCTGTTCCAGCGGCTCTCCTCGTCGAAGACCACGAAGTACGTGCGCGGTCTGATCGCCTTCCTCGGCTTCTATGCCGCGCACTTCGGCGCAGACCCGTTGATCGACCTCGTCGAGTCCGTACAGGCTGGGTAAGGAAAAATATTATTAGATATAATGTCCATGAAAAGCTTGGAATACATAAAATAAAGGGGTATGAAAGAACAATTTAAAAATTATGGTGATCTACATTAAATTAACCTTTCGGCCATCACGACTCGCCTCCTGCACGAGGTTGAGGGCTGAAATCTGGGCAAGTAATAATGTGACTTTTAACACAACGTGGAAAGGACACCGACACTAAAACGGTTACCACGTATTCAGTACATCATTGTGACACCCCTCATAGAACTTTTTCGTCGGTTATTAAAAAAAAACCGGCCAAGTGCGAGTTGGACTCGCGCACCGAGGGTTCCGCATAAACTTGTAGGTATTTTGTTATTTAACTACATATTTACGGTTTTCAGATTTTTCCCTTTATTTGTGCTATAAAATCATGCTTCTTGCCAAATTTCATGATTGTAGGTCAACGGGAAGTACCCTATAAATTTTGAATTCTTTGAGAGTGTTGAAATATACGTTTTTTGTGGTATAAACAGTCGTATTTTTATTTTACTTTAACCTAGAAGTTTGATTTTTTCCGGCTTCAAGGGACTGTAGATTTGAGTATATGATTTTAATTTCAACTCGATATCTCCACGCATTCCCGTGATAAAGGGTCTTGACAGTCAGACAGACGGACGGACAACAAAGTGATCCTATGAGGGTTTCGTGTTTTCCTTTTGAGGTACGGAACCCTAAAAACAGCTGTTTCCTACAAAACTGCAAAATGTGTTAATCATAACAAATGTATCCATTTATCCTCAGAATGTTCGGCATGTACGTGGAACGCGTCCTAATAGCGGATCTCCAGCGGGTATCGGGCGCGTTAGAACGCAAGGCGGCGGCCGTGGGCTGCGTCAAGTTACTAACGGATAGCCAGCACTTCCTGCACGGCTCGCTCGCGCCGCTGTGGCCGAGGCTTCTGCAGGTACGGACACATGTAGCTTGCAATCCCCCAAGGATTAGGCAGAGATGTGCCTAATAGAGCACCCACATTTTGCCAGTTAATAGAAATAATTGAATTATATTCCTGTATAATGTGTTGCTCACATGTGATCTGCTCTACAGGCCCTCATCTCTCTGTTCGAGCTCCCTACAGACGAGTCGGCGCTGCCCGATGACCACTTCATAGAGGTAGACGATACGCCGGGCTACCAGGCACAGTACGCACAACTCACCTGCGCCAAGGGAGCCGCCGGGGACCCGCTTGCTGGTACGTCCAACGTCACAATCTGTGATCGAAGAATCCAGATTGACTTTTTTCATCCGTTCGTAACATGGGCATGGCCTTTTTAAAAAACTTGCCGTCTATTTTGACAGGTATCGAGTCACCAGTGAACTACCTGGCCGTGTCGCTGGGCACGCTGTCGGCGCGCTCGCCGGGCGCGCTGCCCGCTCGCCTGGCCGCGCTGGACGCGCCGCACCGCCAGGCGCTGCAGAACTACCTCAACATGTACAGCGTACAACTCTGCTGATCCAACGTCACCAGGCGGAGGGATATGAGGATGAACTACCATCTCTACCGGAATCAATAAACACTGAACTTTGTGGAGTGATATTTCAAGGAAGAAAATTAATGAAAGATGGAGTCAATTCAGAGATACTAGTGATGTATGAAAGATGGGGAAAAAGTAAATTTCCTGCTTCTCAGACTGACTATGCCGTCAAATCAAACCATAGTCTCAGCCGTTGAAGAAAAAGAACATAAATACTTGGAGATTATAAAGTTATGCATTAATCCCAAGACCCGTAATTGGTAATAGGCTCACTCCCAATTACATAACTGGCGAAGTGTGGATGAACTACACATCTCTGCCCTAACCGTCGGGGAAAACACGCGTGACGTCTACTCCGCCAAACAGTGAAGTGGTTATAATTCCGACGTGGAATGGGTGAAAAGTGAACATTGAATATTTGAAATTTGAAAGTGAATCAAGAAAGAAAATGAACAATTGTGTTAACTAAAAGACTGCTGATTAAAGTATGTAAGTAAAGAATGATTGATAGTAACTAGCCGTCCAAGATAATAAGACAACTGTTATCAGTGGGGTTCTCAAATCTTCTTTTTCGTTGTCCCCTCAATTGAGGATCGCGACCACATGTGACATGTCTCCAAGCCATGCAACTAAGAAGGCCGCTTTAGTAGAATCATAACAGGATAATGATATGAACTACTAGTGACTTTTCATAATATTAACTTCATCTGTGACCATTTTAAGAATTTTAACGCGATTCATATTATAACCCCTGTTGTCTGATTACCTTGTCTGGCTAAAATGATTGTGTTATGAGCTGTATTCATATTGAATAAGAATACGAGCGTTTGTGTAACAGTGATATTAATATCGGTGAATGAATCACCGCATGACTGTAAAAATGGTGAAGAATAAATGATGAAATAAATGTAAATGAGCTGGTTTCATATAATTAACATTATTCCACAATATCAAATAAATGTATTTTTAGAGTTGTATACTGATATACAATATGTTATCATTTTGTAATCGTCAAACGAAAATGATTACAACATATGGCAGATTCAAGCTTGTGCCGATTATGTTCACTAACGTGCATGGAGGTCTCTATAATGTTATTGAAAACTGTAGTATGATCTTGTTTGTTCTAAAGGCTGCGCCCCATCTACCAGCATGGAATCGCATTTTCCATGCTCCTGTTCTTGCTGCGAGCGCATCACGGATGCTGCCGCTAGCGATACCACTCCAGCTCTGTCTCGCTCTAGCAAATGACGGTTCTGAGTGAGAGAACGATTCCGTGCTGAGGTGCCACCCTAAGTCTAAATGTAGATAGACATGTGATTGTTATGACTTCAGCGTTGCCTCACCGGATTCCTGAACCATGAAGTAAAATGGGCCATACCCTAAGGTCTTAGGTTGTTTTCGGAGGGGTTTAAGAGACTTAGGGATCAGGGATTGGATTTTTTTGGAGGAAACAGCCAGATCTAATTCCAAGGTGGTCAGAACCTCCTTCAATCTAGCTTCCAGGCCGGACAGCATGGTGGATATGTCCGTCGATTGGGCCTTCCAGATAGTCTCAGCTTTGGATATTGATCTCTTAAAAAGAGATACGGCGTCCGATGCTAATGTGAGGTCGGCTGTGACTCCCGCCATTTTCTCCAATAGATCGTTTATCTGCAGCTTATTTGACTCATGCACAGCGCATACCATGCCTTTTAAGAAGGCCGAGGGGCCAGACCCAAAGACTATGTCGTTGTCTAGAGGATCTGCTAGAAATTTGGCAACGAAACAGCACACCCGGTCATTTCCCAGCAAATCCCAGTTGCTGTCCAGGCTATTGAATACAGATACGGGGACAACTTTTGTGTGCCTCAGTTTGGTTAGGACTTGGGCTCTCATGGTCTCTACTACCTTGAGAGTGGTTTTAGGTTCTACACAAGCCTGGACAATTTACCCCATTCCATTCGGAATGCATGGATGGCCTCCTTGCCTGAGCTTGATTCCTTCGACTCTTCGACTCCTTGGGCGGGTAACTCTTTTGTCTCTTTACGAGGTTTAACATGGGAGGATGTGGCCGGGAGATTTATGTCGAGGCTGGCTGACAAAGTGGCCTCATATCCCAGGTCCTGGGAGCCTATCTCCATGAGTTTTTGGTTTACGGGAGGATTGACCTTGGAGTATGCGGAGCTGCCCCCGGAGGTGGATTGCCTCGATGATTGGCTACTCTTGGTGGACATTGTTTGGTGTTGTTATGACTTAATGTTATGTTAGTAGCGGGCGGCGCTAAGCGTCGCCATTTTGATTGTTTCCAAATGCAGTGATATCTTAATGTTTATTTTATACTGTATAAGTAATCTCTGTAATGTTTGTATAATAAACGCTTCTTGTCAAAAATGGTTTTTTTATTGTACGTACTTTCCGCATCACGGAGGTCTCTCATCCATGGACCGACCTCAGAAAACGTTGCTTGGGGTGTAAGCTAAGAGTGAAATCACACCTGTCAACATCGATTGACATTCTAGCATAATTAGCACTTCGTCCGCAAAAATGGTGATAGCTCGGCTAATAATATTATGCGTGTAATTTATGTTAGTCATAACCTTTATTTCGTCTCTCCGAACCCACCACCACACACACACACACACTGGCATAAAGCTATGTTATTCGTGGCCGTGGGTGCTAAAGGCAAAAATACATGGGTTCTGTCAATATAAGGGATATATCGATTACACACACTGTTAACCAAATACAGTTTTATACACGCCCACCGAATTAAAAAAAAAACTAGAGAGGTGTCAAGGGACACCCGGATGGAACGAAGTTCCTTTCGATGAAGTAGTGAAGGAAATGTAAAAAAAAAATGGCACAAAAAAAAACCACCACCACCACCGTGATCACCCATCCACAGACAGACCTTGGCAGTCGTTGCTTAACCTTGATCACCCACGAAACGAAAATATCTGGCTTGCTTTCTATAACATGTGCACGCCGCACGGCTTACAATAGTTTACTATAGCAAAAAACATCACCCTCCTTTGCGTCGCGCAGTCGGGTAAAAGTGTCGTACACACTTTTCGTCTGAATTTTATCCGTCTAGCCCCGCAACGCGCGATAAGGAACTACGTTCCAATAAATAAAAATAACTGCTTTTTATTGGAACGAAGTTCCTTATCGCTGTCTGTCTCTCTCTCTCTCTCTCATATAGAAAGCAAGCCAGATATTTTCGTTTCGTCTTTGGTCTGTGGATGGGTGATCAAGGTTAAGTAACGACTGCCAAGGTTGGTCTGTGGATGGGTGATCAAGGTTAAGCAACGACTGCCAAGGTTGGTCCGTGGATGGGTTATCAAGGTTAAGCAGTGGTTGCCGAGGTCTGTCTGTGGATAGGTGCTCAAGGTTAAGCAACGGTTGCCGAGGTCTGTCTGTGGATGGGTGATCAAGGTTAAGCAACGACTGCCAAGGTCTGTTTGTGGATGGGTGATCCAAGTTAAGCAACGGTGGCCAAGGTTGGTCTGTGGATGGGTGATCAAAATATAATTATTATGAATAATATATATGTAGGATCAGGAGTGCCGAGAGGTATATCTTCAGGGTTTGGAGTTCCCATTTTATTGGGATGAACAAGACTGTATATGCAATTACAGTATTTTTATTACAGTAGGTACACAACACACAATACAAAATGGTACACAACACAAAAATGGTAAATAGTAAAAAAAGATAAATCAGATAAAAAGGTACACACAGTTAGGCGAACAGACCTTTTAAGGTCACAGTTCGTACAGTGGACAAGCCACCCAAACACAAAGTGTATCGCTATCAGAAAGCTAAATACAGCTATGTGCAATATACAGCAGCGCTGTACCAGGTAAACCGACAGTTTCGTCGGGAGCAGGGGAGCTCTGTAATGAGTCGAATCCGAAGACCGACTGACGAGCTTACTGAGAGCACGCTCTTTTATAGTACGATGCCCCCACTGTAATCCCTCCACAACAACTCTGTCCGTTGACGCACGGAGGTGCGTCACGCGTTTACAAGATACAAAATGTGCGCGAAATCTAATAAGATTTACGATACAGTAATCAAATAATACAGGAATAATTGTCGTAAATAAACAATGGTGAATTCACAAAGTAAATCATTTAAAAATTAAAATAACATGTCGTTAATTGTTTTGAACAAAACTTATCGGGGTCTCCCTTGTTTGACCGAAAAGAAATTGCCAAATTATCACTTCCCAAACAAATTTTCGCATAATTTCATTTGCCAAATTATTACTTACCAAAAAATCTCTTTACAAATAATTGTTACGAAAACCTATGTTTGGCAAGTGAACGTTTGAACAATAACTTGTTCACCAACTAGTACTTTTACCATTTTTTATCTAGTCAAATATTTCAGTTGGTATAACATATTTTACGCAAAATTACATAAGCCAAATATTTGGTGTCGTCAATTTTAAACTTACCATTTCAGTTAAAAGCACTATTAACTAGTTGGAATCTCCTATTTGGATTCGGTTGGGGCTCCTATTTCTGTCTGCAGGGTTTACAGGCACCTAACTAACCGAACCTCGGGGTGCCCCTGACGTCGACCGTCTAGGGTTAGCGTTTCCGTCAGCAGGTCGACGGATCCCCGCTGCGCGGGGCTCCTATTTCTGTCTGCAAGGTTTACAGGAACCTAACTAACCGAACCTCGGGGTGCCCCTGACGTCGACCGTCTAGGGTTAGCGTTTCCGTCAGCAGGTCGACGGATCCCCGCTGCGCGGGGCTCCTACTTCTGTCTGCAAGGTTTACAGGAACCTAACTAACCGAACCTCGGGGTGCCCCTGACGTCGACCGTCTAGGGTTAGCGTTTCCGTCAGCAGGTCGACGGAACCCCGCTGCGCGGGGCTCCTATTTCTGTCTGCAAGGTTTACAGGAACCTAACTAACCGAACCTCGGGGTGCCCCTGACGTCGACCGTCTAGGGTTAGGGTTTCTGTCAGCATCTGTTAAATTTCAATTACGTTATATTAAATCAATTTGTGTTATGTCTTCATTCCAAAATTTTTGCCTTTATATTTTTTGTCATAACAAATCATTTGACTAAACGTTTATTGTCTTAATTTTGTTTGCTGTAATAAATCATTTGGTTAAAGACCAAAAGCCTTAATGACATTATCCTTAGTAATAATCTGCCAAGTAAACATTTGACCAAATGAAAATGTGCGTACTAAAATTATTCCAAATATTACATTGGCATAAAAAAAGGTTGCTAAAATTTGTTTGGGTAATGAAAAGGCAAAATCTTTTCGGCAAAACGGCAGGATCCCAACTTATCGGTCACACTTATCGAAATAAGTTGCCAAAAATCAATTACTAGCACGTAATAAATTATGTTTCGATTTATAAGACAATAATTGACCATAATTGATAGTAAAAATCACTTAAATTAATAATCAGAAAACAAAACAACTCATAATAAAATTTGGTGACTACCCACAATTGTAATAATTGACAACCAACTCCGACATATATGAATATAAGTAACTTGATCATAGTATGCCACCCTCATAATAATAGGTCTGAATGCCAATACAGACCAGCGAAGAGAGGCTGCTTAAAAAGAATGGCAGAAAGAAGAAAGCCAAGAATAAATAGCAATCCCGAACAGGCAGAAACACTGCGAAAAAGAGTGATTTTTGTTTTAATTTTTTTTTAGTAAAGATGAGAGAAGATATAATTATAAGAGAAAAATCAAATACTTTTTTTTTTAAAGACGTTGTATAATTTCTGATCGCATCTATTCTGTTTTGTTTTGTGTGTTTTTGTGTATTGCAGTCAAGTTCCGGGGGCACTTACTTACTTTATTTGTAACAATATTTTGATTTAAAAGAGTGTCCATGGAGTTTCTTGCCCATTTTTCTCCATTGAGATCTACGCTTTGGAATGTGCAACTACAGAACTTTCTCAAGTTATTATGCCTTGTGACTGGGACTGTAGCTTCGCTTCTTTTTCATTTTTGACATTCAAAAGTTTGAGTTTGATTCAAATAAAATAAATACTATTATTAGTATTTATTTTAATAATAAATACTATTAAATACTATTATTAGTATTGATTACTTTTCATTACAGTTGCGTATTGAAGAAGCTTCACCCTCTGAGGAGGAGTGCAGCGGTGGCCCAGTGGTGGCGGCCCCGGCTTACGAACAGTAAGTCGTGGGTTCGAACCCAGGCTCATGCATTACTTTGTGTAATTTATTTCATCACCACTGCTCTCAAAAACGGTGAAGGAAAATATCGTCAGGAAACCGGCATGTCCTACAAGCAAAAATTAGAAGACATTCGACATCTACCAACCCGCACTGGGCCTGTGTGGTGGCCCATTCCATCTCATAGAGAAGAGGCCGTGTGTCCCAGCAGTGCGAACATTATAGGCTGATTATGCTATGCTTATGCACCCTCTGAGGGCATCTCAGTTTGCTAAAAAAATTGTTCTAAAACTACCCAAGCAAAGTTTATACGCGCGGGCTTCCTCTACCAAATGAAAATAGAATCACGAAATCAGTAATTACGGAGAAATCGGTGCAAGTTCCAAAATAAAAGAAAAAGAAATCAGACCCAAGTCCATTTAGTTAGTACAACCACTCTAGACTAATACACAACATCCTCCTTTTATTGAGATTGGCTAAAAATAAACTTACCTACCTACCTGCGACGCGCCAGGTGTGCGCAACATAACGCAGTGGTGGTAGGACGGAGTAAAACAATTGGCGACTTACGGTTAAGGGATGACTTAAATTATGACCGACTTGTCACTGTTCCGGCTCGTCGTCAAGTTTCTGTACACTGATAACGTATATGCAAAATTTCAGAATGATCGGTTCAGTGGTTTAGGCGTGATAGGTATCAAACAAAGTTACTTTCGCATTTATAATACTAATTAGGATTAGGATACATGTAATCACACAATCCGCCTTGGTCATCATTCATGCTGTCTCTAATGATGAGTAGACATAGGTATAGGTTGACTAGCGCACAATTTGAAATAAAATAATTAACCGACTTCCAAAAGGAGGAGGTTATCAATTCGTCTGAATTTGGTGAAGGTTTGATGCTGATCTTCGGAGATAAGCAATGGAACTCATCAATAATAGACATCAAATCTGTCGTGATTGCTGCAATCGCTTAGATGTTTATTGTTTACCCCACATCATAACATAACATCACGCCTTATGCTCTGAGGGGGTACGCAGATGTGCCAGTACACCCACATTTCGTATAATAAGTTCCATTTTATTGGGGATAAGCCTATTACCATGACATGTATGGTTAGCGGTTCACTAATGTTTCATCAAAACTTCTTTGACAATTTTCAACCGACTTCAATAAAAGTAATAAGGAGGTTCTATGTTCGACTGTATGTATTTTTTTAAGTATGTTCACCGATTACTCCGCCAATTGTTGACCCATTTTCGAAATTCTTTTTTTTATTCGAAAGCCTGTACTCCTGAGGTGGTCCCATTGTCACCAAGTCACAATCTGATGATGGTATTCCAGCGAAATTGACGCAACCCTGAAAATTTATTTTATATTGGCACACACAAAGTTTTTCATATATGTACTTTCTAAAGCAATTCAGATATTTGTACCTGGTAATCATTATCTCATGTTGCTAAGCTGATGATGAAAGGTATATGTCGGGATCTGATGCTGATCTTCGGAGATCTACATTTCCGCAATCGCTTGGATGTTTATTGTTTACACAATATCATAACATAACGCTTTATGCTCTGAGGGGGTAAGCAGATGTGTACAGTACACCCAGATTTCGACAGTTAGGTATCTTAAGTTTAAGCTTTTAAATTTAGGATAGTGTATACATATTGGTGGTCAACAAAAGGAAAAAAGAAACACCAGCTCACATTCCACAAATGTTTATTTAAAAAGCAAGATTGCCACAAATATTTTTGCGAAACCATCCTATGAGATGAAACATTTAACTTTGAAAAATTCATAAATCACATTATACATGTGGGTAACCGACACATCGAAATACATTTATAGTGAACACTTTACGTTTAAGAAAATATGCAAAAGAAAACACCGTGAATTTTATATACATTTAAGACACATCCGATCGCCGACGAAGAAGAGACTATAATAGCTATCGACTATTTAGGGTGTTCCAAATACTAACGTCAAAAATTTTCTTTCCTTATACCCAAGGGTATCCGAAAATACCCCATGTATCATCCACGATTCTGCCAAAAAAGGGAGGGAGAGAAGAAAACTGTATTTCTACACGGCCTTTTATTACTCTTGATGATAATGAGATTAGAAAATGCCTTTAGAAAGAAGAAGAAGAAGAATGTGAGAAAGCCGTCTAAAACTAAAGATAGTTTTTTTTATGACGTCATTAATGAACCTCCTAGTCCTATTTTTCAAGAAACGTACAAAAGATAGCAGGTGGTAAAGGAGGTTACTACAATCTGTCAAATTTCTTTAATGGATTTTCAACTTTATTGCTAAAGTATTAGGTTCAAGTTTGATTGGGAAAATTTGACAGTTTCGGGTAGGTTGATGTGCTGGCACCTGCATCTCGCGTCTCGCTAACCGCCGACGGAGGGACGGGAGCCTTAGGCAGTTTTGCGCAAATGAAAACAATGTTAATAAGCAAAAAACAATATAAAGACTAACAATTTCGCGTAAAAAGCGATATATTAATTTTAGAATATTTTTATAACGATCACATTGCTACACGAAACGTCTAAATACAGTTATCATTTATACAAAATTATATTTTTTACTAAAAAATTAACCCAGATTTTGTTATTAGATGAGAGATTATAAATATAATAGTTACTGAAATGCAAAGTTTTTCTACTTTTACTAAACTCCAGTTAGAGACAAAACGCTATCACACACATAGAGCGAAGTTTTTTTTTAATAATAAAAGTACAGTACAACAATGAAAAAAAGGTCCTATCGGTACCAAAACAATTTACCATACCTTTTTTAGTTAAAGAATTATAAACCATATCATAGAGACATAGAATTGATATTTAAATACTACCAGTAAGTACATTCGATTTTATAGTCACATTTTATTCGACTGTGACATAACTATTCGAAAGAACCTCCGATTCGATTCGTACAGTAATATTGTAATGAGGCCGTGAATATTGAGCTTATGTACAGTCTAGGGAATTAATAGTTAAGCAAGTTGACCACTAACTTAATAGTCCGTAATAGGCAAATTGAATAGTGTGTCAATTTGCTTAACAATCAATTTCCATGACAGCATTAACAAAACAAGCAATTTTAACACAACTAATGCTTGACACATAAAAAAAAAACTATAATTTCCTAACATAATTTGCTACGTGACAAATGGTGGCGTAAGTGTGAGACCGACTTTACACAATGACATCAATTAATATGTCAACAAAAAAGGTACTTTTGATTGTAGCGACACATCTACGGAACTACGCGGTGAAAGAAACCAATAGCGACCTTATGCGTACGTTGATAAAGATCACTATGATTTTAACCAGATTCATGATATGCTGACATAATTATCGTGTCGTCATACTGGATTGGCCAATTAAAATAACCTATACAGATATTGATCTATCAATAACAAGTTTTTTATTGGAGAACACTGAGTTATGTGGCACAACACATGAATTCGGTGTTACGGCACGACATTCGGCAGATGTGTCACTGTTTTCTAACATTACAGTGCTGCAAGGATCTATTGGCGCTTGAGTGACAGAGTGCTGTTGGTTAACATTATTGTGTGTTTGGGAAATTGTATTATGTGCGGTTTCAGATTGGCGTATAAATTCGTTTTTCGACGCCGGTGTAGGCGCGTATACCCGCGCCTTTTACCGCACGCACAACTTGTACTTGCTCGTGGACGCGCGCATAAGCGCGAGTCGAAGAGATAAGTCGCCACTTTTGCTGACGGCTGTCAATTTAATCAAGCGAATAAGCGCGTGTACGCGCGTAAGTCGGTACGAACTTATACGCGCTATTAAATACGTTAGTCTACAACCGCACTAACAAAACAAGATGGTAGCTTTAGTGCGCCAAAAGATCCTTATCAAACTGTACATTATTTGCTACCTGACGAGAGTGAGTGTGTACGTGTGCGAGTTTACAGTCTGCGGGTGTGTGTGAAGCTTGTCTCGCGAGTCCTCGCGTCACTTGAGCGCGCACTCCACGAACACGGCGCGCGAGGCGGGCGGGGCGGGAGGGGAGGGCGGGGCCGGCTCGGGGCCCGGCGCGGGGACCAGCGAGGGGCCCGCGGCCCCCGCGCGGCCCGCGGAGAACTGCGACGCGCTCAGTGGACGAAGCTCCTTAAGTATGCAACTGGAATGGAGAGTGAATATTTTGTTAGGGTTGTTTTAGCTTTGAGAGTGAATCTAAGAAAATATATCATCATTTGGGAGTGACTAAACTTATTGACTTTAATTCGTGGTAGTGTCGAGTTGAAAGAAACGTATTCAAGAGAAATATTTTTTTATTTTTAATGACGTCGTTATATGCCGCGGTAGGTGTTATATGGCGAAGGTATTTATACGACAGGCGACTTGCTAGTTTTTACAGGGAGGCGACTTTGTAACCTGCATCGGTCATGCGTTAAAAAGATAGATTATTTGGATGCATGTTCGTGGTTTTCGAAGCCAAAGTTGTTTAGTATGACGAGTAGAATCACCTCCTTGACGGATGCAGGCGACTAAATCGCCACGCTGTACAACGTGTTTTTTATATCCCATAACTCTTGGGTTATATTCTAAAGTAATAATAATACATAAAGTCCTAGAACATGTGGTACAAAAATGCCAAGTTTCGAAGATATCATCAATCATCATCATAAGAGAACTATAATGTGACGTTGGCATATTTCACATAAGGGTGTTTTACATTAATAATCGTGACTTTGTCGAATTATTTTGTATGTAAAATAAAAACAAAAGAAATGATAATTGAAAAATAATTCATATGCCAGTTGATTCTTTGATATGGTCTCATTCACATCCTATATGTTATGGGATATCAAAAAAAACACCTTGTATAATAAAGCAAAGTGCATAATATAAGGAATACTCACGCCAGTCTGGCGTCCACCACAGGGCGGACGGTGGGCACCGGGAAGCCGTTGAAGGGCGAGGCCACGGGCAGCGTGTAGGCGCCCATGTCGCGGAACAGCAGCCAGTCGCCCACCGCCAGCGCGGGCAGGCGCACGCGCGGCAGCACGCAGTCCAGCCCGTCGCACGTCGGGCCCCACACCGAGCTGTCCGCCGGCAGCGAGCCGTTGTCCTGGGGACGCCGAACGGCGGGTTACGTTAGCATACCAGCTGGCATTGTACAACATCACGCCTGTAATTCCTCAAGGGTTAGGCAGTGTAGCTAATAGTTAACCTACTCTAATGCCGGGCACAAATCCAGACTCTGTGGCTGCTACTGAGAAATGTTTTGAGTGCATTACATTAACTTCTCTTACCGTAAATCGTAATTATTCACCCTAAAAAAAGTAGTTTCCCAGCAATAATTTTTGCGTAGAGTTATTTAGTTTGATGTACAGAATGCCTGGTTGACGACTTCCTGAAGGGTCCGTTTACATCTTATATAAAGAGGTTAGACTTACGTTGAGCGGCTCAGCGACGACATGCTGGTGGTCGTACAGCACGCAGTTGAAGGAGCCATACACGCCGTCGTTGATGAAGTACATCGTGTGGGTCTCCGCGTTCTCGTCGAACTCCTTAGACGCCACCTAGCAGACGAACCGAGGGTTAGCATTTAGAGGCTAAGTATATCGGTTATATAAGATAAGGAGATAGGTATTATGATCTATCAAGCCTGTTTTAAAGTGGTTGTTATGGGGGATGTGCCTTGTCTTAACTATATTGGAGTCGTCTGCCAGTCTAACCGGATACGGCTGAATGCCAGTATTTGTGACTGCCAGTCTGATCTCACCAGCCCAGTTACGGGGTACTACGGTACCCCTTGGTAAGACTGGTTGCCAGACTTCCTCAAGTCAGATTCTATACTTGGATCCGGTAGGCGGCGTTAATGTCGACATCCCGAAAAGGACCGGACAACGTTCGGCGGGTCAGCTAGTCTTAGTATTATTAAAATTGTGTATTTGTGATTCTTCGAGAAAATCGCATTTGAATTTTTCTTTTTTTTTTATCACTCGAGGAACTGATGGACGGTACTGGAAGCGTCAAACTTGTAGTCAAGATCTTGGCCGACACAATTGATATTAGCACCTTGGCTCGTGTGCGTACCTCTCGCTTGGCGTGCACCATGGCGGCCAGCGTGTAGGCGGCGGCGGCGAAGTACCGGCCGGGCTCCGCGATCACACGCACCGAGCGCTCCGGGAAGTGCTCCTCCAGCGACGAGTTGATCACCTCGGCCACCTGGGGACAGGCAAATGATATATTTATAAAATAAGGTGTGGTGTGTTTTACCTTCGGCCATAGGTGAAATGTACTTCGGACTAATATTAAAGCAGTGTGTTCTCGGTAAACAAATAAAAAAGTATGTCGAACAACTTGAGTATGCTATGAATTTATAGTATGTCAGTTTGATATAAGTCATAGAATCAGGCGTTCCTTTGCGGAACTCCATGACAGTAAAATATTAAGTTATCTGTTTTAGTAGCTGTTGCACGCGACCTTAGTTCACGTGATATCATTTAAAAAATATATTACTTCCCTTTTTGAATTGGATTTTGTTACCTTTTGTGCACGGAACCCTAATTCTTATTCTAATATAAAAGTAGCCTTAGTTACTCTTTATGACATCAGCTATCTGCCAGTAGAAGTACCGTCAAAATCGGTTGGGCATTAAAAACTTGATTTAAAAAAAAACTTGTGAAAAATTTGGAATTTGGACTCTCAATATCTCCGTAATTAGAAGGTATGGTCTAGAACAAAAAAAGATCGCAGTAACGGAGAGAACGAGAACCTATCGGCTTCGTTAAGGGTACTTTTACAGCCATTATTTTATTTCCAATAGTGCGTTAGTCAAGTGTTACCTCGCAGATGGAGGAGTGCGAGCCGCCCGGGAAGCCGCCGCCCACGTCCAGCAGGCGCATGCGCTTGTGGCCCACGTTGTGTCCCACGTGGAACAGTGCGCGGGACAGCGCGATGGCGCGCGCGTACACCTCCGTCTCCATAGCGCCGCTGCCCACGTGGAATGAGACGCCGATCACCTGGGGAAGGACAGGAACCATACATTAACATAAAGACGGTGCAAAGTACCTTGGCCAAGATGGGCGTACATAAGTCCAACAGACTTTAAATATATCTCAAATCATAGCTCATAATAACGCCAAATCATAGAGCGACAGGTCCCTAACTTGCCGGAAACCAGAGGTCCAAATGAAAATGTTGTAATTCTCCGTATTTTGTCGAAGATTTGTCTACAACAGGTACTTCCATACAAGTCTACAAGCTTGGTTTGCCCTTATAACCTACTCCTCTTCATGAAGTTAGGGTTTCTGAACAGTCTGCTTGCCTTAAAGGCTTGCCGCATTGTCGGACCCCAGGCACGCCACATGTTGTCAGTGGCGTCATTTGTTTTTAAAGCAAATCACGTTAACAACATCGTGCTAAAGGTAAGCACACAGTAATCAATTCAAACTTGGCTGGTGAAGTCGTAGACGACTAAGGACTGTTAAGGCCAAGTAACGGACCCCCCTTGTTAGGCCAGGTTTATTATTAGTTGGAATATGAGGAATAATACAGAAAAAGGTAACATATTTCAAGTGCCTCTATTTCTGTTCTCCGGCAACTTAGTTCTTGTTGTTTTAGTATGAAGTGAAGTCTTAATTATAAGCTTCTATTTGAGATATATGTCAATCATGTCGGTCTCGCTAGGATTGCATAGAAAAATGCCCATGCTCCTTTGAAATGCCGTAAGAGACATTGAGCGCGCTGTTGTATATGCACCGTTCGGCTCAGCGCGAAAAGTTTATGTGTCCTAGTCATTATGACATATGGTGCCATCGAGATCGCGTAGCGTGGTGTGGGACGCTCTTGGCCTAGACGGACCGACAACCTTAAAATCGTGGCTGGGATCAGACTGTTTGCTTGTGAGAGGCCTATATTCTTGTCCAGCAGTTCAAACTCTAAGTATTTATTCCAATTAGACTATTACAGTAACTTTTGAATGTCAAATGTAGGATGAAGCTACAGTTGGAACTTTAGCTTCAACAAGGCATAATAATTTGTGAATGTACTATAGTTGCCCATTCCAAAGCGTAATCTCTATGGAGAAGAATGGGCAAGAAACTCCATGGACACTCTTTTAAATCAAATCAAACATACATGACTGTAGACAGACGTGCACGTTAAGAGTGTCCAAAGTAAAAAGACTAAATCAACAATTCAAAAATAAAGTAATTAAAATGAGGTTGGCTGCAGAAATTCGTCTGTTATAAGTGTTACTTACGTCCAGGCCGAGCACGGCAGCCAGCTTCAGCAGGCGCGGCGCCTCGGTGACGGGGTCGCAGCCGAACTTGATGCCCAGCGGGCACTGCGCCGACGCCGCGTCGCAGCGGATGCGGATCACCAGCCTGCCAATGCATACAGCATGATCAAATCTTTTATTCTATCTAGGCTGATCAGCACTTTTTGAGTCAAAAATTTACACACTTGGATCCCGAGATGATTCAGGGACTTCCAGGTGGACCACTGAAGGTTAGACCAAACTGCTCATCGTCATCTGGCTAACCTTTTCCCAAATATTTTGAAGTCGGTATACCAGTACATGGAGCGACTGCCTTTTTGACCACCACAACCCAGTTACCGGCCAATAAGATACACCTTGGTAAGATTGGTTGCAGATTTTCGGGCCACTGACTACCTGTTACGGCTTAACGTGCGTTCTGAGGCACGGCGGAAACTCGGTATGTAATGGATGGTCACCCATCCACGGATTGACCTTGGCAAGAGCAGCTTAACCCCGTGCGGCTAATAGGCCAGAAAGCTAGTGTTATTAAGGGATAGTACTCACTGTGCGTGCGGCATGTATTGTTTGATCTTCATGAGTTCGGTCTCGGAGTCGAAAGTCATGACGTCGACGCCGACGGCCGACGCGTAGCGGATGTGCGACGCCATCTTGGCTGGGTTCGCGAAAATAATACGCCTGTAACAAATATAATTAATTAGCAACAGCTTATAATGTCACAGGATTTGCAACGTTCGCCCTAGTGTCGAAAGTTGATAATTGAATAGCATGTTCAATGTTCCTTTCGAAATTTTAATAAGGCGATCTGATTGCTTTCTATGATATGGAGCGGGCAGTTATCCACAACACAGGCCTAGTGCGGGTAGATGTCACATGTCTTCGATTTTTTGGCTAGGACTTTTTCATCAGTATTTTTTCAGTTACTGAAAACTTCTTATGAAGTTATTGGACTCATCTTTATGAACTGGGCATATCTGGCGTGAAGCCGTGAGGTACAAAATGTTATCTTTTTAGTTCAGGTATAAGTTTTACTTTATTTTGGTGTTTTATATAATTTGTAATTGGCATATGTATGACAAATAAATGTATTTTCTTTAACTTTATTGCCATAGATTCGCTAGGAACACGGACAGTATAACATAGAACATCGAGGGGTACTCACTCGGGCGCGACTCCAATGGAGGTGACGAGCTCGATCTCGGCTTTGGAGGCGCAGTCGAAGCCGGTGCCCAGCGCCGCCAGCGTGCTCACCAGCAGCTTGTCGTCGTTGCACTTCACCGCTAACCACAAAACATAACATGTTAGTTTTATACCAATAAACAGTATTAGACACGTCTGAAAGACACGCGTCACAGTCACCGGTGACTGAAAAGTTGTGAGGTAATCGGTTGTCATGGTATGAGCATTCGATGCGGAGGAATGAGGAGGAAAGGTACGGGGTGAGGTTTTGAGTATGAATGTAGACGGCTATAAGACGAAAGAAAGACCAAAGAAACGATGGATGGACTGTGAACGATAATATGGCAAGAAAGGAAGTGACTGCTGAGAAAACGAGTAGGTAATAGAGAAGTGTGGTTGTAGAAGACATGCTACGCTGACCCTAAATGAATTGGGATAAGGGAATAATGACGAGTATAGGCACAGTCGTTTTTCGTGTCAGTGTATGTTTTTTAGTTATTCTAAATTAGTCAATTTATATTCGTAACGTAGTAAAAGGACTAGGGAGGTGGCTTTATGTAGTTTCTGTCTACCCCCATGGGGATTGACGTGACTTGCTCGAGATTTAGCGATGGTAGACGCCGAATAGAGTTAGCCGATCGGCACGAGCCGGATGACAGTCTAATAGGAGTAATAGGTGTATTAATAACTTTGGGTCGGCTTTGTTCTTCCACAAATGCTGCCATTATGAATGTCACATTCTGATAGGACGATACTTGTACGGTTTACGTAAAGGCAAGTAATTTGCTGACGATGATATTTATTTTCTCATACTAAACGTTAATTCACCAACAGCTACCTTAGCGTGCAAACCGCGGCTTAGCATCCATTATAACTTCGTGTAACTTTACAATAAACTTGAGATCGTGAAGTCTGTAGTTATCGTCACCTCACCTACACTGCAACTCTGTTATACTGAGCCGAACATAAAAAGTGGTCGTTCGAGCCGGATTTTACCTCAAAGTATCAAAGTAGAACTTTTTATCACCAAGGTAATTTTACAATGCTCTTTTAATTTTCCTTAAATATATTTTCTGACGTAGAGGAAAACAACTATCGTCAATTTAGTTGGAAAAGTAAAATAATTAATTGTTTAACCGAGTATATAAATTCTATACTTTTGTCCCAATTCGTTATTGTTGATAAGGATAAAATTGTACTAGTTGTGTGTTGTGGCAATTTCCCTATATTTGGAGTGCGCAACTAAATTTTATTACAAGCGTATTTGTGCCTCACTGCAGGGCATGTTAATGTCGAGGCCATCCAGCTCCTCGATAACACGGACATAGTAAGAAGGCTCAAAAGGACTAAGCCTTTTGAGTTAGTGTAGTGTAATCTATTGTGACTTTACCGCGAGTGTAATATAGTGTAGTGTACCTAGCTATTTATATGGACACAAGAACAAAGTGACTTCGCCTTAACAGACGCTAAGTAAACGCAATGGACGTGCTCTTCGATATAATTTTACTTTTAGCAAATTAAGTTAGATTAAAATTGCTTATTAGCCTTATTAGGCTAGATTGTAATATAATAAACAAGATAAAAAAAAACTGCAGGGCTAGCTTAGGCCTATTCTCATACAGATAAGGTACGACCGTTGGTCACAACATTTGCCCACAATGTGGATCGGCGAATTCAGATTTTATATTAATCAATTCTCACGATACCATCTCATCATCTGCCTAACTTTGTTTCCACACTATGTTGGAGTCGGCTTCTAGTGTAAGGTCATCAGCTGAACATCAGTATTTTACATGGAGCGACTGGGTATCTGACCTTACTGATACCACTTGGGAGAACTTGTTGTCCGACTTTCAGGCTTCGGACTACCCGTGATGACTGTCAAATATTTTCGCATGACAGCCGAGATCAATGGCTTAGCGTGCTCTTTAAGACAAGGGGAGGTCTCGATATACATGGTGATGATTTCGTAACTTGCATTATTTAAGGAGGTGAGACTATCCGTCATTTTAAACAACTTTCCCAAAAAACTTATATCCGATTCATGAAAAAAAAATACTTTTCATAAATGCCTCAAAACAGTATGTGTGTGTACTGTTTACTTTTTTCTCGAATCAGTTATTAGTTTCTTTGGAAAAGTTGTTGTTTATAAATCTTATCCCTGTACATATATATCGGAAACAAAGATTTTAATAAACTCACCATAGAACGGCTCGACGCGCGGCATGAGCTCCTTCCAGCGATGGTACCTCGCGACCACCTCCCCGAGATCCATCACGTAGAACGGGTCCTCCTGCGTGCCCGTCTCCACGATCTCGCGGATCAGCGCCGTGGGCGACCACGGCCCGTCCATCACAGTGATAAGCTGTTCTTCTTCTACGACCTTCATGGCGGCTGGGATGTTGAGCCTTATGCGGTTACTTTAAGGTTGACTTTGGAGCCGACTTAGCCCCGGCAGTGCCGGAGCGTGGGGTCGGCTATGCTGCGCTTGCCTGTCCGGGCCGGTAGGGTCGGTGTCAAGTGTTCGAGCCGGGTTGTGGTGGCCCACTAGCGCTAGTCCACAAGTGTCAGCTGGAACAATTACACAATTGTTTATTTCAAAAACATACATAATCTAGTAAAAACATAACTCTCCTTTAGGCTTTGTCGCAATCTGGTCATATATTTGCTTCGGAGTTTTTGTGACTCCAAGCATAGATTGTGTAGATTTAAATGAACAGGAAAACAGTTATCTAGCCCGATAACTAACTAACTGCGCAATCTGTGTACTAGGCACTCATACAACGTGAAGAGACTAACGTAATATCTCTCTGACTACAACAATTCCAGAATTTTGCACATACTTTCAATGATTCAACAGTTAACTGCGCGGGTATCTGAGTACCAGGCGCTCATAAGTTTGAAGAGACTCACGTAATGTCTCGCTGGCGTCAGCGGGCCCGGGCTCGCAGCCAGGGCGGGTCGACGTTGAGGGCGCGGCGCCAACAGAGCGGCGCGGGGCGCGGGCGCGAGGCCTGCTGCGGCCTGCTCAGCCGCACACGCCCGGCACTTGTAGACGCGCCGGACTCGCCCGGTGCTCCCTGGAACAAATGGAAAGACAATCGTCAGAAAATTAACGAATATGGTACTTAGGAGTAAAAAAAAACAAATTCTTGTATCACAGACATCCAGAAAACTCAATGTGTCACCCTGTGTGTTTTACTAGGAAACAAAATACTCTTTAGAAAGACTGGTTGTCAGACTCTTCTTTTGGTATGCCATTTCTAGAATGTTATTCGAATGAATCTGCAGTGACAACACTCAGAACTCGTGCTTCTACTTGTAAACATTTTATCATGATGTTTGATGTCAGATTTAGGCATTACTTACATATTATAAAACTGACTTTCAGTAGCCGGATGCCTATAGTCTAAATGGCGAACTTGGTAGTAAGTATATTTAGGACAAAACTATGCCGGCCCAGTGGGCTACTACTAACTCCAATCGATTCGGTAATCAATTTCTGAAGATTTATTTACCAAACTACTTCAATTGCATTAAAGCACGTCGAAAGAATATTCTGACACAGAGAGTAACTAATAGACGACGCAATAAATTTGATAAAGGAGATATTTTCATAGCTGTTTATAGCTAGCCTAGCCCATTCCACAATCATCTATAATCCCAACAATAATATGGAGATAAAGACATTAAAAAAAACTATTTTACTACCTCACAAAGCGATCCGCTGACCGATTACGTAAACTAGTTGGTAAAATTTTTACAATCAGCGCTTAATATGAAAATCAACACTTTTTTTTTAATAGAAACACTTTTTTATCACACACTCTTGTATCGAAGATGAGCCTTGAACTAAGTCACTTGGTTCTTTTCAAATACTGATATGAAAAGATAAGTTGGCTGACGACAGTTATCGATAGAGTTAAAATAACGTGTGATGACATAAACGAATTGGAAGTACTTACATCGTAAATATAATGGTGTCTGTTGTATAGATAAAAAGGAAAGGAAGTTGTGTTTACGGAAATTCGATCCAAATAAGTATTACAGGGTGGAAGGGACGTAGACGCGGAAACGGTTACCATGTATGGCACGTTTATAGAACTTTTTCACCGGTTATTAAAACAAAAATCAGCTGTTCCATACACTTCAACCGTGAAGGTATTGCACTTTTGTAGGAAACAGTTGTTTTTATTTTTAATAACCGTTGAAAAATGTCTATCCACGGGGCTCAGAATGATATACTAACTACGTGGTAACCGTTTTCGGGCCGGTGTCCCTTCCACCCCGTATAAGCCTCAGTTTTCACCAAAGCGGAGTTGTGCGGGGATCATCCAATCACATTGGTTGAAATCCCCCATCGTGTCTCTCCTGTGATTGGTCGAATATTGTACGTCGCCGAATCTCTCCGCCCGTCTCTGCTTTGGTAGCAACCGAGCCTTACAGGCTAATACACAAAACCTCAACACTACGGCAGCCAATCACATGAGAAGCATATTTTGAGCCTTGAAACTACCACTTTCAGAGCTCAAAATATGCTTCTCAGGTGACTGACAACTGTAAATGACTGTCGTCTCCTTCTTTAATCGTTTTGTTGTGTTTAGTATAAAAACTAATAACATTAATAAAAAAAACTATAATATAGTAGTAGCTTTTTCTGTTCTTGCACCTACGTGTATTGTCTCTGCATCACCCTAAGGTAGACTGGTAGAAATTGCCCAAGGCATTAAGTCCGCCATTGTACAGTTTTTACTTGTGCATAAAGTTTTAATAAATAAATTAATATTATGTAAACACATAATATGGTCTGCATAACTCAGTCCATCTTTGAGAAATCGTCGATACTTCATTTATTTTAAACAGGTCTATTCGAACCGTCCCAATCTCTTTTTTCACGACTGGCCAAAAAGAGGAGTGTTTTGTTTTTTTTAAATAGGTACCTACATCGCTTATTTTGGGAAACCAAATCCACCATGAGAGTAAGTATTCATGTAATGAAGTGGAAAAATAATTTGGATAAGTTTGAGGAAAACGTGCTAAGTTTTAAAATAACATAACTTATTTTGGAAAAACGTGTTGTGTTTGTGTATTTATAAACTTGAATCATTTCTTTGGCTTCCTTTGTAAAGGGTAAAAGTTTTCAGAGTTTCTAGTAGTCAGTGAACTCGGCAGTACCATTTAATTATGGAACGGCTACGGTTACCCCAGGAGGCAAGGGTAGGGTTATCAACTAACAGTTTTTGATAACCGACAATTTAGTTTTATTTTTAAACTAGCTGATGCCCGCGGCTTCGCCCGCGTTTATGTGTGATAAATTATATACTAAAACATTCCTTGAGAACTACTATCCATTGGTGAAAAGTGAGTTTATCGCGAACAGAGTTCAACAGACAGACAGACGCGGCGGTGGACTTTGTTTTATATTTAGTAGTGATTATTAATTTAAAGACGCACTGAACTGAATCATAGTCTATGCTAGAAGCTGTAGTACTTTGACGATCTCCAGTTGAGTTAGGATGATTCAGCAAGCTCTACCTTATACCTATATAAATATATTTTTTAAATACATTGACCAACTTTATTCAATAACCACATAAACCAACAAAAAATTATATTCTCCTCTATACTAGAAATACCTTTTTTCAAATTTAGACAATAAGTAGTAGGTATTGACGACATTGAATAAGATAAAAAAAAAAATCTAAGTCGAAACACCCCATCCTCACTGATCATCTTTTATGCATAAGCGGTATAGGAAACGTAATTTCATGACGAATTGTGTGACACAATAATGTGCAATAATACGTAGGTTGAGAGGAACATACACCATTATTTTAAGTCGTTCTGGAGCCGAATACCATGAACTCGATCATCGAACTCGAAACGATTTGGACTATTTTTAAAAAAAAATAACAATAAAAAAAACACGAAAGAATAAATTTAATGTTTTTTTTTTTGAAATAATGAGAACTCAAATGCATATGTGTGTGTAAAACGTATCCACGATCGGCAACACATGCGAACGATACCCATTGAAAAATTCATTCATCGATCGATTCTCATTATTTCACAAAAAAAAAAACATTAAATTTACTCTTTCGTGTTTTTTTTATTGTTATTTTTTGAAAAAAAAAAAATAGTCCCATTCGTTTCGAGTTCGATGATCGAGTTAATGGTATTCGGTTCCAGAACGACCTAAAAATAATGGTGTATAATGTATATTTGATTGGGTTTTCTAGCTTCTGCACGCGGCTTCATTCGCGTCAAACAAACATAATATGATTTTACATCAGTGAAAGAATAGTTGTTTAGTAGTTTGAACATTTGTTACATCATTTTTAATGGTCTCTTTGTCTCTTTGCCTGTAGTTTTTCTTGCATTGCTTCCAAATTTTTTTATAAAGATTTTGGGACAGTGTTGCAAGCTACAATAAATTAAATTATGCCTTACTATAATATTATTCTGAATTTATGATACGTATCCCAAAAGCCTTAAACCAAGGCGCCTCGTATTACCCAGTCCCAACTAGGTTGTGGACGTCAGTTAGGCAGTCGCTCCATGTAGAATACTGGTAAACAGCTGAATCCGGTGAGAATGGAAACCGACCCTAACATTGTTCGGAAAAGGCTAGCCAGATAATGATGACTAAGTATGTGATGCTAATTGATATCGACTTAAATGATAATTAGGGCACTCCTCCTTACAATCAAAGTCATGATCAGAGTGTTAAAACTACATACTATTTTCACGTAATTGTTAATAGTAGAATAATCGTAAAATTATCAATCGATTTATTAATCTTATCGTCTACTTAGTAACAGACTTACGTGAAAACGATTAATGCGCGCTTTTACAAAGGGGCACCTAATAGTACATTACGATATTAGTGCGTTATGATGGTTATAATAACATGCGAGGCGGAATTTCAGCCCGAGCCGAAGGCGAGGGCGTAATTGAGCCGAGCATGTTATAACCAATACGCACGTATATCGTACGACGTTTTTTAACACATCTGCGAGGAAACAGAAAAAAAGATATTCACAATACAAGTACAAAGAAAAGAAAATTTGAGAAAAATGGCGCGAGGATTATTTTCTGCCGTGGCTGCGTGAAAATGTTGGCAAAGACGCTAGAGCATGCAGCCAAGTTATTAAATTACCGAATGAACTGTTTTTTTTTTTAATAAACTCAATCTGTGAGTGCACACTGTTGCTTTCCCGCCATTTTAACAGCGCGCTAGCGCTGCCTACTGACTGGCGCCGCGCGGCGATTAGTTCGGAATAGCAACAGCGCGCTGCTCACTAGCTGGAGTCCTGCGGCGGCGCGCCGCCGCACGACTCCAGCTCTAAAAATAATGCTGTTATGGAATAGAAATAATGCTGTTATGGAATTTATATGGACTATAACTTAACTATTTGCTTTAATAACACACGCGTTTTTTATGACCCGCTTTACATATTTAAAACCGGTGGAATTACATGAGCTTTACGAGCAAGGGTGTTAAAAATTACATAACATCACGCCTGTAATCCCCGAAGGGTAAAGCAGAGGTGTACCCACAATTCGCCAGTTATGTTTAAGCCCCATTTTATAAGGTACGAGCTTAATGCCTTTAACCGGGCACACATCCAGACTCCGTGGCTGCTACTGAGAAATTCCTGATGGAAAAACCCAACAACCTTGCCCGACCTGGGAATCGAACCCAGGACCTCAAGCCCAGCAGTCGCGCTTGCGACCACGTGACCAACGAGGCAGTCAAAATTAATGACTTAATATTTTTCACTGTTGGGACTTTCAACTCTCGACGTTGAGCTGAGCGTGGAACATTAAACAGCAAGCTTTTATTTAGGCATTCGTCTGGGTGTCGCCTAATATTAGCGAAAACGAGCACTTAATCTTCAAGTTCTACTTCCGTGATAATTTAGATTATTATCTCTAAGATTGTTTTAAAACCCAGACGGCGGCGGCGGCGTGATGAAGTACAAAAGCAATGATAGATAATAATTATCGATTAGTAGTATTATTATTAATCAATTATACATCAATATTGGGTAATTATTAGATTAAACACCTTTTTTTATATCGGAAAGGCGCAGACTTTATATGCACGAAACTTTAGCAAACTTAGAAAAGCATATTTTACTCGTAAGGTGAAAATATAACATAGCATCACGCCTGTTCTTCTAAAAGGGTTGGGCAGTTTGAATATAGCATCACCTCTTTGTCAGAAAATTTAAGAAAAACTCCTTGACGTTAACGTGGTAATGTGCTGTTATCAACTGATCAGTGGTGCCTACATATATTTCACCCACATTTCGCTAGTGACATTTAATTCCCATGTAATTGTTGACTAGCCCATGCAATAAATCAGTACAAAATCCAGAGCCTAGCTTCTACTGGAGAAATTCCTGGTGAAAAACACTTTGCCCGACCCGGGAATCGAGTGGGAACCACATGTTTAGCAGTAACGTTTGCTACCACTACATGACTAGACCAATTATAAAGCAGTTTTACGGAATAATTCCCTTTGTGTCGATTCACAAAACAAATGCCAAGCTGTAACAGTTCGTCAAATATTTGTTTCTCAAATTCTTCTTCACATTGTTTCCGTTTATAAATTGATTGGAATATCAAAGTCCATTGATAAACTACGTACATATTTACTGGGTCCAGTAAGCATGAGTTTGTCGCGTGCCCAATCTGTATAGTCAGAAAAACTAGCTAAATATTGGAAAATTACAATCATTTGACTGGTTGAGTTGGGTAGGACCCCAGCGAGGCGCGGTGATGGCAGGTGGAATAAACCTGTGACCAAGTGGCGTCCAAGGAATAGAAAGAGGAGTGTTGGTCGTCTGGCGGCGAGATGGGCAGACGACATTGTTGCCATTGCGGGAATATCTTGGATGAGGCTGGCACAGGAGCGTGGAGCTTGGCACAAGCAAAGAGAGGCCTATATCCAGCAGTGGGTGAAGGGCTGTGGATGATGAGATGTCAATGATGTTTCTTAAATTATAATATGTTAATGATTCTGACTCGTTGGTCCAGTGGTTGCAATCGCGACTGCTGAGCATGAGGTCTTGGGTTCGGTTCCCGGATCGGCCACAGTGTTATTGGGTTCATCCACGGAGTCTGGTTTTGTGCTCGGTTTTTGGCCATAGGCTCGCCCTCTATTACAAGGGATTTAAAACATAACTGGCGAAATGTGGGTGTAGTATTAGGTACAACTATGCCTAACCCCTCGGGGTGTAACCGGCGTGGTGTTACGTTTATGTATGTTCATTATTTAAATTCTAATACATTTAACATTTTAAATTATAATTGTATCACAGTTATGAGGATAAAGAATAGTGGAGAGTACGTGCCTGATACAAAAATATGTTTAAGTATGATACCACTGAGAGTGACTGATATTTCGTTATTGAATAAAATTAACTCTTAAATAAAACACTATCAACAATTCATCATCTATATTCTATCCAATTTGCTCTTTTCATCATTTAGCGAAAAATTATTATAAAAAAACAGTTGTAGGACAACTACACTGCTACAGTTAACACTTTTGTGCTAACAGTACTTTTGATTGTTTTGCACTGGTGCTAACGACAATTACTCGTGAACTCGTGTTCAAATCGAATTTACAACCAAAATCATTCATGGTAACAATAATAAGTGCCACCAATTGAATCTGTTTGTTTTACAAGTGGCTGAGATGAGAATGTAAAGAGGGATGAGTGGTACTTATAACGCGAATGGACAGAATAAGAAAAAAAACCGACTTCCAAAAAACACTACAAAACAAAATTTTGTCATGAATAAATTTTACATTGCAACTAGAAATGATTAGGGAGCATCATGTCGTCAACGTGCCATGAAGAAAAAATACGTATTATAGGAGTTAACTCATTAACTAAAGAATCTTGTGAATCGACCCAGTAATCACGGCGGGATAGGTGTACATAGACAAACATAAAAAAGATGCCGGTGAAACCGTGAAATACATAACCTCCCGTTTTTTTGAAGTCGGTTATTGAGTGTACAGAGTGAATTTTTGAGATTGATCAACTTTTTTTATGCCGTTCGGCTTTTAAAAACCCTATTGGGCTGACTAGGGTTTATAATCAGAAATCGCAAAAAAAAAAACAAATTTCGTAGGGAATGAGATTCGAACTTAGTATTTTATGGTGAGTATCAAGGAAGTTCAAACCAATCATCAAACAGTTAATCAAACAGTCATGGAACATTTTTTACAAGAATCGTTCCGTGACAGGCGTATCAGTCGCTTCGTGACGTCACGCGGCGCGCCATGTTGAATCAGCGCGTGCGCAAGGTCAATGTTATGTGGTAAAAGATAATTCCATTACGCGCGCATCTGTGTGCTGAATAAATTTTCCCCGACATTTTGGATTCGGTGGTGACAATTTCGGTTTTAGAATATTTGGCTGTTACGATATAAAACTTTTATTCTTATTTGAGAAATATTTTGACTATTATAGCTACAAGCGAACATGGCCAGATATCGCGCAAGATAGAGAGGATTGGACGGAGAAAGGGGAGGCGTTTGCCCAGCAGTGGGACACATGACAGGCTAAGAAAAAAAAACTGCAACTGACTGAAAAATTTAATTAAGTAGTAGAAACTAACCAAAGCTTACGAGTACAAGCTCTACTCAAATCTAACTAGTTTTTGTCATAAAATCAATGTTGGAATATTTTTCTACCTATCGGATTTAAATCAACTAGAAAGGTTGAGTGTAAAGTACAAATTAGATTATTATATGAATTCATGAAACTACATACTACCGTAAAATGTTATATTCATTTACATGCTATTAAAAATAGTTTTGGGATTTTATTTTTATTTAATTATTTCAATAATTAGCTGCCGAAATCACCTTAGCCAGTTAGTAACTGCCCATTCAATTCTGTAATATTAATTAATATAGTATTTTACAAGAAATACTGCTCGATTAACGTACATGAATGAAATTCAGTAAATGAACAACCTAAGTATATCAATAAACATAAATTCACCGAGCGTTCAATAGAAATTAGGAAAATTAGGTATATTAAAAAGTTAATATTTATAAATAATTACACAAAATAACGCAAAAACTCACCTTTAATAGCGTAATTCTCAAAGCTTTCTTTCCACTTTAAAGCAACAACCTCAGGGTTGTTGCTAAAACAACGAAACAACAAAACTCAAAGAGCGAACACGTTGCAAGAGCAACCGTCGACAAAACTTCGAATTCGAACTGTCACAGACGCGCGATGGCGGCAAACTGATAAAAAATGGCCGCCGCTCCTGTATTTATGCGGAGCGTTATCAGGATTCGTGGGATGGCCCAGTTATCACGAGTGATAGTACTATAGCCTGATGTAATTGTAAAACCTCGTCTACACCGCTATGAACCGCTTTCATGACGCGGATTACACGAGCGCAAAGTGCCGTGCGCTCCTCCTACCGGTACGTCTTCCAACTGTTTATTTTGGGCTAATCACGACGCATTAAGTTGATTAGACGTTAAGGAAAACATGTTAATGTCGTGATAATTGTTAATAATGCTTTAAACGAGTTCAACGCTTTTTATCACAATTTTATTGCGCTGTAAGACGTGGCCTTCAAATATCTTACTTATCTGCCTGCTCTATAGACTCTGAAGGACTTTTCCTCTGAAGGAAATATTTAGATTAGACTAAAGAAATCTGAACAATACATTAATTTGTTTTTTGAAACAAGTACCTACATAGGCTGAGTGTTTCCGCTTGTCCTTGAACCTAACCTAACATACACACAATTTGTTCCTAACCCCTCTTTTGCCTTAACATGACATCTCGGAACTTCAATCAATCAACTCAATATATTGCAGTCCACTACTGGACAAAGGTCAAGCTGCGCTCCAACACCTTGTCCTTTGCTTCCAGTCTGTTCCAGCCCAGCCAGATTTTTAAGGTCCAGTAGCTGGAGGGCGAGGTCAGTCATGCTCTCAAGCTATTAGTAAATAAACAAATGTGATTACAATAAATAATCATTAGCTAATCCTCAGTTAAGTACATACTTGAATATGTCCACTGTATTGTTTTAAGAGGCCTCAATTAGGGCGGTAAGATTTATGGCATCATTTGACTATCACTGAATGAATGAATATATCATTAAATAATGATCGCTTTGGGCAAAATAAAAATACTTACATAAGGATCATTAATTACATTAGTAGTGTTTGTTGTTGTTTAACTTTGCTCTCAATATAAACGAGTAAAAAAGATGCACGATTTCCATCAGTTTTTATGACTTCTATGACAGATGATAGCACAAATGTCCAAAGATCTATTAGCGCGCGAGTCAAAAATCAGAACTTATGTCGCCATCTTTTTTACACTACTCCCAATACGAGCTCCAAAATATACAAGTAGCTCTATAACATCATCATGTATAGAGCGGGCAGTACCTAATGCAACGTTGATATGACCTTAACCTCTCCGATCGATCTGCGCGGTCCCGCTAGCCAGAAGTCCTTCAATGCAGAGAGATTTGTAAACATCGAGTTTGTATGTTCTATCATATTGGTGGGACGCCTGTTGCTTAGCAAGTCTTTTGCACTGAAAGTCGCAATAACTCACATTTTGACAGGACTGGTGTTAATTGCTTTCTATTCAACCTTTTGAACGCCAGAGCATTAACGCACGCGCGTGCCTCCACGTCAAGCTACAATTTCACCTAAAATTTTGTCACATATTTGTGTCGTTTGGCGACAGGGCACGCGCTTGCTGCTGATTGCGCGTTCAAAAGGTGAAAGAGTAACAAACATCCATCCATCCACCCTCACAAACTTTCACATTTACAATATTAATAGGAAGTAGGATTATAATTTTATGTTGCACAGACTACAGCGCCTTAATGTCCAGGAGTTAACTTATAAGTTAACTCCAGGACATAGTCTTATCATCATCATCATCTGCCGAGCCTTTTCCCGACTATGTCGGGGTCGCCTTCCAGTCTAACCGGATGTAGTCGAATACAGTATTTTACTAGTAGCGACTGATTTATGATCTCCATAACCTTCTTATCTTATCCTTCGTTACCGGGGCGTTCTTTTGTACTTGATTTTGCAGTATATAATATTGGGATCAGAAGGTCGTCTTAGGGGCGGTGTTCCATAATGCAATCGTTTTTAAGATTGCGTTGGGTGTGATCCCAACTGTTTACTGTAAAATGTGCAGGACATCTCAAAAACGATACCTTTGGACAAAGTCCTCTACAGTCAGAAATCAACCTAATGCTACTACATTCGATTTTCAACGTCCAAGTGATGCACCTTTATAGGTCCTCATTACCAGTCCATATGGAAATTCACACAAATTGATCTTTGCAAACTAAGTCTAAATATCAACAATTGCAATTCCTGGCTCTATAACCTTTGACCTTATAATCTGTGATTGTGTGACGGGGGAGCGGTCAGGCGTGACCAATAGAAAATGATACAGCTCAGCTATTCTGACGTCTGTTTACTTTAGGACATTTAGCTGTGCTTGTAATGTTTGTCGTTACTTTGCTACTGTAGATTTTGGATGAGATTCCGTTTCCAGTTTCCCATTTTCTGAAGGCCTCAGAAAAACATGAATAACTGAGAAAAGTAATGAACTAAGCCGAGAGGGGAATATGCACCACATTTAAACACTTGTTTTCTCTTTACAACAAATAGTTTTGATTGTATTTTGCCGAATTTTAGCCGAGATTTATAATTTTTCTCTCAAGTCCACAAAAGTAGCCTTCGTGAAAGTATTTTTTGACAAATTAACCGCTGAAAAGTTTTAGGTATTTTTTGTATCTCCTAGATTCTTTGTTAGGTGTTTATTGTTTCACGATCTCTGGCAAGCAAGTCATAGTCCTTTTAATGCACTTTTAATTTATTTTCATCTTTGACATTTGAGTTACTCACGCAAAATATGCGCATTTGACGTGGAGTTGCGGATACCAGCCCGTTATACAATACAATACTTCAAACTATAATATTATAATAATTTTAACAAATTATTAAAAAATAAAACATTAATGCATGATTCATGTTTACATGTTTAGTCATGAAAGTAAATAAGATTTTATGTAGACTACATTATATTTTAGTACATTGCACATTAAGTACGATTTAAGTAAATACACAGTTTCTTAGAACTCCATTTTACGACAACTACGTGGCACGTGACAATTGTTACAGATGTATGTACATAATATCAGCGATTTTCCTTGACTTTTTGTTTTGTTTCTCGTTTTGATAAGATTTTCAATAAAACGCACTTGTTTACCATGTTGTCAAAAACAACGAAAATAAAAACGATATACCTATTCTAAGTACTTACCTACTTAAGTTTTTGCGTCGTGAAACGGTCATTACCGTTGTCGACTATCGTAATCGTATAGATTTTTTTTGTCATGTTGGGCGCCATTTAGATGAAACTTTATAATACTTTGGACTTCAAGGTTATGAAAGATTGAAAAATGTATCGAATTGGTAGCGAACATGTTTATCAGTACGATAACTTAACGCAGATATTAATATTCGCCCTGGTGTCTTTTTCATTGATTGGTTAGGCTACACAAGAGAGCGAGGGGAATGTTTGTAAACGCACCCACGACTCAGGATAAATTCCTAATAGGGCAACGTTTTTAACAAAAAAAAAGAAAATAAAAGAGAGTGCGGACCCCGTGTTCGCGCAGATATACTTGTGCACTACAATATGACCCGTTTAGATTAGCTAGTCATCGCTGAGATAGGTCCCCATGACCGGAAACGGTCAAAGAAAGAAAGGTGTAAATTACAAAAGCTCCCTTATTTACTTTCAGATAAACACATCTTCAGTATCAGTGCCTGTGCCATCATCATCATCCACAGCCCGACTTCACCCACTGCTGGGTATAGCCTCTCTGCTTGTGGCAAGCTAGACGTTCTTTGTAAGTATTCGTAAAATCCGAGACCTTAGATATTTTATACTGACCAATCGCTATGATGATTTAAACAAAAAAGGTTTCAATGAAAAAATCAAATAATAGTTCATTAAAAACAACCCTATTTTGAAATCTATCATAAATATATAAAACAAAGTCGGGTTAGTTACACCATTTATAACTCAAGAACGGCTGGAACGATTACAATGTTCTCTGGTTTTTTTGGATTCGTCTCTGCCCCGAATAGCAGACTAACTATTAAAATATCTGATAAGTTCACGGAAAAAAAGTAGTTTTTAAATAAATTCGGTTTGGTAACTTCCGCAATTGACAGCTCATGTCACGCAGGTGACACCCTTCCTACCTACCGTGGGTAGGGTAGGTAGGTAGGTTAGGGTAGGTAGGCAGGTAGGGTAAGGTAGGAAAAGATGCATTGCAACGCATGGCACAGCTAGTATTAAAATAAGAAAAACCTCGCAACTTCATTCATGAGCCCATTTTGAACTCCCTCCGAACAGTTCAGGGTCACAATACTAAAAGAATTCACGGATAACCCGTAGAATTCAAAACAAAGTTACAAAGAATTACCTTTTCCGGCCTTGACCTACTCATTCGTAGAGCGACTCGCACCCTCACCATCTAGGTTAGACAGATTTCAGGAGGTGTGAACATTCACAAACGTCAGACGATATTTCGTATTGACAATTTGATTTTCTCACGGTCTACTTATCTTCTCGCTCTCAAAGAGCGTAGTATTAAATTCGTTTGCAATTAAAATCAACCGTATTTCTATTGCTTTTGTAATGTATTCTTTATCAGTTAATCAGTATAGAAAGTCATCGGTATCAGATTTTCTATACGCACGGACTACTATATAGATTAGGATAAACGTCAAGATGACGGGACCTCGCCAGGTTTTGCGAATATTATCATGTTAATAGGATATAATACAATATTTCTACTATTTTATACTTTCATAATAAAATTCTAAACCCATAAAATTTTAAAATATTCTACAAAGAAAGTATACTATTCAGTAGATGAAAAACATATGGATTTTAAACTGAACGCACAAAATTGTAATACGATATAGTACGACTACGTATGAATCGTTATTATACTTTTAAAACTATAATTTCAATAAAAAAATAGTGTATTATATTTATATCAGAAAAACGCCTGAAGAAAAAGTATAATTTTTAATTTTAAGCCATGAAGTACCTTTTTATCGCTCATACAATTTATTTAGTTGTTACAGTATTACTTTGGGAGGGTTTTTCTAAAGTTTAGTTTGTTTGCCTAAAAATTTAAAGTGATTTGAATACAAAACCAAAATGTTGAAAAAGATTTTATCTTTTAGTGTTGTAAATTATTGTAAATTTAATTAATGTATTATTAAAATTTGCCCCAAGAAAAAAAAACACACTTAGTTAATCTTTTTCCGACAATCTGAGAATATGGTGTACGTTAGCCCAGCAGGAAAGTGGCTCCTAGAGTGGAACGTATAATTAGTGGATATACAATATACTCCCTTTCCTGTGATGTCCGGCTTTACTTGTATTCATCGTAAAGGGGACCTCTGCAAATCAGCGAAGGTCTTATGTAGGCTAGATCAAGGGTTTTGGCAGAGCATTGAAGAGTCAGTCAGCGAGTGAGTCAGGACTTGCAGGAAACTTTGGCGAGGCTATTTTAATGTACCCTAATCATTATGATTACACAATCTGCTACGATCATTGTTAAATAGTGAAGTCAGTCTTCTTATTACCTTACCGAATGATTCAGAAGCCGATGATATTAATTGTCAGATTGCCAGATAGGTAGGCAGTTATTCTAATGATGCCAACTCGCGTATGAAAGATGGGCAGATTTCTGGAGAAATGTTGCCAAGATTTCCAGGAAATTAGACTAATTCAGTTAACTAGATAAGAGTTCATATACCAATCGAAGTAAGTGCATACATTGAAAATGTGATCATATTGGCCGGTTGATGGCAATAGGATTGCCCCCCATTACGTAGGACTTAGACATACCCTCCAGGGATTACAGGAGGGGTGTTATGTTAAATTATTATTGGTCGCCAAAGTGTATTTGAGTGTCTGTCTAAGCGAATCCGCAGGCAAAAGCAAGATTGTAATATTTTAATGTGTATCCATCACGGAGGTCAGAGGTCGGACGAAAAATGTGTTATACAATTCTTCACGTGATTGGAACCAAAGACTATATCATATTAAGTCGTTTATTGTTGCTATTATAATAAATATCACGAATGATAACAAAAATAGAAGATTGGCTTTATTATTGTGTAAACATTTTTTTTTTTTTTGTAAAAAGTATTAATTCGTATATATAAAAACGCGGGCCACAAATGTGATTACGGAATCTTCGGCAGCAAATTCGGTACTTTGGAGCGGCATCAATCCAAAAGAAGCTAATACATCATGAGAAAGTTTTTGGAATGACAGCGGAAGTTGGCCCTCGAGCCCGGAGAACGTCAAAGTACCCACATTTTGTAAAAAGTTCCATAGTATTTTGGCAATTGATGGAAAACAGGCAATATAACGCTTTTGTAATGAATCAATTGTCGCAGAAGGTCCTTTAGTCGCCAAAATATATATACATTATCATTGTTTTTTAAATATTACTTATACTTTTAAATTTGCCTGATTCTTTGGAGACGTTAGTCTTGAGATTACTATTAGACATGCAAAATATTCCAGAAAATTGTAAAAGTCACGTTGAAAGACAAGACGGTTCTGTGAGCAAATAGTGCCTAATCTAAATATTTTATAGCCATATAGTATAACTGATCCCTTTGTCTCAGATTGTACTGTATCATCTCAGTTTCTCAGTAGATATAAAATCACGTTCTTAAAGCGATAGGCTCGGATGATTATTAAATTGTGTTTTAACTGCACAGTAATAAAGATTATAATTCTTATCTTTATATACAAAAGTGTGTTCGTTATCTGCCGTAATTTGACCAGATATTGTCATACGTGTAGGTACACAGTTACATAATGTTGTATTTTATCAGAAAAAGATATGAATATTTTTTTATGAAACCTGGACTGCCTTGCTTCCGCCATTTTATTTCTAAAATAGCAGCCACGCATACATATATGTATGCGGTACAATACAAACAAATCCCTACTGTATGAGCCAAATCTTCTGACGCGAAAAATCCGCTAACTGATAAAGTCAGTAACTTATCGAAAACCTGACCTGCGACGCAAGATGAAAGAAACAATTTAGACAGAGGTAGTGTCCGACCGAAGCTTCGGCTTCGGCTTCGGCTTCGGCCACCTTCGGCCAAAAAAGCACCTTCGGCCAAATCTTCGGCTTCGGCCAAAAACTTGCCGAAGGTTTGGCCGAAGCCGAAGGTTTGCTAGTTGTCAAAATTTGGAATTTACTGAACGATGCTAGAGCGAGACGGAGAGTGTGCAGAGCAGCAGTTTCGCCGCGCCGCCGCACCGGACCAAACGAATCGCAGTTAGTAAACTAAACGAGTCAAATTATTGCGCTAAATCTCTAAAGCTCTCCCAATATGTATCTAGTACCTATATTCTGAGATCAAAGTAACTATCGTATTTGTCAAGGTCAATGACACCTTCGGCTTCGGCTTCGGCTTCGGCCGAAGGTTTTGGTGAATACCGATTAATCGGCTTCGGCTTCGGCTTCGGCCAGAATTGCACCTTCGGTCGGACACTAGACAGAGGTAAAAATAAAAAAAAATAACCTTAAAAAACCTTAAATGAAAAGATGGACTTTGATTGAAAGAAAAAAAAAGAAAATTGTGTTTATTGGTGTGATATAGATTGCGTCACCACAGTCCTCACTTATCCCGGGCACAGAGTGCACGTACTCTTAAAGTGGTTCATCTACTTACTGATAATTTGGTGGTTTTATTCTAAACCCTACTGTTTCTAGTGAACACCACGATTGGCAAAGAGAAACACCTAAAAATTTAACAAAATAAATAAACTAAGCTTTTAATACTAAAAGGGCCTCAGCTCAGCATAATGCCAGATGGCAACACAATGTGTACCACCTGACGCCGATTTTCAGCTGCAGCCCACAAAAAAAAAACGAGAAAGATGATATGGCTAGAAAGGGGGGACTAGGGAAGCTGAAGACGAATAGAGGAGTATGGAAGAAAACATGCTGCGTCGACCTCAAATAAATCAGCCTGGGCAGGACAATGATGATGAGCTATGGTTTCAAGGTAAAAGACAATGGCTGTAGTATCATATGCTTGCACATACGAGTCTACGTTCAGAAATGAAGCAAATTTCTTCTACTAAGTATTGCTTACTGTTGATGCCGTAGTACAAGCCGGTTGTCAACGGAACGGAAACTAGACTGTCCGTTTGTGCGGATACCGCGGAAAGCGTGTTTACGTTAACGTCAACACCCGCCCATGTACGGAAACCGAGTGTAAGCAGAGGGGACAAAACCATTCGACAGTTTATTGACGCATTTCTATTTAATTTGATAGACGAGAGACCGTGTGATTAAAGAGTTAGAGTGGTCTATTTGAAATGCTTTTGATTGCGCTTGCGGGGACCCAAGGAACCACTTTTTGTGGTTATTGCCCCGACTTTTTCAGTTGATCAGAAATGAATCGGCAGGAATAAGGGCTCGAATAACGAGGCAAGATAGATAGGGAGGTTAAGGGAAGCAAGTCTCTTTTCGCCGCCATAATTCGCTTGTGAAAACAACCGGGGTCGCATACAGTTCGATGATAAACTGACTAGTAGTTTATTTATACAATTCCATGTAAACTGTAAACTCATTAGAAAATCATGTTTACCAGCCCTGTATCTAAAACCAATGTTTATTCTACGGGAACACGTGCCTAACTCATGTATGTATGTACAAGTATTATTGTATAATTATCATATACCAAGCACTATCCCAGTTTGATAACGCCGAGTTTCTGAGCAATGACATAATTTAATTATTTCTTAAGTAAATTCAGAAAGCCTCTTATCTCATTTCTTAGACTCTGTGGCATCTGCAGTGCAGTTTCATAAAGTTGTGATACCTGCTCATTATGTTGTAAATGTTATAGCACTTGGATTTATATTGGCTGCAAGCCAACCTGTGTAAACCAAGTATTTCGCGAATAAGCTTAATTCAGTTAATTATTTATTAGTCATGCCATACAACTCAGTTATGATACCCTAAAAACCATATCTTCAGATTTGTATATCGCGATGGTAGTTTGGAAAAATACTGTCTAGTCTTTTCACAGTTATTTTGCCTATGACACCTGCATTCTACCAGCAACCTTATTGCAAAAGAAATAAAGATCACTATCATCTTGATATACTTGTCAGTGGAAGTAACCCAACCCAAAATTTTCACTGTTTTTTACAGTTAATTTTCGGCTAGCTATTAAATAAGTCACGCTCAGGTTGGTGTAAAAAAACATGTTCTACCTACATACTACCTCAGGTTAGCCAACATAACAGATACCCGTAAATTAACTTTGTAAGTACTGAAGTAACGACAGTACAAACCACTGCGATTTTGACAGAGATAAACGTGCGTGAACGGACTGTAAAGACACGATAACCTGCGAAGATGGCCGCTTCATCATTATAATATATTATAACTAACTTAAGACGGTAGGCTAGTAACAAGGTCTACGCAACCCAAGATATGACACTTTGTGGAAGTTTCATGTGAGGTCTATATTTGAGTATCATCGCCATCAAAAATATCGTATGTCGCAGTTCGACACTCGTGGAGCGTGACCTTCGGCCGGCCCGTGTTACATGCCAGGGTTATTTATAAAACACATGGTTTATCTATGAAGTGAATCCCAGTTTACTCACTGCAGGGAAATTTGTGTTCAAGAAACTCTACGGTGAATTTGAGGGACTTTAATCGCTGATTGTAGTGTTCTTCAGTAAGATTAGGTGCGGAGTACCTACTCGCCACCGGCGTGTGTGTGTCAGCTGTATGAACGAGGACAAAGCGAAAGGAGAATGTACGGATCGTGGCAGTGGTAGGTGGCGTATTATAGTTTCTGCCTACCCTCCATATGTAAACTTAAACAACTTCGTGAGGAAACATTTATTTCTGATTTGGAATTGCCACGAGGTAAGCACCCTCAATAATTATACATCGTATTTATCTGTTTGAGAAACGTTATTTTAGTAACCGATTAGTCTATAATGCGCTTCGGGAAATTATAAGGTAATTTCTAAGCCAGATCCTACAAAACCAAATACTTCGTAGCGTATTGAATTAATTATTGATGGCAAAAAGTTGAAAATGTCTGGCCCAAAGAACTGTTTTAAAACATCAACAGTCAGGACTATCAATGAAGTGGTAACTTCCTTTTACAAAATAACCTACTTGCATCAAGTTTCCAAGAATTACAGAATTTAATAGAACGTACTTTCAAGATGTTGACGATATCAGAGATAAAACAATTTTGATGTGTTGTTTTTCTCGAATAGATACATGAATCAGCAAATTGAATTACAAACTCACCTGCAGACCATTTCTAAGCGTAAAATTGATTTCTACAAACCTAAATCTATGTTCGCCCCTTTTACATGGGACTTGAATATGACTTGTAAAATGTGAGTTCACAATTCAAAACTGTGTTCAACGAGAGGAGAAGAATTAGTACTCTTCTCCCCTCGCTGAACACAGGAGTGATGGTATGTTTCCATTTTATATATCTTTCATGATTAAATTGAAAGTAAACTAAAGAGTCGCTTGATAGTTTTCTTTTAGCCCGTCCGACCCACAGTTTTTCTGGAGTATCTGGGTATTTCAGTATCCGCCTACTTATCATGATATAGTTGCATATTATTAGCTATTACCAACCCAGAGCAACCACCTGACCTTAACCTGTTAAGACCTGATTAAAAAAGTGGATAAAATGCTCACTTTGTATGTTTCTTCATAAACTCAAATCACGAGAGACAGTAGTGATCATTTTTATACCGAATTTTATCAAAAGGTCAATGTATAAAAATTATCTTAGTTATCTGTGGCCTAAATGTCAACTGTCAAATTGCTAATTGGCGCCATTATTTAATTATAATATTATCTGTCGTTGGCGCCATTTTTTTTGTCTCTGCTCGAAATTATCTTTTAGGATTATAGGGTCGTCTTTAGAGTCAGGTGTTTGGCCTGTTATCGAATAGGTGTTTAATTTGTACATGCGTCAATTGAATAGCAGAGTAAATAATTTATTTTTTATATTTATAGATAGATTTGACCCGTTGCGCGTTGGTTAGTCAAGACTCGAACTAAATTATTTATTGACGAAAGATTGGTCGTTCTTTTGGTCAGTCAATCACAACAGCTCACGGTGATGCAAACTGGCATTTTACCCAATCGCCTATAGACCTAATCTGAAGTCAGAACAAGGCCATCACAGTGTTGATACGAGCAATCCGCACTATCAGTAAGTAACTACAAATCCCTACAATTAGACGAACGATTCTTTGTGTATCTCATTTGAAGGTCTTTTGTTTATTAACGACGCAATGTCTAGACCAGTGATTCTCAACCTTGTACTTTGTGCGGGACGCAGATTACTTTCGGTAATCACTTGGAACTGTGGAAGTATAGTTTTGAATATATTATTTTTCTGGTAAGGAAGCAATTAGAGACATTTTTTTTGAATGGAAAATCATCAAAAATTACCCCTCCTGCTCTGGGCGGAGCGGAATGGAGTGCTAGACTTGTACTGTCTAAAACCCATCTATGTTCCTTCTTTGCCCTTTGCGTTCCAGGGCCGCGGTATCTCATTCGAACAGTCCCGCAGCCCCGGCAGGCATAGGCCCTTGCGGGCCTCTTCCTGTTTACTGACATTTCTTTGAGGCGCGCGTGGTACACGAACGCGCCGTCGACACGGCTAGTCGTCATAAGACGGACAGACGGCGAGCTAACCCATTGCTCACCGTCCACAGGCTCGCGCCTACGGTGGACCGGAGCCACCACGTGGCCCCCAACGCCCGGATCGTCTCTCGCGGCGGCTGGGACGTGAAGTTCTCTCTCTCTCACGTTCTGCCACCTGCTTCGCTAGCATGACTGCTTCGCAGAAGGAGGTGACGGCTTCCCATTTCCTCTCGCTCCGGACCATGGATCGCCAATCGCCAGCAGTTAGAGACATCTACATGATAAAGTGCAACTTCCACTATCCCTGAATCACGAAGTAAAGTTTGCAATGATAATCATTGATAAAAATCTCATAGGAAAAAGATGGTGGTAACTATGTTGGGCGCCAATACTAAAATAAAAACGTCGTTAACTTAGGTCCTTTAATTTTTATTTAATGTAGTGGGGGGTGGATAATGGTAGTGGTTTAAAATATAAAAACCTGCTGGGCCACATACATAGGTGTATGTGGCCCTACCGTATCACTCTTCTAGACTGTAATCTTTTAAATCTTTTCACGCAGCAACGAGTAATCACAGATACAATGTTTGCAGAGTGAACTTTATTGTGAAGAAAGACGTATAAAATGTTTCACAATAATCTGGTGATTCAAGCGACGCTAACGGTATAGGCTAACATTGACGCCAGTATTCACTTGTTGTTGTGGATATTTATTTGAAATGTTCGCATCTTTAAAAGGTATCTTAATATAATAAAGAGTATCTAGAATACTAACCAGGCAGACTCATCAGTAGGGATCGGATATTCGGATGCATATTTACCTAAAGTAGGTACATTTTTTCCCGGCAAAGAAAGTGTGGAAGCGGCAGCGCGGTGATTTCGCGGAATTTCATAAAAAATAAGTGTGTATAAAATGTAGTATTCCTAAGAGTAATAAATATTTTTATTCTGTTTAAAACTAGGCAAGTTTGTGCGAAACACGTTAAAGAAAAAAATAGAATAAAATGGAAAATATGACTGGGCTTATAACAATGATTATTTTGATTATCAAACTCGCACGCACTCCGTACTAGTCAAGACTCAAACTTTAAATATGCATCCAAATATTCGATCTCTACTCATTTTGAAGTACATTGTAATAAGAACCATCAACCGGGAAGAAATAAAACATCCGAACTGCTACAGAGCAGCTTATTATCCCGTGCAAAGTGATAGCAAAAGCAATTTAAACTTGGCGTCGTCCTCTCAAGTTCTCTGAAATGTTAGTCTTGGATGAAGGATAGTGTGGCGGATCTAGCCTTCAGCTCAGGGATAGGTCAAGGCTGATTGTCGTTTTCATCCTAGCACCTAGAACAGAAATGAGGCCACGGACGTAAGCTGAGACATCCAAAGTGACCCCGAATCCGCCCCTAGAAAGCTACGTTGTCACAGACAGGCAGACAGATACCTACACGACCTTATCACACCCCTGTTTTCGTCGGAGGTGAAAAACAAAAAAAAAAAACCAGCAAAAATTACTAAATAAATAAAGCTCACATACTCACAGAAATTACAATTTTATTATGCTCGAACAGTAGGTAAATACACCAAAAACAGTACATCCAACAAATAGTCCCGACAGACACAATAAACTAGAAAAACGCACAATATAAACTAAGGAGTTCACGGCTTCGGAAACACGTAGCTACGTACGTATCACTCATTTCCGATGGGTTAATCAGAAAAGAACAAAAGGACATATTACCAGAGTAAATTACCATTGTAATCGTAAAAGTACTTATTACTTCGTAAATCTGTTTTTTCAATTCACGTGTTCATATTTGAAAGGAGAATAGTCGTATTAAAATATCTATCCAAAAGGCGGAGACAATTATAAGAAATTATAAATAAAAAGGAGTTCTTAATTATTATTATTGGGGCATTACAAAAAATGTGCAGTTTTTTTTTAATAAGCGTTAGTATCTTTGTATGAATTCATATTGATTTTCAAATTGATATTATGCAGTCAAGTTAAAGAATTGATTCTAAAATAAGTCAATTTTACTAGAAACATATAGTTCTAACATAATTACTCGATGTAAAATACGCTAATAGGCAGTCTTCAAGAAAAAAACTCTATTTATTACTCTGGATTTTTTCTAAAAGGAGTTCCAATCTCCCAGTCATCACTGGCTGTCCCTTCTTAGTCTTCTTACTCAACTTCTTGAACCGTTCATTCTTCTTCTTCTTATACTCGTCGAGCTTTTGTTGTTTCTGCTCTTTAACTCTTTGTTTTTCCTGCTGTTTCTCCAACTTCTCTTGTTTCACTTTGTTAAAGTGTTCTTTTGCTTTGCGATACGGGTCTTTCTTGGTCTTTGTAGAAGCAGACGAAATAGAGTCGTCTTTCTCAAAAAGGTTTTCTTTTTCTATCAAATCAGGATGTCGTACGTATTTCCCGGCTTCTTGAGGCCCGTCTGTGGTGTCTTCGTCGAAAGTCTTAGCTTTATAAGTGCCTATAGTAGGATCATTTTTTATGTCTTTATGGTATTCACGTAGCAACCTCTTCTTACGCTGTTCCTCCCACTGCTCTAATTTGTACTTTTTACTGTATTTCTTTAGACGATATGCTTTCTTGTCAAACGGCTTTTTCTCCTTGCTTTGCTTGTTCAAGTCCAAACCTTCGCGGTTCTTATTGAACTCTTTCTGCCGTTTATTCTTGGGTTCTCCTTCTTCTTCATGATTCTTCTTGAACGGTTTGTCATTATCCCTTTTCATTTTCATGAAAAAAGAGTCTCGTTTCTTTTCCATTTTTATTCAGACCTTTAAAGAAATGAAAAAGCGTGTTTGACAAAGGAAAGTAAAATAAAATAGACTGCCATACTGACTGCCTTTAAATAATGGGAAACATAAACAAAAAAACAGATTTCAAATATAATATTAATGAGTGATCATTTAGTACTTTTTGAATATTAGCGCAAATCGACTAATATGTTATGGCGCATTTGGAAATACTAAGCAGGAAAGTTCATAAAGAAGAATATTATATATATTTTTTTAATAATATACAATATCCTTTCTAAATTGTCCAAAGTGATATTGTTTAAAATTACACAAAATAAATCCAATTTCCCTCTACCAATATGCAAACATTTCAAAAAGCTACATAATTATTTATTTTTAATAAATACAATAAGGATAATTACATTGCAGTACAGATATAAATGTGGCAGTCATCAGGCAATAATATCATGCAGTAAAATAAAATATAAAAACACGCCTTTTCATTTCTGCTAGCTGAATAAACTAGGTATAAAATTAATAATAATTTTATATTTTTATTAGAAGAAGTTACATACTAATTGAATAGTCAATTTTTTACAGCTATATGGCAAGAATAATAGAAATATAATGTTTCATTAACTTTGTTTAATTTATTGGAATAAAAATAATATTATTATTTAACTGGTTATCTTGACGGGGCAGTGTCTCAGCACAGAGGTGTTTTTGTGAATAGAATTAGATGTATATATTACATATATTATGATGAGTGTTGTCCTTAAGTACTAAAAATAGTTTTCTAAGTTTTTGTATAACTAACCTTCGGATCTAGTTGTTCCAAAATAAATAAATTTGTTTTTGTAACCTAGTTTTGATCAGTACGTTTGAGATGAATAGATTGCGTCAGCAGCACAAGCACTAAACTAACGTTGTCTTGTGGATTTGAAAAATGACATGGACATTTGAGATTTTTGAGTAAGGTAACTAATTTTAAAACAATGCCATCAGTATTGTTGGAAACTAAATAAGTAATTTATATGGTCTAATCTGGTTGGCCATACCATTATCTTTCTAATCAGTCAATCCATTAGGTTGCATTTTAATTACAAATTAATTGAATGTGTTTGTGGAACAAACAAAGTATGTTGAACATACTATGGCATAATACTGTGTGTATGTATCTGGGGGTCTAACATGGCCGCTTTAGCAGAATCATATTAGGATAATAATATGAATTACGTTTAAATTCTTAAAATGGTCATAGACATACCTACTATTATGAATTGTTACCTTGTGACCATTTTACGAATTTAAAAGTAATTCATATTATTATCCTATTATGATTCTGCTTAAGCAGCCATTTTAGACCCCCTGTTTGTCTGTTATTTTTTCATACTTATGACTGAACAATTTCAATGAAATTATTAGGTAAACCATGATTAAGTTAGGTCATACTAGGACTCTATTTATCCTGGGAGATAGACCGAATATTCTTATTGTAGAACAAAATTGCAATTAACACAGCCTGGGTTATAATATCGGACTTCAACAGCAAACCCCCAGGAAGAAGCCCAGCTAGTGGTCTATATCTTGATTGATATGAGGAATTTAAATTGATCTCAATTGCAATATGCTTGTTCTATTATGCGAGCGATGACTATACGGAACCAATAGTATTTATGATATGAACTTTCGTCATGCAAATACAAATTGTTGCATATAAATACAAATTGTTGCATATAAATGGCTTCTATGAGTATGATAATACACCATTATTTTTAGGTCGTTCTGGAACCGAATACCATTAACTCGATCATCGAACTCGAAACGATTGGGACTATTTATTTCAAAAAGTAACAATAAAAAAACACGAAAGAATAAATTCAATGTTTTTTTTGTGAAATAATGAGAACTCAAATGTATATGTGTGTGTAAAACGTATCCACGATCGGCAACACATGCAAACGATACCCATTGAAAAATTCATTCATCGATCGATTCTTATTATTTCACAAAAAAAAACATTAAATTTATTCTTTCGTGTTTTTTTATTGTTACTTTTTGAAATAAATAGTCCCAATCGTTTCGAGTTCGATGAACGAATTAATGGTATTCGGTTCCAGAACGACCTAAAAATAATGGTGTATTATCATACTCATAGAAGCCATTTATATGCAACAATTTGTATTTATATGCAACAATTTGTATTTGCATGACGAAAGTTCATGTATCATAAATACTATTGGTTCCGTATAGTCATCGCTCGCATAATAGAACTGTATGTTATGTTTATTGTATTGTTAGTCTCGGTTTTGAATTTTATTATTATTAGTCTCGGTTTTGAGTTTTATTATTATTAGTCACGGTTTTGAATTTTATTATTATTAGTCTCGGTTTTGAATTTTATTATTATTACCTTTCTTTTCTATTTCATATTTGATTGATTCGTCCTAACTGGGTTGTGTCTGGATGTCAGATAGGCAGTTGATCCATGTAAAATACTGTTATTCAGCTGAAAAAGGCTAGGCAGATGATGTCCTGTGTGAGTTGAATAAATACTTTTTCTTTCATTTTCAGCCAAGGGGAGAACTGTGTCCTGCATTGAGAACAATACACATTGCTATGAGAGGATGGTCAAAAGATGACTTTTTCTTGTTATTTTTAAGTATTTTATTTAATATTTTTTATCATTCCTTATTGTTAACATGTTTCTTTTAACACAAAGGTCTTCTCTTGGTGAGAGAGAATGGGCCATACTCCACCACATGAGCCCAATGCTGGTTGCTGGATAATTAAGACATAATATTATTACCAAAATCTCATGGTTATGCAGGTTCACCCACACATCATGGACCCCAGCATGGGCTATCTATCTCCCATGATAAGACTTGAGCTTGTTAATTCCCTTGATTTCTTGAAATTACAATTAAAAAAGGGAATAATATATTTGTATGGGCTAAACGCCCTTAGCCTCTTAAGGAAAATACTACCTATATTTCTATGAGAATTTATTAGTGTGCTGTTTAATAAAAATAAAGGTGTAAATAAATAGCTCTAAACATTGTGTAGTTATCTACTTGATAAATACTTTCGTATCAGTTAACAATGTCATTGCAACAGAGCAAGTTGGTTCATTAAGATTATGTTAATTTGTGGTGATAAAATATTGTAGAATATTTGATTTGTGCAACCATGTCGCAGCTTAAGACATAATTGGCAAAATGTGTGTGTGATACAGATAGGCACACATCTATCTACCCTTTTGGGATTACTGGTGTCATTGTATTTATTTAAGTTTTCCATAATTGCAACACAATTGAATGAGCGCTTTGTATACAGGCAAAAATATTCATAATTATTGCCACTAAACTACCATCACTTATTTTTATTGCATACATAATAGCTTTTTAACTAACAGTAAGCTATATGTAAAGTTCATCAATTTTGTTTTGTGGAGTCTCCATAACACATGTGATGTTGGCAGAATTGAAAGCATCCACACAAATTGCCAATAAGAAAAATAATAGAATACTGGTAAAGCAATAACATACCGTCAACAATATGACATTGGCAGTGCCTTGTACAGACGCCAGCACATCAAGCTGCTACAATCTGTCAAATTTCTTTAATAGATTACCAACTTTATCTCTAAAGCATTAGGTTCAAGGTTGGTTGGGAAAATCTGACAGTTTCGGTAGGTTGACTTGCTGGCGTCTGTACCTTGTGTGTGTTGCAAGCTATAATAATAAGTCTAGACATATTGTGTTGTTATGTTGAGGGTAATCTGCTTCCTTATGATTTTTTATTATGGTTATAATAATTTAGGAGGCCCTACTAAGACCTTGTTTGATAAGCCTAATTAGATCATTATTTTGTTTTTAAGATAATTTTTGTTGACAGGTATTAGAGGTTTGCCGTCTGTGCCAAAGACAACGAGGAGTAATCATGACATTGTTTTAAGATTTTGGGCTGATATTGGCCAATGTTTGTTTTAATTTTGGGGAAATCAAGAAAAAAATTTTTGGGACTTAAAAAAATTTCTAAGTCTCGCGCCATAGCGCCCCTAAGGCTACACTCCAACCATCTGTCTGTATTGTAAGGTTGAGAAATATTGAGTTATCTTGTTATAAATGCAGGCATATTACATTTGTTATAAGGAATAACTAAGCTTTATTTTCATTGAATAATGGGGTCAAATTGAAAAAATTAAATAGGATTTTGAAAAATAAAAGATGAAGCATGGTTCTTTCAGTCATTCTGTATTATAACAGCAGCTGTTTGCACAATCTTGGGCAAATGATTTGTGTGAATATGTAATTGAAAATTCCTACGTTATCAAGTACATACTAGAACAATACGGTGTGACGTAAATTTCGTCACGGTATACCGAGGTGAATCACACATTTTATATTCCTAAACATTACTACCCAATACCAGCACCAGCCTGACCGAGATTTCAAGGCAAAACGACGCGACACGACGCTTTTTCAGACACCAAATACGGGCATTACGAGAACTATGAACTCTTCAATTGTCAAACACGTAAAAACGATATAACCAAACATATGGCTATGCCACGCAATAATATCATAAATAAACATAGACACAAATCAATAATGTTAGAAAATATGATGAAATAAGCAGTTAACTCACCAAAATAAGCCACCCACTGGGTAGGCTTTGAATTATCGGCGGAATCTTGATTGTTTAATTGCACTTGGCACAAAAAAACTTAACCACGGTTATAGATTTTATATCACGGTATTTCGTGTGAAAAACTTTACAGAGCATGCCCTAATGTGATTTTTTGATGAATTTTCATAGGAAACGCAATCGACGTTTCGCAAAAATGTCACGGAAGGAGCGAGAAAGTAGAGGAAACGTGCTACGAGCAGCTACGCCATCTACTTCTGCTGTCACATTGCATTCGTATCGATTGAAATACGTAGAACGGAGCATGCGCGCTGTTGTAGAAAAAAGTGCATGATGCGCTCTCGTGTCTTTAATTTTTATAATGTCCACTCTAACATAATTTGTAAATGAACGTTGATAGGAGTGCTGAATCGTCACGATTCAGCAAGCATAAAACAAAAACATAAGAAACGTGACTGAAGTGCTAACGTAAAGTGACATTTATGTATTTCGGAACGTTAACGAAAACCGGATTTTAGCGACATCTATGTTGATTAACGAAATTAAGCACTTCGTTGTAGTTGCCCATCATTTCCTTTTGATTCAATTACAAGGCTTCTCACTAGATGGCGTTGCCATCCAGATAGGGAGGTTTAAAAATAAATCAATTCTTTGGATTTTGGATTTTTCTTTAGCATTTTCAGCACATTCGAATTAGGTACTTTGTTTTAATATGTCCGGTTAACTTCAATAGGCTCGCCTTTTAAAACAAGGGTCAGAACAAGAGCAGTGGTAAGCTGGGCCCCAGGTCAATTAAAGGTGTATCAGTGTAACATAATCTCCGTTCGACTAGCCATAATAGAATACAGGCGTGATGTTCTGTGGATATTTGGATGATTTACAATATTGGCCCAACTAATCCTCATCTTTGAGAGAAAACAAAATATACATCATAGCTTCACATGATCACATCACACGAGTTGAGGCCAAACGCAAACCTACAGAGTATAAAAAAAAATCTAGTATCCTCGCTTGCACTTATCGATGTAACGTCAGCCTATGCCTTTGACCAGCACTGGACGTATTTCGGCTGAAATGATGATGAGGTTAGGTACCTAATTTCTGCATCGTCATCATCATTTCAGACGAAATACGTCCACTGCCGGCACTGCACTTTGCCGGTTCCCAATTATGATTGTCCCAGCCTTTTTACAATTTGATAAATAAATGGTGAAAAGGCGCATTATGGAACATTTTAATCAAAACAGCATAAGTACATAGGTTATTTTATCGAGAGCAGTTAAAAGGAAAGCAAAATAAACTAACTAGAGCTACGATGTGTAACTAGTGGCCAGCATGTCAACGTTCGCAAGACCGCGTTAGCTACGCGTATTGAATTACGGCAGTGCCCGTACCGGCGAGTACAGAACCAGTATAGCAAAGGAATATTTTATATTTATTATTTTGTCTTCATTTAAAATAAAACTTTGTTTATTAACTATGGTTTGGTCCATAGATCATTTAACAAAGAAGTTTTTCTTTATATTTTATGCCCCTTAAGTAAACCTTTGTTACAACTCATCATCATTATTGGTAGGTAGTCTTTTTCCACACACTGCTGACTGGCTGAGTAAAAGGCCTCCTCCTGTTGGTGACGTGTAGCTTAGAGGCTGTCTCCACGAGCGAGAGAATCGGCATCGCGGCGATATTACGTATTTGTATGTATGGGATAATATCGCCGCGATTCTCTCGCTCGTGGAGACGGCCTCTAAGAGAGTGTATAGAAATACGTGGCACGACGATAATATCGTCGCGATTCTCTCGCTCGTGGAGACAGCCCCTTATAGGTTTGGTCATATATTTAAGGATTTGTTACAGAGATTGGTTACAATCATCCAGCTGAACATCATAATCACACAAATACACTTCTGGACACATCTATTGGCCCACCTTGTATTTTCAGTTTCGTTTGGTCCTAGCTAAAATTTTATATTAGGTCAAGCAAAAAGTTTTTATGCAGTTTTGAACCTGGCACATTCGCAATTTCATTCAATAGTCTTTTTTTGAATTCCGAACACAGAATTTAAAGAAACAAAAGACAATTTGGAGCCTGTTTGTTGATATCAAACAATCGAATACTAAGAAAACTTGGTTTTATTGGTTTACTTGGATTTAATTCTTGATAAAGTGATTGATATCTTTGGTTTTGCAACAAACATTACTTATTCTTAACATTAAGGTGAGGTTCTATCAATAATCTATGGATACTTCACCTGAAGTCGCCGCCCAAGCTGTGGCACTTATTCAGGCCGGACACAGCCAAAGAAACGTGAGTGCTCAACTTAATTTAAGTCGATCTGCGGTCCGAAATGTTTATCGGAGGTACCTAGAGACTGGCGGCTTTGTTCGTCGCCAAGGAAGGCCACGATCTCGGGTCACAACTGAAAGGTAGGATCGATTCATCGTGACGACCAGCTTGAGAAATCGTCACCTTACCTCCATTGAGATACAAAACCAACTTCGCGACTTCCACGGAGTATCTGTGAGCGCTCGAACTGTTCGGAGAAGGTTAAAAGAACGCGATATGGTACCACACAAGCCAGCTAATGGGCCCAAACTAACGCGAGCCCACCGAACAGCGCGCCTTCATTTCGCACGCAGTCATTTAAATTGGACACAGCAAGATTGGAGCCGTGTACTCTTTTCTGATGAGTCTAAAATTGTGTTACATGGCATTGATGGAAGGAAGAAGGTCTACCAACGTAAGGGAGAGCGTTTCGCACAATGCTGCTTTGAAGAGAGTGTTGCTTATGGCGGTGGCTCATGGACTGTCTGGGGCGGTATATCCGCGAGCGGCAAAACTCAACTTGAGGTTGTTACAGGACCACGGCTGCCAACATTAAATGCTGAAAGGTACATTCGTGAGTGCTTAGAACCTCACGTGATAGCATACGCGGACTATGTGGGCCCAAATTTCCTTTTTATGCATGATAATGCAAGAGCCCATGCGGCCGGCATCGTCAGGGAATATCTTCGGGATGTGAACATCACAGTTATGGACTGGCCAGCCAGAAGCCCAGACATGAACCCCATTGAGCACATGTGGGACGAGCTAAAAAGACGTGTTAGGGCTCGTCAGCCAGTTGCCCAGACGATGCAGGAGTTGAAAACTGCCATAGAAGAGGAATGGGAGATGATCCCTCAAAATTTCATAGAGCGGTTGATAAACTCTATGCCTAATCGTATGAGAGCTGTGGTAGATGCCCATTAAACACACACGCAACACACGTTATTAAATTAAACCTTTATTTGATAAAACATGTTTTTTATTAAAAAATCAATTAACTTTAACAAGGCACATATGGGTAATATCAAAAATAATTGTACATTCTAACGTGCTGAAATGTCCATGGCAGGTTCTATCGAAATAATGCGAAAATTTTATAAAACAAGTTATTAGACGTAGACATACAGAATTATGGATGAATAATATGATTTTTACAGCAGATTATAGCATATAGTTATTAAAATACAGATTTTTGTTTTGGGGAATATCATATTTCTCCCATGTAAATAATACTGTCCTCGAAGACTTGTGCGTTACAAAAAAGCCTCTAGTTTTTTGGGTGCTACATATCTAATTAATTCAAGTTTAAAATTAACTTCAGTATTGTTAAGACTATCTAGATCCTGCATTATTTCTTAAAAATAATAAAGAAATAGATACTTAACCTAATATCAAATCTTCGTCCACGATTTTCGTCATTTTTGTTATTCCATTTTGTAACATCAATATTTGGTAGTTTTTAAAATGTAGAATTGGCAACACTGCGTTTATTGTGAGTAGCCAATCACGTAGCTCTAACTAGTGACAGTCGGCCATTTTGCAACGTGCGTTCTTGGTAGAGCAATGTGCCTAAAGCAGTGATGAATTTTTTCAACAATATTACATTCCCTTTTGTGCGGTGGTCTGTTTATCACCCGTTAAGTTGTTTCTTTACTATTAGACCATTAAATATTGTATTACTCTCGCCCAAATCAAAAGTAAACAACAATTTTAGCTAAGGAGCTTCACTGATTTTTAATTCGTTTGAGGTTATATTCAACACGTGTTTTACATTCCTTTTTGTTATAATTTGTTACATTTTTTTGTTACGTAACAAAAATGAGTTAACAAAAAGGAAGTAAGGGCGATTTTATACTAGTTACCTACTGAAAAATTCTTACACGTTTATTTTGTTACAAAAAAAAATCTAGCAATGCTTTCACCTTCCATAGTAGGAATACTAGTAGATAGCAATAGTGAAAATTAGTCTTAGCTATGGTCGCAAATCATATTTTCCTCAACATATAACCTGACGGTCGTAATTTGCAAAAACAAGGGAAAATTTGAATTTCACCGGTTACCAAAAAATTTTGTGTTTCATCTTCATATTTTGTGTGTATTTATTGTGTAGTACCTAAAGTTATGAAAATGATGATGACGAATGACTTAAGAAAGAATTATGAGACTGATAAATTGATCTCGAATAGAAAAAATATGAAACCATTAAAAATGTGACATTGTGACCTGTTTTGTGATTTAAAGTATTATCATATTTAAAAGTTTTATCGTTTTTACTGTTTTATTTTTTAGTTTTTTTTTATCAAGAGTTGATTTGGTATTATTAAAAGTTCAAATGAACCTATCCAAGTTGTATCTAAGTTGTTCAGTTATTATTTGTGATTGATGATAATTAAAAAAAAACGGAATCCTATTTTGTTTTGTTAATTGTGAAATTGTCCTAATAGTTCCTTTTGGTTTCCTTTTTGTAACACTTTTCATTTTTGTAACGAATTTCATTTTCGTTTCTTTTTGGTGACTGTACAATTTATTTTAATATTACCCATATCCGACTTGTTAGGCGTAGCTCCATGTCGTATGGTATTCTGAATTCAAATTTAAAACAATACGATCGAAAAAGATGGTAAAATGTATCAGGTTTAAAACTGCATCAACAGTTTTTGTTCAATCTAGCAATCATATTTCGGTAGGGGCCATCGAAACCTAAACTCTAAGGTGGGCCAATAGATGTGTCCAGAAGTGTATAATCTAATGCTCATTGTCTGAATCGTGCCGACTGTCATTGCATATTTGAGTAGGTACAGATAGTAATCTATAGCAGGTTTAGCTGCGATATTAAAACCTCTTTTGATCGTGAACTCCTTCACCTTGATCTTATCAGAGTTCTTCACTCAAGTTATTTGGATTTAATTAATATTTAATAAACACTGACGATCCAGCGTTGCACTCTATTAATGGCTTTGTAATATAATACCGTGTAGAAATATAAAATATGCGCACGTAATTATTAGTTATGGATTCTGCGAATTTTATATCGAACAGAAACATAATTAATAAATTAGGCGCCAGTGATCTATGTGGTGACTGTCTTCTGTATTATTTTATTTAAATGTATTTTTACCATTGCCACTCGATAAAGGGCATTTTATTCATCGACAACAGTGAATAAAAACATTTTTAATTTGGAACAAGCACGAATTATGAACAAAAAATAAATAATAAAGAATTTCAAAAATCGTTCTAATTTCACTATAATTTTTTAATGTTTATTTTGAATCCTTTGTTCTCTTATTGTATTACCGATTTTATAAAAAAAAATGTGATAAATACTCATCTACCTAAACTTATCCCAAGTCTATTGGGATCGGCTTCCAGTCTAATCGGATGTAGCTGAATATCAGTATTTTACAAGGAGCAACTGCCTATCTGACCCAGAACACAACCCAGTTAATACCTACTGGGTGTGTAAAACGGTACCCCTTGGCCTTGGTAAGACTGGTTGTCAGAGCTACGAGCCACAGACTTCCTCTAACGACTGTCATAGAAATACAAATGACAACCGGCCCAACGGCTTTACGTACTTTCCGAGGCACGGAGGAAAGTCGGTATGTAATGATTAGTGGTCACCCATCCACAGACCGACCTTGGTAAGCTCGGCTTAACCTAGAAGATCGACCCGAGTGGCGGTTATTATTAACCCACGAGAAATGAAAATACTATACTTCTATTTATTTTCTCGCAGTCAATGGTAAAAAGTAGAGTACCTACTTAAGTACCTACTTAAGTAACCGAGATGTTTTTTTTTTCACGAGTAGTGACTCGTGAAAAAAAAAAACATCTCGGTTCTTGTATCCCTCGCTCCGCACAGGATTCTACTCTAGAATTCCTTACTACGCTCGGGATTCTAATCTAGAATCCTTCGCTGCTCTCGTGATCCAACTTAGTCCCTCGAATTAAATTCCCTTTTTTTGAATTGTTGTATAATCTACTGTTATTTGAACATATCTTGGGACCGTGGAGTAAACTTGCAGAGGCCCGATTTACACTTTATTATCTTGTACGCACTATGCAAGTGTACCCAAGGACAACCCCTGGTTGTAGGGGATGGTAACAAATATACTATTGGACTATGGGCTTAAGATACTAAATACTCAAGGATACCTTCGTCTGGGGCGAACGGAGGGTTACATCGATCTCTAACAGACTAAAAACCCAGTGTTCCTACTACTACCAGGAGATACAATTACATTCGCGCGCAGCCCAGATTGGTATCAGCCGCTATTCCCGGCGGGCCCCATTACCAAGTGCAGCCTATCCGGCGACTGCACGTTCTCCAGGAACCTGCACGCCATTTCTTGAATGACTATCGCCTGCTTAATCAACAGACATGTCAGACATACAAAATGCAGTCTTCGTGAAAACCAGTTCGTTTAATTTTAAATATTAAATCAGCTGAGGTTTTTTCATTATTGCATTATCCTAATGCAATCTCGCCTCGTCGTCAGTTTCCTCATTGACCTTGTATGAAAAGAATTTTTATTCACTAATCTTTATTATGCGCACAGCCAAGGAGTAGAATTCCCTGCCTGCGTCGGTGTTTCCAAGTTCATATGACCCATCATGTCCATGTGTGTGTATGTTCATGTGATCTATTTAAATCTCGAGTTAATAGGCTTCTTTTGGGTTAGCTCGTTCCATCGTCGACCTCATCTCTGTTCTCAGGAAAAGGTTGAGGTGGACACATTTACCTAATATAAAAACAACAAAACTGGTACAGTAAAAGTACTGCAATACTGCATAAGGATTCATTCATGCCTCTTCTTATTTCCATGTCGATTGGCGACTTCTCAAAAGTCCGACCGAAGTTACTTGACAACTTTGCCATTTGCCCCGAGTGTAATGTGCAAGGGGTTGTTCATGATAGGCAGGGATAAGGGTGATGGGGGCTCCACAGTGGCGCTGTGCTCAGGTAGTCATCATGCGTCAAAAAATACGGGTTTACTTCCAAACTGGGTAGTATCTACCTACTTGCATCTTTTCCATCTGCTACGCTATAAAAGGCCTAAACAAACTTTCAAAAAACATTACCCTCCTTCTCACGCAGTCGGGTAAAAACCAGAGGCACTGCACTTAAAGAAAAGTTAAACAAATAAGTAATAATATTTAACTCCTGCGAAAATTTAAAACTAATAACAAATAAATTAAAATAGCCAGCGCAGCGACTATTCGGAGGTCACCCGGACTTTTGCTCTGTGTGAATAAAATTTGGAATTATAGGTTTCATTTGTCAGAAACGCATCAAACTGAGTGCTTGTGCCGTACAAACGATTAAGTTCCCAAAATATGTTTGTCACTTGAACAAAATGAGTGCGGACTACTACACAATAGCCAAATAAAATAAAGTGCAATTTTTGGTCTTGCAAAAAAGGTGTTTTTGGATTGTTTCGTTGGTTGTGGATAAAGTTAGACTTCTTGTTTGAGGTGAGTGATTATTATTAGTTATATTTTAATTTTTCTGCCTCAAGTGCTACTGTTGAGCATGAGGTCCTGGGTTTGATTCCCAGGTCGGGCAAACTGTTTTTGGATTTTTCTATTAGGGGGTAGCTATGTGAACTAGGGGAACATAACGTAACATAAACATAGCTGGCGAAATGTGGGTGTACTATAAGCAGAAGTGTGGTTGAACTGGTTAGGTTATGTTATGTTAATGAGTACCTACAACTATTTAATTGACATGGAAACTAAAACATGAAAAAAAATCGTAGGATTTCTTATAGGGTTTCCTTTAATCTATTATAGGCAAAGAACTATTTTTTGTATTGTTTTCAAAATTTTAGACCCTGTAGTTTCGGAGTTAAAGGGGGGGAGGATGGTCAATTTAAAAAAAATTAAATTAGTATGTTTTTTTTAAATATTAAGTTAGTCGTATTTGAACCGCTTTATGACCACTATAATAAAAACAAAAAGGATTGTTTCAAAAAAGGCAAAGTGTTTTGTGCCCGACTGTCTAAGCCTGTACTTGCCCAATTGAACCGGACAGTCTTATTGGCTTTCCGCAGTGCCAGACACTGTCCATTCAGTGTTTGAACCATGAATTTAGAAAACAATATTTATTAGTGTGTTTTTTTTTTAATTAAAATCACATCGGTGACGTGTAAAATCGTAGTTTATCTTTGAAATTAGGATAACCGGTTTAGTTGGCTCTGTGAAAAGAATCCCTAAAAGTGTAGGTACCTAGTGGTTGTGTTTTGTATAATATGTAGATTTATGTGAGTTTGTTTTCAACATAGGGTAATTAATTAAAAGCTGAATGTGTTCTTTGCTGTGCTTCACTGCTGTAAAGTTTTATTAAAAGTAAGTATTAGTGCATAAGTACAGGTGGTGTCTCTAGCGAATTTTAAAAAAAGAATTGAAAGGTTGCGCTGTTTATGGAGTTAGTTAATTTATTTATTTAAACTTCATGTATAATATTGGTAAAAGGCGTACTTAATGCCACAAGGCATTCTCTACCAATCAACCTATGTATAAAAATATAATAAGCAAAATTGGAACTAAATCACTTTAGTTAGAACATATTATAGGAGCATGGGGTTTCCAGATCTATGCTTTTAGAGGCAGACGGATGATGATCATCATCTCTAAAAAAAAAAGTGTTTCCTACATACTTAATGTAATGCCCGTTTTCACAAACACTAAGCGATACCTAAATGAATGTGGTTGTTTTTTTACGTTTCTGACCAATGCGGAAATTGTGTTGTCATTTCTATTCAAAAATCACTCTGCAAGTATGGATAATGATTTAAAAATAGTATTATCTAAGTACCTCATTACTATTTAGTAAAAATTATTAAGTTAAGTACCTAATACTTTTTGCAATTTGGTAATTTGAAATTATTGTAAAAAACTTGACTAAACATTAACGAGAAAAGTAGTAATGCACGTAATTAGTTAAACAGTTCAGTATTGTAATTAAATAATGACCAATATTATTAACGGAAGTGTCAACTAAGCGTTTTCTTTCTTGAAAAGACGATGAGCAATCGGACCCCACGGTCCTAAAGTTTCATCACTAAACGGCTCGAAAATATATTAAAGTACCAATACGGTTAATATCGCCGATTGAGCCCCCCCCCCCGCAGCCGCAGCGGCAGCACCAGCACAGCACGATGAGCTAGGAAGATGAGATGGCGCATGAATATTGAGTATCGACACATGTTGCGTCCCACACTAAAGGGCAGGCCTACCCATCCATCATCCATGCAAACAAACACATGCCGACCGCGACCGGTCCTTTGCCATCGTCGCGTTCCAAGCCAGCCATTGAGTTCTAACACAGCTCTATATAGAACGTCGACAAGAGCTCGTCGGATGATATCGTGCCGCGCAAAACGGCAGCAATTGACGTGAAAAACAACGTTTCGGCTTCGTTAAGGGTGTTTTTACACCCATTATAACAATAATTAGCCTAATATTAGGACACAGACCTCCTCTCGATGAGAGGGAATGGACTATAATCCACCACGCTTGGCTAGTGCGGGTTGGTAGATGACACATGTCTTCGAATTAAAGTTTCCAGGACATGCCGGTTTCGTCACGATGTTTATGTTTGCCTCTATACTTTAACCATATCAAATATCTAAGCTTACCAATGTTTCCCAGGTCTCCTCCACCATGAAGCTGCCACGATTCTTGGGCCACATGGCTTGGATCGGCTACAGCAAGCCAACTAGGGTGGTCTCCCGACACGAAGATTACACGGTCGGTCAAACGACCGGCGGGCTGTCTGTCCTGTTAACTATACTGTGCATTGTCGACCTTTTTGGAGTCTTTCCGGTTATAACGTTGCCTAAGAGTGTTATTTCCTGTGGTGAGTGTTAACTTTTTGTTAACTTATACCCGTCGCTAAAACAAGTCACAAGCATCCATTTAGATATGTCTAAATTAATGCTTAAATAAAAGCACGCTGTTGGATTTTCAACTCTAAGCGCTGAGTTTTGCCGTAGGGTCCTAGGTGTGATGCAGTTGGTCCTGCACCTCATTTCTCCGCGGTCTTGTCGGATTGCAAAATCTTTTTGAAAGTGAGGGAAGAGGGAGTGCTCTTGTGATCTCGCATCGATGGGTAGTCTCATCGGTATGAGGAACTAGGTCCAAGCTGCCGGTGGTCAGGGCTCCAGACAGAAGAACCTCCTCAGTCCTCACTATGCGTCCCGTGTTCAGGAGTACTGCTTTCCGAATCACTCCCTTGATCCCGTGCAACGAGAGCCTCCTAAGGTCAACACCTTAGGAGGCTCACATTGCACGAGGCGAGGCACTTTACTATTAAATCCATTCATCCAGCCCACGTAACGTCCCCCATGTCGACAAACTCGTGTGCTAAATCAAGATAGTTGATTCTTTATCATTTTCAGCTTTTAAGAGATCCTCGTCATTGGGCACAGTGATGTCAACAATTATTGCACGGCGATCTCGGCAAAATATCACTACAATATCAGGTTTATTTGCTAGAATAGTCCAGTCCGTCACGATAGGTACTTGTTACTATTATTTTGCAAAATAACACAAATGTTTTCCACCCAGGTGTGTATGGGGTACCGCTAGTTCTAGCAGTATTCGGCCTACAGCTGTACACAGCAGTATTGTTGGGAAGAAGTTGGCTGTTAGCCCAGAAGATCACTCCTGCCATCAAAGAGAAGAATCGGTGAGTTTGTATTACACCTCAGGATCACAAAAGACCCAGGGCTGCGGGACTGTCCAGGGCTGCGGGACTGTTCGAAAGAGATACCGCGGCCCTGGAACATAAACGGCCAATGAAGGAACATGGGTGGTTTTTAGTTAGTAAGAGCACGTAAGAGTCTGACACTCCCTTCCGCTCCGCCCAGGGCGGGGGGGCTCATTTGATGATTTCCCACCCACCAAAAAAAAAAAAGGATCACAAAAGACGGCATTACATCTGACGCATACATGGTATAGGTGGTTAGCTCAGTTGCTGTTTGGGTCATATTTTTCGGTCTGAGCTACTCTATGCTATATGGCTACGAAATAGAAGATGCGAACGAAGACTAAGGACTGTGAAATTGCTGCAGACTTACCAGCACTTATTGATGGACTGTTTTCGATTTGAGTATAAGAGAAATGATCTATTTAGGGTCTTGAAGCTGAACAGACTTGATATAAGTATATTCCTTGAAATGCTGTCTCAAACAAATGGCGAAGAGTCTGCTCAGGTTCATAGTCAGATATGAGCAATATGTATTTAGGGTACGATGCGATGGGACTGTCATTGCGACTATAAACTCCCTAGAAAAACTGATAGAGATCTAAACACCTTTGGACCTACGGTCTTCTGTAAAAAGGAATACTTCGAAAGGTGTAGGTATGGTTGTTTGAAGTCAAATCTTTGTCGTGTTCAATGATACTCGTAACCAAGAGGAGAATTACAATTAATATTTGTTTGGTACGAGGCACATTAGTTTTAAAGCTGTTCTGTTCCATACCCAGATTTCCCTACGCGGCAGTAGCTGAATTAGCGTTTGGTGCACCAGCAAAGAGGCTGGTGACCTTCCTCATTGATGCAGCGGTCTTCGGATCAGGAGTACCTAACTTTATCATAGGTAAGATTTTCTTTTAACATTTCCAAAAAACACCCTTTTTAAAGTGCACAAAAAAAAAGCGTCAGATTACTGTCCCTCTGGCCACCTGATACAAAATGGTTGTTACCCCTCAAATCACCAAAAGATTTACATAGGGTTTAAAGGAAAAGAATTTATTTTATTAAATAACATAGGGACATAACCCAGACCTGATTTTTCTACTACTAAGTATACAGGGTTATTTGTAAAACACCAGTAACCTCTTAAGAGGTTTACTATGGGACCAAACCTGAAATCGCGAAAAAAAAATCAGCTGTTCCCTACATTTTGACGAGTTAATCGATCATAAATCTAAAAACTCTGTATAAATGTAAGCACGGTGGTATTGGATACAGTCAATCCACATTTGGGCAGCAACAAAGACATAAATCCTATTATACTGGCGCAGCAACAATTATAGAAATCCTATAACACTGCTTGAACTCACACTGTGTAGTCTAGGACCTTACCGCGCAAGATCTTACTGTCAGCAGCAGCCGCTTGCGATATCTTGACCAACGAAGTAACCACTGGGCCAGTCTCTTTGGTAGCCAAATACTCCTGGGGGCCCAGCACTTCTTACAGCATTATTATTTTAATTTTTTATTGAAATACGATTAAGGATGTGTCCCTGACCTCTTCACATTTCTTTTCCATGTGCAGCCTCTCAAACGCTACAGATATTCTGGTGGAAGGTATCGGGCGGAGAGATCGGCATCACGTACTGTGTGTGGATGGTCATCCTAGGACTGCTGTTGTGTCCTGTCATGTGGCTCGGATCACCTAAGGAAATGAAGTAAGTGTGTATCGGGAGGACGGAACTAGGGAGTTAAAATAACATCAACCATGACACATCAGCAACCATGGCATATCAGTTATCACTGATGACAATAATACTTGCATTACCCAAATCGCTCTTACTACTACGACATAAAGGCGCTGCCAATGTCTAATTATACACTATGAGGTCGTACCATGGCAAAAAATTTTGGAGAAATCAGATTTCTTAGAACCTTAAAACATATAATCAGCTAATATTGCTTCCACTGCTCAGACAGAGACCTCCAGTCTGTGAGAGCTGTAATTCTTCTCGTAGGCTCTGAGGGTTGGTCGAAACCACTAGTCTCCAGTTCAGGTTTTAGGATACTCGTACTTTATAATAACTTTGTACTTCAGTGGCGTTACCATAAAGCAGTATTGCGTCACTCCAGTGGAAAAATAAAACGGTGCTACAGAGGACTAGTGCCATCTCTTTCCCACTCTGGAAAAGATTAATACAATACTGCTTTAAGACCTCATGCTAGGCCACCAGGTGGAAAAACTTGACTCATCATATGTAATGTTGAAGTTCTACAATGTAGAAGTCCCATTTTGAATTCGAGTAGACCACACAGTAAAGCTGTTCCCTTAGCTCTAGTGAAGAAACTGCACAGACAGAAAAGGCTCAGTGCTTAGGTCTACATTTATAAGCGATACTGAGCACGTGCTTTGTTTAGACAGTTATGTTCCTTTCTCAATTTTGGACTATTGCAGTTAGTCAGTTTTGTGAGGCCCGGTTTCACTAAGTCGAAGAGATGTGCAATATTCGACTCACAAGAGAGTCGAGAAATATGATGTGGACAACCAGTGTGATTGGTCGATGCCCGCAAGTCTCCTCTCCGCTCCACTCGTGTCTGCTTTGATGGAAACCGAACCTAGCTTAGCCAAAGTACTTGCAAAGGATCGTTTGTAGACCTCGGCCTTAATTCCTACTGATAACAAAATCAAAACGTACTTCTTTTCCAGACCCTTAGCGATAACGTCAGTGATAATAGTCACCACAATAGCCATCACCACATGGACGTGCATCTTGCGTGACGACACATCGCCGACGCCAGTCTCCAACGTGGCGAAAATACACCCACAGTTGCAGGACTTCCTTATAGCTTATGGGATACTGGCTTTTCAGGTACTTAAATGCTTGTTTTTAAGCGCGACAATGGTCCGTTTCCATTCTCTGAATACGAAGAATTGCCGATGTGAAGCTAAGTCAGAGGCCCATGGGCGGCATAAAAACTCTGACACCAAGTTAGGCACTGACCACACGAAAAAAAAACCGTCTAACAATTATTTTTCCTCCAGTTCGACATCCACCCAATGCTGCTGACCCTGCAAGTTGATATGAAGGACAGTAAGAAGATCAACGCGGCCGTGCTCGGTGGGTTCGGGTTCACGGGCTTCATGTTCGCGGTCACCACCGTACTGGCAGCCATCAGATACGGGACTGACCTTGATAATAATATACTGCAGAGTGAGATCTTACTTCTTTTCTTGTTTTATTCTTCTTTTGTATTACGCTGCTTCCGGTTAGACTGGAGGCCGACTCCAACATTGGTGCGTTGGTGTTGCGTTAACTTAGTGAATCTAACTGTAAATCTCCACATTTGTTCAGGTATACCGTCATCGATACCGCTGTACCTGATGGCGTTGCTGGTGACTCTTCAGCTATGCCTGTCCAGCGCTGTCAGTCACTCGGCGCTGTTCCAACACATTGAAGATATACTCAAGATTCCTAGAAGTACGTGCTTTGCTTGCTTGGGTTCTTAATTTTTTGTTACTAACACATTACTGGCTAGTGGGTATAATTAAATAGGAAGGTCAGGGCAATAGTTAGATTAAAGTAATTTAGGGATGCGATATTTAAATCCTCGCTTCCAATATTGATGTAAGTGCATTAATAATTTCCTTTTGCATCAATATCATCAGGGAATCGGCCTTTAAAAGTGGTGGGGCAGAAATCCTTTTTAAAATCATTCGATTTATTAATCATTCGAAATCATGTGATTTTGCATATTTTTATTACTAAAAATAAACTACTTAAAAAAATAAAAAAATTGAGAGGTGTCAAGGGACAACCGGATTGAACGAAGTTCATTTCGATTAATTAAAGAAAGTGAAGTGTTGCACAATTATACAATTATTAGGTAACAATTAGAAGGCGGTTAAAAATGCAGTTAGATTCTGATTTTTAACAGAGGCCCTAGCACGAGTAGGTATTAACGTTTTTAGCCTACAGCATTTTAGTTAAATTGTTTGCCACAAGCACTATCAGTATCACTATCATCCATGGATATCAATAAATTCTTAAAATTATGAAAATATTATATGTGAAACGAGTATTTTTAAGTTTAAAATCGACGTACGTAATAATTATGCTACGTTTACACCGCGGGTTCGTGCCTCTCTCCTGGTTTGAACTTGAACATAACTTAAAGTTCTGCCCTTTTTTTCAAATTTTTTTAACAGCACTCAATTTTTTTTTGGCGCTGAATTTTTTTGAATAAACTTGTGTAATATAATTATGTATGGAAAAATGTATTTAAAAAAAACAAAATTGCGGCCTCGATTCCTATTAGAGCCTAAAAGACCCATGTACCTACAATTACTATAGTTTTAATATTATGTATCAACAATAAACACGTTTGTATTTTCATGTTTGTTTCAGATTTCTGCTTCCAACGCTGTCTTATAAGATCAGGCATAGTAGCTTTAGCCGTAATTCTAGCTGAAGCCGTCCCTAGATTCGACTTAGTCATGGGTCTAGTGGGGTCCACTTTAACAGGACCTTTAATGTTTATATGTCCGCCAATATTCTTCCTTAAACTATGCTATATGAAATCTAAGATGCCTAAACAATCCTTGTATAGACTGACAGAGAAACTAAACGGAACGCAAAATGGAACTCAGAATGGTGGTGCCCAAAATGGCGGGGCGCAAAATGACGCGACTCAAAATGGCGGCGAACAAAATGGCGGTTTCCAAAATGATGACCTGTCAAAAAGCCCGCTAATAACCGACGCTTTACACACTAAGTATAAAACGTTTACTGAATATGCAATAGAAATTAGAGACGAAGACGAGTATGATATCAAGTGGTACGATGTTGTTTTAGCTTTAATTGTAATGACTATAGGTATAGTAGCTACTATTGTTGCGACTTATTCGAGTTGGTCGAATTCTATAGCTTATGCGACTTTTAGTCCGCCTTGTTTGATGAACGCTACTGAGGCGGCTAGGAGTTTCCTAAAATTTCCTATGGCTATTTAGAAATTAAGATAAATGTCTAATTTAAATACAGAGGGGCCAGACGCTTAGTTTTACTTGGCTAGAGAATGCCTTTTTGTTTCCTTCTACAACGATCGTCAGGCACTTCAACCAAACCAAAAAAGAAGACCCGCCGTGCGTGCCACATGACAGCCTTTGCTATGCAAATTGACACCATAATATTATGTAGTATGACCAATTTAATTAAGTGTGCAGTTGGGTGGTGTTGCTTGTCAAGATTTGCATCGATATATCACGCTTGGTACATTTATTTTAGTTTTATCTTTTCCCGCCTGCACGGATAAGTTGGTTGAAGTGTACATCAATTTGCCGAGTTTTAAGCATTTTATAGAACTGTCGAAGAATGACTGTTGTCATCTGAATATACGAGCTATTTAGGTTGGTAGTCCAACTTAGTTAACAATTAATTTTCCCCGGACTTTACAAAATATTCAACGCCAATACTTGTGGCAGTCGTGGTCGTAAAACGTGCAAGAAGGACTATTGTAGTCTTTGGAAGGACTGCGAATATTTAGTACTTATGAGATTTGGTTTATAATTAAACTGGTGTTGTCCCGCTTTCACTTTCTGTGACCGCAACTGCCGCGAACATTGACATAATTTTATACATACTGGCTTGACTTAATAACTACAAATTGACTTATTATCAACCACATTATGTATTTAATCACTCTTAGACGCCATGACATTTAATTATAAGTTTTATGTTGATAAATTAAAATATACCAAAGTGGGTTTTATTATCCAATTGTTGGTGAAACGTTACTTAGTTGCCAATTTATATGTTTGATAGATTAATTTTATTATTATTTTGTAAGTAGGTATGTTCTGAATAGTTAAATTAGATAAATTAAAATATATTTTCAATGTTTTTAAACATTCGCCTTGTACCAGACTTGGCTCTTAATGTATACCTATCACCTATACTTATTTCTATTTCATTAAATTCTAAGTTGCATGATGTAAGATTTGCGATGACATTATTTCAAAAAAGCACGTTTACTAAAACAAATGACAGATTATTTTTGTTAATATTTTTTTAATGTATAATGTTAATATCTTAAAGAAAGATACCTGTACAGGTTTATTTTTATTTGCTTTTATATTTACTTAATTATTGAGAAAAAGAAGAATAGTCTAAGTATAAAATATGACATAGACAATACGGGCTCCTCTCGGTGAGGGGGAATGCAACATAAGAGCGCCTTCTGTTTGCCTCTCACTTGCACAGCCTGTGTATGAGCAAGAGGCTAATAACGGGGGCAATATAGTGAAACTGCCATTTTATGTCAAATTAAATTAGTAAGCGAAACTCCACAAATGTGATGGAAAACTTGAAAATGCACAATAATGATTTGATGTTTTTTTTTGTGGTACACGCGGCGACACATCAGGCTACATAACCGCTAACCAGTATAACCTGATCTGGCTTTGTATGAGATTGCCGTATAATGAGAGATCAGTTTAATTTGGCTTGATTGGTCGTCGTGCGTATACTTACTTGAAATATCGTGTTTATAATCTATCGATACCTAACGCCTCTGTGAAGTATACAAAAATAACTGTTACACTCATACTATTTCAAGATTTTCTTACACTGAATACTTAGGATTGCGCTTGGCAATTCGCCTGATGTAAATCGATGCTGCAGCCTAGGGTGATACGATGCTGCAGCCTAGGGTGATACGATGCTGCAGCCTAGGGTGATACGATGCTGCAGCCTAAGGGTTGAGCACGCTTGTAACTTAACTTACACTTATTACAGCGGCCGAAGACCTAAAATCATCAAATACCTATAAATTTGTTGTGTTATGTCTGTGGAATACCGCTAGATAATTTTATTTGACCCTAGTTTAAAAATTATAATAATGATTGCGATTTAAAATGATGTAAATGACAGAACATGAACAGAACTTAAACAACTATCAAATAAAACTGATAGAAATCATTTGAATTGTCTTTTATTCAACGTTACAATCAATAATACAATATCATTACAACAACGTTACATTAGTTATTACATTACAAACAAGACCGATACATTTTATAGGAACAACAAATTGTTAAAAAGAAACTTTGTGTCTTACTTCCTTTTTTAAATGATTACAGATTTGTTACATTTTAACAATACATAAAAAATAGAATGTCTTAGGTACCTAATTAATTCTACTGTATCGTATGGCGATCTTCAAATTGAACAAGCCCCTTTAAAGAGGAAAACAATGAATAATTTAGTAATATTGATTCTTTTTTAACATTATAGCTAAAACTTTAACAGTTATTTGCGAAATTGTAACGTTCCATTTTTCAGAATGAACAAAAAAAAAACAATGGCGCGGTATGTCCTTACCTTTTCTTTTGATGGTTTAAGAATAACAAATCTGCAAGCATTTTTTAGTTTACTACACATTGAGAAAACATTATCTGATGTACTTTACCCGTAGAGGGAGTAAGTAGGTGGGGGGTAGGGGGGGGGTTATTTTTTTTCTTTTTCTTACATTATTATTCAACCCAGCCTAGTACAAAAATAACCTTTTCTTCAATCGAATCTTAAACATAGATACCTTAAACAGCGTTAAGCCTTTAAAACACGATTATTATTATTTGTTAGTATTTAGTGAATAATATGTGATTTCTTTTATTATTGCACGTCTACGAGGTAGTACGATAACCACGGTGTATTCCCGTTCGTCACACCCGTCGTTTCACTGGTGTTGGAACAACGGAAATTTACAAAGGATAGTCGTGGCTAAATAATAACAGCAGCACAGATCCATCTTCAAAGTTAAGCAGCGTTTGTCAAGGTCTGTGGATGAATGACCATTGACCATCTATTGCATACCGAGTTTCCTCTGTACTTCAGAAAGCACGTTAAGCCGTTGGTCGCCGCTGTCATTTGTATATGTTTGACTGTCGTTAGTGGCCCGAAAATGTGGCAACCAGTGTTACCAAGGGGTTTCGTATTACCCAGTAGGTACTAACTGGGTTGTCATGGTCAGATAGGGAGTCTTTCCGCGTAAAATATAGGTATTCAGCTGCATCCGGTTAGACTAGAAGCCGACCCTAACATAGTCGGGAAAAGGCTAGGCAAATGATGATTCAGTCCGAATAAACTTATTCACTCTGTGAGTGTCCATGGATTTTTTGTCCATTCTCCTCCATAGAGAATCTGTGCTTTGGAATGGGCAACCAGTCTTTTAAGTTTTTCACAGTAATTATGCCCTGTGACTGGGACCGTAGCTTCATCTTTTTGTTTTTAACAATTCTAAATTGCAGATAACTGGACTCTTTGAAATACATGCTTTGAGTTTTTGTTTATGAAACCTATCCATTAAAAAATTATCCACTGGTTGCACGAACGGAAATACACCGAATCGACGTATTCAAACGCCTTATTAACATCACTACGAAAACATTTACATTCAACAATTATGATATTATTTATTACATAAATATAAGTTAATAGTTAATTTAAAAAATTTACTAAATAAAATACAGGAACTTCAAAACGAACGTCATAATAACATAATTAAAACTCGATATTACTATGAACTAGAATAAATGCAACAACTTCAAATTAAAACAACAACATAAATACACACAGAATAATTATAATCATAAAATCATTCAAAAGTGCCAAGTTTGAGAAGTCGTGAAAATTAAAATTGATTACTCAATTGACTGCAAACTAATTATGCGTATATTCGAACTACAACTGTCATTATGACAGTTGACATGACATATTGACGGGGTCGAAGGGACACCGACGCGAAAACGGTTACCACGTATTCAATACAATCATTCTGAACCACATAGAAATTTTTCATCGGTTATTCAAAAAAGCTGTTTCCTACAAAAGTGCAATACCTACACGGTCAAAATGTATGGAACAGCTGATTTTTTTAATAACTGATGAATTATTTCTGTGTGGGGGTGGTTCAGAATGATGTACTGAATACGTGGTAGCCGTTTACGCGTCGGTGTTCCTTCCATCCTGTATAATTAACAATTGATTTCGGACATTGTTGAATCTTTTGAGAATAAATATTAACATAATATCCCATGGTTTTAAAACTACTGGACCTAACAACAAAAGGTTTAGTGTAGGTTTGAGCAAGGTAGATACAGTTTTGTAAGCAATTTTATGTCAAAACCTATGACAGTGACTAAGCGGACCGATTCGGGCCGATCAACATTGCAAGGGACAGGAAGACTTCAATCAACTCCCCTTAAGGGAACACACTTATCGACATGTTATCGACTCGAGCCGATCCCGTATCACCATTTCCATTTCATTTCGTTCGGCGTGGTGTCAAGTCGTGTTCCGAACCTAAACGAGGCGCATGCAGTCTTTTTCGCTTTTATTGCATGGTCAATTGGCCATACAGGTCTTTCTGACCTGCCCAAGATGACTCCATGTCGACAAGTTTGTTAGTCTTTAAATTACGTTCTTGTCTTAACAATTTGATTGCTACAGAACAAAATATTATTATACATGATTTTTTTAAAACCTAGAATGTAATGAACCTAAGTATGAAGAAAAAAGAATTACAAGTTCTAAACATTTTTTAAAAGATATTATAATAAGAAATCGTCATTGTCACTTGTTAAAGGTTATAAATAATTACTTTTTAGGGTTCCGTACCTCAAAAGGTAAAAACGGAACCCTTATAGGATCACTTTGTTGTCCGTCTGTCTGTCTGTCTGTCTGTCAAGACCTTTTTTCTCAGGAACGCGTGGAGGTATCAAGCTGAAATTCATATCAAATACTCAAGTCTATGGTCTCTTGGAGCTGTGAAAAAATCAAACTTCTAAGTCAACGCGATCAAAAGATACTCCCGTTTATGCCGCAAATTTTCGACACTCGCAAGGGAATCAAAACCTACAGGGTACTTCCCGTGAACTCAGAATCTTGAAATTTGGTATGAAGCAACGTCTTATAGCAGAGATATAGGTAAAATTGCGATAAGTATACATTTTTAGTTATATCATATAATAAAAATATTTTTAATAATTTTAAACTTACTACCCCTTTCCTCATGAACGCGTAGTGGTATTATATTGAAATTCATATCAAATACTCAAATCTATAATACCTTTAAGCTGTAACAAAATCAAACTTCTATGTCAACGCAATCAAAAGAAACAGGAATTAAAACCGCATATTTTGAAACTCGCCACTACTCGCAAGGGAATCAAAACCTACAGGGTACTTCCCGTGAACTCAGAATCTTGAAATTTGGTACGAAGCAACGTCTTATAACACAGATAAAGGAAAAATTGCGAAAAGCATAAATTTTTAGTTACATCATATAATAAAAATATTTTTAATAATTTTAAACTTATTACCCCTTTACTCATGAACGCGTAGTGGTATTATATTGAAATTCTTAACAAATACTCAAGTCTATAATATCTTTAAGCTGTAACAAAATCAAACTTCTACGTCAACGCAATCCAAAGATACAGCAATTAAAGCCGCATATTTTGAAACTCGCAACTACTCGCAAGGGAATCAAAACCTAAAGGATACTTCCAGACGACCTGGAATCTTGAAATTTGGCATGAAGCAACGTTATAAAGTACACATATAGGAAAAATTCCGAATATCTTAAATTTTTAGTTACATCACATAGTATATTTTTTTTAATAATCATAAACTTACTAGCTGACCCAGCAAACGTTGTTCAGCGATTAAAAAAAAAAAACAGATGTTGGCCGATTCTCAGACCTACCCGATATGCACACAAAATTTCATGCAAATCGGTTCAGCCGTTTCGGAGGAGTTTGGAAACAAACACCGCAACACGAGAATTTTATATATTAGACTTGCTGACCCAGCAAACGTTGTTATGCGATTAACAAAAAAAAATAAAAAAATAGATTTTGACTTTTACTTATATACCAACAGGTTTGTACGGAACCCTCGGTGCGCGAGTCTGACTCGCACTTGGCCGGTTTTTTTTAATAATCTACGCGATAAATTCTTTAAGCAATCTTAAAACTGCCCAAAAAATATCAATAGGTAGGTAATTACTTTTCGAGCATTTGCGCATTGCGTTAGATTCGGATCTGAAAAATGTGCACTTTCCGATTACGGTCAAAAGCAGTCTATAAATTCGTATCGAACTCAGATCTCGAAATCGGATCTCAAACTCGAATCTCGAGACCGATCTCCAGATCGAGTCTCGAATTCAGATCGGATGCAAATGGTAAACGCTGTTAGCTTTCAAACAAACTATACTATGTTCAATTTATGAGGATATAATTATTTGACACATGCTAAATAGACAATTTTGGTGGAAGCGCCAGGGTAGCCCGCGAAATTCAATTTTGCTTACGTTTTTGCAATTGGCTTCAGGTTGTATTCGCGACCATAACACGTATGTTACAGAATTATAGTTATTAAGATTATCAATACAACCTCCTCCTTAAAAACTACGGTTTAACATAAAGGTGCTACAAGAATCTTTTGGCGCTCGAATGACGTTGACAGGGCGGCAGTGTTGGTATACATTTGTTCAATTGTTTTGTGAAATAAATCTATACTGTCAATTAAGGGATATCTTCCGTGATTGTTCATAATTTTGAGCTCCCGATATTTCGACGCTGTTGCAAGCGCTATGATCGCGGGTTGACTGGAGAATGTCGGTGGATGGAAAATAAATTGTTAGGAGCAGACAAAATTGTCTACCCTGAAACCGTGAAAGCTTAAAACAGTGCTTGTTTTGTGAAATGTATTGAAAAAGCACGAGCCAAAGATTCTTGCACAGTTGTGCACACTGGCGTCTGTACAACTGCACATCAAGCTACCCGAAATCTATTAAAGAAATTTGACAGATTGTAGTAGCTTGGTGGGCAAGCGTCTGCACGTTGAAAGGTATTTTATTTTACGTTTGAGTATTAATTAAGGCAATCGGTAAAACGTTATCTGTTCCCAAGTTCAATAAAAGACATAATACACTTACTACGCCAAAACGAATCTTAAGCCTTCTGTTTAGGCATCTCAAGTTGTTTCCCGAACAACTTACGAATTAATTTCTTATCTAACTTTCCCATCGCGTTCCTAGGCATTTGATCAATAACTATCATAGTTTTAGGAAGCTGGTACGGCGCTAATTTCTTCCCAGCTGATTCTTTTAACTCTTTAAGTGTTAATTTAGCATTTTCCTTAAGAACTACGACTGCTCCAATAATTTCTCCGTAACTGTCATCTTCTATACCTAAAATGGCGGCGTCGGCTATGCTCGGGTGATCCAAGATGGCGGATTCGACTTGCAACGCGCTTACTTTGTAACCGCCAGTCTTGATGATGTCCACGGAGGTTCGACCGAGGATTCGGAACTTACCGCCGTCGAATGACGCCGTGTCGCCCGTACGGAACCAACCGTCGTCGGTGAAGTCTGTGTTATCAAGTTTTGGGGCTCTGTTCCAGTACCTGAAAGATGTATGATTGTTGTAGTAATAGATATGATCAGACTATGGAGTTCCCTCTTCTGAGACTGAACCTTATTTTTGGGTGAAGAAGTGGAGCGTAGCCCACCACGCGGGGTGGTCTCGGTGCGGGAGTGGTGGAATGTCACATGTCTATACATTTTTGATTAAATTACACAAAGTATAGCATCTGCCTGGGTTAAAACCCATGGCCTGCGACGCTAGAGTTGGGTCCGTTACTACAGAGCAATGCAATGGTGGCGCCCATTGCATTGCTCTTTGTTGTAGCAACTGATTATTTCGGAGCCCAAAAAACTAAATTATTATATTAGAATTTATTGATGGTTTTATATTAGATTAAAATGTTTTTTTTTAATCAAAATCTTAGTAGTTTTAAGTTACATACAATATTTGAAAGTCACGATGACTCGCTAAACACATTAACATTACCTACATCACGTTCGTAATTCTGATTCAAAAAATATATATATTAATTAACATGTTTTAATAACTTTATTAGAGCAGTATTAATAGTCTTTAAAATACTTTCTATTTGATGCAGCTGATATTCTTAGTTTCCGAGATATTAAGATGCATGTATAAGTGACCCGAATTAATACGAGTATATTAATAATTTTGTTTAGGTGAAATCTTGCAACTGATTTTTAAAACAGTTATCCCCAACAGATTAAGCTGAAATTTTGCATACACGTTTAGTTTGTATGACAATATATAGTTAAGAGTTAAAATAGTTTCCTGAAAAGAATATTTAAAAAAAAAGTTACACCTATATTTAAAAGTTTGTTTTTGAAAATGTTTTTTTTTGCCCGCCTCTTCACTCGTGTTAATTTAGAATGTGACAATCACTTCGGGTTGTACTCTCAGTTTATTTTATCAAAGTTTCTATAATAATATGAGACACGTGGCGACATCTGTTATCATAAGAACGTTATTGTTGTTTTCCTCAGGAACAGTACTTTTTTTTCGGGAGAAAAGGTACCCTATGTTCGTTACTTGTGCACCTGACAACGTATAAACAAAATTTCAGGATGATTGGTTCAGTGGTTTAGGCGTGAAAAGGTAACAAACTTATTTTAGTATTTATAATACTGCCGTGCTAAACGCAAAAGCGGTATCTCAAGAAAAGCCAGTTTCGAGAAAATTTAAGTTTTGTAAATATAGTTTGGTATACACATTACGTATTGATATTAATTTATGCTTATTAAGATTTTTTATGTTTTAAAATAGATACTGCTATTTGGCTTAGTTCATCAGATGCGTATTTATTTAAGCCATCCGATGCCATTAAAATCATTTTTACGTGTTTTTTTAAGATACCGCTATTTAGCTTAGCACGGCAGAATATTAGTTAGGGTAAGTTCATTTTAGGCCACGGAACATACTTCTCATACTGACAGTAGGAAATTGTAAATCGCGCATAATTTATTCAACCTCAAATCTATGACGTGTGCCAGCGTCAATCTTTCTTTTAAAGTATTTAAACCAAGGTAAAGTATCACAGAATGACCTTATTTAGCAGTTTTAATGAATTAAATTTGGTATTTTTTTCTAAATTTGCGTCATTACTAGTAACTAAGAATATCTTTTTAACGAATGCATATATCGGAAATATATTGGATACGTTTTATGGGTATGTTAAAATGCTAATTTATGTGTAAGCTAAAAATAGATTCGTTTATGTTTTGAATAAAATGTAGAATTGAGTTGATTACAAATTAGTGACGTACGTTATAAAGGGTCGCCCGCTATTACAGGGAATTAACACAACTGGCGAAATGTGGGTGTACTATTAGGTACACCTCTGTCCAACCCTTCGGGGATTACAGGCGTGATGTACTAGGTGTGTGTGAAATATGTTATATAATTATCGAAAAATAATCTTACTATTTTTAAATGCATAGTGAAAGTTCTCAGTAGGTTGTCTAAAACTTTAAACAAATAAATAAATAAACATTTATTTCAGAATCACTGCCATATTTGTTAGTTACAATGAAAACTTATACACCAGTGCTAGTAACATGTACTCCAAGCTGCGTGGCGTGAGGCACGCCGATCCTGGGGAATGTCTACTTGACTGCGTGCAGTCGTATCCACCACCCCCCAAGATCGGTGAGTCCCACATCACCCAACGTTCTGAGGACAACGTTCTTTGGATGGTGGTTTGATTTACATATTTTTGCCGACTAAGTATACATTTTAACGTATAATCTAGTGACAACTGGAATCAGGTCATTAATTAATATTTTTAATAAAATTTGGGTGAAATTTGGCACACAGATACTATATCCCGGTAATATATCTTATTTATAACCGGGATTAATATAAAAGATACTTTTTATCCCACTAGTACGATCCCGTGGAAAAATTACCCAACACGGCGCGGGCGAAGCCGCGGGTATAAGCTAGTAAAATTCGAAAGTTTGGATGGATGGATGTTTGTTATTCAATCACGCCAGAACGGCTGAACGGATCTAGATGAAATTTGGCACAGAGGATACGTTTTTTGTCACACTATCCACGCGAATAAAGCCGCGGGCAACAGCTAGTATAAAATAAAATAGATCGCAAGGTCGACCTGGTAAGATAAGAAGCCAATCACTCAAATAGTAATAAACATAAGCCCGTCGGCGCCACTTTGACTTTCAAATTAACATAAAAAATTTATATACGAGTATGTATATGCATTATATCAAATGCATTCATTCAACTATGGAAAATAACCTAAGTGAATAAAGAACTACAAATATTGACTTGCAAATTATTAATCATTTCGTATAATATCGTCTAATGTTAATAATTCCTTTTTGTTCAAAATATATATTTTTAATATATATTCTGAACGGTTCAGTTAATATTATTTTAATTTCCTAAGACGTGTCCTATTTGTCGTCGTTGCTCGGCATGCGTTGCAATGCATGTTTTCCTACCTACTACTTTCACTACCCTGCCCTACCTACCTACCCTACCTACATACCATTGTTTTTAAAATGTATTCTGCTATTCGGGGCGGAGACAAATCCAACGAATCAAAAACCATGAAAATTGGACCAGCAGATCTCGAGTAATAAGTGTTGTAACAAACCCAAGTTTGTTTTATATATATATATTATATATAGGTACTTTATTTTAGTCTTCTTTTTATTAGTTCTATTTGTAGTCTGTATAAAATGTACATAGTATTAATTCTTAGTTCTTGTCAAATCAAAAATCTTAAACGAGATGTTGATTTCTTTAAAACAACAGACATATTAATTATTTTTAATATTATTTTTATTTATAAATTTATATTACCGCAGCATAATAGGTGTTAAGCGGACAGATCGCGTAAGAAACACTACCCTGCGCTCCATTACTCAGGTTGCAGATGTTAGAGAAAAACAGCCAAGCTGAACTGGGAGTGGGCTGGCCATGTAGCGCGAATGCACCCGAAGAGGAGGGCAAAGATCGTCACTCACTGGACGCCTGACGGAGGAAATCGCCGTCGACGTAGACCGCGGCGAAGGTGGTGTGACGATCAGGGAGGTTACTATGACGTCTTAAAGCAGGAGTAATTCCAGTGTGGGAAAGAAACAGTGCTATACAGGTCGTGTAGTGCCATCTCTTTCCCACACTGGAATGACTACTGCTTTAAGACGTCTTGGTACGCCATCTGATCGTATTTGCGGGGCGAACATGGCCAGATATAGCACAAGATAGCGAGGTTTGGAAGGAGAAAAGGGAGGTCTTTGCCCAGCAGTGGGACACTCAAATAGGCTAACAATAAAAATATAGGTAGGTACCTACTGACTATTCCTATAATGTAAGTTAAAAATAATATAATCAGACTTAGTATAACATTCCCATTGATGGGACTGGCCAATCTCTTTGTGGTTCCAATTGGCTAAAACAGTCCTTTATTATATTTTCATATTTTGCTAAATAATATCAGCCGCTCGGGTCGATCATTAGGTTAAGCCGCGCTTGCCTATGTTGGTACGTGGAAGGGTGACCACCCATTACCGGTTATCTGACTTTCGAGCCACTGACTACCTTAATGATTGTCAAAGATCTACAAATGACAGCCAGGACCAACGGCTTAACGTGCTTTCCGAGGCACGGAAGAAACTCGGTATGTAATGGCTGGTCACCCATCCACGGACCAACCTAGGCAAGCGCAGCTTAACCTGAAGATCGACCCGAGCGACTGCTCCTCCATGTAGGCCCATGTGAAATAAAATATTCTTTCTTTATTCTTTATTGCACACAAAATAACAAATTTGGATACAAATTGCAATAATATAGCTTATGAACAATGGCGAGCTTAACCCAGAATTGGGTTTTAAAATATTTTGATTTTGTGATAGGGAATGGGCTGTGATCCGCCACGCGGATCGAAACGGGTTGGTCACATGTCTTCAAATAAAACTGCTGATAGCAGTTGTAAGCTTTGATAAAAGAGTAGTAACAAAAAAATAATCTTACCTAGAAAACACAGCAGGCCCCCTGATAAGCAGCTCTCCTTGGAACCCATTGTCGCCCACATCCTTGTGCTTGGTCTCTTTGGAGGGCTGCCAGTCGAAGCCCTCGGACTCCACAAAGTAGTCCTTCGTCGACAGACCAAGACGGTCTAGGCATATCTGTAAAGAAAATTACCAGATTATTTGAAACGTTCTGAATAAACAGAACTGTTTTAAACTTTATATGTAACTACTTACGGCTGAAATTCACGGTGAAGGTTTTATCATATAAGAAGGGCGAGTTTTACTAATGATAGTAATGATACACATGATGAACAGAGCGGGAATCCGAATCGGGAGAACGCCCTTTTTCTCGCTCTAGCAAATGATGGTTCTGAGTGACAGAAAAGGACAGGAGCATGGAAAAGTGCGATTCTGTGCTGCCGGCTGAGCTTCAACCCTTAAACGAAGTCAAAGTCTTTTCAATGTCATCATTGCCGTGTAATATTAACACTGATATCTCTTGAAAGCGGTTATAAAATTTTGCTGATCGCGTTCAGGGATATTGGTAATATCTGCCCCGAGCGATACAGAAGATTCAAAAAGAAATAAAATATTCGTGTATGATGTTTAGGTTGCAACTTGCAAGTTTGAAAAACATATTTAATTACATAACATCACGACCGTTATCCCCGAAGGGTTAGGCAGAGTTATACCTGATAGTACACCGACATTACGACCGTTATCCCCGAAGGGTTAGGCAGAGTTATACCTGATAGTACACCGACATTTCGCCAGTTTATTGCCATCAACTGGGCACAAATCTAAGCCTGTGGTTAGTACTGAGAAATTCCTGATGGAAGAATCTTATAACACTTTGCCCTACTCGGGAAACGAACCTAGGACGCTCAGCAGTCGCGCTTGCGAACAGTCGACCAACCAAGCAGTCATAATTTTAATTAGGTATCAGACGGAATTAGGGTCGCGCAAGGTAAATGAATGCACAAATCGTCAACATGTAGAACAAAGCCCATTTTTTTTCGCTACTTCGGGATTCGTCCCATCGTAAAAGTTTTATTAACAAGTTCTGTTTTTTTTTTCGTACCATCATAGATGTCATCCATCGCTTTCCATCAGACGTGCTCGAGGCCAAGAGCAGGCCCATTTTGCAATAAAAAAGTAGGTTGTAAGTGGCCAAAAGTATAGATGTAAGAAAACAAAAACTCAACTTGTATAGATAAAAAGATTCCATACCTGTGTCTCAGGCACCTGCGTCTCCACAGTGACCAAAGGCTCCATCTCCCCGGTGTCCTCCCTCACGGAGACAATCCTGGCTTCCACCCCCGGCAGGGGTAGTCCTACGCACCCCACAGTCCTCGCCTCCACAGGTCTGTAGGGGTTGCTCAACGCCATTCCCACTTCTGACATGCCGAAACGTTCTAGAAGGCGCATGCCGGATATCTGGGGAAAAATGGAGAAGTTAGTGAAGAACAATGCGGAACAATGCTACCTCTTTAAATTACGGCCTCAGAAAAGGGATTGGTTTCTCAGTAACTGGGCTGTACAGGTCAAATAGGCGTTTAATAAAATCTACTTATCTAAACTGGATTCAGTGGCTCATGGAGAGTCGACATGCCTCATGCCGCGAGAGGTATACGTTAAAATGTTCAAGTATGCATGTTTGTAAAAGGTTATCACTGAAAATATCAAACCGATTACAAAAATTCTTATCCTGAAAGAAAGCAACACTATGAATGGCATAGTTTACTTTTTATCCTAGAATCCAGTAGAAATCTCGGCGAAATATGTGGAAACTCACCTCCTCCCATTTCAAGAACAGCTGAGCCGGCAGCGGCGCGGACCCAGCCACCATGAGCCTCATCCTGCTGCCCAAGGTAGCTCGCACGTACTCCGCGGTCTTCGCATCGGAGAACATGCGCTCGTGGTCGGCTACCAGGCGCGCATACATCGCAGGGACGCCGTGGAACACGGTCACTTTGGTCTCGTCTCGCTCGCCCATGCCGAGGAGCCGCGACCATACGGTGTGGGACGCGAAGGATGGTAGCATTCGAAGTCTGTTGGAAAGGTAAAGTAGTTGTTTTTCGTATACCAATAAAAATGGAGGGTGTAGAAACTCATGCATAAAAGCACTTAGCATCGAAGTTACCAGGACAAACTAACTGATATGCTGAGAATATTCAGACAGAAAATCTAGTAGCAGGTTGCCTGATCTGGGAAAAGAACTTGGAGCCACGAACACGACCACAACATGCGCATATACGATCACTATTCACTACATCGGCATTAAAGCTGTAATTGCGCGTAAAGCCAGCGCCAGAGATGGCTTCAAAGTCTTGAACACTTGTTTAACATTGTTCAGTTTAGTACAAAATACGTTCGCCACCTTTAGGGGCTGTTTCCACGAGCGAGAGAATCGCGGCGATATTACGTATTTGTATAGGATAATATCGCCGCGATTCTCTCGCTCGTGGAGACGGCCTCTAAGAGAGTGTATAGAAATACGTGGCACGGACGATAATATCGTCGCGATTCTCTCGCTCGTGGAGACAGCCCCTAAGAGGCACTTTTGTTTGCTTATTGCAAGGTATAATCAAACAAATGTCTGCTGAGATGACGAGTAATAGAGCAGTATGGAAGAAGAAGAGATGCTGCGCCGACTTCAAATAAATTGGAATAAGGGCAAGAGATGATGATGATGATCAACTTTACCGACTCAGTCGCGTCGTAATGTCAACATATAACATAATTTCACGCCTCTAATGTCATCATCATATGCCTAGCCTTTTCCTAACTATGTTGGGGTCGGCTTCCAGTCTAACCGGATGCAGCTGAATACCAGTATTTTACATGGAGCGACTGCCTATCTGACCTCCACAACCCAGTTAGCGCTAGGTAATACTATACCCCTTGGTTAGACTGGTTGTCAGACTTTCGGGCTACTGACTACCTGGAACGACTGTCAAAGATCTACAAATGACAGCCGGCACCAACGGCTTAACGTGCTTTCCGAAACACGGAGGAAACTCGGTATGTAATGGGTGGTCACCCATCCACGGACCAACCTAGGTAAGCACGGCTTAACCTAAAGATCGACCCGAGCGGCTGTTCTTATTTAGCCACGAGCGCCTCTAATGTCAATATAGCAAAATATTTATATAAAGTAAAGAATTTATATAAATAAAAAAAATAAACGCACATCTCGATTTTGTAGGAATTTGCATATTCGAAGCTGACGAAGCTGTTTATTTAACGTTAATATAACGAGATGTAAAACTAAAGAAATAAAGATTTTTTGTCGCAATACCTTGACCCCGCAGCGAGCGACGCTAGCATAGAGTTGAGCTGCCCATGTATGTGATGCAGAGGCAACGTGTGCAGGACTACGTCATTCGCGGTGTATTGCCACGCGGAGTGTAAGGACGATATCTGCGTCTGGAGCATGCTGTGCGTCCATATTACACCTTTAGGTTTGCTTGTTGTACCTGACAATGGCAGAAAGAGATTTCTTTTTCAGTTTTATATGGAAAAGAAAACGAATACATAGTTATTCGTTAGCGACCACCCGCAGTACGCTTGACAGTCCGACATGTTGCAGCCAAACTTTTGTCTTGGTTGGAGTTTAGGCGGCCAAGGTTTTCGCTACGACCACGGCCAGCCGTGTTCGTGGCCGGTTAGAGTGCAAGATTCCTATGATGTAAACACAATATTTAGTTATAAATATTTCAAAACGCTTTGATAGATAAAACATTGCCTTTTAAATACGCCATTGTGATTCCGCTCGAATATCCGTTTCGTGCAAAAGGACAGAATATTGGAGAAGTTGAAGAAACTTCTTCATCTTCTTCTTCTTCAACCTTTGGCCACCCAATGCTAAGTGTGGGTCTTTTCCAATCTCTCCATTTTTGGCGGTTTTGTACCTTGGCTAATTTGGCTATCCAGTTTGGGGTTTGTATTCTGTCAATAGCTAAATAAACAGGGTGGAAGGGACACCGACGCGAAAACGGTTATCACGTAGTCAGTACAGCATTCTAAACCCTCGTACATCAAAATTTTCATCAGTATTTTTTTTTTATCAGCTCTTCCATACATTTTGACCGTGTAGGTATTGCACTTTTGTAGGAAACAGATGTTTTTTTTTAAATTACCGATGGAGAATTTCTATATGGGTTGCTTATGGGTTTCTATATAGTGGTTCAAAATTATGTACCTACTGAGTACGTGGTAACCGTTTTCGCGTCGGTGTCCCTTCCACCCAGTATACAGAGTGTTACATAACAAACGCAAGACCTCTCGTGTGGTGTCTCAGACCATGAAACCGACCAACTTTTGTTCTATGACTTTTGGAAATTCATAACTTTCATTTAGTTTTATCATACATGTTGACCAGCTGATTGCGTCAGTTCTTGTTAAATTTTTTTTTTGCTAATTTCAAGAACTCGTTGAACATTTGTTGAGTTTCATGGTCCGAGAGACAACACGGTTGGTGTTGCGTTTATCATCTTACACCTTGTAATAGGTAGATCAATATTTTTCAACTCAAACTCAAAGCATTGATTTCAATTAGACAATTTTGCACTTTTGAAAGTAAAAAAAAGCGAAGCTAAGCTACAGTCACAGTCACAAGGTATAATAACTTGAGAAAGTACTGTATTTGCACATTCCAAAGCGTAGATCTCTATGGAGAAGAATGGGCAATAAACTCCATGGACACTCTTTTAAATCAAAATATTGTTACAAAATCTTGATTACATCATTAATGTTGAGATTATACATATAAGTACTCGTATGTGAGAACGATGTAGAAAGACGTGTACATTAAGAGCGTCCAGAGTAAAAGATTAAACCTACAAATTAAAAAAAGTAATTAAAATAAACCGTGGCAGCTAAGAGATGACCAGTCTCAACAACAGCTTTTGTAGTTATGTAATATCTAATAAGAAATTAAGAGATTTCAACATAAGGAAATTGTGCTGGAGCAATTCAAAAATACCATTGAACCTTTTATTTTTTATTTTCTCGATGTGGAAATCCTCAATAGATGTCCTCAGCCCTGGGGAGAACGGAGGGGTCTGTCAGACTCGTACTGAATAAAACCTCATCCGTGTTCCCTCGCACACTTGTGTCGGGGGGCAGCGAGAATGAATACGACTTCCACTGCCCTGGACTGCCCCGCTTGACCTGCGGGCCTCGTCCCGAGGGGGAATGATTGTGGAGACTTCTGAACCTAACTTAAGTTGAATGTAGGAAACAGGCTATATAATTAATAAATTTACACTCACCACTAGTATAAATAATAAGCGCCTCATTATGGCCGTACCAAGCATTGGTCCTGCCAACATCGGCCAAACTATCCTCAGGCTTCCGGTTCAAGAACGAAGTGTTCGGCTGGTACAACTGAGCCGTCAACACATTATCCCGGCCCGTGACAAGGAGGGGTGTCTTGAGCTCCAGTGTGATTGGTCGAAGTACCTTCTCATACTCTTGGGTACATACTACAAGATTTGCTGAACTGTCTGTGAGGTAGTATGTCAGCATGTCTGGTGGATGCAGCGGGGTCAGTGGGACAGCTGTAAGAGAGAATTGTAGATTTATTGTGTAGCCAGATGAGTTTTAACCGTCTCGAAATTTGTATAGATTAGCATAGCGTAATCAGCCTATAATGTTCCCATTGCTGGGACACACGCCTCCTCTCTATGAAAGGGAATGGGGTTTAATCCGTTTAATCCACCACGCGGGCCCAGTGTGGGCTGTGGTCACATATCTTCGAATATTTGGTTCTAGGACATGCCGGTTTCCTTCACCGTTTTGAGAGCAGCGGTGATGAAATAAATTACACCAAGTAATGCACCTGCCTGGGTTCGAACCCACGACTTACTGCTCGTAAGTCGGGGCCACTGCTGCTCTCGACATTAATGACACAGTAAAAGCGCGCTGTTGAAATTTTAACGCCTGGGTTAACAACAGAGTTGATATGTCAGTGTAGTAATATTTAGGCATTGATGCCAATGCCAATCGCCACTTAAGCGATTGGCGTTAGTGAATACGAGAATTAGATTTTTACCCCAAATGCGTAACTCATTTTTCAATGACGATTTGAAGGATTTTTACTAAAGGACATTAATAATCCATTGCTTTGCTTCATACATATTGTGTTTATAGTACATTGTTAACCTAGGGGTGAAAGTAACTTATTTAGACCCGAGACGGGGTTTGGCGCCCGAACGAAGTGAGGGCGCCAATAGTTCGAGGGACTAAATAAGTCTTTAACCCGAGGTAGACACTGTGCTTTTCATTACGAATACAAGGAAAGTAAAAATAAAAACATGAATTAGCTAAAGAAAAAATGAGTAAATTTTATTTTAAATAAATCAACAACTTTGGTGATTTGGTGAGATAATTTTATTTCCACTACCGCTTTAGCCTCTTCTCTTATAAAATCAGGCGTTAAATTTATATCTGAATCAGATGAACTCATTTTATAAAAATCTCTGTTAAACGGAAGTATAAACAAAACTCTAAAACTAGAAAAAACAAATTTTAATGAAGATCGGATTGCCGCTTTCCCGTTTCCCGCCTATTTTGTTTTTTTTCCTGTGGCCGGTCAGCTATTCAGCCATTTTTCATTTTCATCATTGAAAAAATGGTAAATATTTTGCCCTAATCTATGTTATTTTAAAGAAATTGTTGAAACTAAATTATAATAAAGTTATTAAAAAAATATATATTATTTAATCAATACTTTATTTTATTTAAATTTACTTCGTGGCTGTATAGAAAGTTGGAACATGGTTCAATAGAAATGTGAAAATAGAACTAGTTTTTTTTAAATAGTTTGACAGCTGTCAGTTGAAAGCGATTCTCCCTAGGGATGAAAAGTATTACTTTCATCCCGCTCCTCAGGCAACTTCAGACCTACTTTCAGAGTATGAGTAATGAAAAATCATCTGTCAGCTCAATAACGTAAAGAACGCAATGAATATTGTACAATCATTTATCAAAAATAAAAAGCATTGCAATTCTATGAGTGTTCATGAACTGCATTCATAGTAACCAGTTACGTTACGCCACATTGTCCTTTACACGGCATAATTATACATTATTTTGGTATACTCTAATATGCTTGTCTTCTAACATGAAACCAGTGGAGTTCAGTGAACATAACACGTTGTTGCTAATTTGTCGTTCACGAAAATGAGGTTTCACACTTCGCTGCTAACAAATACTCCATCAGAAAACAACAAGAATATATCATTATGTTGTATTTACAAGATATACCTACCATTTTTCAAATTTATCATTAAGTACTATCATCATCCAGCCTAGCCTGTTCGTACGTTGGGGTCGGCTTCCAGTCTGACCGGATGCAGCTGAATACCAGTATTTTAGATGGAGCATCTGCTTATCTGACCTCTACAACCCAGTAAAATACTCCTTGGTAAGAAAGACTACTGGTAAAGACTGTAAAAGGTCTACGAATGATAGCATTCGTCCACGGCCACTGCAGAATATTATGCCTCTTCCAATGGTGTATGTGCGTTGGTGTTTAACCTTTTCATTATACAATTGTACGTGTGTGTGCGTTGGTGCTCAACCTTCGTATACCACGACTGTAGGTGTAGTAGTGACTTACCGATATTGCCTGACATCCATATTGCCCACTGCACAATCACATGTGATGCGTCATTGCTGCACATATAGGCTATCGTCCTCTCTGATTCGCCAACTGAAATGTACATAAAAGAACTATTAGAGAGTAAATACGTTTTATGTGCATATTATATACTCAGTGACATGAACAAATTTCCGTGCGTCCAAGCGTTTTTGCCATACCTATTAATGGGATCAAATAGCACAGCTCACAACTTAGGACCCATTAATGATAATAGTTATCCGTGGTGCTAGGCAACTGGGCTTATCACAGTTGTAAACGACCCTTTGAGCCTATTGGCCTTGTTTCGTTCTGTCTCCTGCTGATGTGGAGGGAAGTGGAAATTATGGTTTTCCTACTCCTCCGCTATTCTTTTCTGATTAATTTCGTTGCGGGATCAAAGACAGTTAAATTTTGTATCTGGGACTTGTGACCTTCATTGTCTCGGTGCTTTTCTGGTGGTCGCCACTGTTGATTCTGGCTTTTGTGAAGGTTTGGGAATAAAAATACTCAGCTACAAACAATGTAATTTTTTTTTTGTCTGTCGTTTAAAAATTACGGTTAGCTATGCACGAGAAACTACTAGAATGTATTAGCTTCTTTTTTTCGGCTAAGCGCATAAACAAGCGTTCTAAGAGAGCTATCAGAACATTTGAGGAGTGAGGTTCCCAAGACAGGGGAAGCAAGATTTTGATTGGCCTGTTGGTCTAGTGGTTAGAGACCCTGACTGCTAGGACGGAGGTCGTGGGTTCGATTCCCACACAGGACAAATCTTTGTGCGATGAGTACGATTATTTGTTCTGTATCTGGGTGTGTAATTTATCTATAATATGTATGTATTTAGAAATATATAAGTATGTTTATAAGTTGTCTGGTTGCCATAGTACAGGCTCTGCCTAGTTTGGGATCAGATGGCGGTGTGTTGGTTGTCCCAAGATATTATTATATTATATTATATTATTAAGAGGAGATATTTTATCTTAAGTTAGTTAATAATAGTTTAAAAGATTGTTAGTTCCCATACCCAACTGTGCCGATATCTCCTGCGAGAGCACGGCGGCGGCCTGGTACAGCCCCGCGTACGTGTAGATACCAAACTCATCCTGTAACGCCACTCGCGTCGGGAACAGCAGCGCTCGGCGGAATACTGGGACTACTCCACCTGGGAACAACGTAATACCACACATAAATAGACATAAAAAACTTGAGAGGTGTCAAGGGACACCCGGATGGAACGAAGTTTTAAAAAAAAATTATTAAAAAAAATATATACATAGGTATATCTGGCTTGCTTTCTATAAGAGAGAGAGAGAGAGAGAGACAGACAGAGAAACATGCGCACGCCGCACGGCTTACAATAGCAAAAAGTGTCGTTACAACTTTTCGTCTTAATTTTTTCCGTCTAGCCCCCTTTCGCAACGCGCGATAAGGAACTTCGTTCCAAAAATATTTTCTCCAGATTGAGGGTAGGCAATAGGCAATGACTACAGAAGGCCGCTTGCGATCCTTACATACTCCAGCTAGCTTCCCACGGTCCGTGATATCGCGGACGGAGGCGGACCAGCTCGCACGACACACCGTGGGAAGGGTCTCATCCGTGGTAGCGCAGACCGTCTGTGGCGGTGCGCCGCTATCCGTCGCGAGGCGGTAACTTCAAAGGTGCGGTGCGCCGGGATCCGAGCACGTACGACGCGGTCCGAACGCGTCCGTGGTTGCACAGACGACAGCTGTGCGTGATTCTGCGGATCATCACGCACAGCCGACGACCACGGACGGCAACGCACACAGACAGGGCTCTTTCAACGGTGCGTGTCGGACTGTGTAGATCCTTTTAGCATCGTATGCATGAGTTTTGTTCTTATGTTCCGGCGCCGTAGAATTCCATAAAATTGGTTCATTTTGATAAAGATTCAAAAATTCTAAAATAAGTTTGTTTGTCCACTCCATTTCTGCGCAACCAACTACACACAACACCAATACTCGTGTCAGCGAACAAACAAGTTCTGACCTGTCGTCTGTGCAACCACGGACGCGTTCGGACCGCGTCGTACGTGCTCGGATCCCGGTGCACCGCACCTTTGAAGTTACCGCCTCGCGACGGATAGCGGCGCACCGCCACAGACGGTCTGCGCTACCACGGATGAGACCCTTCCCACGGTGTGTCGTGCGAGCTGGTCCGCGTCCGTGGCAGTGCGCCGGTATCCGTCGCGAGGCAAAGGTGCGGTGCGACGGGATCCGAGCGCGTCCGTGGTTGCACAGACGACAGGTCAGAATTTGTTTGTTGTAAGAACAAAACTGATGCATACGATGCTATAAAGGATCTACACAGACCGACACGCACCGTTGGAAGAGCTCTGTCTGTGTGCGTTGCCGTCCGTGGTCGTCGGCTGTGCGTGATGATCCGCAGAATCACGCACCGTGGGAACCCAGCTTTAGAGAAAGGTATGGGATTCCTAGTTCCCTTGTTAAAAAATCGGACGTTAAGAGGCTGGAAGGGATACTGACGCAAAAACGGTTACCACGTACTCAGTACATAATTCTGAACCCGAAAATCGAAATTTATCATCGGTAATTTTTTTTTAAATCAGCTGTTCCATATATTTTGACCGTGTAGGTATTGCAGTTTTGTGGGAAACAGCAGATTTTTTTTTTAAATTACCGATAAAACATTTCTTGTCAACAAATTTCAAATAAGTAGTCTACAAAAAAATTAAAAACATTTAAAAATATTAAAAAAAAATAGCCCACCAGTATCGGGAACAGGGTCTCAGGTACAGGTCAGGTCAGGGCTCCAGAGAGAGGAACCTCGAAACAATACGTCAGATTTCCAGGAGTACCGCTTTCTGAATCAAGCCCTTGATCCAGCTGCCTAACGAGAGCCTTCTCAGGTATTGATCGAGTCTATCAGCCCATGGCTTAATTGCCAAGATTATATGTATTTGTCTTTACAAAGGAAAAGGAAGACAAAGATCTTCGTAGAAACTCGAGTCTACGGGTCGCCCCATGCTCGGGCAGAAGAGATGATGATGATGGAGTTGGTCATGCCATGCAAACACAGCAGGCAGCAGTAGCAGGTGTTGCTCTGTAGCAGCCACGGAGTCTGGATTTGAACATGGTTGATGGCAACAGGCTGGCCCCCTTTTACATGGGATGTGGGTGTACAACCATGTACACGGTACGCCTGTGCCTAATCCTCTGGACATTACAGGCGTGATGTTATGTAGATTAAAGATAAAACAGACAATATTAAAAAGATATGAATATTCAATAATGTAATAACATGTACCTACCTACAGCAGTAATCATATTTTGCGTCAATGTTTATATCTGAAGTCTTATGTATTAGATATTATTACAAAAACATTTATTTTGAGGCAGAGATAACTACTTTTTATATAACAATGTATTTACGTAATAACATGAAATCACGCTTTTATACAATAGAGTGGGTAAGCAATGGGTTTTTATAAGGGGCAAAACAAAGGACATCCAGTTTACTAACAAATTAACAAGTGCGAGTCGGACTTGCGCATGAAGGGTTCTGTACCAGCCAGCAAAATTAAGGGGGGCCGTCGTAGTAGGGGACTACGACGGCCCCCCTTAATTTTTATTAGTTGTAGTTATAACGGCAATAGAAATACACATTCTGTGAAAATTTCAACTGTCTACCAATTACGGATCATGAGATACAGCCCGCTGACAGACAGACGGACGGATGGACGCACAGCGAAGGCTTAGTAATAGGGTCCTGTTGGTTACCCTTCGGCTTCGGGTACGGAACCCTAAAAAGAGTATAGGACTTGTAGAAAATAGAGTAAAAACTATCTTCTACTTGAGTACAGGTAAACAAATAACCAGCAGATAAAATTGCTGCATTGTTATCAAAACGATATACTATCCATCGCAGTGACGACGAAATGACGAATGACGATAAAATCATCTTATATGACAAGATACAAGGATAGCAATCAAGAAGAAAACATGTTGATCTGATTGAAGAAACAGTTTCATTAAAACTGGCTGGCCCAGAAATATGGAGATTGGCAGAAACAAAGAGAGGGCTAATACCTAGCAGTAAGTGAATTCATGCTGTATGTTCATGTTCTGGCTGTGGATGATGATGATGATTTAAAAAATTATAACTTTTGCCTCGTCGGTCTAGTGGCAATAAGCCTGACTGCTGAGCATGAGGTCCTGGATTCGATTCCCAGGTCGAGCATAGTCTTATTGGGGTTTTCTACGAATTTGGTTGATGGCAATAGGCTATTACATGGGACTTAAACATAACTGGCGAAATGAGCTTTGGATGAGATACAGCTTTTCCCCAAGATTAACGCAGACTACTGCATGGAGAGTAGAGATTCAGTCACTGAAACCTACTATTGTGAAAAAATATTCTTTGTCTTAACCCAGCTCATGGTCTACCTACATATGTGCAAGATTTATCAATTCCGTTCTGCTGTTGAAGTGAGAAAATGCTTTCACATTTCATATATGTATTAGTATCTGTTCTGTTAACTGTTCCCATTGCGGCAACAGCGCTGACAACGCGGGGCACAGGCTGTAGGCCCCCCATTGCACAGCATCATGCTGAGTGGTAACCTGCTTGTCTCAGTCATGACGTGCAAGCTGTCAACTTTTTTGTTCTGTCCTGTTATATTTATAAATATTTCTTAGGCATTGTACAGACGCCAGCACATCAAGCTACTACAATCTGTCAAATTTCTTTAGTAGATTTTCAACCTTATCTCCAAAGTATTAGGTTCAAGGTTGGTTGGGAAAATCTGACAGTTTCAGGTAGGTTGACCTGCTGGCGTATGTTATTGTATCGGCATATGTTTATTGTTTATTTGTCTCTGCAACAATTTTTTTTTTTCTTTCTGTCTTCCTACATTGAAAATAAATAAAATAAGGAGTCATGAAATACAAAAAAAAATACTATTTTTAAAGACCCTCAAGATATTATTTGGATCCTTTTATACATCCCTTTATATTTTATTTTTGTATGCTATGACAATGTTGTCCTATTTAACCCAAAGGTTGGCTGGTAGCGAATGCCTTGTGCAACATGAAGTTAAAAGGGTCAGTGGGTAGCCTTAGGGGCGATGAGTTCTACCCTTTGCATTGCAACATCTCTCAATAGTCATCCTGTTGAGATCTGTCTGCCAGATTAATTAGAAAATTGTAAAAACATAATTCTGGACATAAGTATTGTATGGGATGACTACTCTCTACTACCATAATGTCCTCAAAAGACGAATAGGAAAGTAGAAACCAATAAACCAGTTGTCAAACGAAAAGGTGAACAAGATAGTAGCTTTTTTTTCACAAAAAACACTTCACATAAACTTCATGTCAGCCTCTTTTGGGACGTATGTAATTTAGCTATACTAAGTCGAAATGACTTACCATTCCTTATATCTTGGTTAAACGTGCTCAGCAGCTCAGTATTAACTTCTTCTTTAACTGCACAACCCGTAACATTTCTATAAGACGTGATACCAAAAGGTTTTCTCAAAAGCCGGTTAAGAATTCTTACGGAGCGAAAGCCCAATTCCATGGTTATAAAACTAGTGATTACTCTATTTGAAAATTTGAAGTGGTCTTTTATGTGTCCACCATAGATAAACTAGTAGGCTATGTGCTAAATTATAAGATAGTTTTCGTTACGAAAAGATAAGATGTAGAAACGAAGATAAGGTTATTTTTGTAATGACAAACAGCTGACTGACAATGACAATCACATGACAGCAGATTAGAACCTAAAAGTGTCAGAATTTCAGAGTTATTGACAGACTAACCGGTAGCTGCACCCGCGGCGCGCGGCGGTGAAAAAGTTTGTACAATACACAGACGCCAGGACATCAAGCTACCCTACAATCAACTTTAATAGATTTTCAACTTTATTGTTATAGCATTAAGTTCAAGGTAGTTGTTCCCTACCTACCCTACCTACCCTACCTACCCTACCTACCCTACCTACCCTACCTACCCTACCTACCCTACCTACCCTACCTACCCTACCTACCCTACCTACCCTACCTACCCTACCTACCCTACCTACCCTACCTACCCTACCTACCCTACCTACCCTACCTACCCTACCTACCCTACCTACCCTACCTACCCTACCTACCCTACCTACCCTACCTACCCTACCTACCCTACCTACCCTACCTACCCTACCTACCCTACCTACCCTACCTACCCTACCTACCCTACCTACCCTACCTACCCTACCTACCCTACCTACCCTACCTACCCTACCTACCCTACCTACCCTACCTACCCTACCTACCCTACCTACCCTACCTACCCTACCTACCCTACCTACCCTACCTACCCTACCTACCCTACCTACCCTACCTACCCTACCTACCCTACCTACCCTACCTACCCTACCTACCCTACCTACCCTACCTACCCTACCTACCCTACCTACCCTACCTACCCTACCTACCCTACCTACCCTACCTACCCTACCTACCTATCTATCCACCTACCCTACCTACCCTACCTGCCTACCTACCTACCTACCCTACCTACTACGTTTGAATTTCGCCCAAGTCCGTTGAGCCGTTTGAGCGTGAAGGAATAGCAAACATACAAACTTTTGCCTATTGGTGTGATTCCTTTTTTTATTCACCTAGATCACATTGCCTTAGTCCTTCGTCCATATTTTTCTTGGGTGTTAAGTTTTATAGTTGGCAGATTGCTTGCTTCCTGGCTCTTCCATCTATGCAATGTGCAAACTGCGTAAGCAAAACATTTATCCCAAAGCGTAGAATACTTTTACCAAAATTCATCCATCCCCTTTCAATAAACCAAAATCATTGTCAATAAATGTCACCAGCATTCAATAGTGAATCTTTTAGTATAGCGTTTCTTTACATAGAAAAATAAGAAAAATGGGTTTTTCAGTAAGGAATTTCCCAGTAGCAGACACGGCCCACGAAGTTTAAATTTGCGACCGGTTGATGGTAATAGGCTCTCCCCCTATTACATGGGACTTAAACATAACTGGTGAAATGTGGGTGGACTATTAAGTACATCTCTACTTAATCCTTCGGGGATTGCAGGCGTGAAAAATGCTAAAAATAACAAAAAGTTATTGCAGATTTTGTGCTGCTACGTGGCGACGACGTGGCTTTTGGATTCTAGCAGTTTCTAAATTTCTTTAAAAACCCTAAGTATCCCCAAAAGAATGTGGAAAAAATAAATCTATGCAAGAACTTGAAATCCGAACTAGTTCTGTATAAAATAAATAGTTTTTTTTTTTTAATTTATTCATGACCATGGATAAAATAAATAGGGAAATGGAACGTTGCCCGATCAAAAAAAAGAAAGCAACGTCAAACCCAAAATTGACATTGACTGTTGACACTTGACATCAAAATGTCATAATCTCTGTTAGTTGCTTGTATGTTGTGTTGTGTTTTTAAATAAAAAATAGCGTTTTTAGTAAATAAATATGGTTGTAAATGCTCCCGACTCGCCTGTACAGGCTGAAGTCATATTTGTAATAGAAGCAACAGCTGCTAACGGCGCGTATATAGGAGAATTAAAATCAAACTACATAGTCCCAACTTTAGAGTGAGTTTAAGCATTTGTTTACCTTATTTCTTCGTCCCTGACCGCATAATTGACAACTAGTTGAGCAACCCAAGATAATTATGGATGGATCTATCCTTAAACTAGTTCGAGACGTGCCGAAATGACTAGATATTCTCGAGTGAAATGATTATATCTGGCAGCCTTTGTGATCACTGGTCTGCATGATTGAAATGATTTTCTTCACTGGATTTATCAGAATCCGAAACCCGTAGAAATTAATTATAAAGTCTAAAATTAATTTGATTCCCTCAGATGTGGGCTGGTGTAACAGCATTTTGTCCTTCCCTTTGTTAAGGGATGCCAGATTGCTGTACAGGGTCGCTCAAATGGGCATTAAAATAGAATAGCATAAGTGAATCTACTGTGTGATTGTGATTTTGTATCTGTGGTGACATCTTCAAACTGAACAAGCCCCTTTAAATAAAGAGCAAAAGAAAAACTGTATCTCTGTCGGAGAAGATGTTTGTATATGTGAATGCAAAGAAACCATTATCAAAAATTAATTAATGTACAATAATAGAAATATTAATACATCCTCCAGTTAATTTAGATTGCCATTGACACACTAAGAAGAACTCAAGAAGAAGATTATCAAACATAACAAAATTACTTTTAACGTTAAAAATGTATTAGACTGCATCATTGGTTAAGTGGTTGCAAGTGTGACTACTGAGCATTTGGATTTGCCGCAATAGGCTCGCCCTCTCTTACATCAGACTTAAACATAACTGGCGAATTGTGGGTGTACTATTAAGTACGCCTCTGTCTAAGCTTTCGGGGATTACAGGCATAATGTCATGTTTAATTGTTTAAGTATTCAAAATGTTTTCTTTTCTAGATACTTCCATGGAGGTCCGGTTGAGGAAGGAGGTGGCAGTGGCTCGGTGTACAGCATAGTGACCTACAAAGCAGCAGACTGCCACCCGGGGCTGCCTGTTGCTACCTTCGGCCCTTACACATGTCCACAGACTGTTGTCGAGACTGTTGATAAAATACAGTAAGTTCTTTGTGTGGCTGTTAAAGAAAAATGATCAGACTTAAAAAAAAATTGGTAAATAAAAGATCTACAAAGGAATTTCTTGTTTTAATCTCATGGAATTGAAGATGAAGAGATATTAAGACTTACAGTCTAATTGCAAAATAACACTTTCAAGCTTTATTTATGCTATCCTCAAACATTTTCGAACATATGGGGTGGAAGGGACATCATACATAAAAACATCTGCTGTTCCAAACATTTTGACTGTGTAGGTATTGCACTTTTGTAGGAAACATCAGATCAATTTAAATTACCCGTGTAAAATTTCTCTCCGGTTGTGTCGGATTACCGTCCCATCATTCTCATGAGAACGGAAACGGTCAGGAGGACTATTATTTTTAACCTTTCAGTCCATTCTCAAAATTGCCAGATATATAGGTGGCCACGCAGAAAGCCGAGCATGCGTAATAGAAGCCCTGACAGCGGCTCTCGCGTGCTTCGACGAGCTCGGCCGGACTGACATTCCTATACACGTGCTGCTACTGTGCTGTTCCCCCCCTTACTCTGCGTATGCTGGAGGATTAGTGCCGGCAGGTATTTGCATTTTATAATCTTTTATTTTTAACTGGCTTTGTTAGATAGTATATATTGGTTCTGGTGACAATACGATTTTATGGCACACATGACTTGATCCTGAAGCCAGGATCGCCTCCTCACGAAGGAACTCCTCAACGGTTAATAGCACGGACACGAAACTTTGTGTACGCGTTAGGTGAACCGCGAGATAAACCTAATTTTATTAAAAGCAAGTTTATAAAAGCAGTTTAGTTATTTATAGCCCATAGCTAAAAGAGTATGCTAGGTCATAGGAGCCTTCACGGGCCTGTGGACGGTGAGTAATGGGCTAGCTCGCCGTCCGTCCGTCGAATGACGACGGGCAGGCCGTGTCGACGGCGCGTTCGTGTTCCACGCGCGCCTCAAAGAGATGTCAGCAAACGGGAGGGGCCGGTGCCTGTCAGGGCTGCGGGACTGTTCGAAAGAGATACCGCGGCCCTGGAACATAAAGGGCCAATGAAGGAACATGGGTGGTTTTTAGTCAGTAAGAGTCTGACACTCCCTTCCGCTCCGCCCAGCGGGGGGGGGGGGGTCATTTGATGATTTCCCACCCACCAAAAAAAAAAAAAAAGGTCATAGGAGCCTTAGGCTTGGTTTATGGTGGCCCCCAACCGAGGACGGTGCCAATAGTGACGGCGGGCACATTATGACACCGCGGGATATTGTCTAAAGCCCGCCAGCCAGGTTCCCTGCACGCAACGACATCCACACTATACTAGGTAGGCACGCAGTGACTTCGAGCGAGTTTCAGCATATTTAAACTGTGTTCAAGAGTTGTTAGTGTCATTTACAGCTCTTGAGGATCACGCGATCAGCCCATCTTAACTGTGTAGTTAAGATGGGCTGATCGCGTTCAGTTTCTTTGATGAGCAGGTTATTTTTAAATCTGTGTGTGCTTGAGGTTATGAAATCACCAGTGAGTCTACAGCGTCTAAGGTCGATACATGTATTCCTTGCATCTTAGGGATTTTTAAAAGCATCTGAGCTTCATCCTCTCTGGGAGTCGAAATGTCCTGAACAACGAGGTGTGCGTTATTATCACAGGGTGTGTAATATACTTGGAGTTACCATGGAGTCCCTTGCCGGTTCTTCTCTACAACAACGACCACCCCGAACCGTGCACCTTTTCTCGAGTTTTTATAAGTGCTCATGTAGGCCTATGTGAAATAAAATATTTAAATTTCAACTTTTTCTGCTAACACATGCAGTAACTACAAAGTACACCAACAACGGATTGCCCCAACTATCAGTCGACTTGAGTTTAGAAAATGGTTTGTGTAGTCTCGCCCGTTAATTTAATTCTGACCTTGACCTCTAGGTGCCCCCGCAACCGTAGAACAAGCAGCCCGCTTACTAGCGGAACGCGGCGTGCAAGTATCAGTTGCGTCAGCACGCCGCGTGCCCGCCTTGCACGCGCTGTACGAGCACGCGGGCGGGGAGCTCCACCAGGCGCAGCAGAGGAATTATGCCAAGGTAACACCTGTGTGTAGCACAGCCCACCTGCACGCTGTACGCTGACCGCAGCGTGCCCGCTTTGCACGCGCTGTACGAGCATAATAGACACTTCACTAAAGTAAATGGTTTACTCGAGTGACTGATGATCACTTTCATTGCCATGAATAATAGAGAATTGAGCGTTCATGTGCGCATTCCATTTCATTTTTCGACTTTCCGAAATGCTTGGGATCTGTTTTGTCTCCAATTATTTAATCAATTTTTAATTAACTTTGTATTCATTAAAAAATAATTGCATGAATATAATACGTATTCAACAGTTAAGGGGTAAGAAAAACAGGTTGTAAAATACTTCATTCACCATAGAAAAGGGAGGATCTAAGATCCTCCGACCAGACGAGTGTTGCGTCTGGTGGGCTACTGCCCGACAGTTGTTGTCGGGTTCTTCAATAGGGTCATAATAAGTCACGGATAACTTTAATAGCGCGATTCAGAATTTTGACGGCAGTTCTTCATTTCTGTCAAGGATAGCGAGCGCTGCCGTACTTCTTTGCACTATGTTGCTGTACCTAGTGCTTTTAGTAATGCCGCTACAACAGCGTTTGCTTAGACTGGGAGGCGACCCCATTAAAGTTGGTTAAAGTCTAGACAGATGATGACGATCAGTGCTGTTTCCAGGACCCCCGTCACCTAGTACTACTCCGCGGCTACAGTCTGAAGGAGCGCCCGCCGAGCCCCGCGCCGCCGCCCATCCCCGACATACAGGCCGACGTCTATGGGTATGTTCAATGATAATATTCAATTTCTTTCAATATTGATTTTGTACGCATAAAATGTCTGCGTATGTCAGTCGGGCCGTACTATTGATTGACACCTCATAAAAATAAAGACATGTTCTTGTGCTACAGTCAAGGCCGAGGCACTACGGGCCCCGCGCGGCCTGGGGCACAGAACTTCCCTCGTCCGGGCGTCGCGGCCGCTGCAGGCGTGGGGCCCGTGGGTACCGTGCCTGGTGTGCCCGGGGTAGCTGGTGTAGGTAAGTGTGATCACAGTAGTTTTATGCTTAAATTGTAGATTTTGAGTTCCAAGCTGAAAACCAACTCTTAGCTGCCGTCTAGGGACCCTAATTTTTTGACTGAGAAAATCGTCTTCGATACCTTCCGTCTGGGCGTCTGGTTGGTGTTACCAACTAAAACACCAATGTTTCCCTACTACTACTATGACTCGGGAAACTGAAATATACAAGTACATTAAATTGGCGCACACCTCCAACTGGAACCTTCTGGGGGACCTAAACATGACGCTAGAACCTTTTGCTTGCAGATAAAAAAAATTATTGCAAGCAGTTGTTTCTGTAAGTTAATTATTATGTATTTTTTTAAGTACTTCAATGGTTCAAGACCTATATTAGATTTTATCATAGCGTGTGAGTAATTCCGAAGATAGACGACGATTGCCGAAGCGTTTACTTTTTCTAATCTGTAATCTGTAGCTAGGTATCTTACTGTTGGCCCGCATCACTACATTTTTAAAAAAATACTGGCTTCGAGTTCTTTCCATCCAGGGCTTATATGGACAACTGTACGTTGTTTTTCTGCAACTGCTCTCGCCATCTTAGACATCATCTTTTTCATCACATATCATCGGTTTCTTCATACCAGGAAATGCGTCATGTGGGCGCGGCGCCGGCAACTGGCTGGCCCCGCCCCGCGCGCCGCTGTACGCCAACAACTCGGCGCTGCTCACGCAGCTCGCGCAGCCCTCCTACCCGCCCCCGCCCCCGCCGCCCGCTCATGCCGCACAGGTCAGTGCTTAACAGGAGAGAAGAGCAGACAGAAATAAAACTCAGTTTTGTACTTCCAAAGAACTGGGTCTCAGTTCAGCATAAATGATGACAACTAATGCCTAACGCTGGTTTTAAACCAAAGAGAGAGTGAGACTAAGAGAAGGAGATAGAGACAGAAAGGGAGATTTCAACACGTTTTATGTGGAATGTTTTATTAGTAGGATCGCATAGTAAGTGTAGTGAATCTGAACAAAGTCGGGTGACGTTCCTCTTTTTTTTTCGGCATGGCATCTCGCAGGCAATGTATGAGGCTGGCTTCTGCTTAACCGGACTATCCTGTAGGTGCCTTGAGTGTAAGACCTCCAGCCAGGGGCGAAAAACTTATAAATTAAGCGACAGCGCGCTTAGGGCACCCCCTGTGGGGTACGAGCCTCGGCTTAGGGCGTCGCTGGGGAGGGCAGCAAAGCGACAGGCTGGATCTAGTGAGATTATTTAGGGGCTGGTTTAAAACTACTGGCTCATCATCGCGGGCTAACTCGAGCAAAGGTTGGGGGTCTTCTCCGTCTCTGTAGTGCCGATGATTCGTTTAAAGTTAAATAAGGTTCGACCTCTGAATGATCGACTGTGTGAAGGATGGTTTGGCAAGAAAAATGGTGTCTGATGAGATGACGAGCAATAGAGAAGTATGGAAGAAGAAGACATGCTGCGCCGACCCCAAATAAATTGGTATGAAGGTAGGAAAATGCTGATGATGAAGCTTTGACCTGGAAAAACACTTGGCTCCCGGTAATGGACTGCAGTGGACTATTTTTAAAGCTTTGAATCGATTGCGCACCCAAGTAGGCGGCTGCAAACATAATCTGGAAAATGAGGTATTATTAATACCTCTTACACTGAGTGCGAGTGTGGTGCTCCGAATCAAACTATGCCACACCTGCTGGAGTGACCCAGTGTCCGTTTACCTGCACCCTAGATGACCTGAATAACGCCTCTGATGCTGCAATAAACGTGGCCACGAAAAGAAGAAGTTTGGACCAAAATTCTGCCACTTTGATAGCATCCATCCATCCATCCATTCTCACAAACTTTTACATTTATAATAGTAGTAAGAGGCTCGTGGCTAAATAATAACAGCCCCTCGGATCAATCTCCAGGTTAAGCCGCGCTTACCTGGGTTGGTCTGTGGATGGGTGACCACCCATTTCATACCGAGTTCACTCCGTGCCTCGGAAAGCACGTTAATCCGTTGGTCCCGGCTGTCATTTGCAGATCTTTGACAGTCGTTACAGGTAGTCAGTGGTCCGAAAGTCTGAAAACCAGTCTTACCAAGTGGTATAGTATAACGCAGTACTAACTGGGTTGTGGAAGTCAGATAAGCAGTCGCTCCATGTAAAATACTGGTATTCAGCTGCATCTGGTTAGACTGGAAGCCGACCCCAACATAGTTGGGAAAAGGCAGATGATGAGTTAGATGCTTTATTTCAAAACTGCATGACGTAGGTCTTCTTATCTGACTAGTCTGAGAAAAAACACCGAAACTCACACAAACTCAAAGGTCACAATCTTTTGTCAGACACTTATGGTTATAAATACAGCCAAATAATTGTACCTACGCTCATTAATTCGCCTTATCTATGGGCACTAGTGATGCGCAATTCTATCCAACACTTTACAGCAGGGATTCCCAAACTATTTTGAGCAAGAGACCCATTTTCCAAAATGAACTGATATCTCAGACTCCCATAGCCAAATTACTTTAAAAATTCTATCTCTAGTGTTTTCCCATTGATAAAATATAATTACCAATTTAAAATATTTGCGGTTGGTTAAATTAGTAAACTTGACATTATTTTCTCATCAAAATTTAACAAAATAAATAGACAGTCAATATCAAGTGTAATTAATAATTATTAATGCAAATTACGTAAAAGAACTTAATTTAAAAAAAAAAAACATTTAATCGCAAAGTAAAGATATAAAATTCTGTGTGATGGATGAATCTGGTGACTCTAGCAATCTAGCTAAATCCAGTACAATATTGGTGAGTTGCAGCCTTAAACCTCCGCGTTCGTCGATTTTAAAATAAGAATTTGTTTTAATTAATAGGGGTGGATTGTTAGACCTCGTCGACCCCCAAAATCAATGTTCGTTGATGTCGACCCCTGGGAAACCGATTTCGACCCCAAGGGGTCGATATCGACCACTTTAGGAATCCCTGTTTTACAGTATCGTTAAAACAGGATGAGATAAATTCGTGGATCGATATAAAAGTACCAGAATCAGAATGAATATATTATATCGGGCTACTCTACGCGCATTGGAGCGTGTGGAGTTGCGGACACCACCCCGTTATACAATACAATACAATTGGTCTACTTTGGCCTAAATTTCATGATCAATAAAAAAATACAAAAGGATTACAAAAGAATTCTAGAAACTTCCCCAATCTCTTTGAAAGATTAATAAGTACGGTACGAAACTTCTATTTGTATCGATACTTTTGTATCGGTCATCGCGCATCCCTAAATCATGTCTATGACTTTAGGATTCCCCATTAATCAGTCACACACACACAATCGCACGTTATGTTCACACTTCACTGCCCACGGCATTTTCCTTGTGATCGTGATAACTCGTGAACGTGTTTCGTGAATGGTTAAAAATAAATGTGTAATGTCATTTATTATTTAAAGGGTACAGTTTCTAATAGTTTAATATAAAAAAGAGCTGTTATTGGGTTCTACCATCGAATTGGAAATTCGTTGAGTGACTAATTGAAATACTCATATACAAAATTTATTGTGTAGATATTCGCATAAAAATGCGTCGTACATCGCAAGAATCTCCAACTAGGACCGTAAATAATGAAAACTCTGACTCCGAAACTGACCCTACTTCGTTAGTCTGTGACAAAGCTGAAGATATCACCGTCAGAAACAAACGCCAGCGAATTGATGACTCCTCAAGCCCAATGAGCTCGAACAAGCATTTCGTTGAAGACTTCTCCAGCCCGACGGGCCCCATGGGCACCGGCTTTGGAAAGTTTGTCAATTTGGAGAACTCCGTCTACATTAGCAAAGAATTCGAATCAGAGTACAATTGGAGTTTCTTTGAGAGTCATCAAGTAAGTGATAAACTCATCGGGATCACACTTTCGGCTGAAAAATGTCCACTGCTGGGCATAGGGCTCCTCTTACGGATGCTACATCGACCGGTCATATGTTTCTTGCATCTATTGGATACCTTTCATTTTCACCAGGTCATTGATACACTAGTCGCTACTCCAGAACCCTTTGGGCATAGGGTGACCCCTGGGCACATTGCTTGCAAAGGGAGGAAAAAGTAAAAAGATTGCTTGACGAAAATTCTGGGTAGCTGGGTAGCTCCTATGCACCTCCTGGATCTGAAAAGAGCCATGTCTAAGCATGCTGTTCTTGTCACTAAATACCCCGATTCCATGGATGAAATGCATTTGTATGTGGCTGAGATGAGAATGCTAAGGGGGATGTGTGGTGTTACGCGAATGGATAAAATAAGAAATGAGTACATAAGAGGAAGTCTGAAAGTGGCGCCGGTGACTGAAAGTTGAGTGGTTATGGGCAATGTGATGCAGAGGAATGAGGTAAATGTCGTGAGGAAAGTTCTGAGTATGAATGTGGATGGGTATAAGAGTAGAGGAAGACCAAAGAAACGTCGAATGGACTGTGCGAAAGATGATATGGCAAGAAAGGAGGTGTCTGATGAGATGACTAGTAATAGAGAAGTATGGAAGAAGAAGACATGCTGCGCCGACCTCAAATGAATTGGGATGAGGGCAGGACACTGATGATGAAAGTACCCCGATACCAGAACCAGAGATGAAACTCAAACTCAAACTCAAAGCATTTATTTCAATTAGACCATTACAGGCACTTTTGAAAGTCAAAAACAAAAAAGCTAAGCTACAGTCACATTCACAAGGCATAATAACTTGCGAAAGTACTGTAGTTGCACATTCCAAATCGTAGATCTCTATGGAGAAGAATGGGCAAGAAACTCCATGGACACTCTTTTTAATCAAAATATTGTTACAAAATCTTGGTTACATCATTCATGTTGAGATTATACATATATGTGAGAACGATGTACAAAGACGTGCACATTAAGAGCGTCCAGAGTAAAAGATTAAACTAACAATTTAAAAATAAAGTAATTAAAATAAACCGTGACAGCTAAGAGATGACCAGTCCCAACTGACAGCGCCCGTTCACGAACATGACGCATGGATCAGCGCCATTCAACTCAACCACATTGAAGGGAACTAAATGACCCGACACACCCGCCACCATCAGCGAGACATTTGTGTGAGCATGACATTCTCTCAGCCACCAGGGCACATTCAAGTCAATGAAGATAACTAAATGTAAATGGTAGCTTTACAGTACAAAGTACTCACACATGTGCAACAGCTACATGTGTGTGAAAGTTCGCATAACTCGTTAAAATGTAGGAAACAGCTGCTTTTTCCCTGCGATTCCAATGTTGGTCCCATACATAGTAATCATCATTGATAAGTACGAACTTACGTACGAAGACCCATTACGAGTAGGTAGGATGTAGTTAAAAACTTTCATAAAAACATTTTTGTGTTCACAGGCTGGCCACCCACGCATGCCCACAATGGTGACGCCTGGCCCATCGGGGGCGCAGCTCCAGCGTTCCTACATCTGGAGCGGCGTCATCGAGTGGATGGAGAAGGGCAAAGCTCCCGGGGACCAGCAGAAAACTACCAAGCATCTACCTTGCCAGGTTATTGTGAATCCTATTGTTCTTGTGTCTAAGTGCATTTCAGATTGATATATATTTACCATTTGATACTTCAGTGCTTTCAGTAATATAATGGTGGCTTCTATGAAATTATTTTCGAGTTTATATTTTCGGAGTCTGTTAAAAAATTGACGAGGACAATTTACTTGTTTCTAATCTTATCTATTACAGAGTGAAAAATTACACCGAAATAAGATTATTTAAAATTAGTGCCGACTGCCTATACGACCTGCACAGCTCAATTACTGGGTAATACGATACCCCTTGGTAAGACTGGTTGTCTGACTTCCGGGCGGCGGGTTTTTGACTACCCGTTACGACTGTCAATCCTACATGATAATCCAGGTTATAATCTATGTCGTCCGTCCGTCGTATGACGACAGGCCGTGTCGACGGCGCGTTCGTGTTCCACGCGCGCCTCAAAGAGATGTAAGAGTCTGACACTCCCTTCCGCTCCGCCCAGAGCGGGAGTAGTCATTTGATGATTTCCCTCCCTCGAAAAAAAAAAAAAAGGTTAAGTATAATCTATGTGCCAAAGTGTTTCGTCCAAATCCGTTCAGTAGTTTTCACGTGAACCAGTAACAAGCATCCATCCATCCATCCTCACAAACTTTCGCATTAATAATATTAAGATAACCTTTTTTTTTCTCCAGGTGTCAGCCAGCACCAAAGACATCGAGCCTGAGTTAAAGGTGGACACATGGCCGAACAAGCTGTTAATGCAGCTGATGCCCAAACAGCTGATCTCTAACATCGGGGGACAGTACCTGAAGGATAGCAAGTCGGTGCTCTTTCATCTGCAGCCCAGTGAAGCGTTGGATGCACTGACTAAGGTCATGGTTAATGGGTTTGTGAGTACATATTTAACACAATATTAACATAACGCCTGTAATCCCCGAATAGTTAGGCAGAGGTGTACTTAATATACCCACATTTTGCCAGTTATGTTTAAGTCCCATGTAATAGTGGTCTATTGCCATAAACGGGCAAAGATCCAGAGTACGAGGCTGCTACAGAGAAATTCCCAATAACAAATTACCCAATCTGGAAATTGAAACCAGAACCTCATACTCAGCAGTAGCTGACCAAAAGACCATTTGGGGGTATGAAGAACAGGGTGTAAAGCTCTTCATGCCCCATAGAAAAGGGAGGATCCTCCGACCAGACGGGTGTTATGTCTGGTGGGCTACTACCCGACCGTTGTTGTCGAGTTCTTCTATATAGTCTTAAGTCGCGGATAACTTTACTTGCGCGATGCAGGATTTAGATTTATTTCGATGTTTAGTTTATCCTCTGAGTCATAGATGGCGCTGTAGTACTTTTTATTTTGTTCTATATTGCTGTAGTACTTTTTGTAGTGCCGCTACAACCAGCCTAATAAACATTGTTTTCTTTTGTGTTTTCCAAGGCGGGCTGCGTACACTTCTCCCCGATGCCGACACCGCCACAGTGTGATATCAAAGTCCTCATACTCTTATACACGCCGGACAAGAAGGCGTACCTAGGGTTCATACCCAACAACCAGGCTACCTTCGTCGACCGACTCAGGAAAGTAAGTGGAGAACATTAAAGCATTTTTTTTTAGTCTTTAAAGCCAGCGCACACCCGCGACGGCACGGCAAAGCATTTTATTTTTACCCAACGTAAATTCATACGTAGATAGTGGTAATAAGATACAAATTGCAATGTTTAGAGATCGACTTCAAGGCATCAAAGAAGATTTTCCTTCGCGGCATTAAAAATTGGAATCTGTATCTTGTCATAACTAGCTACGTATGAATTTACGTTTAGCCGTGTGCAATTAGACTTAAAATAGATACTCAAAAGGTGGAATGAAGTTTATAGTGGTTGGTTTTTCATGGGACTTATTTTATCGAGTTTCTATAGGTGTGGAGAAGAAAAATAACAATGAACAAATAAACAGAGCAAATAACCATAGGTCACACTATTATGCCAAAATATAAATTCGTCGAGTTCCAAGAAAAATAAAAAACCAGCCAAGTGCGAGTCGGACTCGCGCATGAAGGGTTCCGTACCATTGTAGTAGGGGAGCCCCCTTTGTTTTTATTATTTGTTGTTATAGCGGCAGCAGAAATACAGATTCTGTGAAAATTTCAACTCCTCTACCTATTACGGATCATGAGATGACAGACAGACGGACGGACAGCGGAGGCTTAGTAATAGGGTCTCATTGGTTACAAAGAGTTACCAATGGGACCCTATTATGGGTACGGAACCCTAAAAGGCGCAAGCGGCGAAATCTTAGAGTTCCCATACAAAACTTCAATAACAAATGAATAGGGAAGTCGATCTAACCTTCTTTTTTAAATTGAAAAATGGACCTGCTCTTGACATCGATCACAACTTATGGTAAGCGTTTGTACCTTTCTGATACTAAGCTATTCTCGTGGTATGCAGGTAATCCAACAACAGAAGATAAGTCAGATCATAAGCAAGCAACAGTTGCCGGCGGCCGTCAGCAACGCGGGTGGTATGCAACAGAACATGCCCAACGCTACCATGGCAGGTATGAATCTCTCTTGGGCTGTGAACATGATAGATGTCTTACCTTGTTGTGCTAGGTGCAAATTATACCGCAAAAATGCAAAATAACAAATGATGTAAAATGCCATTTTTAAAAGGGTATGTGACATTGTTACGATAACTTTGCTTTAATAGTTTTAGTAGTATTTATACAAATGTGTTTTAAGTAGATTTCAGAGCAAAAAATGACATCACAAAATTTTGCCATTTGTCAGAAGAGCCGACTATAATAATACTAGCTTATTCCCGCGACTTCGCACGCGTGGAGTTCCGTAATTGTCCCACGGGATGATACTACCGGGATGAAAAAGTATCCTTTGTGTTAACCCAGTTTATAAACTACCAGTGGCGAAGGGTGAAAATTGAGTCAGGGGAAGCCGAAGGAAAAAATTGAGAATTGAATTTTTTTTGTTACTTTTTTCGTTTTTTTTTTCTGTTTATTTTGACCTCATTTTCGTTATCAGTGATCTCAAAAACCATGAAAATGCTAACCCTGATGAAAAACCAAAAAAAAAATTGTTTGTGCCATTTTGAATTTTCATTTTGACCTCATTTTCGTTATCAGGGATCTAAAAAACCATGAAAATGATAACCCTGATGAAAAAACCAAAAGACAAATATTATTAGATTAGCATACAATAATGTGTGAGTGTGTGCGTAGGTATATGTGTGTGTGTTTGTGTGTATGTTTGTGAATGTGTGAGCAGGTTTGTGTGTGTGTGTAAAATAAGTGTGACAAAAAGTGATGTGAGGTGAGGTGAGTACGTGCCACCGTACTTTCACTATATTTACAACTCTTAAATAAAATCAAAATCAAAATATTTTTATTTCACAAAGGCCTACATGGGCACTTATAAAACGTCGACAAAAAGGTGCACGGTTCGGGTTGGTCGTTTCTTATGAAAAACAACCAGTAAGAAACTCCATGATTACTCTTTTAAAATGACTGCAAACTCCATTGCATACCGTTCAAGTGGACAGAACCAATCATCATGCATGATATAAGTGCTTAAACTTAAGGGCATAACAGTGCTTCTGTTTCATCATAATTTAAAAGTTTGGCCTACAGGTAGTTGTTTCGGGTCTGGTTGTTTGTGTATGTGAGTTTGAATGTTTGTAAACGCACTCGCTGAGGGGCAAAGTTTAAAAAAAAAAGAAAAATTATAGCTCCTGTGCAGATTGCGTTCAAGAGCTGTCGATGTTAATATTGTATTGTAATGATGACACATATGCGCTGATCGCGTTCAATTACATTATTAAAATTCGCACTTAGTGAACACTAAACAAAATAAAAATATATCATAACCAATTAAATACTTACCATATTTGTTTGGTGACTTGTATGATCACTATCTAAGAGAAGGCTTACGGATTCCCTCTATGATTGCGTTTGTACCGCAGGCACAGGAGCCATGGCGGGCAGCGCGGGCATGTCGGGCGGCGGCATGGGCGCCGGCATGGCAGGCGGCATGCAGGCGGGTGGCATGCAGCCGGGCGGCATGCAGGCGGGCGGCATGCAGGCAGGCGGCAGTGGGCCCGGCGGCGTGGGCAGCATGCCCGGGCCCGCCGGCGCACAGGGCATGGTGCAGTCGCAGATGCAGCAGCACCCGCAGGTGAGGGAAAATGTTATATTCCTAGCAGGGGAATACAAATTGTATATAAACCTGTCCGATCCCTGAGGGTATTATTAGGTATAGAAATTAGATTCTATTTATGTAATCCTTTTTGGACAACATGTACTGAAATTTGGTAATTTATATAGCAACACACGGGCGCGAGAGCGGTCACTTCTCGGGTAGTGACGTCAAAAAAAAACAATTGACGATCGAACATAGTTATGCCGAAGAAGGTGTTGTCACGTTTTAAAAATGTGTTGGAATTTAGGAAAACGTTGGTCATTTGGGACAAAATCATGCATTTTTAAAATTCATAAATATTTCTGTTTTCATGAATATTTTATGTTTTTTATTTTATTTGGCAACGTCATTGCGGAGTTTGAAGTAGGTGTTAAAAATTAAACTACCGAATATCACTAAGAAAAACACGCTGTATTAATCGAAAACAAAAAAAGGACTTGTAATTTTTTCAACAATTTTTTTTTGTGTTCTTCTTCCGTACTCCTAATTGATAACTCCATCTCCAAATCCCCAGGGCATGATGATAGGCGGCTCAATCGGGCAGCAAGTGCAGCAACAAGTAGGTGGCAAGGGTCCCCGCCCCGTCACCCAGCTGGACGGGCTGGAAGCAGCTCGGCAGCACAACCTGGAGAAGATCCAGCACCTGCAGCAGACCCTGGAAGCTGCCCATCAGCAGGAGGCCCAGTTCAAGTCGCAAATGGATATCATGTCGCATTTGCATGCGGCTCAGCAACAGGAGCAGCATTATAAACAGCTAGAGGTAGATTTTTACAGAGTACCTCAAGCGTGCCAATGCCGACCGAAATGAAATATTTTGTTTTCACTTTAGTGCATCATATTTAAAAAACCGGCCAATTGCGAGTCGGGCTCGCGCACGAAGGGTTCCGTACCATTATCTATAAAAACGGCAAAAAAATCATGTCTGTTGTATGGGAGCCCCCCTCAATATATTTTTTTTTTAATTTTTAGTATTTGTTGTTATAGCGGCAATAGTAATACATCATTTGTGAAAATTTCAGCTTTCTAGCTATCACGGTTTATGAGATACAGCCTGGAGACAGACAGACAGCGGAGGCTTAGTAATATACTATATCCTGCTCACATACCCCTAAGAAGAAATGGTGAAAAATGTCAGAACAGGCACACTCTATTCCACACTAATATTTTAATTGACATATCATCACGCCTGTAATCCCCGAAGGGTTAGGCAGAGGTGTACCTAATAATACACCCACATTTCGCCAGTTATATTTAAGTCCCATGTAATGGCGAGCCTATTGCCATGAACCCTAACAAATCCAGACTCCGTGGCTGCTTGTACCTAATATTTGTCTCAAGAACCTACAACATGTAAGTCTCTGTCCTCAGGAACAACGCAAGCACCAGCTGCAGCAACAGCTACAGCAACAGTTGCGCGGCGCGGGCGGTGTTGCACACCCGCCGCGCGTCATGCGCCCGCTCCTACCTTCCAACCCTGGGCTGCGGCATCTGTTGCAGCAGGTAGGTGGCACTATGTAAAGAGTACACTTGAACCAGAACAGGTATGGGCTTCGGTAATGCTCGGGTTCCGAGACAACACGAACGTGTAGTAGTGCACTGTCATTGCGCGTTTGAAGTATTCTGTCTGTCAGATCGTCATCTGTCTCTTAAAAACGTATTAGGAATTGCATAGAGTTGCTAATCTAGTTTTGAAATGATGTTAACACAAAATAGGCTTGTATTTTCATGGTTGTAACAGCTCTATATTATATCTCATCATCGAGCGTTCGTATAGAACTATAGATGATGCTTCCCGATGCATATAGTTTTCTTTAAAGACCTGTATTAAGGTTGAAGCGCCAGGGTAGTTCGAGAAATTTAAATTTTCTTACGTTTTTTTACAATGTGCAGGTCAGCGTCAGGTTGTATGTTGTTTAGAATATGATTCGCGACCGTAACAAATATAGCTTAACAGAGTTATAATCATTAAAATCATCAATACTAGTCTCTAAGTTCATATAATCCCATTGAATAACTTTTTCCTGAAATAATCATTAAATGGGATTTAATGAACTTAGAGAGTTGTATTGATTATTTTCATGGTCAATAATTCTGTAGCTACATACGTGTGGCCAATCCAATCCTATTTTGTTTCACATACAACCTGAAACTGACCTGCAAATTGCAAAAAACATGAGACAATTTAAATTTCGCGGGCTACTCTGACACGTTCACCTTATGAGGTATTACGGAACTAGGGATGTGTTGGACAAGCATCGACTCGAAATTTCATAAAATAATATAACAAGAGGAATAAAATTAAAACTTGTTATTTGTCTTATAAACCTTTTGACAACCACAATTTCATCTACCATTTTGTCACATATTTGTGTCGTTTGGCGTACCGGGCACGTGCTTGCTTGTCTCGTATATGTGACATTGGCGTTTAAAACGTTAAAAAGGGATATTCTAAACTATTATTTTTGCATCACTACAGAATATCGTAATTCTCAAAGAAAGAGCTGAAAGTTCGCGCGAATCAAGAACAGATCTATAAATATTTCAAGTGAAAGTTTTATTTTTGGAAAGGCTAAACAAACGAGGTATTTATCATCCTTTATAGAGCAGGCTTGGCAAACAAATATCAACTTTGGTAGAGTTAAAATAAAGTTTAACATAAATAAACTTTCGTTAGTGAGAGAGAACATCAAAGCGAACGTAGGTATGGGGTTATTTATTTTCTACTTTATTTTAAGAAGTGCAATGTTGATATTTGTTTGGCTTTGAGACCCGCGTTGCACTGCTCTTTGTCAGTGAACAAATCATTATAGTTAGATATCAGCATGTAATAATACCGTAATCAGTACAATGGATTGATGTTATCGGTGCCGGATTAACAGATTGTTCACAAAATAATAGTTTTTTTACTACTTACACCCTGTAAGGGACAGCCCTCCGCAAACCGATGGGGTGAATTCAGTATATCATACTAAGATGACCGGTACAAGAAATTATTTCAGGAACGTTATGGGAATCCATTAAGTTTGATTTGTGTTATTTCCTCATACGCAATTTATCGTTACCGTGGCAAAACGCACGTAGCGAACGGCAAGCGCGACGACAAGTTCGATGAACTGCGTCGTTCGTTCGAGTATTTCAACATCCATTGTTGGTTTTAATTTTTATTTTAGCCTTATTATTTACATAAATGGAGTTCTGCGAACAGAGAATGTAATTTTACATTGAAATAAAGGAATACTTACTGAAAAAACGATTTAAAAAAATCCTCGGAAAACTTCCGGTGGAATATGATTCAAAATAAGGAGCTGAGTGCACCCTATCAGTTTGCGGAGGACTGTCCCTTACACCCGGTATAAACAGGGATATTTTGCATATTGTTTTTTGGAGTTTCACGAATCAATTCCTTCGTTGTTTACTTATAACGCCTCGCAAAATGTCCTTGTAGCACTGAGGGTCGACCACTTTCCAATCTTATTACTTAGGGCATAAGGGTGAAAAGTGACCTTCAGTGAACTCGGTAGTACCTTGGATTGTCGTTTATAACAACATGTTGATTTGTATGTAGCCATAGATTTAGAATACGATTTCATAAAACTACTTCGACCTCATAATAAGGGCACATCTGCGAGAATATAAAGAAAATAAGTCTTAAAGGCACTATTAGTAAGGCTCATCTTCCCCCGCTCCCTTTCCTTATATGCGCCTGGCATACGACGGCAGTAGTTAAGTGAATAGAAATTAGCACAATTTCACCATCACCCATGAATTCATCATTCTTTATTTGTTGTAGAAAATAATAATAGTTTTAGAGAAACTTGACTAAAACTAGTGGTGTAAATAATTTGCGAACTAACTTCGGGACCTCGGCTGCCAAAGCATAATTAATTGTTAATAATACCATAGACAAGAAAGACGACCTGTCAAAATGACAGAAAAAAAACAATTGAAAATGACTTTAGCAGTAAGAGGTGTATGCTATTTATTTTTATTAATTTGATTTATTATTGAAATTGACAGAGATAACCCATCTCTCTGTCTTTTAATACATGATGTGTAGGGGACATTGACGTGCATACTGCTTGTACTAATTCGGCGCATAATTATTATTGTAAACCGTCGAACGTAGAAATTGCCGGATATTGAAACAAATCTGCTGTTTATGTAAATAAAAAATATTTCTCAAAATTAATATAGAAATAATTAATATTTCACTTACTTGGGAACATTTAAAACTTAAAATACAGGGTGGGAGGGACACCATCAACGCACAAACGGTTACCACATATTCAGTACATCATTATGAACTCAATAGAAATTTTTCATCGGTAAAAAAAAAACTGCTGTTTCCTACAAAAGTGCAATACCTACACGGTGAAAATGTATGGAACAGACGATTTTTTTTTTAATTACAGAGGGATTTCTTATGTGGTGGTTCAGAATCATGTACTGAATATGTGGTAATAGTTTGTGCGTTAGTGTCCCTTCCACCGTGTTTAGTAAAAACTTCGACATTCTCTCGAACAGCTGTATATTTACTTCGATCAATGTCCCCCACACTCTGTATAGCTCTAATCATTCATAGCGCTCTTTCAGGTATCAGCGAGCATCAGTAACTAACCGCTTTCTCATCATTTCAGCTTATTTAACATGTCGTGCTCAACTTCGTAGTGAGTTAAGCGAGGTTGAGCGTGACGTTGCTTAGCATTCTGTTTTTGGTAGTCACACACGCAATATTGTTGAGCATAACATGTGGATTTCATGGTTGAGTCTTACACCCATGTATAGTCAAGTTTAAGTAATTACTTATGCATTTTTTTTTATGTAATAGACAAGAATTTAAACGAAGTCACGTCGTCACGTCAAAGAAAGCAACGCTAAAAATTCTAACTTTGGACAGTTCTTACTTCAAGCCTAGGCCTTGTAGATTCCTAGAGGTGTGTTAATTTGTGTAGCAAGCAACGACTTTTTGTCGGGCCTATGCTGTCCCCCCATACTTGAGTACTAATGCTGTAACATGATAATATTGTAAAATCTAATCATTTTAAAAGAGTAACCATGGAGTTTCTTGCCGGTTCTTCTCCATAGGAAACGACCAACCCGAACCGTGCACCTTTTTGTCGAAATCAAAATCAAAATCAAAATCAAAGCATTTATTTCAAGTAGGCCCGTTACAGGCACTTTTGAACTGTCGAAACAAAGACAACAATGAAAGGACAATGACCAAAGTTGGTACCAAAAAGTCTCGCGCCTCAAAACCAAAATATTATAGTAATTAGTTTCATAATTTTTAAGGGCATTACGCGTCGGGGATTTGATTTTTGAACTGGAAATATACTTTTCGAGTTTAAAAGTACGAATATTGTTTTACTCCCTTTATATGACGTTCCGTTTCAACTGAATATAAATGACGTTCCGTTTCAATTGAACAAACCCTTGTCTGTCGAGCGGACTCTAAAATTAATTACAATTAAGTAAGATCAGTACACCAAATCGATTTAGTTTGGTTTATTGCTATTTGCAACAAAATAGATTTTCTCAGCCTAAAGATTTTGATTTATCGATTACATCCCTAAATCCCGACTAGTTTATAGCACTTACTATACTCTATGGTTTATAGTTATCTTATCTGTGGCATCTGACATTTGTACTGTACTGACCAGGGGGGGGACAGTTAGAACAAGCTCAACTTCAGTGAAGAAAGATACGCCATCTACATTTCTTCACATAGAAACTATTAGTCTCATATTATCGATAGATGTCTCTATGATCCCAACTTTAATGCAAAAGAGAAAATCAAATAATTTTGTTCTCTAATTTAATTTTTGTATTTTTCTAAAGAATAATTGTTAAATTTTTCATCAAAATTATCACATTTTTATATATAATAATAGCTGTCCAGTATTTTCAGTTATGGCAACCTGGTCACAAAAATACTTTTAGTATAATAAAATTCTGGCAACATCATAAAATGGTCGCCGCAACTTGCGCCTGCGCTTGCTTGTGTTTCGTGTGTCCTTCTATTATTAAGTTTTAATGATCGTAATTTATTAAATGTATCATCATTAAATCCGCAAATCGTATTATGATCAACATACAACGTAAACAGCTACTATTTGCAAAAAAAAAAACAATAAGAAGGATAACAACCTATACATTACACATACACACACAAAGCCACACATACATACATACAAGCCATACACACATACAGCCTTAGTTCCCGTCAAGAAATCCAGATGGCGCTTCGAAATTGGATGCTTCGAAATGGCGCAAGAGGGCTCTCTTCTCCCCTATTATTATTATACTCTTTGGTACTGACTGACTCATCGACGTTTCATAAGTGCCCATGTAGGCCTATGTGAAATAAAAATATTTTGATTTGATTTGTTATGAAGCAATTACTAAACTACAGAATAAAATCGTATCTTAAATAAAGACTTTTACTCAAGTAATTACTTCGACTTGTTTATAGATACGGGTGGTACACTTGGGTATTCCAAAATAACTGACATAGTCTTATGATGGATTAACATTATATTATTAAAGCTATGGCAAGACTATCCTTACATATAACAAACACAATCTTTCGACGTTCCACGTCTTTTTTCATCTATAGGCCAAACCAACACGACGCATTTCCGCACCTAAAAACATATTTTCTCAATACAAGTCGCGTCATCATTTCCCTGCCCTTATCTCAATTTATTTAGGATCGTCGACCTTAAAATGTGGCATGCGTATCAGCTGAAATGGCTTCCTGCTACCCTGGGGAGACCGCTTTGTTAATTACGAATTTCGTTAAGCTGAGGTTCACAATAGATCTGCAGGCAGCAGTAACGATATGTGCAGCTTACGTACTTAAGACTGCGGCCTGCATTCTCTGACCTTCCAGCTGTCGTTCTTGATTGTGATAATGCTTCTTCCATACTTCTCTATTACTGTTCATCTCAGCACTCGCCTCTTTTCTAGCCATATCTTTTTCCACAGTCCATCCATCGTTTCTTTAGTATTCATCTACTTTTATAGCCAGTCACACACACTAACGTTACAAAATCCCTTGTTATGCTCAACACCAACGTCACGCTCAACTGTCACGTGAACTCGACTGAAGCTCGCTGCTCCGAATGTTTTTAGCAACAGCAGCAGCCGCGCGGCGCTCGGCCGCACATGTGAGCGGGCGCGCGCGCCCTCGCCCCCTCCGCCCCACCCCCCCGCACGCACTTAACGCACGCACAAGTAATGCTTCACACCTTCTACTACTGATTTGTGTGAGCTATGACATGTACTGAGGGTGACATTATAGTTTGGCCAGGTAGTAGGTAAAATTTTTTATCTATAAAATACCATTTATTGGTATTTTTGTCAATTGGTACATTGAAAGGCAATTTTGAAGCTAATTGCACTATTGCCCGAGTTCACAGAGATGTGTTTGAAAAAAAAAATGAAATAAGCACATGTTTTAAGTTTCTTAGTGTAATTGGAAATCACAAAATAAGTAAAGAAAAAAAATTATCCACTTGAAAATATTTGTTATTCATACTTATATTATAAAGAGGTTTATATGTCCCCTACATATGAACCTCTTCATATCTTATAATCTTCGAAACTACTGATCGGATTCCGAAAATCCTTTCACTAACAAGAAGCTACAATATCCGCGAGTGTCATAGGCTACATTTAAAACGCTCCCGTAGGTTAATTTCTGTAGCAAGCGCGCAGCCGCGAACAAAAGCTAGTTAGTTGGCTATAAACGCCTGCAATTTGAAGAGAACATTATATAAAACAGGTTTGTTCCCGTTTTGACTCCTTTTCGGGTAATGTCATGTCATTAGTTCACTTTTTATGTTGCATGCTTTTCTAGGTTTCTTTCCTTCAGTTCTAAAATAGTTAATCCTTTCATAGATCTAACATTTTCATTTAATTTTATTAAAACCCGCTTTAAAACTAGTATCATCATTAATTCTCATTTAATTGTAAATAATGTTCATGTAATTTTAAGGGTTTCACTAACATAGTAGGAAGTAAAAGGATTCTGCATTTGCGGATGAAAATTGGACAGTTGTTATTGTGTACGTCATAATTTTAGGTCGTCGTTTAATAACTGCTGTAAAATAGATAAGTGTGCAGGCAAACTAAGTATCGGTCGCTGACGATTGTTGAGCTTGGGAGCTAGGTCCCATAAAACATCGGTTCCCAGGTAGAACAGTATTATTTAATCATAATTATGTACATGGTGGAAGGGACACACAAACGGTTACCACGTATTCAGTACATCTTTCTGAACCCCTCACATAGAAATTTTTCATCAATAATTTAAAAAAAATCATCATCAAGTTGTTGTTTTTTACACAGCAATGTTTTTTTTTTTATGTTAGCCTGATCTATTCCATTCGTGGGCAATGGCCTCCCCTATTCCTTCGACTTTTCTGGATGTTGCGCCTCTTCTCGCTAATTAACGAGAAAGCCATTCAAGGCGTCCCGCGATCTTCTCCTCGGTCTGCTGCGTCCCGTCTGGCTGTCTCAAGGCTCCGGTTCTCAGCAGTGATAGTCTAGTGGTGTAACCGTCGGACTAACAAATCATGGGCCTCGAGTTCGAACCCAAGACACGCACCCCTAATTTTTTGGATTCATGTGCGTAGGTATTGTATAATTATCGCTTGCTTTGGTGAGGGAAAACATCGTGAGGAAACCAGTATGCCTGAGAGATATTTCTCGACGGCATGTAAGCCCAAGTCAGAGGACCATGGGCCACATAAAATCTAACAGACACCAGGTTAGGCACTAACCACACGATAAAGAATGAATTTTATTAACCCCTCTAGTTTTGCGTTAGGTATCTGGGGCCACAGTTTTGCCGGCAGACATGACCTGATTTAATAAGAATAATAATAAAGTGCCTGTATGCTTATCTACTTTACACATTGTACTCATACCGACAAATATCTCCATATTAAAATCGATTTCTGTCCCTAGCAGCCGCAGTACAGGCCCGGGGGCGGAGCTCCCCGGCCGGCGTCGCAGCCCCAACAGTTCGACGACGTCAACAACTACTCGGACTTCATCTAGGCCTTACCACCGCATGTGTGGGCGCAATGGGATGACGATGATGAAATTCATTAAAAAAAATTATGGTTATTTGGCGTATTTGTCCAAAAATTCGCGATAGACAGTGACCAAAATATTCAGTGATAGTTTCACTCAAAATTCCGTTTAACCACTCGTATGCCGAGTATATAGACACAATTAAAAAGTGATTGTGTCTCGTGTAGATCTACGTTCCATACGAAAGGTTAAAGTTGAAGCAACAACACAATTACGATCCCCGACACGCACACAAGCCCTCGAGTAATACGCACGAGTCGTGCTTAGCCTTAAAAGGCCTACTTGAAATTGCTTCACAATGCGTGCGACTGCAGTTGTATGTCCAGTATTACAGAACGTCACGCAAGCATTACTTCTTCTCCAACCGATGACTCAGATTGTGTCCAGTTCGACCGCGCGGCCATAGCGTTTTTTTTTAAAAAAAACCATGTCAATTTTTTGTAAAAATTTGTCAAAGTTGATTCCCAAAACCATAAATTTGTCAAAGATACGGTTAAAAAGTTATAAGGGTTTGAACATGGCCGCGCCATTGAAACGCGGCGAACCGCGCGGCCACTGAGATCTTTAAAACTAAGCCTTGTAGAGACCTGAAATTTACGCAAATGCAAGATTTAATTTGTAAAAAATTTGTAAAAATATAAAAAAAATACTCAGGTTTATAGTTTAAGAGCTATAACACTAAAACCGAATGGCCGCGCCATTGAAACGGTGGAGAAAACGCTATCGCCTGTATCTCGCTGAAAAAAAATCGCAGAGGTGTGTAGTTTATTGTAATTACCCAGATTTGAATTTGTCGAAACTAGGAAAAATACAACAAAAATTCCTAGGTTTATATTTCAGGAGCTATAAGACTAAAACGATATGGCCACGCCATCGAAACGGTGAATAAAACGTTATTTCGCCTGTATCTCGCTGAAAAAGCATCGCAGAGGTCTGGAGTTTTTTGTAATACCTAGATTTTAATTTGTCAAAACTAGTAAAAATACAATAAAAATTCTTAAGGTTATATTTCAGAAGCTGTAGAACATTATCAGTATGTGGTGCGATAGGGTGACCATGTCTTATTGTTTACAGAATACTTTCTACTTATTGTTACAGAAATTATAATTCAAGGATTCTAAATAAAATTAAAATGAAACCATAAATATAAAAACAATTATGTTTATTGCTTGAAAAGTCAATAATACAGTTACAGTCCGCGTGGACTTACGAAAAACTAGCCCTAAGATTGGTTTAAATGACGCAACTCCGCCCCTAAGCTATGTGATTGGTAATGCACACTATTGCATCTCACACGCGCCACCCCCGCGCGCCTCCGCAGGTCAGTGCGACGCGTACAGCCGTTAGTACTTATTATTCTGTGGTACAGCGACGTAAGCGTAAGAGTTTCGTTATCAGTGTGTCGTTGTGATGTTAACACGATAAAAAAGTGATCTACTGATTATTAAAATGTTCAGTTCGTGTGTAATTACGATTAAGTGTTGTACTGTGGTGTATCTGTGATTTTTGATTATATCTTAGTGTAAGTAAAATATCTGTGATTTTTTATTATATTTTAGTGTAAGTAAACAATTTGTGATTTTTGATTATATCTTAGTGTAAGTAAACAATCTGTGATTTTTGAGTTTTTTTTTTTAATTTGTAACATTCTGTGATTTATGTGACTTTTAAACCAATAAACATAATTGTTTTTATATTTATGGTTTCATTTTAATTTTATTTAGAATCCTTGAATTATAATTTCTGTAACAATAAGTAGAAAGTATTCTGTAAACAATAAGACATGGTCACCCTATCGCACCACATACTGATAATGTTCTACAGCTTCTGAAATATAACCTTAAGAATTTTTATTGTATTTTTACTAGTTTTGACAAATTAAAATCTAGGTATTACAAAAAACTCCAGACCTCTGCGATGCTTTTTCAGCGAGATACAGGCGAAATAACGTTTTATTCACCGTTTCGATGGCGTGGCCATATCGTTTTAGTCTTATAGCTCCTGAAATATAAACCTAGGAATTTTTGTTGTATTTTTCCTAGTTTCGACAAATTCAAATCTGGGTAATTACAATAAACTACACACCTCTGCGATTTTTTTTCAGCGAGATACAGGCGATAGCGTTTTCTCCACCGTTTCAATGGCGCGGCCATTCGGTTTTAGTGTTATAGCTCTTAAACTATAAACCTGAGTATTTTTTTTATATTTTTACAAATTTTTTACAAATTAAATCTTGCATTTGCGTAAATTTCAGGTCTCTACAAGGCTTAGTTTTAAAGATCTCAGTGGCCGCGCGGTTCGCCGCGTTTCAATGGCGCGGCCATGTTCAAACCCTTATAACTTTTTAACCGTATCTTTGACAAATTTATGGTTTTGGGAATCAACTTTGACAAATTTTTACAAAAAATTGACATGGTTTTTTTAAAAAAAAAACGCTATGGCCGCGCGGTCGAACTGGACACCTCAGATTTCGTCCGACCAGTACGTAGCGACCTGGACAGCTCTGACGCGAACCGGGCGAGTATCGTTTCATCTCTTTTCATATAGTTCGCGCCACGAAATACAGACCTACGTCAGCGATACAAACGATGCGAACGAAATATCCGACGATGCCAGCGATGCTATTCGTTTACGTCGCCCGCCTCGCCCGGTGCGCCCGCCCCCTTGCTCGCCCGTCCGTCCGTAGTTTTCGGTGTGAACCCACATAGTTTAGCTCGCCAAACCTTCGTGAGTTTATATAGTTTCCCTCGCCTCGCTTCGCCCGCCAGCTCGCTAGCTGGCGGTGTGGCCTGCGCTTTAATTACCAACTAGTTTTAATTAATCAACTTAAACTACTGACTTGAATCTAGTTTTAAGTAATGCTTAAGTGACAACCTATAATACTGACCTAAGTCTATTAATTCTATGCTTGAGCCGTATCGCTTTTTGTTCGATGCAGTGTCGAGCCGCGTCGTCCGAATCGTAACAAGGCGAATGACCAAGAGATGAATGTCTTTTTCTTTTTTATTGCGAGCGCCGATGAGTGTGAAAACTTCCTAATTTAGGCAACACAAAATATACCCTGTGTCTACCAGTAAAGCCAATAAAGTTTGTTTTTAGCGAGTTAACGCGAATATTTGCACAAATTCGTCAAGTTAAGGTTACGATGGTACCCACACATGCCTATTCAGGAACGTTTTCATGAAATATTTATGAAATGGACAGATCTTTTATAAGTAATTGTAACACTTTATCGTAGGGCCAATGTTATCTTATTTTGTTGTTAGTAAAGTGTAATTTTCTTTACTTTTCTTATTTTGTAAATAAATATGACGTAGGAGATGTTAACTCTCCCCAGGTCCTCAAGAAAGGCCAGCAACGCCTTGGTGTTACTGACGACGCGTGTTTGTTTGTAGTAAAGAAAAACACTGTACGTTTAATTATTATTCCTACTCCAAATGATCATATTTTTTTCATACCCAGCCTTCCATATAAACTTAGATTGTTGACTGATAACATAATTCGTTTTAGAAAAAGTATTGTTGGCGTGCGATTAGACAAATTTTGTATAATATTGTAGTATAGTAATTGATCCTTCGTTTACTGAAAGCTTAACCCTAAGCTAATGACCGCTGCTCTCAAAACTGAAGAAAGACATCTTGAATAATTGTGGCAAGTCCTAGAACAAAAAAAAAATCGAAGACGTGACATCTACCTAACCGCACTGGGCCGGCGTGGTAGATAGCTATTCAGTTCAGTTCAAACTTTATGGCGGCTCGGAAGTTAGCTGCGAGAGACGGTCACCGCATTGTACAGTCAAAACAATGCGTCCTCTGCGCCCCCTTTTTTTTTTTTTTTTGGTGGGTGGGAAATCTTCAAATGACCCCCCCCGCTCTGGGCGGAGCGGAAGGCAGTGTCAGACTCTTACTGACTAAAAACCACCCATGTTCCTTCTTTGGCCCTTTATGTTCCAGGGCCGCGGTATCTCTTTCGAACAGTCCCGCAGCCCTGGCAGGCATCGGCCCTTGCGGGCCCCTCCCGTTTGCTGACAACTCTTTGAGGCGCGCGTGGAACACGAACGCGCCGTCGACACGGCCTGCCCGTCGTCATACGACGGACGGACGGCGAGCTAGTCCTCTGCGCCCCCTAGATACTTAAAATTGTGTTCTGCGCAGCTTTACGTTTAATATTCCGAGCCTCCATAAACTTTGAACCGTTATACCAGCGCAGACAGTCACTCCATAATGTTTGAACAGAATCATACCCTGTACAATGGATAGGCTTTCAGAAAACCGGGGGTCTAGTTTGATAACTTTAATATCAACATAAGCCAAGCCTTTTCCCAACTTTGTTGTGATTGACTCCATATGAATAAGTAATAAATGATGTTTTTAACAACAAGTTTTTTTTTTAAATTTCAGTTCCTTTGTCACGTTTTCTATCATTTTTTTCATAATATGTCAATACTGCAATATGGAAATGTTAAAAAGAGATGAAGCTAATATGCGTATAGCGCTGTCAGTTTTGCAACACACATCCTGGAACCAAAAACTCGAAGGAATGTCGTAATCTGTGGCACGTGACATCTACCCGCCCGCACTGGGCCCGCGTGGTGGCCTCTCATAGAGAAGAGGCCGGTGTCGCAGCAGGTGGATTATATGACGATTTTGCTAGGTAAATAAAATACATTTCTTGTAAAATATCTTCTTATACATTAAGTATTTGTTTTCGAATTAAGTATACAAAGAATACAAACACACTAGAAGTCTAGTTAGGGTTAAGTTTTGGTATAAAAATCTGGCACTAATAGATGGAGCTATATCATATCATAGTTGCATGGATAAAAAAAATTGGTTGTCTGTAAAGTTGGTTTACGGTCGATAGTTTAACGTGACAACGTCATAACAAAACGTTGATGAAATGATTGCATACTTGCATGCGGCGCAAGCGTACAATGAGCGTAACGGGACAATGAGTCATCCTTTTTCGTGTATTCAGCCGGCGTTCATCGATTTATTAGACGTTGTCACGTCAAAAGATATTTGTACCATTAAACATGTCTAAGTTACATTGAATTTTATGAGTTCAAAATTTGTTCGAAGCAATAAATTTATTACATTATATATTTCAGGAATAATATTCTTGGGGATACAACAGCAAAAGCGGCCCAACCCATTTTGGAATTCAGAAATAATTTTGGAATGTACACTTGCAGAAAAAAGATCATAGTATTGTTTGATAATGGATTTTTAATACATATTTATTTAAAGCCAAAAAAGTCAATAATATTACACATAATGTCGGTTGAGACACATCTACTGTAAAAATAAAATAAATGCAGTAATTTTAAATAGGAAATATACGGGGTGGAAGGCACACCGACGCTAAAACGGTTACCACGTATTCAGTACATCATTCTGAACATAGAATCTTTTCGTCGAAAATTATAGAACGGTTAAAAAGTACGGAACAGCTGATTTAAAAAAAAAAATATCGATGAAAAATTTCTATGTGTGTTCAGAATGATGTACTGAATACTTGGTAACCATTTTAGCGTCGGTGTCCCTTCCACCCTGTTTAGAACTTGTTCACAGTACCGGATTGCTCGAAAGTCTAACTTAGAGGGCAAAAGCAAGCCTGGTAGCCTACCCTGACGTCTTAGAACAGGAGTAATTCCAGTGTGAGAAAGAGATGGCGCTAGACGACCTGTATAGCTCTGTCTCTTTCCCACACTGGAATTACTCCTGCTTTAAGACGTCACAGTAACCCGCCTGATAGGTACCAGCGAAGATATACATTCAATTAACTGCACATACACAAGTATTATACGCGTTAATACACAAAATCGCGTAACGAATTTGAACTTTATCGTAAAAAGATAAGCTTGAATGTTGTTTACATGAATTATTATATTAAAACTTGAGAAGCCTGGTATACAGTACAACACCAAACAAATTGAATTAGAAAACTGTTAAGGATTCGTCAAAAAATGGTTCGGATAATTTGGGACACCGGACACTGACCGGACCGGACTTTATAATAAGGTGGAAGCGCCAGTAGCCCGCGAAATTCAAATTTTCTTACGTTTTTTTGCAATGTGCAGGTCAGTGTCAGATTGTATGTTGATTAAAATATGATTCGCGACCGTAACAAACATCATTCATCATCATTCAAACATCGTTCATTAAATTTAATCTCATTTAATTACTATTTCATGAAAAAATCATTCAATGGGATTAAATGAACGAATGAATAATTCTGTAAAGCCATGTTTGTTACGGCCGCGAATCCCCAGAACGTCCGCTTTCTAGAACGAAAAAGCCGCCACCACGTGAATCAGGTGGAACAGCCCATTCCCTATCTAAGAGAGTAGGCATATGTCCTAGCATTGGGAGCATTATGTTGTATATTGCAATTTTTGCTGACAGCTAAATTTTGTCGTTGATTTTCGTTCCAAAAACCGGACGTAAAGACGAACCATGTTCAGCAGTTTGTCTTAATTTCTAGGTCAACTTATACATACACTCAGTGTATACAGAAATATTTGAAAAATCCCACATCAAATGCAGTTGGTACAAAATAATATATAATACAACTATACATACACATACTTATAAATTTACCTAAGTTACAGACACGGATATAAGTATGAAGTGATAAAGTGAGCTTAAAAAATGCGATATTCTAGCGAATACGGGTGATGGTCAACAAGCTAATACTAAAATAGAGGTGTGACGTTATTTTTATCGTATTCTTCTCAGCAAACCCTTTTAATTGATACCCATAGCCATGCAAAAAAAAAACAAGTCCGCCATATTGGATTTAGAATGACGTCACTTAGCTAACTATGCATTGTCATCCAAACTGAACTTGTATGCAAAATTTCAGCTTAATCGGTTGGGGATAACTGTTTTAAAATTCAGTTGCAAGATTTTGAACAAACATACAAACATTGCAAGCTAAATAATAATAGATTTGAAACGCTTCCATTAGATAGCCACTTAGGCCTGGAACGGGAAAGAAATGCCTGTCATTGGTCGATCGTCAAAGTCGCGTGATGCAGCCGATTTCTGATTGGCTGATGTCAAACGATCCAGAACTTGTGCAAAAAAATAATTCCGCACATTCTACCCAGCAAAACTTAAATATTGTTATCTTTTTCTAATGTTTCAAAATAGAAAGAGGTGAAAGACGTTACCTTAGAACAGGTTGCGTATAATTTTCCGAGTTATTAATTTGACAGCTCTTAACTGTCGCTTTTCTTCTCTTTCTATCTGTGTATATTAGACAAAGATAGCAATTCTTTTTAGACGGTATTAGGTTATATCACTCCATTCTTCTACCGTGAGTATGTAAGAAATAACGTTCAAAGTTAAAATATAAAGTATTATCAACCTTACGCAGATAAATATGTCTATTTAAGAAAAGTTGAATCTTATTCGAGTAAAAAAACAGCTACTGCACATTCATATGGATGAATACAACATATAAATTACAGTACTAGGGCCTGAGGCGCTTGTTCCACTGTCAGCGACTAGCGATAAGCGAGTTAAGCTAGTAAATAAGCGAGTTTTATGTTTGCGGAGTTCTCGCCGTCGTCGTGTAAACAGCGATCAACTATTAATATTATGTATCTCCTTTTACTGACACGGGACCTACAATCTTCTGTACAGGGTTATTTGTAAAACACCAGAAACCTCTTAAGAGGTCATTGTACTCATCATTATGAACAACTTTTACTATGGGACCAAACCTGAAATCTCGAAAAAAAAATCAGCTGTTCCCTACATTTATGTTCTATTAACTCGTCAAAATGTAGGGAACAGCTGATTTTTTTTCGAGATTTCAGGTTTGGTCCCATAGTAAAAGTTGTTCATAATGATGAGTACAATGACCTCTTAAGAGGTTTCTGGTGTTTTACAAATAACCCTGTATAATGGGTGTAAAAATACCCTTAACGAAGCCGGAAGGCACGTGTTCTTCCCGTCAATGCAATATTTTTATGTTTTAGAACATACCTGGGAACATTTTAGTTACGGAAATATTGGGGGTCAATGTTTCAACTTTTTCAAGTTTTTTTTTAATACAAGTTTTAATTGTTATAACTTTAAATACCTCCACGAACCCCGTATTATTCAATGCATTCATCAGTACAATGTTTTGAGCGCGTTACATTGAGACCTACCGTATAATGTGATTTTACACCCCAGCAATATTTTATATTTTTGCGTGGAGGCACTTAGTTTGATGAAGGTACAAAAGAATGCTTGGTTGACGGCTTCTTGAAGTGTCCGTTTATACCTTGTATTTCTTGACCGAGAAAATAATCGACACTTAGTCGCTTTCTAGTCTATGGTGGGACAAGTGCCTGAGGCTAACTCAAGCTTAGCCCAGTCGCGTTTCATCCGGAAATAAACCGACTGTGATTAATGTTCTTGTCCGTATGATATGCTTGCATATCATACGGACAAGAACATTAACTTTATGCAAATAAGATTCAATTTCGGATGAAGCGCGACTGAGTTCGCTATATATACTTTTGCCTAAGTATGACACATGCAGCGTAAGAAAGAGAAAGTCACACAAGTATGAGTGACAAGGACGACGCTCTACAAATCCGAACCTCTTCTAAAAGTGCCATATTTATAGTAGGACACTGTACATTCGTAGCCAAAGTAATCGATGACACTTTTTCAGACTTTGAATTTATCATTAATTCATTCGAAAATCTCACTAAAATACACTAAAGTGGATGACGGACTAGACAATCAGACACCTTACAATATTGTTATCAATTAAAATAGAAAATCGAATGTCAATTTGTCTTAACCTGATGTATCGAGTTAATGAATCGTTTTGGTACATCTCTAACATCTTCGAGTCTTTTATCGACTACGTTGGGGCCGGCTTCTAGTCTTACCAGACGAAGGTGAATACCAGTATTTTACATAGAACGACTGCCTACCTGGTCTCCACAACACAATTATTGGGCGATATGATATCTTTTCTTGAGATTGGTTATCAGACTTTCGGGCTTCCGACTGTCAAAGATATATAAAAACAGCGGGTTCGAAGAGCAAAGTGGATAAATCTCGGTATATAATATAGACTCACCCATCCACCCCGGCAAGCATTAATTCTTAGAGATTCGCTATTATGAGAGCTCTTCATTCAGAATTCGTCAAATGGTATTTTTTCACGGTTCCGTAGCCGAAGGATAACCAACGGGACCCTATTACTAAGCCTCCGCTGTCCGTCCGTCCGTCTGTCTGTCAGCGGGCTGTATCTCATGATCCGTAATAGGTAGACAGTTGAATTTTTCACAGAATGTGTATTTCTGTTGCCGCTATAACAACAAATAATAAAAATGAATTAAAAATTAAAGGGGCTCCCCTACTACGATGGTACGGAGCCCTTGGCCGGTTTTTTTTTATTACATGGAGCGTTCATCTGATTTGTACCCTATTACATGCATTTTGTGAAATCATCAGCAAGTCTGATTGTCTAGTACCTCATCTTGTTTCTCCCGACAGATTTGTGACTATAAACTAATAAATACATCATTCCATTTTACATATACTTTGTTACTGTACGATAAAAATGCTTATTTTTGTATCTCAGTTACTACAAGTTCGAATTACACAATTTTGTTAATTATTTCTATTAAAAATACATTGTTTTTTTAATTATTATTAATATTTATCTCTCTTTCTATCACTACTGTGACAAAAAGAGACAGCGCAAAGAACTGTTAGACAATTTTTAAACTATCAAAGAATTTGGGAACCCAATTTCTTATTTATCACATTCAAGTAACTTTACGTAACATATTGTATGATATGTTAAAAGCATAAAAAATTCGCGAAATTTTAAATTCAATAAAACGCTAAAAGTTTACAAAAGCTACATAAAGGGAATGCATTCATAATTTCTTTCTGATTGGACACAAAAAAAACATACCTATTCCATTTTTTTTTTTCAAAGAAAATATATTTTTTATTCTAAAGTAAGAAGTATTGAGAAAATATAGATTTTTCATAGGCTCCTCTTCGGAAACAGTCACACGAAACGAAACTTAGTTCTAAAACTAAGTGCCTGTAAAAAGTGGCTTTAGATGGACAAACCCAAAGATAGAAATGGTAGATAGATGCCTATACCGCATCAAACGACGATCATAGACACGAGCGCTCGTTATAAACGTAATATAAATACGTCGAGTTTTTAATCGAAAATACCATTATCCTATAGCATCTTAGTTAAATAGTTTGCAACAAGCACCATCAGTATCATTCGTAGATATGAATACATTCTTAAAATTATGAAAATGTGACATGTGAAACAGGTATTTTTTATTATAAATTCGTGATATTTTCGTTACGTTAACAGCGCGCGCTCGTGTTATAGCCACATTTTTCTGTATTGTTGACTCTCACGATAGATCAAACACTATTTTCAGTAATCACACTGAAAATCGTACCTATCGTCCCATGTGGGGTGTTCGAGCTCACTCGTTCTCACTTTAATAGCGTTTTTGCGCGACCAAAGGAATTATCTACCATTTAAATCTTTGAGTTAGGTATACTATACACCTCTGCCATCCCCATGGGGCGATACAAGCGAGATGTTATGTTATGACCATCCTAAGCCACAGTGTAAAGGCAAGTACTAACATAATATTGAGTATTAGCACCCTGCTACTCATATAATAAAGTGCATTTTACTTTACTGTCTTATTTTGTAAATAAATATGGCACAACGAAATCAAAATTTTGAGAAAATTCAAGCGCTGTGGACCAAAAATGGCCGCTTTAGGATAATAATATGAATAACGTTCCAATTCTTAAAATGTTCACAGACGCAGTTAATATTATGAATTGTCACTTTGTGACCATTTTACGTATTAAAACGTAATGCATAATTTAATATCCTATTATGATTCTGCTAAAGTGGCCATTAATAGGCCCCTTGGCCAGTTCTTTTTAATAATGAACCGGCGAAAAAGGGTTTGGAATACTTTTCTGCCTGTTTAACTTCCGCCATTTTATTTTATAAAAACAAAATGGCCGCCTTTAATGTTAGATGGATCTAGAATCGTGTACTGAATTTATGGAAACAGTTTGCGCGTCAATATTCTTAAGATCATTCGAAAACTCATGATTTTTGTGCCATATTCATGAACCAATAAGACAAGTTAAGAAGAATACGCTTTAAAATGTTTTAGTTATTAATATTAACGCAGGGTCTATCTAACGAACACTATACATTTAAAAATGGCGGCTTAGCTAAAACTAAAGTTATTGGAGCAATCGAAGTTTGTTTGTTTTTCGACTGTAAAGAAGGGGTACTTTTAAATGCATATTTGCACGAGGTGTTGAACTCATTTGTATAAAAGTAGAATTAGCCAAATATAGTTAAAAGAGTTTGCTTAATTTTTTGAAGTAAGAACTTGGTGACAAAAAAAAACATGAATTCGCACAATGGACTTTTCACCTAGTATTTAGCAATACTTTAATTAAAATAGTCATCCAAGCGCCTTAACTTTGTCTTACTCTTGTGTAGGTTATTTTATCATAACAAGCCTACCTTTACAAATGAGTTCAATCCCAAAAAAATATTTACACATCTGGAATTCTGAATTACTCCTATCATCATCGAACCTAAACTAAAATGGCCGACAGATAAAAAAGTATATTATCATAATTAGAAAATTCTAACAGCCAAATCTCTCTATGAACACCGTCTCGTTCGCCACTTAATAATAATAATTATTAATATTACAAAACCAGTCACTATATCACTTTAAATTGTTTACGAAACTTTAGATTTGTCACTTGCACTTTTATCACTAGCCAAGGTACCGTTTTGGCACTTTCCGTTGGTACTTCCGACTGATGGTACTTTTTTACTTTTTTTGGGAATATCTTTGACCCTCTCCAGTAACGCTTGCAGGATGCTGCCGGGAATCCTTTGGTGTTCTTCTACTAATTCTTCTATTGCACTTGCGACCTGAAAATGGAAAAATGATTTTATTATTTCATCTTTCTTCACAGAAAATGGCCAATTCGAAATACACACCTAGCTTTTGTCATTTCATAAGTGCCCATATAAGGTCATGTCAAATAAAATGCTTTGGAAATGAATGTGCGTTGTGTAATGTCGACTCAGATACATCTGATTTATATCAAAAAAATATTAAAAGATTATCAGTGACTAAAGCGGCCATTACCGACGGACAAACGGTTACCACGTGATCAGTACATCACTCCGAACATAGAAATTTTCCATCGGTCGGTAATTTTTTTTTCTACATTGTTTTTTAGGGTTCCGTACCCAAAGGGTAAAACGGGACCCTATTACTAAGACTCCGCTGTCTGTCTGTCTGTCTGTCTCCAGACTGTATCTCATAAACCGTGATAGCTAGAAAGCTGAAATTTTCACAAATGATGTATTACTATTGCCGCTATAACAACAAATACTAAAAATTTAAAAAAAAATATTAAGGGGGGCTCCCATACAACAGATATGATTTTTTTGCCGTTTTTATAGATAATAGTACGGAACCCTTCGTGCGCGAGTCCGACTCGCACTTGGCCGGTTTTTTTTTTTTACATAACATCACATCGCACCAGTAATCCCCGAAGAGTTAGGCAGAATTAGTGTACCTAATAGTACACCCACATTTCGCCAGTTACGTTTAAGTCCTATGTAATAGGGGGTGAGCCTATTGCCATCAACAAATCACAAATCCACACTCCGTGGCTGCTACAGAGAAATTCCTGATGGAAAAACCCAATAACACTTTGCACGGCTCGGGAATCGAACCCAATCGTTTTTTTTTTAATGGTTTTTGACTTCCACCCCGTACCGTACACACATTGGAAAAATATCATAACAAACAAAATATTGTATCGCGGTGAAACTCAGTCCGGACTGGATGAAATCAGTTTTGGTCATAGGCTTTTCCACCATCTTTACCTTCTGCTGCAACTGCTCGGGCGTCAGCTCGGGGTCGTAGGGGATGGGCGCGCCGAGGTGGGTGATGAGCTTGACGGGGAAGCCGCCGTACACGGGCGCCAGCGGCATGCGGAACGTGGCGTAGATCTTGAGCCACACGCCGCGCAGCCAGCCCACCGTGCGGAACGCTTCGCGGACGTTCTGCGTGAACATCGGGACTATTGGCTGGGGAGGAATAAAATGTCGTTAGTAAGTAATCTTTAGTTGTATGAGATACTAGCTCATGCCCGCAGCTTCGGAAATTGTCCCACGGGATCGCACTACCGGGATAAAAAGTATCCTATGTGTTAATCCAGGTTATAAACTACCTGTGTGCCAAATTTCATCCATATCAGGTCAGTAGTTTTTGCGTGAAAGAGTAACAAACATCCATCCATCCATACTCACATACTTTCGCATTTATAATATTAGTAGGATGGTACAGTACAGTAAGGTCTAAAGTACAGTAAGAAATAAGGATAAAAGGCTCGTCTGAAGATGCTTTTGCCGCCAGATAAAGTCCTCAGTACGGATCGGTACTGATCGGTGCGTGTAAAGTAGTTCCATACTTCTGTATACATTCGAATGTAAAGAAATAAGTGCCTTCACCTGTTTCTGTAACAACTTAACGAACTGAAGGGTCTGTAAAACTTCATGGTAATGGATCTCATATTACACCAGATCAAGTCAGTAATCCCCAACAAAAGCTTTGGCAGGAATTACTATAACACCAGTCAAAACAGTCCCATGGGCGATCATATTGTACCACAAATAGCAAGTACAAGTGCCCCATAGGTTTTGATGTACTGGCGAGTGTTAGTGATCCTCTTACCACTTTAGCCTCCTGGGCCACCTTAGCGAAGCCGATCCTGTTCCTCCAGTTCAGCCTGTAGTAGTGGTCCCCGAACTGCGCCTCGTACACGCCTCCCGGCGATATGGCGAGCGAGTTCCCGCCGCGCAGCACCGAGGCACAGGTCTGTACCGTGCCCGGGATCACGCATAGACCTTCTAGGAGGGTTGCCCAGCCTGGAAAATGAAATAGAAGTTTAGGAGGATCCTAGAATATACAAAGGCAAGACATGGTACGAAACCAGGACCGATGGAAAGAACGCAGGGAGGCCTTAGCAGAGCACTGCGGCAGTGGGTGGAAGGGACACCGACGCAAAAACGGTTACTACGGATTCAGTACCTAATTTCAGAATGATGTACTGAATACGTGGACACCGTATCCACCCTGTATTAGTCCTAGTCTTCGAAAGCGTAAGGTAGATTTTAAGTAAGCTAAGCAACCGACTAAATAACATTAACCAAGAGAAAAAAGATTCTTTCTGGTAGCCAAATTAGATTCCTACTTCCTAATTTATAAAATTGCTATGAATAACATATCATAAGAACTTGATTTCAGGATCTTCTTCCGTCCCTGGAGCTTTTATATAGGGTAATGGTTGCTCGGTTTTGGGTTATCGGTTCTGGAAACTTGATTTCAGGATATCTAATGCGAAAGAAAGAGGTCAACAGCAATAGTAGGTAACTACACTTATTGAAACTGCTACGTGGTATCTACGAAACCTATCCATTTTTCTGGTTCGTATGATTGCGATTTTTCATTATGATTGCTAAGCTCTAGCTCATGTCGATCTAAAAAGCTGTGCGTGGAAAAACATGAAGCGAGCGTCCGACGCTCCCAGCTCGATGGACCGACGCCTTCTGTAAGCTGATGGATAGATGTAGAAGCCAAGGTGCCAAGGTTCAGCAGAGCTAATGAGCTGAATAGCAAAGATAAACTCTTACCAGGAATCTTGAACATGAACCGGTCGGCGACGGTGTGTATGTGGCGCCGCTTGAACAGCAGCATGCGGGCGGTGAAATAGTACATGTCTATGGGCAGGGCGCCGTGGTAGTAAATCACGAGGAACGGACCGTCTGGTATGTTCTCCAGACCTTGGATGTCGTACCCTGGAGAACGAAATATTTGTAAAATATAGATACTTATTATGTTAGTACAGTGGTGCAAGAATCATTTGGATTCATTTTTGTGAAATTCTTTTGAAAAAAACCCGAAACCTCCGTATTTTGTTATTTATGGTTTTCAGACTCTTTCTTTTACATGTGCTTTAAAAGACATTGCTGCTTGCCAAACATGATTCTAAGTCAACGGGAAGTACCTTATAGGTTTTGAGTCCCTTGTGAAATCGCGAAACATGCGTCTTATACGATCATATATTTTGATCGCGTTGAAAAAAAAGCTGTTATTTTAATGTTACAAACAGACACTTAAATTTTATTTATTTGTATAGATATTTTGGTCCTTGAGTAACAAAATCAGTCATTTGCTAAGGTGCTATTCGATTTGATATACCGCGAACAATGCGCTTACCATGCCACAGCCATCCGTGCGCGTCCCACAGCGCGCAGACCGCGAGACGTGCCGCCTGCTTCCAATCAGGCTGCACGCCATCTACCACCTTCATCCTGCAAACATAGAGCATGGCAGTAAGTAACGAACGTCGAAAGTTTTAGACCCGGACTCCAACAAAGTGGAGACGAGTGGAGAGGAGAGGAGACATGCGTAACCAACCAATCACATTCATTGAAATCTACATTGCGTCTCTCGTCTCTCTTGTGATTGGTCGAATCTTGCACATCTCGTCTCCGCTTTAATAGAGTCCGAGCCTTGGAGTAGCTTAAAGATCTAGAGTATTTGCCATTGATCATGTTTTATATTGTGACTAGGTCCACAATATAAGCGCTCGCTATTAAATGCGTAACTTCGTTCTCCAAATTAGTACCATCTGCCTACACTTTTTGAACACTTAACCATAACATTGAGACAGTATGAAAACTTATGTATTTATTTATATTTACAACTACCTATCTCTGTTACCCGCGACTTCGTCCGCGTGGAATTGAATAAAAATAATTGGTTAATAACCTCGAGTTTTTTCTAAAATAAAGTAGCTCCTTATAACATCAGCTATCTGCCAGTCAAAGTCCCGTCAAATTAGGTCCAACAGTTTCGTTTCGGAGATTAGCCGGAGCAAACAGACAAAAAGACAAAAAATTTAAACAATGTTTTTTTGTTATAAGTACCTATCGTTTAAACTTTCATGTGCATTCAGTAAAAACAAACACTTCAATTTTATTTATTTTTATGTACCATTGGCATAAGTGACGAACTTCCATACAACAAGCATTAATATTTAGGGGATAAGCACTATTCTTTCTTTTCCGAGGATGATGCCTAGAAATAACCTATTAAGTGCTAACTTACGTGACAATCGCACTCGGGAATAAAATTGTATTAGGTACTTATTGTTTTTACTTTACAAGTCATATAAATAGGTACATCGCGTGTCCGTAATACAGTTACCGCATAAGATCGCATGTGCATTGCATTGTTCGAACAATTGTTTACCTGTAAGGCGCGAATTATACAGAAGAGACGTGGCGAGGACGCAGATAATTAAAGAAACCTAAAATTAACCTTATAGCTATGTCGCATAAAGCATCGTTTTTGTCGATAAGGTCTATTCGCGTCCGAGCTTCCAGGTGACGACGTCTCCGCCACTGGTGACTCGCCCGACAAAAACGACGCTATGCGACATAACTATTAGGTTCATTTTAGGTTTCTTTGATTATCCACGTCCTCGCCACGTCTCTTCTGTATAATTCGCGCCTAAGGCAGAAGCGAAACTACTATTAAATTTGTTGTTAGGCCGCGGCCTCGAATTTTGCGGGCAGCGGGGCGGCGGCAGCGGCGGCGCGGGAGCGGCAGGATCTTATGCGTAAAATCAAATGGACCGGTTCCCGAAAACAGCGGCGCGGGGGCGGGCAACGAGCGGTGCACTCCAGTCAACGAGCGCCGCCGCCGCCGCCGACCCGCTGCCCGCAAAATTCGAGGCCGCGGCCTTATAGCTGTTTACCTATACCGTGCACTTGTATTTTAGCACGTATACGAATGCATCATGCCAAGTGCAAAAATCATATTCGTTTAAAAACAATACGGTGTTGGGTTGGTCCATAAACATAACATAACATCACGCTTGTAATCCCCGAAGGGTTAGGCAGAAGCGTACCTAATAGTAAACCTACATTTAACCGGTTATGTTTATGTCTCATGTAATAGGGGGCGAGCCTATTGTCATTAACCGGACACATTAACTCCACACAGCGTGGATGCTACTGAGAAATTCCTGATAGAAAAACCCAATAACACTTTGCCCGACCCGGGAATCGAACCCAGGCCCAGTAAAGACAGAAATCGACCCATTCTTAAAGAACTTCGGGTAGCTAAATTATTGAGAGCGAGACTATTCTTAAGGGGAATGCTCCAACCAGCCCGCGAAAGGACAATGACCAAAGTTGGTACCAAAAAGTCTCGCGCCTCAAAACCAAAATATTATAGTAATTAGTTTCATATTTTTTTAAGGCATTACGCGTCGGGGATTTGATTTTTGAACTGGAAATATACTTTTCGAGTTTAAAAGTATGAATATTGTTTTACTCCCTTTATATGACGTTCCGTTTCAACTGAATATAAATGACGTTCCGTTTCAATTGAACAAACCCTTGTCTGTCGAGCGGACTCTAAAATTAATTACAATTAAGTAAGATCAGTACACCAAATCGATTTAGTTTGGTTTATTGCTATTTGCAACAAAATAGATTTTCTCAGCCTAAAGATTTTGATTTATCGATTACATCCCTAAATCCCGACTAGTTTATAGCACTTACTATACTCTATGGTTTATAGTTATCTTATCTGTGGCATCTGACATTTGTACTGTACTGACCAAAGAGTAAAGTAATATAATGGGGTACTGACTGACTATTGGCAATATAAAGGTCTAAAATAAAATCGAGTTTCAGTCAAGCATACTGTGGATGTTACTTTAACTCGTAATTCTTACTAATATTAGTGTATTACGCTGTTTTTAGAGCAATAATGTAATGTATGTGTGTTAAAATACGTCGTTGGTAGCGTCGAAAAAATAGACCTACTTTTTAGGTTAGTTTCGATTTTATAAAATAACTCTGAACCGCGGGTTTTTTTTTCAAAAATAATTTTTGTAGTAGTTAATACGATCAGTGTAGTCTATAAAAAACAAGGTTTGATTTTGATGCAGCATGGTACGGGATTCCATACTTCCATGAGCATTCTCTTTTCAAAATTTCTTGAGTTTTTTGCAATTTGCAGGGCAGTGCTAGGTTGTATGTTGATTACAACCCTCCAAGTTCATAAAGGCGTAGGAACCAAAAAAAAAAACAGAAAAAGTCATTCCTACAGCTTTATGAACTTAGAGCGTTTTATTGATGATTTTGATGATTATAATTCTGTAACTACATATGTCTTACAGCCGCGAATAATATTTTAATCAACATACAACCTAGCACTGGCCTGCAAATTGCAAAAAACGCAAGAAATTTTGAATTTCGCGGGCTGGTTGGAGCATTCACCTTAAATAAAACTATTTATTTTATCAAACCAGGACTCCCAGTCTGATATCCTTCTAGAATCTAGCCAAACAAATAGGTACACCATGCGCTTAGTCTTATCCCAACTAAGTTGTTGGGGTCGGCTTTCAGTCTAACCGGATGCAGCTGAATACCAGTACTTTACATGGTGTGACTGCTTATCTGACCAGTAACTGGCTAAACTACACACAAATGAGTGCCAAGGCTAATTAAAATACAATCTCCCGATCACAACCACACCGCATGCCAGACGACCCAGCGACAGACGGCGTCGGGACAAAGTTTACTCATTAGTCTTTCACCAGATAACTATAAAAATAATTGGACACAATGTAACGTCTAATTAAGCCGTCTGGCCATTGTCTACGATATTTCACTTTTATCTGGAAAGTCAGGAGGTCTTAGAGGTGTTGAAGTTATCGAGAAATAACTATATTTTTTAATTAAGAATGTGACAGACCAGAGACCTTATTAAAATTTCGTTGTTTGAAAACTATTGTGTGTGAACCATTGATTGAACTAAATTTTAGGGAGTTTTGATCGGTTTTTAGGGTTCCGTACCCAAAGGGTAAAACGACCCTATTACTAAGCCTCCGCTGTCTGTCTGTCTGTCTCCAGGCTGTATCTCATAAACCGTGATAGCTAGAAAGCTGAAATTTTCACAGATGATGTATTTCTGTTGCCGCTATAACAACAAATACTAAAAAACAGAATAAAATAATATTAAAGTGGGGCTCCCATACAACAGACATGATTCTTTACGGAACCCTTCGTGCGCGAGTCGTACTCGCACTTGGCCGGTTTTTTTTATTATATTTTCAGTAAACTAGGTCAGCCAGCTATCATTAAAAAACAATGTTAGTCTAGTGGTTATGCTAGACTGATTAGTATGGAGTCCTGATGCAATCCCCGGTCGAAGTGTTATTGAGCTTTTCAGGAATTTCTCGGTAGCAGTCTGGATTACCCATTATCGTATTACCCAGTACTAACTGGGTTGTGAAGGTCAGATAGGCAGTCGCTCCATGTAAAATTTAACCTATATTTCATTGGACTTGAAAATAACTTGCGAACTGTGGGCCAAGGAGACCAACGGGGCAGTTAGTAGGCCCGTATGTAGGTATTGTTGGCCACGATAGTGGTAACAAAATCAGGTATAAGCTGACCTCAAGCTACGCTAGGCCCGCTAGGGGGTACTATAAGTAAGCAGCTCTGTATTTCCAGGAAAAACCACGATCTTATGTCCCATCATTTTCATACCATAATGATACAAAGACAAATCACAAAACAGCGCCCAATATGTGGACCTCCTAAAAACGTTGCACGTTCTGATTGATGCTTCTTATTACAAATCGCTGACGGGCCTAATTTCTTGCAACCAGCAATTTACATGTCATATGCACCTCATCAAAATCGGGTGAAATGACCTACATAAACCAAAGGCGCCCTCTATAACGAGTTTACCCTTGAATTTAATGTAACACTGGCTGCTTCGTCGTTAACTTTTTCTTAGGCCTGTATTCGAAATTCAAAAACCGGTTTATTTAAAATTACAATCAAAATTGCCCTGGCCTTGAAAACGGTCGAGTTTTTGTTGTTGTGGTACCATAATATTGAATGCAACAACGATATAGGCACGCAACAGTTTGTGGCAGATGACAAAAGCTTCTTTAAAAACCGGCCAATTGCGAGTCGGACTCGCGCACGAAGGGTTCCGTACCATTTTCTATAAAAAAAAAAACGGCAAAAAAATATCATGTCTGTTGTTTATTTTAAGATAATCGTTTTAAGTAAGTACGATGTGAGCCCCACTTAAATATTTTTTTATTCTGTTTTTTTAGTATTTGATGTTATAGCAGCAACAGAAATACATCATCTGTGAAAATTTCAATTGTCTAACTATCACGGTTCATTAGATACAGGCTGGTGACAGACGGACAAACAGACAGACAGCGGAGTCTTAGTAATAGGGTCTCGTTTTACCCTTTATATACGGAAACAAAAAGAAGTGTATTTTCCTCGTGTAGCTTTATCGGTTCGCATAGCTGAATTTTGGGACACATTATATTTAATGACAACATGCCATCGACACGCTAAGAAGAAGATAAAGGTGAGTAAAATTGACCCACAACTGACGACTGTAGATTTCATTAGTGTGGGTAAAGGGATGTACAGACGCCAGCACTTCAAGCTACTGCAATCTGTCAAATTTCTTTAATAGATTTTCAACTTTATCGTTGAAGTATTAGGTTCAAGGTTGATTGGGAAAATTTGACAGTTTCGAGTAGCTTAATGTGCTAGCGTTTGTACAATTTTTAGCCTGCCTATGTCCACCATTTTAAACCTACCTAAACGAAGATTGTAACTTGGATAGCTTATACATATACAAATAGCCTTCATAAAAACATCTTCCACCCCCTTTGACCCAAAGGTGCTTTATCATTTAATGATACGGCTGTATAAAAAACTTTATACTTTAATTAAGGTAAGTTTATCAGAGTTTAATAACATTCTGATCATGCGGCAATGTTGTGATTGACAGTTGTTGGTCGAGTTCCATATTTCATGTTTTTTGAGTCCCATGAATTAGAGAGCGAGTCTATTGATATCACCCGGGCACAAAACGTCGACGGCACCGTTGGCACAGTGGCTGAACGATTGACTGCTGCGCTGCGTGTCACGGATTCGATTCCCTCACGGAACAAATATTTATTTAAATATATATATGGCCAACAGTTAGTTGTTCCGGGTCTGTCTGTTTGTGTATGTGAGTTCAAATGTTTGTAAACGCACCCATGATACAGGAGAAAAGCCTAGTGTGGGGCAACGTTTAAAAAAAAAACCACTCCGTGGCTGCTACTGAGAAATTACATCCACACATAAAGTCACGCCGTTTTCCTATGGGGGTAAGCAGAAACCACAGAACGCCACTGCTACGATCCTTACATTCTCTTTTTGTCTTGTCCACGTTCATACATCTGGTCATACACGCATTCCGGTAGCGAGTACTACGCACCTGACCTTTCTGAAGAACCTCACCATTAAGGTCAGTGTTTCATGTCCTTCTAGGGCGTCCCCTCCCGGCGTTGCCACGCACATCTGCCTTGTAAATACCTTTTATTAGTCGCCTTTCACTCATCCTCTCCACCCGACCAAACCATCTAAGCAATTTTTCCCACTACATCTTCTGAGAAATTTCGGTTGGACAAACTTAATAAAATAAATAAATAAAAAATAAATAAATATCCCTGGACATTTCACACAGCACCATCTAGTCCCAAGCTAAGCAACCTAATGCACCTAATATCACTTTATCTTTTCATTCTGCGTCTATCAGTATTTCTGTACATCTACTTTATTACTTTAATAAAGGTAAGTTTATCAGAGTTTTTTTTTTTTTTTTTTTTTTTTATGTTTGATGGGCCTACTCTTGACCTCAAACTAGTCCTGAGGACAGAGATGAGGTCGACGATGGAACGAGCTAACCCAAAAGAAGCCTATTAACTCGCGACTTAAATAGATTGGGGTCATATGAACTTGGGAACACCGACGAAGGCAGGGAATTCCACTCCTTGGCTGTGCGCATAATAAACGATGTAGCAAAGCGCTTCGTGCGAATGTGTGGAACATCGACAAGGAATGGGTGATAACCCGCAGTACGTCTGGACTCCCGATGGAAGAAGGGAGATGGTGGAATGATCTCGTGGAGCTCTTGGGCACACTCACCGAAGTACAGCCTGTAAAAGACCGACAGACATGCAACTTTGCGCCGGTGGGCCAGGCTATGAAGCTTGGTACTCACCAACTTATCGTCACCAATGAGCCTCTTAGCTCTGCGCTCAACAGAGTCGAGTGTGGCTAATTGGTATTTGGCTGAGCCATCCCAAAGGTGACAGCAGTACTCCATGCCAGACCGAACTTGAGCTTTATATAGGGTTAAAAGCTGTTCCGGCTTGAAGTACCGCTTAACCTTATTTAGGATACCCAGCTTTTTTGCCGCTGTTTGAGCTTTCGACTCAATGTAGGCACCGAAGTTGAGATTCGCACTAAACTTTGTACCAAGAAGCTCGAGGCTGTCGGTAACTGGTACAGATGTACCCCGGAAAGTAGGAGCCAGATTGAACGGACTCCTTTTGGCGGTGAACAGGCACACTTGGGTTTTGGTGGCGTTAAAAACAACCAGATTTTCGTCACCCCACTTGGAGACGAGACTTAAGGCTGAATTTGTTCGCTCTACCATGGCCTCTCTCAATGAACGCACTTCTTCACCGCTGGCTTTTGCGCTGGATACATAACCCTCCATGACAGTGCTGTCGTCTGCGTACCCAACAATACCCTGAACCAGAAGGTCATTGATGTGCAGCAGGAAAAGTGTCGCGGAGAGAACAGACCCCTGAGGAACTCCGGCATCAATAGCGATAAGGTCAGAGGAGCAGCCATCAATGACCACTCGGATCGACCGTTCACTCAAGAAGTCAGATATCCAGCAGCAAAAGTCAACGGGAATGCCGTATGCAGGAAGTTTGCTCAGCAGGCTTGCGTGCCATACCCTGTCGAAAGCCTTCGAGATGTCGAGCGACACGGCAAGGGCTTCGCCGTGTTTCTCGATGGCCTCGCCCCAGCAGTGCGTAGCATACACTAGAAGATCCCCAGTTGATCGTCCCCGGCGAAAGCCATACTGACGGTCACTGAGTAGGTCGTTTGCTTCTAGGTACGCCAGCAGCTTCCCATTGAGAACCTTTTCCATAACTTTACAAAGTATGGAGGTGATGGCGATTGGTCGATAGTTACTGGGGTCGGCACGACTACCCTTTTTGGGTACTGGTTGTACATTGGCAACCTTCCATGACTTCGGTGCCGTTCTGGTTTTAAGAGAGAGGCGGTACAAGTGTGTCAACACAGAAGACAACTCAGGCGCACAGTTCCTCAAGACTCTTGCTGGTATACCATCAGGACCGCTAGCCTTGTTCACGTCTAGGCTATGGAGTACTCTACGAACCTCTTTCATGTGTATTGTGATCTCCGGCATCGAAGAATCACAGTGAGGAATCGTTGGTGGCTGTTTTGAGCCAGTATCTAGACGTGAATTGCTCGCAAATAGAGATGCAAACAGGTTTGCCTTCTCAGTAGCGGAGTGAGCTAGTGACCCATCCGGTTTTTGCAAGGGGGGTAATGTGGGCCGGCAGAAGTTGGATTCGACCGATTTGGATAGGGACCAAAACCGTTTACTACCAGAGGGGTAGGAAGCAAGCCTAGCCCCTATGCGGCTGACGTGGTCGAAACGCGCCTTTCGGATCACCCGCTTACAGGACTTTGCGGCAGAATTAAAAGCTCTTTTCTTCGCGCGAACCCGTCGAGCTCGGACTTTGCGGTCACGGGCTTGCACCCAGGCTTGGTATGCAGACTGCATACGAGCTTCAGCACGAGCGCAGTCCACATTGAACCAAGGACGGGCTTTGTGACCGAGCGGTATGTCGGAGAATGGAATAAAGTATTCCATTCCCTGCCGTATCACGTCCGCAACCGCTTCAGCCGAACAAGAGGGGTCGCCCGAAGAAAAGCACACTGGATGCCAAGGGAAGGACGCAAAAAAGTGCCGCATCTCATCCCAGTCTGCTGACTCGTATCGCCAAACTCGCCTCTTGCCCCTAGGGCTATCATCCGGAGGAGAGCTGATAGATACGGACTTTACCAGACAGTGGTCAGATGTTCCCAGTGGGGCTGATACCGATACTGAGTGCCTGTCTGGGTCAGTGGTCAGCAGCAAGTCCAAGCAGTTGGGTGTGTGCCCGTCAACGTCTGGCACCCGCGTAGCCTCTCTCACCAGCTGGGTAAGATCTAGCGACAATGCAAATCTGCGCGCCTCTCTCCCAGCATGGTCAGTTTTCTGGAACGGGAACAACCACTCATCGTGGTGGGCATTAAAGTCCCCCAGAAAAAGAAGCTCCGCGGTTGGGTATCGTTGTTGGGCACAATCCGCCTTCTCCATCAGGTGCTCAAAGAGCCTGGTCGTCTCCTGGTCACCGCTGTGCGACCGGTAGACACCGACGTAGAGGGATTTCTCCACCCCGGTATCCACCAGTATCCAGATGGTAGATAACCCGGAATCTTCAAAGCAACGGAGACGCCGAAAGCAAATGTCATCGCGAACGTACACACAAACCCCAGCTCGTTTTAGGAACTTATGCTCAAGCGAGTAACCTGGGTAGTTGAGGTACGCTACGTCTGACGGAGTTGCAATCTGCGTCTCCGTTAAAAAGAATAGGTGCGGCTTCTCGGTCTCGAGGTGGTGGTGGACCGGATCGAGATTTGAGTGCAAGCCCCTGATGTTGGTGAGGTGCACTTTAAGTGGGAGGAAGTGCCGCCGCTTGAAAACCGTTTTCCTTTTTTGCTTTTTCATGGTGGAGTATAATTTTAGTGGTGAAACAGAAGAATGGTCGAGACGCGGCTCGGTTACCCAACGGGACTCTTCAGTTCATCTGACCTGTGGGAGACTCATCTGGAGACTGCGGGGACGCCCGAGCCCCGCCGAAATGGCCACCGGGTCCTCCCTCCCAGTCGCCAACTGGCACAGTGGAGCATTTCGGGATTTTTCGCGAGTTGGCGGGGCAGCCTTTCCCACGTGGCTGGCGCAGTACTTGGGCCCCCTACTAACTGCGGTCGGCCAACGGCAGAGACCGTGCCTCGGATCCCGCTACCCTCCAGTATGAGTCACCCGGTACAGAATCACTTAGACACCCAGATTAGACCGAAGCCGCGCAACTGACCATCTCCATCCCCCCAATGGCACTGGTACTCCCGCACACCGACGGAACACAGACAAGCTGTTTGGCGCCGGATTCCGGCAGGAGGGTGGTCGCGAACCAGGCGGCCGAAGCCTACCACCGCTGTGAGGGATCTTCAGCCGTCACCACAGTCCGTGAAGACGCGTGATGCCGTTGCCCGGGGTGGACCGCTTGGAGGTAGATCCCAGCCACCCCAAATCCAAGTTTAATAACTGTACATGCGGTAATGTTGTGATCAGCAGAATTTGTTATTTTGTTTCAATGTATACGTTATTGCTTGGAGGTCCCTGCTCTGCGATAAGTTTAATGATTTTATTAATGTTCTATTTAAGATTAAGCTGAGGTAATACTGTGGTACATGTTGCCAATGTACATTACAATGTTACATGTCGCAGGTGACCAGTGTCGAGCTGTTGATAACTCTAATCGATGATGAAAGGTGTGGTTAAAAAAATAAGTTATAAACAAGATATTGAAGTCGGACGTATCTGTAATACTTACATGAAATATTTAGTAATGACGTGACTCTAAAAATAATTAAATCAATGTCATATAGAGTGACGTCGTTTTATTTCTCGTATTGTTGTCAGCAAACCCTTTCATTTAATACCCATATCATGGGAATGTATAAAAATAACAGTAGTCCGCCATCTATAGGAGACCGCTATATAGGGTGACTGGTAATTAGTGACCGATACTTAAACACGTGATTGTACTCATGATAACAATCAACTTCCCCAAAGAAACATTTTTTTTACACTCATGCAATGTTATCAACTTATCACAATAACACAACAGCTGTATGAAATTCGCGCGCGCGCGCCTGTGACCTATAGGAACTCAATACTCGATACTTTATTGTATTCCATAATGTAAAATAAAACAGTTGGTAAGTTAAAACATTGAATCAATTATGGACCCTGTCAGGCACAGCAAAGTTAACCTATCAGCTGTTAGCCGCGTGACGCCGTTCTGTCTCATTACTATCGTACCGTGCAACAGTCGGTAGTGGTCAAAGGCGCGCGCGAATTTCATACGGCTATTATTGTGTTAATGTGATAAAAGTGAATGATCAAAAAAAAATATTTGGGAAAGTTGTTTGTTATCATGAGTGAAATCACGTGTATAAGTATCGGTCACTAATTACCAGTCACCCTATATTGGATTTAGAATGACGTCGCTTAGATAACCATGCATTGTCATCCAAACTAAACATGTATGCAAAATATCAGCTTAATCGGATACCGGGAAGTGCGTCTAATTTAACTTCTAAGATTTTATTACATAGTTACAGGTGAATCTAATAAAAGTGTGGTAAAAATCAACAAAATGCTCGTCCCTCGCCACTTCCTAATGTTTTAACTGGACAGAATAAGGGAAGAACAAATTCCCCAGCAACACAAAATTATATCTGTAAGTTATAAGAACTTCATTCTTTGCAAAATACAACAGTATAAGTTTTTAAACTGTCATGGTCACTAACATTATCATAAACACCCACCCGCATTAACTACAGTTTATCCGTGATCATGGTGCTTGCAACAGCGCCGAAATATCGTGAACTCATAACAAACAGTAAGCATAGTATATATCCCGTTTCTAGTGTTAATGATAAAATACCACAGAAACATTCCTGCTCTACAAGGTATCTTTGCTTACCTGTAAAGCCTGTAAAGATGGAAGATGATGGCACTGATGTATATGAGGACGATGATGACAGCCGGCAGGAGGAACGTGACGATGACCGGCATCAGGAACCATGTCAGCCACAAACTGTATTCTGTGTCCACATATTCCACTGGAAAAATGAGAAAAAGACGTTAATTTTGTAGGTAGTTCAAGATTCTTGTGTGCAGGGGGGTTGTTTTAAAGCAGGAGTAATTCTAGTGTGGGAAAGAGATGGCGCTAGACGACCGGTATAGCTCTGTCTCTTTCCCACACTGGAATTACTCCTGCTTTAAAATGTCATGGTAGTCCACCAGATATAGTTTTTCAATTTTTTTCCGCTACGATTCTTACATACTCCCTTTGCCCTTTGCTTCGTCCATAGCAGAATCATATTAGGATAATAATATGAATCACGTGAAAATTCTTAAAATGGTCACAGAGTCAGTTAATATTATGAACTTGCTGTATCCCGCGACCTTCGAGCTTCGTTCCTGTGAAATTATTATAAAAATATTACTTCGCTATTTGAATCGGATTGTGTTAACAATTTCGGGTTATTCACCAACTCGACACAAGAGACCGGACACACGTGTGTCCAGTTGGTGAAACTCAAAATTAGTATCACTTATTATTTCGTCATCTGGACACGCCAAGATTTTTATTCGTGTCCACATAGTGAAACTTAAATTAAATAACTTTTATGTTTTCGCCAACTGGACACATGTTCGCATTTTACCCGAATTCAAGATAAAGTACAGTCAAGCACATAAGTGTTTTGTGTCACAATCATCATCGGCATCATTGTAATAAAAGTACCTACAGGTAATCAAAAAAAGTAACATTAGCTAAGTATACTTTTCTTCACATTAATAAATCATCATAATATTATTTAATTGTTACATATTTGTTTTATTTCAAAATTTGTCTGAAATAGAAGCTAATAAGGTTTTTCAAGTAAAAAAGTGAGGCAGCTTTTTCATGAAATCGAGGCGATTATTAACCTGACTGTACCCTTTTTTGCAAATAAACTGGGTGTGTCCAGTTCGCAAAACATAAAAGTGATTTAATTTAAGTTTCGCTATGTGGACACGTGTAAAAATTTTGGCGTGTCCAGATGACGAAATAATAATTGTACTAATTCTGATTTTCACCAACTGGACACACGTGTGTCCAGTATCTTGTGTCGAGTTGGTGAATAACCCACAATTTCAAGGGTTTCAATTTTTTCTCACGGAACTCTAATTCTTTTTTTATTTAAAATTAATAAAAATCGGACTAACCGTTTCGAAGATTAACCGGAACAGACAGAAAAAAAAAAGAAATAATGTTTTTTTCTTGTTATAAGTACCGTATACATTTAATTCATATGCATTCAGTAAAAGGCTATATTTTGAATCTAGAAACAGTTACTTCAATTTTATTTATTTGTAGGTATAGACTATACATAGATTGTCACTTTGTAACGTTGAATTGTAAGTTAACGGCATTCATAATGTATATTATTAACCTATTATGTTACTCCCAAAGCGGCCATTTTAGGACCCAGGTCATTGAACTACTAATATTGTAAAAAAATGATAGATTATTATTTTATTTCAAGGATTAGGTACAGTGAGACAGACCCTGTCTAATTCTATAATTGTCGAGTCGTAATTTTACAAATATAAGTTCTCAAGCAATTTGTTCGGATATTATCTACCTATTGTGTTTTTTACAATAGGCCGATTATTACATGACATATTTTCGCCAGAAATAACATTTTAATTGTTTTGTTTATATTATAAAGGCCTACTCTTGACCTCAATCTAGTCCTGAGGAAAGAGATGAGGTCGACGATGGAACGAGCTAACCCAAAAGAAGCCTATTAACTCGCGACTTAAATAGATTGGGGTCATATGAACTTGGGAACACCGACGCAGGCAGGGAATTCCATAATTATGGTATTTTTGCGATAACTTTACTTAACCTAAACAGGTGCAGCAAACAACTTAAAATTCGACAATAGGTACATAGCCAAAAAAGCAACCTTATCGTGAGTTAACATCATCACGCCGGTAATAAGGTGCAAGGTGAGGTAAGGTGAGGTGGGTAGACTGTACTTTAAGGGTATACTAACTCTAATCAAATTGTGTTTCAATTATATTTATGTTAGTCTGTATGGTATTATATCTAAGGGCGAAAGTTGCCTGACAATAAATGAATATTGTTGTTGTAATCCCCGAAGGGTTACCCCACCACCCTATTCCCAAACCACTGTAACTCCTGAAAGCCAGAATCAACAGTGGCGACCACCAGAAAAGCGCCGAGACAATGAAGCTCGACGAAGTCCCAAAGAAACATTTAAACTGTCTTGGATCCCGCAACGAAATTAATCAGAAAAGTATAGCGGAGGAGTAGGAAAACCATAATTTCCACTACTCTCCAATATCAGCAGGAGACAGAACGAAACTAGGCCAATAGGCTCAAAGAGACGTTTACAACTGGGATAAGACCAGTTGCCTAGCACCACGGATAAATATATCATTACTGGGTCCTAAGTTGTGAGCTGTGATATTTGATTCCAATAATACCCCGAAGGGTTAGGCAGAGGTGTACCTAATAGCACACATACTTTTCGCTAGTTATGTTTAAGCCTTTAGTTTTCCACGTTTTGCCAATTATGTTTAAATTCTACTACCGAGCTCGTCCGAGGCTCCGTCTTTTCAACCTTTTTAATTAGGGTATAAGGGTGAAAGGGGTGAGCCTATTGCCATCAACCGGGCACAAATCCAGACTCCGTGGCTGCGACTGAGATATTCCTGTTCGAAAAACCCAATAACACTTTGCCCGACCCGGGAATCGAACCCAGGTCCTCATGCTCAACAGTCGCGCGACCACTCGACCAACGAGGCAGTCCTTATCGTGAGTTATTTTTATGTAAGTAAACGACTTTGTTTGAGACACGATTCGAGTCGCAAAGTACCGAAACTAAAGAGATTTACAAGACTATTTGAATGTCTTTGACCGAAATAGAAAAATAAACCTTTGCCCTCTAAGTTATGTTATATTGTTTCCTTATGTTCACTCGTGTCAACTCGTGTGTACAATGTACATCTATACTAATATTATAAAGCTGAAGAATTGTTTGGTTGAACGCGCTAATCTCAGGAACTGTGTTCGAATTGAAAAAATCTTGTAGTGTTGGATTGCCCATTTATCGAAGAAGGCTATATAACATCACGCTACAACCAATAGGAGCTTGGCATCAATGAGCAACAGCTTGCAAACGATAAAATAAATAAATGAAAAACAAACTGTACCGGAAAAACGCTTTAGTGAGTGCCTAGGTGTATTTTTCATTAGGCCTCTGAGTTAGCGGCGGCATGCGAAAGAAATCACGGATATGCCTTGATTACACGATCGAGTACAGTGTGAGATATTGCAAAGACAGGGAACTCGAATATTGCTTGGGAGGAGCTTTCGTTCAAGTCCAGTTTCCGCTCAGTCTTGACCTTATCTCATCACTGTACTTAGCACGTGTAAACAAGGCAATAGGAAAGAGTTTCTATAACACAAATCAGAAACCACAGATAAAAAATCCAGAGTGTAAAGTCCAAATAAAGTTCCTTTCATTTATCAGCGACAATGAACTCAATATACACGAATAGAATCGATGGCACCAATATCAACAGGATACACCGATATTGGACGGCAACACAAAATAAACGACAATACGTTATTTTTTTTTAAACAATCATGGCGGGACATCCGGGTGTTTTATCAGCGTCTATGGCCCGTCTGCTGATGAGCTGTCAGTTATTCTAAAACACACTCCATTTTGAAGGAGATAGAGTTGAAATTACATCTGGAGGTTGTCTTTGGACCATATGCTGGTAAACTGTCAGTTATTCTAAAACATACTCTATTTTAAATAAAATGGAGTTGAGATTAAGTGTGGTGATTGTCTCGATGCACTATTGGCACGGTGACCTATGTTCACGCAACGCGCATGCGCCGCGCACCGTTTCCCGCCTTTATGCTATGTTTATTTGTTATCTGTGGCTGTAAGTAATTAGACTAATTTCCTAATAAATGATTATTCAAGTTGTTTATGTAAATGATTAGTAATGATTTATTTCAAGGACGTTGAACTTAGCTTTACTATGATAAATGATTTATTGAACTGCAGTTGTACAATAATTATACAGGGTAGATATGATGATGAGATAAGTAATCTTTTTCGTAAGGCATTTTTGCAATTGGATAAAAGAGCCATCGAACTTCTACTCCATTTTTTACAGAAATGTATTAAACATGTAAGTAGTCTACATGTTTTGTCTACTAGTTTTATTATTCGTTTACATTACACCGAATACAAGCTGTAAAGACTAGTTGTGTACCAAAATTACCACTTTAGTGAACATAACAGGTATCGATATCCTACCTACATTATGATGTACATACAAGTACCTATGTCTGAAACCACGACAATACATATTTAAAATACAAGATATATGCGTACACTACATGTTTTACAACTTGTATTAGACTGTTATCGAGGTTATTCAACAAGATTTTGTTTTTAATATTTGATGTGTAGATAAATAAATAAGCATTAGTTGCCTTGCATTACATACATTACAGGGCCAGGGCAGCCCGAGAAATTCAAATTGTCTTTGGTTTTTTGCAATTTGTAGGTCAGTGTCAGGTTGTATGTTGATGAAAATTGAGTCGCGCCAGTAACAAGTATGTAGTTACAGAATTATAATCATTAAAATCAAGAACTCAACCCTCTAAGCTCATTAAACCCCATTCATTAACTATTTCATGAAAATTCAGTCAATGGGGTTGAATAAACTTAGAGGGTTGTATTGATGATTTTAATCATTATAATTCTGTAACTACACTCGTTTTACTAGCGCGACTCATTTTTCATCAACATACAACCTGACACTGACTTACAAATAGCAAAAAACGTAAGAAAATTTGAATTTCGCGGGCTACCCTAACGCTTGCACCTTAATCACGTTCCCATGCAAAAAAAAAACACATAAAGGAAAACTCTATTTACTTTATTGAAAGTAAAAATTATCATGATTTAATTATGTCTTGATAATAAAAATAATAAATATCTAGATCTGGCTCGCGAGGTTGTTGACATGTGGGCATAATTTTTTTGTTAGTAAAAATATTTAAAAATGTAAATAATATGATAAAAAAATGTATAAAGAAAATCAAAGATGAATGCGATAGTAAGTCAAAAATTAAAGACATCAAGTTATTGAATCAGCACTGATAATTAATTAACGGATAATTTATTTTTACCAAAGAAAATAATTGGGTTGATAATTTTGAACCCTATTATTTGCACATTATATTTGTGGTTATCTTCTGAAGACTAAATTAGGCAACATGTTACAGCAACATTCTGAGCCACTTATATGCCCTTTGGCCTCGTAATGTTCTGTTCAAAGTTTATGGCGGTTCGGAAGTTAGCTACGAGTGTTGGTCTGAGCAGTATCCAGTCAAGATGATGCGTCCTCTGTGTCCCGCTGATACTTAAAATTGTTTTGCGCAGCTTTACGTGTGAAGTTCCGAGTCCCCACACATTTTGAACTGTTATATATAATACCTGCGCAGCTGTCACTTGCAGCTAACTTCCGATTCGCTATAAAGTTTGAACAGAACTATACAGGTCGCTGGACCAATTAAGTTTAACGTTTGTTTTTTTTTTAGTTTGTTTTATTTTAATATAATTTTGTTTTATATTATTTTGTTCTGTGCCAGACAAATAAATAATTTTTATTTCTTTCTTTTCTAACATCAATAACGTTCCTGTTATTTGTAGGTAATGAATGCTTAATACATTTATTTTCATTTATTCCTGAACTTTATGCTGTACAGGTCATTTACCACATTTATGTATATTTATAGTTATATTATAGGTGAGTATGCGGTTTTTCTTCTCATTCATATTTTCCCCAACAATTCTCTGTAAATGGTTACATGCATTATGCAGTAAGCACTTTATTGTTGAACAGATACACTACTACGTCAATTTGCCGAGTTAAATGTTATACAATGATACATTTAAATTACCATTTCAAACGACTGACAAATAATGACAGTTGTACTTTCAATTTACGGACAACTTAAATTGATATTTTAGGGTTCCATACCTCAAAGGAAAAAACAGAACCCTTATTGGATCACTATGTTGTCCGTCCGTCCGTCTGTCTGTCTGTCTGTCAAGACCCTTTATCTCGGGAACGCGTGGAGGTATCTAGTTGAAATTACCATGTAGGTACTCAAGTCAGGTCAGGTACAGTCCCTTGAAGCTGTTAAAAAATCAAACTTCTAAGTTTACGCAAAAAAAGATACGGCTAAACAGCCGTATCTTTTTTAAATGTGGGTGTACTATTAGGTACACCTCTGCCTAATTCTTCGGGGATTACAAGCGTGGTAAAATGCAATATTGGGCGATTTGCACTCGCCGTTCTCCAATCACCACAAATGCCTATGATCCTCACGCGCATTTGTGTCTTGACGCAATGGACACGCTGCGTGCACGCATTTTACGCGTGAGGCGCCAAAATAATACTCTCCCAAAATAATAAATTATTCTTGGTCTGTCATCAGAATTTTTGGCAACCGAAAAATGCAATAAATTCCTTTTGCTGCTTATGCGGTAGATGACCTCAAAATATAAACGAGGAATGCCGCACCAAAATTAGTTTAAACCAAAATAATTTTTTTAGCATAAAACGAATGTAAACAAATTGTAAAATCTTTTTACGCGAAGTGTGCTTTTTAAAGTAAGTATTTTCAGAAGTTTTTATTTCAAGATATAGAGTGAGAGAAAGATATAAGTACATTAAAAAGTTGAATGCATTATTTTTAAATTTTAAACAATTTAATTTCCTGTCGAAAAATAAAAATTGAATTTGTGTCGGATGGTCAACCACTTGTGAATTATTAAGCTGATCTGAAACGGGATCGGGGTTTACACCTAATTTGACAGCACAAAAGTTACTGCTTATCATAAATGTATCATCATCCGATGTACGCGTTAAATGCAGGGTTCAACTTTGAAAGACCTTGACTTTGGTTCCCAACTTCAAGTCCAAAATAAGTTACACGATCAACTCCATTTGCAACAACCTGTATAACTCGTTTCCCTGCAGAATTTCAAGGTTACATGGTTTAATCTTCATTGAACATGGTATCCGATGTCTTCAATTACTTTTACTGGCACAAAATTACGTGTGGTCAGTAATTGGTCATCTCTTAAAGGCATGGTGATCGAGACACGCAAAAAGTAGATTATAATTAAATAAAGCGCCGCGCGCCGCCTTGACACCTAAAGTCTATTCAAATCCTTGCAAAGCATTTATTTCAAATAGACCCGTAATAAAGTGCCTGTGCAAGTAACAGGCTGAGAAAGATCTAAGTCCAGGCGGACGAAGTCGCGGGCACAGCTAGTGAACCATATACTACGTTGACTACGGTTCATTTTTCTGCAGCCTGTATATGAGAAAATATACAGTGATATTCAGTACCATAACAATACCTTACATGTACATAATAAATAACAATTCCTTGTTATTCCTCCTTAAAATTTGTATGAATTAGACTCATTAGGTACCCATGATGGTGCTCTCAAATGGTCTAGAATCTGACGCACAACAGTTAGTACTAACTATCAAACATTCTTGTTTAATCTAGAATGCAAACAAACAAGATGCAATTTCTTGTTGCATCATACCATAAGCACCACGGTCCACGAGTGTGTAGTGACACAATCCTCCAGAAAAGTCAGCAGATATTTGAAAATTTGGTATATTTTATAGTTTTATGTGTCCTGAAGTTTTAGCACGAGCGCACGATGTAAATTTAACGTGAAATAGCGATTGTAAACAATGATTTGCGACCGTAACAAATATCGGTTTACTGAGTTATAATAATCATTAAAATTTTAAGTTTATTTAATCTCATTCAATATGATTAAATGAACGTACTTAAATACATGAGTTTTACGGCCGCGAATCATATTTTGTTCAACATACAACCTGACACTGACCGGCAAATTGCAAAAAACGTAAGATAATTTGAAGCTTTCACCATAAGTCTTAAATGCGTTATAGGACCACTTCATTGATGCTATTGGACTATAACCCAACAACAACAACAAAATCAACCAGCAACAATAACATTAGATATAATCAGATTGCGGAATCTTTGCAGGTCCTGAAATTCAGTGCTTTTCAGTGTACAACAGCCGATTAAAGGAATAAGGACTGTAAGAGAGCATTGCCTCCGGTTCATTTAATTTTTGCGCTGGGTTACTTAGATGTACAAAACGCTTGGTTGACAGTTTCGTGAAGAGTCCGTTTACACACCTTGTACAGCGAAGTGGTTACCACGATAGTTCTAGTCCGAAATAGGATAACATTATGCATTCTGTGTACCCATCTCCTGTATAATTTTCCGCGGCCGGATCACTGATTTCGATGTAACGGGGATCGACGAAAACCTTGGCCTCTAATCTAGGTCACAAGTTCGGAGCAAACAAGTTCATACAAGATGCACTAGGTATTGCATAATTTGTATTTGTATATTACATAGATAAACCAATAGATAACTATGCAAAATAAGAGATAACGATGTCAACTAAGCTCATATTTGCACGCATTGGAATATCAACGTTCGGCTTAGCGCTAAGAGTCAAATATCCAACAGAGCGGCTTTTTTAACGCGCTATACATGCGCAACGCGTATGCCATCATCATTTCTGCCGAAAGACGTCCACTGCTGGACATAGGCCTTCCCCAAATGTCACCACATTGACCGGTCCCGTGCGTCTCGCATCCAGCGAATACCCGCAACCTCCACCAGGTCATCGGCGTATGTGCTCTGTTGAATTCTCAACGCTGAACTTGGGGTTGAAAGCTGAAAATCCAGTGCGGCGGTAAAAAAACGTCGCGTTTAAAAAGCGTCAGTGCGAACCTGGCCTAACAGTGTGAGTTACCGTTGATGTTATTTTGTAATGCATGTAAGGAAAAATATTTACTTAAAAAGGTTAAGTAAGTGGACAGATATATTGTTGATTGATTTATTTTTAGATTATGAATATATCATGATTAATACTCGGAGGGTCTTCCGGCAATAATTCTAATCTTGTTTTTATGTAGTTCTATTTTTGCACTTATTTTTTATGCGTTAAGAGTATTTATTGAAGAAGTTGTGATGAGTTCAACCTCATGCAATCTCCAACTAATACACTATAATTACGACAAAAAAAAACACTGATGTAAAGCTCCACTATTACCGATTGCCATAGGGTATTCTTTATTTATTTCTTTCTTTGATGCGGACAAAGTCGCGGCAGAAGCTAGTGACCAAAGCTAGGGAATAATCAGCCTATTACGTGCTGCCAAGTCGGAGTTGGTGTATAAGAGACGGAGGAATGCATCACAATCCTCTTGGGATTTTGAGATAGAAATGTCCTGCTACACAATGGTGTCCAAAAGCAGTTGTCGTGCTTTAAAAACGATGGAGAAAGGGATCTTTAGGACACCGGTATGGCGTAGAAATAAGAAATCGAAAGCCTGTGTCATCCAATAAACCGCACGCGTAACACTCCCAGAAATGAAGCAGTGGGTAGGATACTGGCTGGATAGGCTATGAAAGCATGCTCGGTAGGGATATCATTGTGGCTGTCCTGCACCTTGGAACGAGCGAATGGGGACTTCAAATCATTCGTATAAGGAAACTTTAAATAGGTACACATCCATACTCGTAGCAACCAGACAGGTGTCGCAATCAATCAGTAAAATATAAATGGCCGCCCGATAATACCGAGATGTGTTCTATATTGGTTGCTCAGATATCGGCAGGTCCGGAGCTCAAAGTCACGGTAGACTCACCGGCTGTATTAGATCATTGTTATGATACTGATAACCTAAATTTATCGTCTCGAGACCGTCTGGGCGAAGAGATCCTGCAGATATTGTGGGCTGTAAGTGAATGGCATAAAGACTGCATTTTGAATTGCATTGGTGTTTGTACATTGTAGTCTTGTCAGAAGTTTTGACTTAGGCTGTGGACACGTTAGCGGAGATTTCGTCCGCCCACAAATTGTCATGCGTCCAGCCTGTTTTTAGGCTTGTTAGACAGAAGCCGCAACAACTCATTTTTTTTCCCGGTTTTCTCAAGTTTTTGGGCCGCAAAACGTCCTATCCAATTTCCATGTATGAGATGTATAGATTTCGATTTACAATAGGTAAGTTGCAATTGCAAGCATCATCATGCTTGTGTAGAGTTTATCTCCTCTTCCTGCAATCTTCCTGCATTTTTCCCATGTTACTTGGGGTCGGCGCAACACGTTTTTAAGCTCATACAAACTGAAGAACAAACGATTTATGATATCTTACTTTTCAACTTCGTTCCGATTGTTTCTGTTATCTTTACACGTGTTTATCTTACAGATTGAGCAACTCGGAAGCGGTGACAGATCATCTTCGAATCACGTGTTTCACAATCAGCTATGGTTTTGTAACCACTGGTTGGTAGGTTTCAAAGTTTTTAAATTAATCTAAATAAGTATTTTCTTCGGAAACAAACGTCAACGGAAGGCGATATCTAAGAACTGGTGGATTACCACGACGTCTTCAAGCAGGAATAATTCCAGTGTGGGAAAGAGATGGCGCTAGACGACCTGTATAGTTCTGTCTCTTTCCCACACTGGAATTACTCCTGCTTTAAGACAACAATGGTATGTCAAAATTCTAGGTCGATATCCAGCAAGCGGGTGTTCCAAGAACACAATCATAATTCTACGAAAATCGAAATCAGAATTCGATGAAACTGTTTCACAAATTACACCATAGCGTTCAATAAAGTAACTAACAATACCATCAGTAATAAGTACTTAAATATTTCAGGGATTGATGTCTGTCGAATCGATAAATCTCAAAACCAAAATATATTTCACATAGGCCTACATGGCACTTTTAAAACGTCAAAAGATAGATGCACGGTTCGGGTCGATCGCTGCTTATTCAGAAACCCCGCCAAGAACCTCCACTGTTTTAAAAATATTTCGTTTTTCAATGTTATTGTTGAAATCTGCATGGTACAATCTGCACATTAAGACAAAGAGGAGTGTTAAACCTCAGGGATTCAAGAGGAAAAATCATGCCCCAATGAAGTGTTAGCGACGGCTAATAAGTGCTTCATACTTGTATATGGGCTCTCCTCCTCCTCTGCCTAGCCTTTTCCCAACTATCTTGGGGTCGGCTCCCAGTCTAACTGGATGCAGCTGAATACCAGTATTTTACATGGAGCGACTGCCTATCTGACCTCCACAACCCAGTTATTACTGGGTAATACGATATCCTTGGTAAGACTGGTTGTCAGAATTTCGGGCCACTGACTACCTGTAACGACTGTCAAAGATCTACAAATGACAGCCGGGACCAACGGCTTAACGTGCTTAAATGGGCTCTATACATATATTTGAATTAATACATAACAAGTCTGGACCTCGAAGCTAGATTTTTATGTTATTCCGCTGTCACTATCGCTGGCTATAAGCCCAAATTTTTAAGATTACTTGGCTCGGCATAAAGCTGGTAGATCGAGTTCCTAACGTCGAAATCCGAAGACGTACAAAAGTTTTCGATTTTGGAAATCACGTAACAGAACTGAATGAGTTGGGCAGGACACCTAGAAATGCACAGTGATGACAGGTGGACTAAGGCTGTCACCGAATGGCGTCCAAGAACTAAAGAAATGTGGGTCGTTCGGCGCGGCGCCGAGATGGGCAGACGACATAGTTGCTATCGGTAGAAAAACTTGGATGAGACTGGCGCACGGACGTCAAGATTGGTAAAAGAAAAGAGAGGCCTATACCCAGCAGTGGGTGATGATGATGATGATGATTCCTGAACATACTTTCTAAGCAAAAAAAACTGGCTACACCGAAAGAAAAAAATGCATTATTAGGTTCTTGTTGGCTGTTGACGAACGAACATGTTTAATGGGCCTACTCTTGACCTCAATCTAGTCCTGAGGACAGAGATGAGGTCGACCGCGTCGACGATGGAACGAGCTAGCCCAAAAGAAGCCTATTAACTCGCGACTTAAATAGATTGGGGTCATATGAACTTGGGAACACCGACGAAGGCAGGCAATTCCACTCCCTGGCTGTGCGCATAATAAACGATGTAGCAAAGCGCTTCGTGCGAATGTGTGGAACAACATATAATGATATACCTAGCAACCTTACTTTTAACACTTGTTTTACTTTGCCGACGTCTTTTTGTTCTCAAAAAAATCAATTGTCTAAAAGTCAGACCCAAGGTGAAGTGCTACTGACATTACAAGGCCAAAGCGATAAATTATTCAGCCTCTTGTAGATACTACGCATTTCACTGGAGCCCCCCGAAAATAAGAGTTCGACCTTCATTTTAAATGTTTATTAAATTGATAGATAACGCACGCACGTACTTGTTAACAATATTAATAACGGTTAAGATTGTTTACTTAAGGCTCAATGAAATGAGACTGTGAGGGAGGACTGGGACAAAATTTTGATCTTAAAAACTTTTTAATGAATTGCTAACTGTTGCCAGCGATTTCGCTCGCGAGGAAATTTTGATTTTTGTCAGATAAAAAAAGATAGCATATGACCTACCCCAGGATTTAATCTATCTCCTTGCCAAATTTCATAACGATCCGATCAGCCGTTTCGTCTTGAAAAGTTAACAAACGTTACTTTCGCATCTATAATATTAGTATGGATGGATTACTTAATTTTCATTTTCATAATATGTGTGTAAATTAATAGAAAGATTGGTCCTAATTTTTTTTCTACATTTCTACATAATATCCTTTATAATAAATATTTTTTTTTTCTCTTTAAATGTTTTGGAGTTTTTAATATCTAATTAGATATGTCAACCCCATCGTGCCTTTTACGTTGTTACATTATACCTTATAACTAACACACACATTACAAACTTAAATAGATAAAATATATAAAACACTTGGTGTAAACATACAAGTCACCGATGAAGGACTGTTATTAATCGACATAGCTTTTTGGTACCTTCTGAAGTTGGTTGGGATAAAATTGATTGAATTAATCCTACGTTAAGTCTATTTAAATCTAATTCTCTAATAATAAATAACTTATACGACTGATCCTCAAAATATTATACTCCATTCTGTATAAAAAGGAGTGAACTACTTTTTAGATAAATAGTACTGAAACACTGATTTAATTGTATGTCACGCCCTAAAAGCTTATTTTTTTCGTATTTTATGTAATATTAATTAACAATGTTTGTCTTGACTAGCAATATTAAAAAAATAACGTTTACGCTTCCTGCATCGTTACTTCTTAACTCGAACTTTTTATAACGATACGATACGCTGTACCTTAACAAAGCGTGGATAGGGTTGCCATACGTCCGTAATTTACTAAAACAAAATCAGTTTAAGGTAAAATAAAATATTTTTTAATGAAATCAACATAGCATTCAAGAGTATCCCTTCCATAAGTACATAACCATAATGTAAGTACCGTTTACGATTTATATTTTACGCATCCGGCTATATTCTGCAACAGCGCTTACATTCCGTTGAAAAAACTATGTTATCAGAAGTCGGTAGCAAAAAAAGTCAATGAAACAAACAAGTCACCGACTTCCGATAGTAAAGTTATTTTCCGCTGTTTTTTCACAGACAGATTCGAAAATGTTAAGCAACAGCGCCCTTCTGTCAATGTCATTCAACCACCAAAACAACACTGCTGCACTGTAATCAATTATTTAGAGAGTAAGATCAGTAACATTCAAATAAGTCGTAAAGATATAGTTTACCCCTCTGATCTCAATGCAATCAAAATATTGACTCATTGAGTCAGCTTATAGTGAAACGCAAACACATCAGCGGCTCGGAGGTTTGTAAACACCGATATGAAATCGTGAAGACTATAAAAATGATAACTCAAATATAAACACTGTATTTCCATGGTGACTTGCATTTAAATGAAGAAGCAGATACAGGTGAGGGCAGAGTGAACTAGTTACAGAAATTAAGGCAAAAACCATTTTTTTTTTAAATATATGTATTTTAAATGGGCCTACTCTTGACCTCAATCTAGTCCTGAGAACAGACACTAATCGAGAAGTATGAAAGAAGAAGACATTGACCCCAAATAAATTGGACAAAGGGCAGGAGAATGATTATGAAGACAAAAACCAAAACACTACAGATCAGGCACGTGAAGATTCTACGGAGAAAAATACTTCTGCTAAATGGTTTGTCCCATAGCCCCCAAAGATTTGTACATTCGATTACTCGGGCTCTTTTTAAACTGTCATCAGCTACCCAGTTTGGCTTGGGACAGTATTTTTTCGGTGTGTCAGGAACGCATCAACGCATGGCACAAGGTTAGTTCGAAATATGTTGCTTATAAGGGGACCATCCTTGGACCTCGTAGTCGGCCTTTGGTGGGAATGGAGATTAGTAAGGCCCGATTTACATTGGTCATGGACAGTGGCGAGTACCGACAAGTCCAGTGGCAAGTGGCGATAACCTAGACAGTGATTGTTGAGTCGCTCCTGTCCGAACGGTTTACATCACTGTCCTTACCCATTGTGCTTGTCTACTTCGTTAAAACACTTGACCAATGTTAATCGGGTCTAAGTGACAATAACGACTGACCAGTCTTATTCTGATTGAACTTGTATTATCATGCACTCTCAGGGCTTCTCTTGTTTGTCTCAACCATGGAGATGGTTGAGACAAACAACAGAAGCCCTATATGGTACTTTTTTTCCATGTTCCTCCTTTTGCCCTTTGTGTTCCAGGGCCGCGGTATCTCTTTCGAACAGTCCCGCAGCTCTGGCAGGCATCGGCCCTTGCGGGCACCTCCTGTTTGCTGACATCTCTTTGAGGCGCGCGTGGAACACGAACGCGCCATCGACACGGCCTGTCGTCAAAACGGACGGACGGCGAGCTAGCCCTTTACTCACCGTCCACAGGCCCGCGCCTACGGTGGCCGAGAGCCACCACGTGGCCCCCGACGCCCGGTGCTTCTCCCGCGGCGGCTGGGACGCGCGGACGTGAGGTTCTCTCCCTCTCGCCCCGAAACATGATTTGAACCAGGGCGCCCTATATGGTACTGACCTACAGATACATACAGTAGAACTTGTATTCAGCAGTGATCGAATTAAAGAGCCGTTATGGACAGGCTGAATATAATAATAAAGCAGGTTATTTGTTTGCACCGATAACAGGATTCATTGAATCTTATTAAGTGCAGTTCAGTAGATATTTCAGAAGACCTCTGTTAGTCGTAATCATAATATTTGCGCACAAATGCAATAGTTTTCATCTTGAGCTATACGAGCGGCGAATTCGTTGATTTTATGGAATTGCCAACAAATCGGACACCGGGCGATTACTACGGCTCGAGTAGAGTTAGGCAGAACATTGGGCTAGACGCGTAAATGCTCGATGGAGCTTCAAAGCTTTGCCGAAATGGTAGCCAAAACCACAGATATCAACAAAGTCGCAAGATACACCTGAATGAGGGACTTCAGCAGTGGGTGATTCTGGACTGAAATTATGATGCCAAAACAGAAAGTTACTCTAAATCAGTGTGAATACACCCTGCCCGTAAAAGTCCCGTCAAGATCGGTAGAGCCGTTTCGAAGATTAGCCGTAACAAACAGACTGACAGACACTTCAATTTTATTTATTTGTATAGATGAAATATTATAATTTGATTTGACATTATCATCTCTGATAGATCAGCAAAGCACATAGAAATAGCGTGTGACTATTATTAGACAGATTTGTCTCGCGTGTCATTGAAAGTATCCACATTGTTTTTACGACCAAGTTCAAGAACACAGAGAGTTAAATATGCGAAAGATAAACTCTTTTTAAACGATATCATAAAGTTTTCATTTACTTTATCTTCTTACCTACTCGTTATCGGCCATTCAGCCTCTTTGAGATTGTTTGTATTACTTTTTTTCAAGATTTCGGATTATTGCGGGGTAAATCTAGAAATGTGTGGTCACACTAGTGTTTGAATCGCGGCTGTGCTTGCGCCCAAATGAACAGTATTTAATAAACACGCAAAAACTAATTTAGCTAACTAAACAGGTCTTTCACCAGTTATCTTAGTGGGTGTACCCTAATGACCTGTCTTTTTAGTGATGGTTGGGGACCTAAGTTCAGCAGAGGACGTTTCGGCTGAGTTATGATGATGAGAATGATCCCATAAAGATTATAAAATCATTCGGTGTTGGAGACTGAAAGATTTTGGTGACGTATCAGACTCTTCAAGCAATATTATTTTCTTTGAAACTATAGACGAAATATCTTTCGCCCTGAAAATCTTAAAAAATGCCATATCGTATACTTAGGGGCTAATCCTAGTAGCGTTTAGGGCATAAAGCTAGTATTATTAAAACAATAGTAAAAATAATAAACCTCGAAAACTCGAAATCTAGATTTAAGTAGGTACGGTCGTATGAAAACACGCGAAAAATCTAAAAATAAACTCATAATTAAATTAAAATCATGCGAATGACTCAAAACCGTGCGAAACGACCTATAACGGTAATTCTCTTTGTTTTCAAAATAAACAAAAGGTAAATGAACAGCACAGATTTTTCGCATATAAAGAAATATTTTGGCAGTATGACCGAGAAACGGTAGAAGAAATTTTTATTTTTTTTATACTAAACAGGCTTGCGTTTGGCCTCAACTCGCCCGATGTGAAGCGATAATGCGGCCTAGGGTGGAGCACGCTTGCCTAGAAGAAACCGATTCACTCGAACATTGAAGAGATCCATATTATGTTAAATCAGAAACGTAGGCCATCCTCTAGCAAGCCCCATCTTGCTACAGAAAGGGTTGATGAAAAGACACATGGCGACTCTTCTTCTACTTCCTGCCCTTGTCCCATGTTACTGTTGTCTCCTTTGTCAGTTTCCTACGTCACGCTATCACTTACTCCTTTTTTTCTTTCATATCACTCACACAACTCACTCACTCACACAATTCATCCATATTTTCTTTGGTCTACCTCTCCCTCTTCATCCATTAACAAAAGACAAGCGACTAACTGAAGCTAAATGGATATTGGTTTAATGAGATTGGGCCAGTCATGAATGATAAGACCTAAAGGCAACAACGAAATCATAGACAGATGTAATGCTGGTGAGTTTACTCCGACACTTCTTGTTCCCATTAGGCAGTGGCGAAGGGCGAGCGTTTTTGAGGGCCTTTTATACAATTTTGACGTTCAAAAAATGATGAGTGATTAAAAACAACAAGACCAGGATCGAGTCGAATGTCATACAAAAGAAGATGCCTAGTAGTACTGTAGTAAAAGCTGAAAATGAAGATGTTGAATGTAGACTTTTGGTGAAGAATTCCGAAGATTTTTTTCCGAGACATATACATTGTGATAGATGTAGATTTAGTATCAGTTTATAGAGAGTTAGTTATAACATCATCACGACTGTAATCCCCCTAGGGTAGCCTTTTCAACAAAAAATAATTCACTAATTTTCGTGTTATGTTACTTTAAACCCTGCAAACAGAAATTGGAGCCCCGCGCAGCGCGGTTACATCGAATTCGCCGTATTACAAAATATTGATATTATATACTTGGACTTCAGGTGATTTTTCACAATAAAAAGGATCGGAGGGAGCAAGGATTGTAAAAGTAAGCATTTGCCAAATAAAAGTTTGTAAACTAAGTGATTATAAAATAAAACATTTGCGGAACAAGTTGTTTGTGAAAAAATAGTATATGAAACGTTGGTTGTAAACCAAAAATTTGCCAAGGAATTTTGGTGAAACATTAGTGAACCTCCCCGAAGGGTACGGTAGAGGTGGACCTAATAGAACACCTACAAGGAGAACAAGTACAGTTAGGTCTTTAAAAGTAGTCAAAAACAAAGAAAAACAAAGTAGTCACACCAACCTTAGATTCAGATAGTTACCTGAAGTAGTTAATCATTCAATAGTTGTTTTTATAAATCGAGATATAATCTTACTACATTACCGAGTTATACTGCAGGTGTAGGATATGTTAATGATTTAATTAACCTTCTATAAGACAGGATTTATTCATCAGATGTAGAAAATTAAAAAAAAAGTTGTTTCCCGCAATGCGCAATTGATCATGTCAGATGATTAAAATCAAGCTGTCCCGCTGAAGAAGACATCTACTTTAAAACAGGGTCCTCATTAAGAGAAATTATTCGGAGTCTATTAAATGATTATAGCTACAATACAACTGTATTCTCGAGCTGGTCAAAAGATCAGTTCTTGACTCCATAACAACCTCGCCTGTGGCTCGGGTGTAAATTACGCCTCCAATGCAATAACAAAGTTTCCCCACTTATATCAAAATGTACTATTTCAATACACATCTTCATTTCTCATAACTGGTTCTTATCGCACTACGATTAGGTTAATAGGTTAGGTATGTCATACGGTTGGATTTTTTTCATTTATCTAACCTAACGTATGCTGAATAATGACAAAAATACTTTTCGTTCCATTACATTATTTCCTCGAAAGTGTATTGAAAAACGTCTTTTGATACACGTGGGCATTTGTTACTGCAGTTCTCGACTCCATAACAACCTCGCCTGCGGCTCGGGTGTAAATTCCACCTCCAGTGCAATAACAAAGTTTCCTCACTTATATCAAAATGAACTAATATTATATATTTATATTAATTTGACGCGGTTGGAGGGCGCGGGCCACAGCTTGTAAAAAAAATATATTACACATCTGCTGGCCTGTTGCAGTTTTCAGAACCGGTCTAGTCATCACCACTCAAGGATTAGTCTGTTCCTTCGGATATCAGGCTAGCAGACAAAAAGTGAGCGCCAACTATTTCATGAAAGTCATTCAATGGGGTTACATGAACTTAGAGGGTTGTATTGGTGATTTTAAAGATTATATTTCTGTAACTACATACGTGTTACTTGCGCGATTTATATTTTCATCAACATACAATCTGACACTGACCTACAAATTCCAAAAAACGTAAGAAAATTTTAATTTCGCCGGCTACCCTGGTGTTTCCACCATAAGAATATTAATGTTGACGGATGGAGAGGACGAGGAAGCCCAAAATAAAAAAAATGGATGGATTGTGTGAGGGACGATATGGAAGAAAAACGGGTGATATACTAGTTTCGCCGACCACAATTAAATAACTATTAGGGGAAGATGATGATTCTTTCATTCTTGCAGATTAATCTATGAAAGTAAGAGTATGAACTAGAAGACGTGGGCGAGTTTACGCGAAACTATGTTGAGGAGTTTAATGACCAAAACCACCCCACAAACCTTCAAAACTTTTTTAAGGTGCAAGCGCCACGTTAGCCCGCGAAATTCAAATTTTGCAATTTACAGGTCAGTGTCAGATTGTATGTTAATTAAATATGGTTCGCGACTGTAACAAGTATGGCTTCACTGAGTTATAACACCGGTCAACACGAATTTTGTTTCTGAGTTCTGTACATTTGATTTTGATTACTTATGCCTAACTAATGACAAATTCAATTTTTTTTTCTAAAAAAGTTTGCTTTTGTAGCTATGAGAACGAAATATTTTTTAAGAAAAATCTTAGGAAAACCTTCCTATTTACCCGATTGTCTACTTAAAAAATATAAAAAAAAACTAATTTAAAATTGTTTTTATCAACTTTTATTTAAACAGGCGATATTTATAAATATACAAAAATGCTTTAAAAGTGAACAATTTTGGCATTTCTTTTGTGCTAGCTAGAACTTTCTCGTATCAGCCCCCAAATATAGTAGGCTCTCTCCATATTCTTGGCACTGCGAACTTCATACTTCTTTTTTCTCCTCGATACCAGACTGTAAAAAAATTAATCATCCGCACATTATTCGCTATCAAATGATAAATTTATTACACAGGTTTAAAATATGTATACGTAAAAATTAATGCATATAAACATTCCTTAGAAATATTAAGTATTTTCTTACCTTCTAAAGTGGTTTTGCAGTTAGTCCATGAGAAATGTGGTGCCCATATTTTATCTTGACTGCGTACTGGTAATTTAAAATAGGCTTCATAAGCTTCACACAGTTTTATATTAACGGACATATTAAATTTTTTAGCTCTTACTTTAATAAATTCGCCGCAAATGAAACAAAAAGAGTCTACGTCATTTTTACACTTTTTTGGCGCCATTTTTAGGCCTGACGAGACACAAAATACGTTCTTCCTTGACAAAGCGCTCACAGACGCTACTACCGTAACAGACTGCTTGTCACTGCCCGCTGTATGTTTCCCTCTCCCTTCCCGCTCTAGCATGTTAAAGGCAAAGGCTTCTCGAAAATTCTGCCAAAATATCATTTTATTTTTTTGTTGTAAATGTACAAAAGCAAACATTTTTTATTGTGAAAGGTGTTTTTGGATATTTTTCGAACTAGAAAATCAGAAAATATTCATTAAATAACAGAAACAGAAAAAAACATTTTTTTTTGTTGACCGGTGTAATCATTAAAATCATCAATATAACCCTCTAAGTTCATTTAATCCCATTTAATTACTTTTTCATGACATGAAATAGCTGTCATTTGTAGATCTTTGACAGTCGTTACAGGCAAGTAGTCAGTGGCCCAAAAGTCTGACAACCAGTCTAACCAAGGGGTATCGTATTACCTAGCGCTAACTGGGTTGTGGAGGTCAGATAGGCAGTCGCTCCATGTAAAATACTGGTATTAAGCTGCATCCGGTTGGACTGGAAACCGACCCCAACATAGTTGGGAGAAGGCTAGGCAGATGATGATGAGTCCTTAACCTTGGCGCTTCCCCCTTAAAACATGTTGTCATAAGTCACAATTTCGTCACAGGTTCACTCGTATAGTGGTCACGCAGTAGCATAAAAGTATGTATTTTCGCCATTTTCTATACCGCCCGTCCGTCCGAACGCATCTTTCAAAACAATCATATTGTTTATGTCATTATGTGCGCATTCTAAACCTTGTAGTATGCTAAAATCTTTCGCTGACAACGTAAACTATTGACACAGTTTCTCTAATGTATACATTTATGTAACATTTTATTATACAAATAACGTTTAGGTAGTTTAAACACGTGTGTTTATAAAACGTAATTTTTTTGTTTTATCTTGAAATTTAATTATCTAGTTCTAAAAGTCCTTGTTTGGAACCTTATGCCCGTTAGACTGGAAGCCGACCCCAATATAATTGGGAAAAGGCGCTAGGCAGAAAATGAATAAGCGATTCCTAAACGATTGCCTCAATATTATTGATCTGTTGGAATATCAGCTCGGCATTGAGTGAGAAACCAATAGAGTGCTTTTATTTCTGTTTCTATATAATTTTATGATTTCCGCATTTGTCGTCACTGACATATATTAATGGGTTTGGATATTGTTCGTATGTTCGGAACCGTTTTTTATTACGATGATATTTATTGCAACGTTTAATAGCGATTAACACAAGCTGATAAACGTCTCGTCTGAATCAGATTATATCTTTCACATAAAAAATATGAACGGATAACCAGACAAAACCTTTTTTTTAATGAAGATTATTTTTAATATTTCTTTACATTCGTTTAGATTGAGTATTACAATGACATATGATCTTAGGCATAAGATAATTTTCATTGAAATAATATGATGTAACGACAGCAACGATTAATTTCTACTTGTTTCTATCCCATGTGAGACAAAAATATTGTTTATACCACTGAAGTTAAAAGTTATTTACTACCAGTTGCTAGTTGTTAGTTGCTTACCATGGCCTGGTTGTATCAGTTTTGAAATTTGGCGTAATTTTTGGGGCAATAGTAGTGAAAGCATTCAAAGCTCAAAAGCGTTGCCTTAGAGCCATGTTTGGCCTAAGAGTAACAGATAGTTGCGTCCCCGTCTTTAAATCCCATAAACTTTTAACTTTTCCATTAGCCATATTTGTTAAAACTAATAACTATTTATTTCCTTCTTTGCACGACACTAGGAATAGAACTACGATCATGAGATCTCGTACCAAAACTTATTGTATACAGGTGCATATAAGACAGCATTTAAAAAAAAGTGTTATTTGTTTGGCGTCTATTGTGTATTATAAAAATCCTAACAACATTAAAGAGCAACCATTTAGAATATTTTAAATGTGACTTACCGCATTACAGATTTTTTAGCTGATAAGACACTTTAATTAAGAAATAATTTAGATTTAGAATTTTACTGAATTATAAAAATTGTAGCCTTTGAGTGTTTGATGTACCAAAATATGTTTTTATTGTAAGGCAGAATGTACATGGAATTTCTAAGCATTTTAACACCTGATCTGTAATACCTACATTCTTAGCAAATAAAATATTCTGTTCTAAAACTCTATGGAAAATCTAATTTACCGCGAAAATGTATTGAAGAATAATTTGACATTTAATCGAAAAAAAAAGAGAAATGAACTACGAGTTAATTAAGTTCATTTAGGTACTCATGGTACCTAAATGAACTTAATTAAGTCGTAATTAAAATGGGTAGGTAAGTATGGTAAAAAGATTACCCTAATCACCACAATATTCTAAAGTCCGTTATCTTAAATGTCATAGACAAAAAAACGGTGCGCAAACTCCGTATCACTTAACCCGTTCGTGCTCGCGATGCACCGTCCACGATAAATTGCACATAATGCGAAAAATGTGAAAAAAAAATGGCGGACGACCGCCGGGGCTGTCATTACAACCGGCCTAGGTACACCTGCCGGCTACATCCTTGTAGGTGGACCCTAATATTAAAGCTAACGTTAGCTCAGTAGAAGTTCACATTAGTCTATGTGTAAACTGTAAATAGCGTTGAACGACCAGTTTTTTCCTTGGTTAAATTTAAAACTTGACAGAAAAAGTGGTCAGTTTGTTCCCGTTTGTTTTCAAGGAGCATGGGAAAAAAAGGTGGTTTTGCATGCTATTGAAGAAATTCACCTATTTGTTGCAAATATTACGTAATAATTTGTGTTATACAAAATCAATTAATCCAAGCGAAATGTCATTTTCTCCACATTTCAGCACATTTATACAAATATTTAAATGAATAATTTGTGTGTTACTTCAGTTTGAAATAATATAGGTATTGCGGTCTTTGCTAATTTCATAATAAGCACGAGTATGAGGAAATTAACTGTACTAGTTTGTGGTTTTCTCAAATAACAATATGGGTTTACTGTACTCTAAGGTATAAAATGTCTTAAACAGATTCGTTGGGATAGCACATTTATTATTTTAGGAATAAAAATATTTCAGCACGCCCTTAAAAAAGGAGTTACTTTTTTACAAACAATACCGTAACATAAAGAAACCAATTCATTTTTACGCAAAACAGAGGGCCAAGTTTAAATACGAAAGGAATTTACCAGATATTTCTAAAATAAAATAAATCGGACACTTTTAACCGAAAACAAAACTATATTTCCACAAAAAAAAAGAAAAAAAAATACATACAGCAAAACACCCCCAAATAGAATCCAGCGATGGCCACCGCAATTTGGACGACATCGTTCCTCGTGTCATGATCGAACTTCTTCAGCAAATCACTCATGATGTAAGCTTTCACAGGTCGCGCATCACACTGACTCTTCACCATCTTTCCAGAGCCCTTATCTTTTTTTTTATAATAAAATAAACCGAATGCACCCGATAACCCGCCGACCGATCGATATTTAAATTGCATACAGAGGTCGCATGTTTAAAAAAATTATAATTAATAAAATAAAAATAAAAAATTGACGCGTATGATTGACGCGATGTCTCGACTAAGAATGATATTGGAATGAAAGCATACGCGGTGCTGACCCTAGCACAATTTTATTATCTATCTAATGAGTCAAGATAGACAAGCGGATATGTTTATATTTTTAATTTATGTATTAGAGCGTCTTCTAATATTTTTGTTTTTATTTTTTTATTTATCGTCAAAACCCGTTACTCCCGGGCTCGTTCCCAAGCAGACTGGCTGTAAATGCCAACTTTTTTACTCCCTGTGCGCAAGGGCCGTTGTTCAACACACTACGAAGTCCATTGATGGTTTATTGATTACTTTCATTGGCAAGGCACTGTAGCTATTATTGGACATACTTAAGAGCAAAAATTGCATTTAATGACACCTAGAATCGAGTTACTACGTTGTCATAATAATACAGTGTATCTACAGTCATAGCCGTAAATTGATTTTGTACCGTTATTAAGCCCCTATAATAAAATAATGAACTTGGTATGTTGCAGTCCACTCCTGGACAAAGTCCGATGATGATGAAGATAATGATATACATAAATCAATTATTGCAGGTTATATTTAACCAATTTCGTAAGAATTGTTTACTGTTTATGGTAATTAACCGTGACTCATTAATGTTTCTGGTGCAGACGGTATGAAAGTGACCTTTGGATCGGAAAAAGTAAAGGAAAATACTAGCCTAGTAACAGGAATATTGGATTTTTACTGGATACTTGGATTTTGGACTTTGCACAACTGGGCATGTGATGCGGAGGAATGAGGAGAATGTGGTGAGGAAAGTTTTGAGCATGAATGTGGCCATAAGAGTAGAGGAAGAATAAAAAAACTGACTGACTGACTGCACTGTGTGAAGGATGATATGGCTAGAAAAAAGGTGTCTGCTGAGATGACGAGTTACAGAGAAATATGGAAGAAGAAGACATGCTGCGCCGACCTCAAATGAATTGGGATAAGAGCAGGAGAATGATGTTGATGGACTTTGCACTAGTATTTAATGCTACATTTCAACAGTAGGTACCCGATTATTTTTCCGTAGGCAAGCACCAAGGGCGTAGTTACCGCCGTATCAGCCGTACCAATGATACGAGGCCCCCGAGTAACAAGGGCCCCGACGTGTAGAGGAAAAAAATTACAAAATCTTCCAATCACCTCAAATTGCAATTGATAATTGCTCATTATAATTAAATAATGAATATTTAACTTATCGCAGTCTAGAAGGCTTCAAAATTTCGAGTTCGCTCTTAAATAAAGACTTGACTCGTCGCTTTCCAGAGTGTTAGAATTTTTGATGCCTTTACTTGTGCGAGCCATAATCGTGGTTACTAAATTATTTTATCTCATTTTGCTCGCTCTTACATTTATCTTAGTAAAATCAATGACAGCCTAAGATAATAATATGATTTTTTTGGTGTTCGCCGCACTCGGTTACGTAGGGCCCCCAAAAAATTTTTCAAGCACCAAGAAAAGAGAGTTAAAAAAAAGTTTACATTCCAGCCAAATAAACATTGACGCCAGAAATTACAAAGGACAGTCAAAGATAGTTCCAATGTCGTTGATAACCATAACTTTATGAACAATAGCCAATAATGCTCCTACTTAAGGCATACAATGATCGAGATTAAATGCAACCACCATCTTTTCGGCATAACGACCACTGCTGACGTAGCTGTCATTTTCTTGATGACGTAAATTAGAAGACAGTGGCAAAATTGCATTATATTTAACTTGCCATGAAGAATGCTATGGAGCAGTAAACTATGCAAATGGAGACGCAGAAGAAATAAACTGTTTACGTAAAACCAAAATGTCTCATCTAACTTACATTCAATGTTTGAATGAAGATATCAGGGTCATGAGAAACGGGGTTGGGCATCCCGTCAGAGTGACGACAGGAAAATACTGCTTGCTTACAGTTTTACCTGACTACAAAGAAGGGAGAAACTTGAAACAGCTGTCTATCGGCAAACTAAATTTTCCTTGCAGATTCGCTTTCGTCGAGGTCGAAAATGATCTCAATTCCCAGGGTAACCTACTACCGTGACAACTAGTATAAGTGATTTTTTACGTTTTTGTACATGGTGTAAACGGATCCTTCACAAAACCACCAACCAAGCATTCTGTACATCAAACTAAGTAACCCCTACGCAAAAATTATTGCAGGCAAACGACTTTTTTTGGGGTGAAAAATTACTTTTTACGGTAGGATTCAATGCAACGCACTCAAAACATTGTATTGATGGGTTCATTGAATAGTACAGGGGTCGTAGAGAGGTATTTAAACTTAAGTTATACCATTAAAAACTTGTATTAAAAAAAAAAAACTTGTGAAAAAGTTAAAATTTTGGCCTCCATTATATTGTGTTTACATCCTTTGTATTCCACACTAGAAATTTCTCCTGTTTCGTGGGTGTGTTTCCAAACATTTATACTCATATATACAAATAGCCAGACCCGGAACAACTGCCTGTAGGCCATAGAAATATTTGTGTCGTGCGGGAATCGATCCCACGACACGCAGCGCAGCAGTCAATCATTCAGCCAAAGCGCCAATAATGCCGTCATGTTCTAGCCCAGGTCACGGTCACAGACAGTTACTTTCGAATTAAATGCATTTTTTTCGTATAAGTATGAATCAAATTCACGTCCAAAATCCACAGTAAAATTTTCACATAAAAGTTCCATCTCCAAAAAGAAAGGAACAAAGTCTTTGTTTGAAAAATCACGCAGCGTTGGTGTGAACGATTTTACTCCGATGCGGGAATTGAACCGGCGACCTTCATGGCTAAAGGTGGTCGCTTCGTCTAAATGAGAGATAAATATTGTGCATCCGTATCAGTGTACAGTTTTAGTTACATTAAACAAGATAACTATAATAACAATCAACAGAAATGGGTAAAGTTTAACTGGTAGATGTCCAAAACACACTTCAAACAAATACAAATACCTAGTAACTTTTACATTTATTATAATACACATACCTACTCTCACTCTTACTTATAACAATCTATTGCAAGCACCATGATCAGTATGATCATTGATCACGGACATTCACGGATAAATAAACTGAAGTTATTGCGAGTGGGTGTTTATGGTCTACCCTCTTTCTTGTTCGTTTGTCTGCTCATAAACCCGCAATAACTTCAGTTTATCCGTGATCATGGTGCTTGCAACAGCGCCGAAATATCGGGAACTCAAAACAAACAGTGGACATGGTAAATATCCCATTTCTAGTGTTAATTATACTTACTCTTACTCTTATATTTAACAATCTAACAATAATTAGGCCGCAATTGGCCTAATTATTGGATTTAGAAGCCTTGGTCAAAAAATCAATTAAAACTTTGAAACTAAATGCCGTAAGTTCTCCTTGCGGATACGACAGCAGAACTCAACAAAATATATAGCTCGTAAACAGAGCTGACCAACCAATTGGAGGCCCTAGGCACTTCAGAATAATGGGGCTCTTGTAGAGAATTTTTTGCACCCTGCCTCGGAGAACGGGGTTTTTTTTTAATGGCATCTCGCAGGTCAACCTATGAGGCTGGCTATCCTGTAGGTGCCTTGAGCGTAAGGCCTCCTCTAGCCACGGGGCGAGGCCGTGAACTTTAAATAGTAATAAAACACGCGCCAGCTGCCGTGGCCACATGCCCGAAATCATATTCAAATATAAATTGCATAAAATTATCAGTCAATTAAAGCCAATTTCACGGTTATGAAAAACATTATTCTGTGTTTTAAATTATAAATTCTTATTAAATTATAATCATTTACCATTAAATATATAATTAAACGAAAAGTATAAAATATTGTTAATCCAGTTGAAAGGTAATATAAATAAAAAATTATTAAATTTAAATTTCTATTTCTATTTTTATCTAAACATATAAAATTCAAAGTCCTGACTCCTGACTGACTGACTGACTGATATATCAATGCACAGCTCAAACCGCTGGTCCTAGAGACATGAAATTTGGAAGGTTTGTTCTTTGTGAAGAGTAAGTATCCACTAAGAAAGGGTTTTTTGAAATTCCACCTCTAAGAGGGTGAAATCGGGGATTGAATTTTCTGTGAAACTATTTATTTTCGGGTTCGATTGACTTGAAAATTTGTGTAAGTATATACTCTTCAGTTCAGTTAAAATTATGAGAAACGTGAATCACAGTTTTTCCAAAATCATCCCTCAATATAAAATTCTAAGTCTTCACGGACTGACTGTTATAAGTATATCAATTGGAAGGGTGTATTCTTTGTGAAGAGTAGGTATCCACTAAGAAAGGGAATAATAGTCTGGAATAGCACATAGGGTACTTTTTTAGTAGCATGGCATTTGGGTAGCACGTCCCCGAGGGCAATTCCCGAACTCCACGCGGGTGAAGCCGCGGGCATAAGCTAGTTCAATTTAAAGTTCTTAGCTCCTAAAAAAACACGCTTATTATCATGTAACTTTTGCCTTATGCTGAAAAGTAATAGAATAGTAAGAATGCAGGCTGCAAAAACGAGCTCGAAACTGTCAAGAATTTATCCCGGGATAAGTTAATTTTCTTTTGACAGTCACTAGCTATCACACTTACAGGAACTTGAGGCCCCCTTGGATCGTAAGGCCCTGGGCACTTGCCCAGAGTGCTCGTAAACAAAAAGGAAGAAGTAATATTTCTAAGGTGAAGACAATAAAGAAAATGGTTTTAACATTTTGAAAGATGCAATAAAAGGAACCCACTTCTTTTAGGGCAGTCTGCTAAATAAACAGTTCTACAGGTCGTAAAAACACTCATAATCACAGAAAGTCATTACATCAAGTGTTCAACATTCGTTGGGTGTTTTAAACATTGTACCCGTTGTACACGAACCAAGTGGTAGTAGTCCTTGTCATAATAACGGATTAACGGACCACTTGCGCCGTTGAGGATTACCAATATTACCATAGACAGTATTATTACCAACTGTTTTTATTTACAAAAAAAAAAAAAAAAATACTTTTAAAGAATATTACTGTAAAACTTGTTTACAGTGCATCAATGACAATAAATTCGCACTAACTTGCATATAAATTATTCTCAGAATTAACACATAAAGGAATGGAAAATCATGCATAAAATCTCAATAACGTATTTATGAATCAGGTAAACTCTACTTTCATCTGTGGTAACACTTGGCCCTCGTAGGTATTGGAATAGTACGGAATTTCAAAAAATACGAGCGACGCCAGCTTATGCTCGTTTTGTTAGCATAGGTACGTGCGCTCGACTGTACTGTCTTCATTCGACAGGGCTTTAATGTGTTTATGGGGATATGAAGAACAGGGTGTAAAATTCTCAGGTATTAGGTTATTTCGGGTATTTCAGGGTGTAATTTTTGATTGGCCTGTTGGTCTAGTGGTTAGTGACCGTGACTGCTAGGACGGAGGTCGTGGGTTCGATTCCCACACAGGACAAATCTTTGTGCAATGAGTACGATTATTTGTTCTGTATCTGGGTGTGTAATTTATCTATAACTAGCTGCCCAGCGCAACTTCGTTCGCGTGGTGTCCTACCCCTTACCCTACCCTACTCCTACACTACTCTTATCCTACTCCTACCCTACTCCTACCCTACTCCTACCCTACTCCTACACTACTCTTATCCTACTCCTACCCTACTCCTACCCTACTCCTACCCTACTCCTACCCTACTCCTACCCTACTCCTACCCTACTCCTACCCTACTCCTACCCTACTCCTACCCTACTCCTACCCTACTCCTACCCTACTCCTACCCTACTCCTACATTACTCCTACCCTACTCCTACACTACTCCTATCCTACTCCTACACTACTCCTACCCGACTCCTAACCTACTCCTGCACTACTCCTACCCTACTCCTAACCTACTCCTACACTACTCCTACCCTACTCCTACCCTACTCCTACCCTACTCCTACCCTACTCCTACCCTACTCCTACACTACTCCTACCCTACTCTTAACCTACTCCTACACTACTCCTACCCTAATCCTACCAAAAAAAAAAGTATCCTAGTGCTGTTTTTAGACTTATCCAGGCAATTTTTTAAATTTTTCTCGCCGTAAAAACCATCCTTGAACTTCAACGAACATTTTAAAAAAAGAATTGGCCAAATTGGTCCAGGCGTTGTTGAGTTATGCGCTTACCAACACATTTTGCGATTCATTTTTATATTATAGATATGTATGTATTTAGAAATATATAAGTATGTTTATCAGTTGTCTGGTTGCCATAGTACAGGCTCTGCCTAGTTTGGGATCAGATGGCGGTGTGTTGGTTGTCCCAAGATATTATTATTATTATTATTTCCTTTATTCATCTTTTTACACATTCATTACATTTTTAAATATTTAACTATAAAACAATATAAAAAAACATTTAAAAATATAAAAAATAGTAGCCCACCGGTATCGGGAACAGGGTCCAAGCTACCGGCAGTCAGGGCTCCAGAGAGAGGAACCTCCTAACAATACGAGCCGTGTCCAGGAGTACCGCTTTCTGAATCAAGCCCTTGATCCAGCTGCCTAACGAGAGCCTCCTGAGATGTTGGTCGAGGCTCTTGGCAATTAAGCCATGGGCTGACACGACTATCGGCACAATGATCGCTGAGTCCACATCCCACATGTCGACAACCTCGCGAGCCAAGTCAAGATACTTGATTTGCTTATCTTTCTCGGCTTTCACGAGGTTCTCGTCATGCGGGACGGTTATGTCAACAATCATTGCGCGCCGCTCTGATCGATCCACCATCACTATATCAGGCTTATTGGCTACAATAGTCCTGTCAGTGATGATGGATTGATCCCAGTACAGTGTGATATTGCCATTTTCGAGAACTGGGTCGGGCACATACCTATAGTACGGAACTTCCGATTCCACAAGGTTGTATTTTAGAGCAAGTTGCTGATGGATAATCCTGGCTACAAGGTTGTGTCTATGCAAGTACTCTCCGTTAGCCAGACGAGAACACCCGGAGATAATGTGACGAATGGATTCGCCTGGACGGTGGCATGCCCGACATATGTCAACCGTGCCGTCTTTCACAATAAATCTCCGGTAGTTATTCGTCATCATAACTTCATCCATAATTGCACAGACAAAACCTTCAGTTTCCGCGAAAAGGTCCCCGGAACGTAGCCAGGCTACGGACGCTGATAGGTCTACATCAGGCCCATGCAGGGCCCGGAAAAAGCGTCCGTGAAGCTCCTTACTCTGCCATACCTCCCTGCGGTCGTTAGTATTAAGTACTACAGGTTTGCGCCAGTTCTCTTTAGCCAAGGAGAGCGGGGTGAGGCCCTTGTCCATCGCGACCACATCTCGATGCATCCCCACGTCGGTTTCTAGGAAATATTCCCTGAGACTGCATATCTCGCGATTGTGGAGTGTCTTAGCGTTTAAAAAACCTCGACCCCCACACCTCCGCGGGATATACAGTCTCATAACCGAAGAACGCGGGTGATGCATTCGATATGCCGTCAACAATGTACGGACCCTCCTATCCAGGGCGTCTAGTTCTGTTTGAGTCCATTTGAGTATGCCGAAAGAGTACATCAAAACCGGCATGACCCAACCGTTGAAGGCACGCACCTTATTTCCGCCTGATAAAAGACTATTAAATACTTTTTTCAGGCGGCCAAAGAAGCGCTCCTTTAACGATTTCTTCATGTCAGCAACATTGATGCCCAGCGCTTCCGACATACCCAAATACTTGTAGGTTTCGGTTGCTGAGAGGGATCTAAGATTTATGGAATCCGAGAGCTGGGTTCCCACAGATTCCACAATCTCCCCTCGCTTTACATGCATGACCGCACATTTGTCCACACCGAATTCCATCCTGATGGCGCTACTGAAAGTTTCAGTTACCTTCAGTAGCTCCATCAGTTGCAAATCGTTGGGGGCAAAGAGTTTCAGGTCATCCATGTAAAGGAGGTGAGATATAACTTGACCACCTCTCCTCAACCGATAGCCTAGACTTGAATCCTCCAGCAGCGTGCTAAGAGGATTCAAGGCCAAGCAGAACCAAAGTGGACTCAAACTATCGCCCTGAAATATACCTCGCTCTATCCTTATCGGCTCGCTATTCCTCTGGATTTGCCGACATCCTGGATAGCGAAGGACTGTCCTCCATTGCCCCATACATGACATCAGGAAGGTGCGCAGAGTTGCATCAACTTTATACAACTCTAGCACCCTCATGAGCCATGTATGTGGGACAGAGTCATAGGCCTTCTTATAGTCTATCCAACATGTCGACAGATCCCTTCGGGAACGACGAGCCTGTTGACTAATGGTCATATCAATGAGGAGTAGCTCCTTAGTACCGCGGGACCCGTTCCTACATCCATTTTGAGAAGCGGACATGATAGAATTGTCATCAATGTGTTTGCTAATTTTAGCTCTCAAAATGGATGTAAGAACTTTATATACTGTCGGGAGACAGGTAATAGGTCTATAATTTTTGAGTTCCGCAGTACTACCCGATTTATGGAGCAGGTGGGTTATACCTGTTGTTAGGAACTCGGGTAGCGACCCTGACTCTAAGGCTGACTGGAACAGGGTCGCCAGGCGAGCGTGCGACCTAGTGAACCATTTAATCCAGAAGTTGTGCAGCCCATCCGGCCCTGGGGATTTCCAGTTAGGCAACGGACGGACTGCACGAACTACGTCTTGGGGGCTGATAGTGATTGCCCCCATTTCTGGCACCGGATCGCACGCTCGCTCGACCCCCCGGGTCCATTCACCCTCGGTATGGCTAACAGGCACCGACCAGATGCTGCGCCAGAACGAACACATGGCATCATCATCCGGCAAGCGCGCGTCAGCCACACCTTGGTCCGGTCGCTCCCAAGCCCTATAAACCCATTATTATTATTATTATTATTATTCTTCATCCGCCATAGATAAGGGAGAATCCTCCGACCGCGACGGGTGTTGTCTGGTGGGCTGCTGCCCGACAGTTGTTGTCGGGGTTTTCTATAATATGGTCATAAGTCGCGGATAACATAGCGCGATTCAGAATTTTGATGTTAGTTCTTCATTTTGGCATAGATGGCGCTTTAGTAATTTTTGCACTATGTTGCTGTAGTATTTTTTGTACTATGCCGCTACATGTAAAAAGAAAATATGCACAAAGCATTGAGCATCTCCAACACATATGTGACCCCATTGGTTAAGTAATAAAAAATCTGCCCATTGCAATCCAATAAATGAACGATAAAAATAATTGTGTAATTGTAATCATTCGCCGCTGATATGACTGCCTTCTTGGTTTAATGGTCGCAAGTGCAACTGCAAGGTTTTCTGATTTTTTTTTATTTTAAAATTTATAGGCAAAATATGAGCCAGTGATGGCCCGGTAACAGCTCCGACTACGTATTGAATTCGAACTCAGACAGGCACGTTTTTTTTTCGTGGAATCAACTGTTCTGTCAAAACGGTGAGGGAAATATCGTGAGGAAACCGGCACGTTCCAGAAGTTAGAAACATTTTTTTTAGTTCTGGCCACTCGCTGTTCAAATCGATTTATAACTGCTCTATACTGCTATACTGCTCAACCGGACTATCCTGTGGTGATCTCAAATGAATTTAAGGCCCCAAGCCAGAGCTTACAAAACCAGATTATGAAGTTAAATGACAGCTCGCTAAGGGCACCCTCTGTAGGGTTTGGAACTCGGCCTAGGGCGTCAGCTAGGCTGGGTCGAATTATGAAGTTAGAACCAAAACTTCTAAGGCATATGGAATCAAGCAACCCGCACTAGGCCCACTTGGTGAATTGTTATGGCCCACTCCCTCTTACAAAGAGTTCCAGTAAGGGGAGCATCAAAAGCCGGTAATGCTAATGACAATAAGTAAGATCGCACTTGATAAAAGGCGACTTATTTAATACCTCTTGCAATATGTTGGTAGTCTACCTCTGCCTAACTGCCTATTCCATCGGGAAACACAGTATTAACCGACATAAAAAAGGACGACATTATTTTATAATTATATACTAGGTTTTGCTCGCGGCTTATGCCCGGAAATTAACCCGTGGGAACGTTTTAAATGTAGCTTAATATAACAATCGGGGAAAAAGTAGCTTCCCGATGAAGAATTTTCGGAATCGGAACTTCCGAAGATTACCTCCTACATACGAACAAATACCTCTTTAACATATTATTAGTACCTAACCTATATTAGATTAGTAATAGAAGTATAGATTACTGTAATCACTGCTTTCTCGAAATCCGTCATAATCGAGGTGCGAGTTCAACATCACACGATATTTCAACTTACTAGTCGTGTGCGTCAACTCATGACATGACTCATACATGGTCAGTTAGTCAGTTCAGTATGTCAAGCGAGAGGATCAATAGAATGCGTAACTTTACGTAGGTACCTACGTGTCGGTCGACATGACGGTCAACTTGGCAGGTCCAAAGTCCAGGTCCTTTCGCGGTCACCTACATGTCGGACAAGTTACGGGTCCGAAGTCCGGACTACACGCGGTGACAGGTTAAAATTGTGCGTTAGGAATTTAGGATCCTTTGCTTTTTGCGGTGAACAAAATATGTAATGTGTTTTATGGATCTTTTGGCGCTTGCATGACGTTGACATTAATAAAACAATATGGCGGCGTTAGTTGCAATTATGGCGCCAAAATATCCTTGCACAGCTATATTGAGATGATTCCGGTGTTAATGTAGTCGGTTGAATGTGAATTCCTAAAACAACTTTCAATAGTTTCAATGGCAGGCTTGGTTTTGAAATCCAAGAATCTGATTTTTAGTTTTTGTACTGCGACAGCTAAAAAAATGTATTTTTGGAGTCTTAGTTACAACAGTGCTGTTATAAAAAAACTGGCACGAATACCTCTCACAAACTTGTAGACCTGCGCAAATACGAATTTCCCGGATCTCGGAAGTCAGTGTACTGAGGAAATAAACTTGTAAACATACGAAATTGTACAGATACCAGCACATCAAGCTACTACAATCTGTCAAATTTCTTTAATAGATTTTCAACTTTACTAATAAAGCATTAGGTACAAAGTAGGTTGGGAAAATTTGACAGTTTCGGCATTGGCGTAGCTAGGTCTAATAGGGCCCTGTATGAAAATTGTTTGGGCCCCCAAACAATTTACCTAGTAACCGAGTGCGGCGAACACCAAAAATATCATATTATTATCTTAAGCTGTCATTGATTTTACTAAGATAATGTAACAGCGCGCAAAATGAGATAGAAGTAAGTCAAAGAGCATTACCTCTCCTCTATACAGTAATATTCTGTATTTATATGTATGTATATATAGTATAGCAAAATATTTACAATACTAGTATTTTCTAATTTTTTTATATGTGTATATATTAGTATGTATGTTTATTTTTATAGATCTATTTTTGTTTTAAGTTATATAAGTTAAATTTACTTGTTTTGTCTTTTCTACACACTGTGTCTACATTTCTAATCCATGTTTCCTCTCGCAGGTCTGCTGGAAGAAATTTCTTATGAAATAAGCAGTACCTTTGTGCTCTTCTTTGTTAATATATTGTCCTGTTAAGTATCTGTGTGTACATAAATAAATAAATAAAATAAATAAATAAATAAATAGAAAATTTAGTAACCACGATCATGGCTGGCACAGGTAAAGGCATTCATCGAAAATCCAGAAAAGCGAACTCGAAAATTCTAACACTGGAAAGCGACGAGTCCAGTGAGCGAACTCGAAATTTTGAAGCCTTCTAGACAGCGATAAGTTAAATATTAATTATTTAATTATAATGAGCCCCCTATCAATTACAATTTGAGGTGATTGGAAGATTTTGTAATTTTTTTCCTCTACACGTCGGGGCCCTTGTTAGTCGGGGGCCCCGTATTATTATTGATACGGCTGATACGGCGGCATTAGCTACGCCACTGGTTTCGGGTACCTAGCTTGATGTGCTGGCATCTGTACATCATTTTGTGGACCAGTCTAGGCACTATTTTATTGCTGAGTCGAGTGTGTATTATTTATGCATCTGTTCTCTCTGAGAATGTCAAGGTCCCCAAAGCCGCATTTCGTTTATACTCTAAAACTTCCTGATTGACTTCTAAAAAAAAAACCGGCCAAGTGCGAGTCGTACTCACACGCACACAAGGTTCCATAGCACCAAACAATATAATTAATAATATTTTGAAGGCTCATTCGTATGTTGTATTGTTACATTCAACAGCAAAACTAAATTTGTTTTTCATAGTATGTTAATGAAAAATAATGTTACTACTGCAGTTTGATGAAAAAGTCCCATTAGTATCTCAAAAACAAAACATCAAATCTTAATCAAACCAATTTTCGTTGAAAGTTTTTTTTACGTTCTACAATCCTACTTTTTTCAGAATTTTCCTCCTCTCTTACTTTAGAAATTAGAAGTGTCTATCCTTCAAACGATTGACTGAGAAAAAATAGTTTTATTATGTCATTGTCATGTAATTTTTAAAGGCCTATCTATAGACACCCCGCAAGTATAGGTTTGATGAATTATTGTTTTTTTAGTTTCAGTTCCATGTATGGGGAGTCCCCCCTCCTCCTTAATATTTTAATTTTTGTATAAACATCGTAAAGCGGTTCACAGAATACATCTACCTACCAAGTTTCAACTGTGTAGTCATAATAGTTTCGGAATAAAGTGGCTGTGAAATACGGACAGACAGACAGACAGACATGACGAATCTATAAGGGTTCCGTTTTTTGTCATTCGGCTACGGAACCCTAAAAACTCGATAAATCTATATCTGGTATTTACTCGAGATGAAGAAATATATTTGTATACTGATGCAAATACGCGTGTTGTCAATGGCAAAGATCATGGCAAGCCCCAGTACAAGTCCACAACCTTCGTGGTTTTTAAGGAGAGAATATTCTCCGATTTTACTCCCGAAGATTTCACAGGAAAACAGCATGTTTGTTGTATAATGTTTTTTACATGAATCTGAATAGTTTTTTTACGCTAACTTCAAAAATAAGTTGTCGTTTTTATGTAGCACCTCTAGTTTTTTTGGTATGAAATGACAGGATTTTCACAAAAAATAGACATGGTTTAAGGGATAAGAATTAATTAAATATATTTATTTTGAATTAAATTTTCTTTTATATGATTTTCTTGCGTGAGGTGTTTTAGGAGTACTACTTAGGATGCTCCAACAATAATAAGGTAAGGATCCTAGCTTGTAGCCATTATGCAGAAGGACATATTTCAGACTTCGTTTTGACGAGTCAATGAACAAACGCCATTCATTTGGATTATACTGTTTTAATCCCATTGCAGTCATTAGGCCTGGAATATCTGAACAAAATACGAAATTATTTTTTTCAGTGAAGAAAGGGAGTAAATCCTTTTCTCTTTTACGGTAGTATGAAATCTTCGTTTCATTTGTTAACAGATTCCTCTCTTTCAATCGGGAAGCTAGAATTTCTGATGCAGTTTTAGACAGTCCAAGGTCTCTGATCAAGTCATTTAAATCATTTTGATTTAGTGGTCGGGGATCACCGGAACAAACAAAATCACTGTCGCCAGAATCTTCGTCGTTATGGGTTTGTTAGCTGCACTCTGCTGGATGTTCTGAAGACATACATGGCTGCTGTGGTGCTGGTGTGTCACTAGTATTCAAGACTGGTCTTATTTCAGATTTCAATTCGGGATATATCCACTTCGAGCAATTTTTATTGTTTATTCCTATGATTTTCGTAACACAGAAATAACAGTCATCATGATGATTGGATGGTTCACGCCAAATCATAGGAGCTTTGTACTTCAAAGAGGGTCTTTTTTTGTTTGCCCATATTCGCAAAGACTCAACACAATTTTTACATACCAAACTAGGTATCCAGGGCTTGGTATTTGTCGGCAATGGAAACCCGAAGTAGTCTAAGTATGCTCTTTTCACGAAGTCCGACACATTTAAACGGAATTTTTTGAACATATATTCTCCACATATCACACAAAAACAATCAGGACTGATCAAACACGTTCTTCTTGAGGTAGACATAATGAGAAACTTTAGTACAAAATATTAGTTACACCGCTGTTGATAGAAATTATCGACTACTTATGTCAATTTAAGACGGTACCTGTATCTCATTAACTAGAGCTGCTGCAAAAAATCTGAGGGTAGATTCGAAATCAGCACACCCAAATTAGTAAACAACCGTAGAAAAACTTCATGCAACAAAAAAAAAGTGCGATTTTGTTTTCCTGTGTTTTAGTAGGGTAGACTTTGTTGGACTGAGTTTTGGCCTTTTTTCGTAATCTTCGACACTACGGCTCAGAGCCTCGTGGATTACTAAACAGACGCTCGAGAGGGATATCGTGTTATTCAGTAGCAGTGTTGTGGAGGTCAGATAGGCTGCCGCTCTAGTAAAATAGTGGTATTCAGCTGCAGCAACTTAGGCTGGAAACATAGTTGGGAAAATCTTTGACACTGCGATAGAGATGGACTACTCTACTCGATCTCGGAATAGACTAGAGAGATTTCGTCAATACGAACACATGACACTCTTCTCGACCATTCTACGCCTAATTAGTTGAGGAGGCCACATTCCCTTTGAGCGTTTCAGTCCTTATTAGCCGAAGGGATAAGCCTAATCGTAGCGGATCGTATCAGCTCCAAATGCGATTGGTGAGGCTTCAGCAAGCCAGGGTTATTACATTTTTTGTTTCCGAGTGTAGATCGTGCAAGCTGTCACCTAAATTGTGCATGATTAGTAATTGAAATTAGTCTTAATAATAATAATCTGTCTATCCTTTTCACAACCATATTGGCGACGGCCGCTAATCTAACCCTATGCAGCTGAACACTAGTACGTATTTTAGATGGAGCGACTGCCTCTCTGCATCTGACCTGCACACAAGTTACTGGGTTGCACGATACCCCTTAGCAAGGGTTGTGAATTACCTACGTCCCCGATTTTATTTTAAAGCCAAAGTTTTTGACACTTCTAACGGGTATTACCTCGACATGGTTGTAACTACGGAGCTGTGCTAGTAGTTGAAATATAGGGTATTCAGATCATAGTATTCAGATCATAGATCCGAATACCCTGATCTGAATACCCTATATTTCACAGTTCGACCATTCGAGTATCCCTATATTTCACTATTCAAAATGAAGGTTGCATTCAGAATTCTCTATTCAAAATGAATGTTGCATTCAGAATTCTCAATTCAAATTGAATGTTGCATTCAGATCGAAATGAGACTCTATTCAAGATCGTCTATTTAGAATACTCCAATGATAGATTTCTTACATTTCTAATTATTTACATTTTTCACTGAACTAAGTAATAGAATACAGGTAAATTTATAGCTTAGACATTCACACTTCGATTCATAAGTAGGTTTAACATTCTATTATCATTAATATCTACTAGGATCGTTCGTATCTTATCTTACTGACAAAACACTTTATTTTCTTCACACCATTTATTTAGGCAAAACACATTTTTTAAGGCACATACATATGATGCATACAACTTATGAACTAATACACTAAAGGAACATCCCTTCCAGTTTTCTTTTACAAGGATTGATAAAAAGTATTATTCAAATATGGTAGCAAGTCTTTGACACGTGAGTATATGTTATCATTGTGAATATCCTTCACAATATGCTGAACACATATTTCCGCACTGCACTGGCACATAGAATTACTTTGAAATTGGTTCGCATCGTAGATTTCGATCCGTATAACTTTAGCACCACCGATGGAAAATGTTTTGTAAAAACTCATTAACTCTTTCTTGTTTTCATTAGTTGTATTTAGTGTAGGTGGGGTTCTGCGTCGTTCATCCATATCCAAATAATTGATGGCTCTATCAACCATATCAGGATCTATCATTAATGGAGGTGAAATTGGTGAATAAACCCAGCTTGGTGTCTGAAACAGAACACATTATCGTTGCAGTACTGGTATTATTAAGGCCATAACATAATTCAGAGTATTTATTTTTTAAACTTGGACACTTACCGACATTGTAGAATTAGTAGCACACTAAAAGAAATAAAGAACTAAAGTGAAACTGTATCTTTTTATTTTTTATTTTATACTTATATGAAAATTTGTTGTAGCTGATCCAACCCAGTCAGGACTCAGGTGCAGAAATTGAATGATCGATTTTATTTTATTTTTTCCATTTATATATCTTTTAATTTTTATCAATAGAGTTCAAAGTCGTACGTTTTCTTTTTTGCTAGATTTTGATATCCTCGGACAAAATGGTATGGTGAAATTGAAACCTCAAGACATCTCGGCGCCAAACATTTTATTGTTTACCGTAAAGTTATATTGATAAAATAAATACTACTGTACGTTTGTTATTAGTATTATTTCATACATTTTATTTAGAAAATTCAGCAGGCAAAATCATCGTATGTTAGTAGTATGTCATTGATGATGACTTTGCAAAATTGTAATTATTTATATGGAGATGGATCAAAACAAAATAGCAAATCGACATACTATCGTTACTCCTGGTTTTGCCTACTATTATTATGTCGTTATTCAAACTTATATTTTTTAAAGTCACCTAAAATTAACTTAAAATTAACTACTGGTAGATATCCCGATACAGAATTGTTTGTATACTATAAATATTGCTTTTATTATTACAGCAAGACTGTAAAACTGTTTAAAAATCTATCAGTAGATCTTGAGTCAAAACAATAGTGATCATAGAAATGTTCGCTTAAAATAAAGGTTGATAAACACATCACAAAATTATAAGATAAAAAAGAAGCTTACTCTTATACCGAAATCTGAGATTCTGACTCGTCATATTTCCACTCCTCAACGTGTCTAGGAGTTACATGCGAGCGTGCAAACCGCAGCGTTTGTACCGCCGGCGTGGAAAATATTCAGCAAAAACAACAACCTACGAACTTTTTTCTAAGTACCTAAGTATGAAATTCCCCTATTTTTGATTTAAGTAAGTACCTACATAAGATTCAAAATCGCTTAACATTCGTCTTATAAAAAACGCTGTAAACTTAAAACCATAACCGCTACGATTTGTACGCTCGTGTACCCGTGTACACAATTGACAATTTTTGCAAGTATGCAGTTTTACAAATTTGGATTGAATGACGTGATTTTAGGGCTATAAAAACGCTTCACAAATGAGCCTCCGGTACAATTCCTCTCTGGAACGAATCCACTCTGCAAGGAATCAACGCTCCGAGCTCCCTAATCAAGCTAAGCATCAATCAAGTCTAAGCATCAATCAAGAATGTAAGTACCTATTCATAATCCTAGCTAACTATTGAATGGTTAGAGTAATGTATTAATTGATGTATTCGGTACACGCTTAGCTCAGAGACTGAGTGTTGCTTTTCTATGCTGCAGGTTCGATTCCTGCACATATAGAATGGTATGTATATTCATCTAATAAAAATTGTTTTTTAACACAGTCAGCGCAGAGGCTGACTGATCGATGTTTGTAAGCATTTGTGTCCTGGATTCGATTCCTGCACAAATCAAACGATATTACTATGTGTCAATTATTTATCTTCGTCATGATCACTTTTTTTTTTTTTTTTTTTTCAAAATGTAGGAATTAGGAAGGAAACGGATTGATTGTAATGCACTATTTTTTTTTTGTTCACAGGTCGGAACTACTCAACAACGACCTTTTCCTCTCCAGCGATGACTCTGATCAAGAAGTGAAGTCGAAGAGGAAGACAGAGGAAAGAAAAACGAAGCGAGAAAGGTCCAGCAAGTCGAGTGAAGATCAGCCATCAAGACCAAAAAAATCGAAAACGATCATTTCGCCAGTAACACTGCCAGCTCGAGTTACAGCTAAGGAATTATTCGGTGAAGACAGCGGTAATGAAGAAAGCGTCACCCCCACACCGAGATCCTGCAAAACTGGTAATATACCACCACTTTACTCATATTTTACAAGAAGGATGGCGAAGGGATATTCTCGACAGATAAGCGAGACTAAAGAGGGAAAATATTATGTAGAGGTGAAAATTTACAATACAGAAGAAATTAAAAAAATATTGCCTATAAATAGATGGCGCTCGGCCATAACTACCATCAAGACGAAACTAGATGATAGTAAAGAATCTTGGGTCCACTTAAAGGAGTTTGTTAAATCAACTCAAAATGATTTTAAAAACTGTGCCATCACCCACATGGGTGCCTATGATGTTTAACGTGTGTTTTTATTTGATTTTTTGTCTGTGAATATTTGCTTTTAATCTTTCTTTACATTGTATCTTCTTTTTAGTTGTTTTTTTAAATAATAATATGTCTTATTAATAATTGTTTTATATTTTATAAGTATGATGTTGTAGTATAAATAAATATTGTATTAGTAATTTCGTCATTGGATTTCTTTTTTTACAGTTACACACCTCAACAGCAAATCGAGATCTAGAAAGTCAATAACCTGTCATAAATGTAAAATTGAAATACCAAAAAATCAGTATTCCTATCATATGAGAACGAATATACACAAAGCAAATTGTTTATTGAATACCAAGTTCACAGATATTCATATTATTGCAACAGCATTCAAAAACAGATTAATGACATACAGATTGAATGTTACTCAGGAAGACGAGTACCTCGGTTTAGAGGCGTTCCTGGGTGATCATCTCATGAATATAACAGAATTGATAAATATGTCACTTAATGAACACAATTGCATAAAATTGAGTTTTGAATTGTTTGCCTTTTTTATGTTATCAAAATCAGACGAACAACAATTAAAGTCGTTTAATACCAAATATGAAATTATATATAAGAGCACTGATTTAATACTATCCGTATGACTCACTTAATTTGAAATTTGATGAAGGTAAATTTAGTATATTATATGAAATGTATGCTAATTTTCGTCAGTCGTATTACAACTTAGGCATTGATCCATTGCTTAGCTTAAACCAGTTTAAAGAAATTGCTCCACTTTTTGTGATTGACTGTTCAAGACAAAACGATTCACTTAAAACTGGACCAGTTGACGTGCGATTAGAAATTGAATGCTCTGAAGATATTCAAGATAATACAACTGCCTATTGTTTAATAATAAACGATCGACTGTTCGAATACAAGCCATTAAGTAATATTGTGAGAAAACTATCATGAATGTCATCGTAGATGTTCAAGGGTTTAAGAGTGAAGGAAACGAGTTTATTCCAAAAGAAATAGCAATAATGTACAAAGGACATATACAAGTACTGTTGATAAAACCACCACGGCCATTTTATGATTTGACGAAGAAAGAACGGTTACAAGTGGCTTGGATTGAAAAAAACAGAGGAATAAACTGGGACGAAGGCTTTGTACCATATTTTAATTATAAAGCAAACTTTGGCAATTTTTTTAAAAATAAATCTATATTTACTAAAGGAAACGAAAAAGTGTTATGGTTAAAAGATATATTCCAAATTAATAATGTATACAATTTAGAAAGTAAAAACTGTCCAAGTTTGGTAACATTATATAGCAATTATTCAGATTCATCTGAGATTATAAGTTGTCTACATCACACCAATATATGTGCCTTAAAAAATGTGTTTTGCCTAAATAAATGGTGTGAAGAAAATAAAGTGTTTTGTCAGTAAGATAAGATAAAAACGATCCTAGTAGATATTAATGAATATAGAATGTTAAACCTACTTATGAATCGAAGTGTGAATGTCTAAGCTATAAATTTACCTGTATTCTATTACTTAGTTCTGTGAAAATGTAAATAATAGTAATGTAAGAAATGTATCATTGCTTTTATACCAGTACCTAAAACTGATAAAATGATGTGTACAAAATAATATTTTTATAATTATGTAGAAATAAATATTTAAACCTGACCTATATGTTTTATTACTTAAACACTAACAATATTAATACAACTGTTAACAGCCTGCCAACCGCATGTAATAGTTCGACATCGAGAGCAGTTCATAGAGCAGTTCATACTGAACAGCTTGTTATAATGAGCAGTTCATATTGAACTGCTCTGTTTATTTACACACACGAACGTATGTAGTTGATGAGTATGCTACACTACTACTATACAGGATTTTAATTAAAAAAAAAATGTTTTTGAATAGGCAACTCTAGAATATTGTTACTAGACCATTTTAAGACTTGACGAAGAAAGGATGGTTACAAGTGGCTTGGATTGAAAGTACGAGGTATAAACTGAAATGAGCATTTTGAATAATTATTAAATAAAGAGGTTACAGAGGAATAAACTGAAATGATTTACTGGAATAATCTTATAAATCGAAGTGTGAATGTCTAAGCTATAAACTGACCTGTATTCTATTACTTAGTTCAGTGAAAAATGAAAATAATTAGAAATGTAAGAAATCTATCATTGAGTATTCTAAATAGACAATTATGAAAAGATGTCTCATTTCGATCTGAATGCAGCATTCATTTTGAATAGTGAAATATAGGGATACTCGAATGGTCGAACTGTGAAATATAGGGTATTCAGATCAGGGTATTCGGATCTATGATCTGAATACTATGATCTGAATACCCTATATTTCAACTACTAACTTGGTATTCAATAAACAATTTGCTTTGTGTATATTCGTTCTCATATGATAGGAATACTGATTTTTTGGTATTTCAATTTTACATTTATGACAGGTTATTGACTTTCTAGATCTCGATTTGCTGTTGAGGTGTGTAACTGTAAAAAAAGAAATCCAATGACGAAATTACTAATACAATATTTATTTATACTACAACATCATACTTATAAAATATAAAACAATTATTAATAAGACATATTATTATTTAAAAAAACAACTAAAAAGAAGATACAATGTAAAGAAAGATTAAAAGCAAATATTCACAGACAAAAAATCAAATAAAAACACACGTTAAACATCATAGGCACCCATGTGGGTGATGGCACAGTTTTTAAAATCATTTTGAGTTGATTTAACAAACTCCTTTAAGTGGACCCAAGATTCTTTACTATCATCTAGTTTCGTCTTGATGGTAGTTATGGCCGAGCGCCATCTATTTATAGGCAATATTTTTTTAATTTCTTCTGTATTGTAAATTTTCACCTCTACATAATATTTTCCCTCTTTAGTCTCGCTTATCTGTCGAGAATATCCCTTCGCCATCCTTCTTGTAAAATATGAGTAAAGTGGTGGTATATTACCAGTTTTGCAGGATCTCGGTGTGGGGGTGACGCTTTCTTCATTACCGCTGTCTTCACCGAATAATTCCTTAGCTGTAACTCGAGCTGGCAGTGTTACTGGCGAAATGATCGTTTTCGATTTTTTTGGTCTTGATGGCTGATCTTCACTCGACTTGCTGGACCTTTCTCGCTTCGTTTTTCTTTCCTCTGTCTTCCTCTTCGACTTCACTTCTTGATCAGAGTCATCGCTGGAGAGGAAAAGGTCGTTGTTGAGTAGTTCCGACCTGTGAACAAAAAAAAAAATAGTGCATTACAATCAATCCGTTTCCTTCCTAATTCCTACATTTTGAAAAAAAAAAAAAAGTGATCATGACGAAGATAAATAATTGACACATAGTAATATCGTTTGATTTGTGCAGGAATCGAATCCAGGACACAAATGCTTACAAACATCGATCAGTCAGCCTCTGCGCTGACTGTGTTAAAAAACAATTTTTATTAGATGAATATACATACCATTCTATATGTGCAGGAATCGAACCTGCAGCATAGAAAAGCAACACTCAGTCTCTGAGCTAAGCGTGTACCGAATACATCAATTAATACATTACTCTAACCATTCAATAGTTAGCTAGGATTATGAATAGGTACTTACATTCTTGATTGATGCTTAGACTTGATTGATGCTTAGCTTGATTAGGGAGCTCGGAGCGTTGATTCCTTGCAGAGTGGATTCGTTCCAGAGAGGAATTGTACCGGAGGCTCATTTGTGAAGCGTTTTTATAGCCCTAAAATCACGTCATTCAATCCAAATTTGTAAAACTGCATACTTGCAAAAATTGTCAATTGTGTACACGGGTACACGAGCGTACAAATCGTAGCGGTTATGGTTTTAAGTTTACAGCGTTTTTTATAAGACGAATGTTAAGCGATTTTGAATCTTATGTAGGTACTTACTTAAATCAAAAATAGGGGAATTTCATACTTAGGTACTTAGAAAAAAGTTCGTAGGTTGTTGTTTTTGCTGAATATTTTCCACGCCGGCGGTACAAACGCTGCGGTTTGCACGCTCGCATGTAACTCCTAGACACGTTGAGGAGTGGAAATATGACGAGTCAGAATCTCAGATTTCGGTATAAGAGTAAGCTTCTTTTTTATCTTATAATTTTGTGATGTGTTTATCAACCTTTATTTTAAGCGAACATTTCTATGATCACTATTGTTTTGACTCAAGATCTACTGATAGATTTTTAAACAGTTTTACAGTCTTGCTGTAATAATAAAAGCAATATTTATAGTATACAAACAATTCTGTATCGGGATATCTACCAGTAGTTAATTTTAAGTTAATTTTAGGTGACTTTAAAAAATATAAGTTTGAATAACGACATAATAATAGTAGGCAAAACCAGGAGTAACGATAGTATGTCGATTTGCTATTTTGTTTTGATCCATCTCCATATAAATAATTACAATTTTGCAAAGTCATCATCAATGACATACTACTAACATACGATGATTTTGCCTGCTGAATTTTCTAAATAAAATGTATGAAATAATACTAATAACAAACGTACAGTAGTATTTATTTTATCAATATAACTTTACGGTAAACAATAAAATGTTTGGCGCCGAGATGTCTTGAGGTTTCAATTTCACCATACCATTTTGTCCGAGGATATCAAAATCTAGCAAAAAAGAAAACGTACGACTTTGAACTCTATTGATAAAAATTAAAAGATATATAAATGGAAAAAATAAAATAAAATCGATCATTCAATTTCTGCACCTGAGTCCTGACTGGGTTGGATCAGCTACAACAAATTTTCATATAAGTATAAAATAAAAAATAAAAAGATACAGTTTCACTTTAGTTCTTTATTTCTTTTAGTGTGCTACTAATTCTACAATGTCGGTAAGTGTCCAAGTTTAAAAAATAAATACTCTGAATTATGTTATGGCCTTAATAATACCAGTACTGCAACGATAATGTGTTCTGTTTCAGACACCAAGCTGGGTTTATTCACCAATTTCACCTCCATTAATGATAGATCCTGATATGGTTGATAGAGCCATCAATTATTTGGATATGGATGAACGACGCAGAACCCCACCTACACTAAATACAACTAATGAAAACAAGAAAGAGTTAATGAGTTTTTACAAAACATTTTCCATCGGTGGTGCTAAAGTTATACGGATCGAAATCTACGATGCGAACCAATTTCAAAGTAATTCTATGTGCCAGTGCAGTGCGGAAATATGTGTTCAGCATATTGTGAAGGATATTCACAATGATAACATATACTCACGTGTCAAAGACTTGCTACCATATTTGAATAATACTTTTTATCAATCCTTGTAAAAGAAAACTGGAAGGGATGTTCCTTTAGTGTATTAGTTCATAAGTTGTATGCATCATATGTATGTGCCTTAAAAAATGTGTTTTGCCTAAATAAATGGTGTGAAGAAAATAAAGTGTTTTGTCAGTAAGATAAGATACGAACGATCCTAGTAGATATTAATGATAATAGAATGTTAAACCTACTTATGAATCGAAGTGTGAATGTCTAAGCTATAAATTTACCTGTATTCTATTACTTAGTTCAGTGAAAAATGTAAATAATTAGAAATGTAAGAAATCTATCATTGGAGTATTCTAAATAGACGATCTTGAATAGAGTCTCATTTCGATCTGAATGCAACATTCAATTTGAATTGAGAATTCTGAATGCAACATTCATTTTGAATAGAGAATTCTGAATGCAACCTTCATTTTGAATAGTGAAATATAGGGATACTCGAATGGTCGAACTGTGAAATATAGGGTATTCAGATCAGGGTATTCGGATCTATGATCTGAATACTATGATCTGAATACCCTATATTTCAACTACTCAAGTTCACAGATATTCATATTATTGCAACAGCATTCAAAAACAGATTAATGACATACAGATTGAATGTTACTCAGGAAGACGAGTACCTCGGTTTAGAGGCGTTCCTGGGTGATCATCTCATGAATATAACAGAATTGATAAATATGTCACTTAATGAACACAATTGCATAAAATTGAGTTTTGAATTGTTTGCCTTTTTTATGTTATCAAAATCAGACGAACAACAATTAAAGTCGTTTAATACCAAATATGAAATTATATATAAGAGCACTGATTTGAATGAATTATTAACCAGAGTAATAAATAAACTAAATAATAAATTAACCGAGTTCCAGCACTGTCAATCTGGTTGGACATTTGTTTCTATGAGTCATCTCGAAATTAATATAAACAAGTATTCCCCTATGAGAGGTGGGTCTTATATAGAACTGCCCTCAGATATTAAGCACTCGAAAAGTTGTATAAATATTAAAAATAATGATAATTGTTGTTTATTATGGAGTATAGTTGCTGGATTATACCCAGCTAAACATAATGTATGCAGAACAAGTTCATACCCTCATTATACCTCTGTTTTAAATATTGAGGGAATGTCATTTCCTCCTACGATAAATGATATTAAAACGTTAGAAAAAAATAATTCCAACATCAGTTTAAATATATATGGTATACAAAATAATATTGTGACTGGACCTCTTTATGTAACACAAAATAAAAGAAAAAATCATTTTAATTTACTTTATATCGAAAAAAAATCTATCGCACACTACTGTCTAATTAAAGATTTAATACGTCTAGTGCGACGTCAAGTGACTCGTTCTAAAGGAAAACTTTATTTATGTGATGCATGTCTACAACTATTTAGTAACGAAAATAGACACAAGACTCATAACTGCTCTAAGATTTTGACTATATTACCAGAAAATAAATCTGTACTAAAGTTCAAACATTATGAGAGGAAGCAAAAAATTAATTTCATAATTTATGCTGATTTTGAATGTATGTTAATAGACTGTAATGAAAGTAATTTAAATACTTTGAATACTCAGAAACTAAAAACACACCAACCTTCATGTTTCGCTTATTATATTTGTTGCGCACATAATGATCAATTAAACAAGTATGTTACGTATCGAGGTACAGATTGTGTGGAAATATTTGTTAAATATTTACTAGAAGACGTTAAATATATACATAAGATTTTAAGTAGTAAAAAGCCAATGACCCCATTATCAGCAGAACAAGAGATGGATTATCAAAATTCGAAGACATGTCACATATGCAAAAAATTATTATTGAATGATAAAGTCCGAGATCATGATCATATTACATCTGAGTATCGTGGAGCAGCGCACTCCCATTGTAATTTGATGTATAGAGTTTGTTCATTCATTCCCGTTGTCTTTCATAATTTGTCTGGATATGACTCACATTTATTCATTGAAGAGTTAGCAAAGTATGAAGGCTCTATTAATATAATCCCAAAAACTAAAGAAAAATACCTTTCAATAATAAAAGTTATAAATACAGAAAAAAACAATCACCCTATACAAATCAAATTTATTGATTCCTTTCAGTTTCTTAGTTCTAGTCTAGATGCACTAAGTAAAAGTTTATCAGAAGACGATTTTTCAAACTTATCAAGAGAGTTTACTGATAAAAAACAATTTGATTTAATGCGGAAAAAAGGTGTTTATCCATATGATTATATTGATTCGTGGTCTAAATTTGACGAGACGAAACTTCCCTTAAAGTATAATTTTTATAACAGTCTGTGCGAAAAACATATAACTAATGAAGAATATTTACACGCTCAAACAGTTTGGAATATTTTCAAAATAAAATCTCTTGGTGAATATACAGATTTATACATAAAATGTGATGTTCTTTTACTATGTGATATATTTGAAAAATTTAGAAAAACAAGCTTACATTACTATAAGTTGGATCCGGCTTATTATGTAACGTCTCCAAGCTTAAGTTGGGATGCAATGCTTTTATATACCGACACTGAACTTGAGTTGATAAGTGATTTACAAATGTACGAGTTATTAGAAAAAGGAATTCGTGGTGGACTAGCACAGTGTTCTCTACGTCATGCTGTAGCAAACAATAAATATTTACCACATTTTAATGAGTTTGAACCAAGTAGTTATCTAATATATCTTGATTGTAATAATCTATATGGCTATGCTATGATGAAGAAACTTCCTATTAAAGAATTTAAGTTCTTGAGTCTGAAAGAAATTAGCAAGTTTGATGTAAATGATGTGTCAGATGACAATGATTATGGATATATTTTGGAAGTAGATTTAAATTATCCAAATTATTTACATTCCAAGCATAAAGACTTACCTTTCGCAGTTGAAAAAATAGTACCTCCTTATGGAAAATCAGTAAAATTGGTTGCAAATCTCTATGATAAGCAAAATTATGTAATTCATTATGTTCACTTGAAAGAATGTTTGAAAAAAGGTCTGGTTTTAAAAAAGATTCATCGTATACTAAGCTTCAGACAAGAATGCTTTCTCAAAAAATATATTGATCTGAATACTAGTCTTCGTCAAAATTCCAAAACTGCGTTCGAGAAGGACTTTTTTAAATTATTGAATAATGCCATATTCGGAAAAACTATCGAAAATAAACGCAAGCAAGCCGATGTAAAATTAGTAACGAAATGGACAGATAACAGAAATAAAACAAATAAGCATCTTGACGCTGAGAAATTGATATGTAAACCAAATTTAAAAAGTATATCAATTTTTTCAGAAAATTTCGTAGCTGTGGAATTGTACCGTGAAAAGGTCGTTTTAGATAGACCTATTTATATTGGATTTACCGTTTTGGAATATTCGAAGCAACATTTATACCAATTTCATTATGACGTTATTAAAAATAAATACGGAAACAATGCTGAGCTGTGCTATACAGATACTGATAGCCTATTATATTTAATTTATACAGATGATTTTTATCATGATATGCATGATGATCTTACCAAGTTTGATACCAGTAATTTTGGAATAAATAATCCATATCACATACCGCAACTTAATGCTAAAATTCCTGGATTATGGAAACATGAGGTTGGTGACGATTTAATTACAGAATTTACTGGTTTAAGAGCTAAATTATATTTTATAAACAGTTTGAAGACTGAAATTAAAAAAGCCAAAGGTGTTTCTAAGTCTGTAACTTGTAACCTAGAATTGAATGATTACAACAATGCACTGCTGACAAATAAAGCGCATAGATGTATCCTTCATTTTTATAATTATGTAGAAATAAATATTTAAACCTGACCTATATGTTTTATTACTTAAACACTAACAATATTAATACAACTGTTAACAGCCTGCCAACCGCATGTAATAGTTCGACATCGAGAGCAGTTCATAGAGCAGTTCATACTGAACAGCTTGTTATAATGAGCAGTTCATATTGAACTGCTCTGTTTATTTACACACACGAACGTATGTAGTTGATGAGTATGCTACACTACTACTATACAGGATTTTAATTAAAAAAAAAATGTTTTTGAATAGGCAACTCTAGAATATTGTTACTAGACCATTTTAAGACTTGACGAAGAAAGGATGGTTACAAGTGGCTTGGATTGAAAGTACGAGGTATAAACTGAAATGAGCATTTTGAATAATTATTAAATAAAGAGGTTACAGAGGAATAAACTGAAATGATTTACTGGAATAATCTTATAAATCGAAGTGTGAATGTCTAAGCTATAAACTGACCTGTATTCTATTACTTAGTTCAGTGAAAAATGAAAATAATTAGAAATGTAAGAAATCTATCATTGAGTATTCTAAATAGACAATTATGAAAAGATGTCTCATTTCGATCTGAATGCAGCATTCATTTTGAATAGTGAAATATAGGGATACTCGAATGGTCGAACTGTGAAATATAGGGTATTCAGATCAGGGTATTCGGATCTATGATCTGAATACTATGATCTGAATACCCTATATTTCAACTACTTGTGCTAGAGCTTAAGTCGGTAAAAACAACGTTGGTGCCGTCAGCGGGTCAAGAGTGCAATCAATGCCAGCGTCGGACGAACCGTATTCAATATTCTGAGTTACAGTGTACTGAGTATCCATAGCATAACATAGGTCAAGGTGGTTGAATAAATTAGATTTTTCCACTGTTTTTGGGCAGTAAAACAGGTAGTTCAAGTTATTTTTGGAGCTTTTCGCGGTAAATACAAAAAAAATAAGCACCATAATTCAAACAAAGAATTCAAAAACACGAAAAAAATTTGCTCGCACATAGTGATTATAAGACACAATGCGGTTGTTTACGTGCAGTTTTCCACTGAGAATATTGGACGTGGCTACAGTAATTGTTATTATTTTTGAACCAGGATTTGCAACACCAACATTCGAGTTGGTATACAAATTCAAGGTCGCTGAGCGAACTATGAAGCTATCCTCGCAGATTCTTTGAGGGTTAACATCCGTAACGAAATTATCCGAAAAAGAACTGAAGTTACCAACATAGCTTGCAGAGTAAGCAAGTTGAAGTAGCAGTGTGCTGGCCATGTTTGTCAATGGACCGATGGGTAATGATGACGTACCGGTAAGCGTAGCGTAGCGTGGGATGCTGCCGAGCTAGCTAGACGACCTTCAAGAGGTGGCTGGGACAGACTGAATGCTGAAAGGCCGAGTTGTTGTGGCGCAATTGGGAGAGGCTTATGTGTAGAAGTGGACTGCGGAAGGCAGAGTTGATATACCTAGACTATGTCATGGCTTTATGTTATTGTTGATAGACTCTTCTTAGCGTGTCGATGGCAATCTAAATGGATTTAATTATAATGATCTGTTCTCTGATCAGCTTAGCTTCGGCCAAGATGTGCCCGGTTGATACACTGATCAATATAGTTTACCTGAATATAACCTCCCCAAGGGACAAAGCTGCAGCATAAAATTCGATTACTTTGTGTAATTCCGATCACAATGCCGATAACGGTAAACATATTCATTATAAATACTTAAATGGAATAATTTGAATAGTCAGTTACCTGTAACATTCATTACTGGCAATGAAGAAAACAATAGTGCGGCGTTTTAATATGGTAATCCTGGCCTTTTTTGTTTTCTTTAGTTCAAATTGGATGTCAAACTCTGGTTGTCTTTTATTTATTTATACTCAGAATCCAAATAAATAATCCAAGTATATGGCTGCTTAACGTATCTATCAGTGTGACCACTTGGATCTTCGCAATTATGCAACAGATTTTGATGTGGTTTCCGCTTTGGAATTAATTGTCATTTATTACTTTATTCTGTAGTCTTGAGCGAGTGCTGATCAATGTTTGTGCATTCACTTTATGAGAAGAAGTCTTTACCATACAGTACGACAATAATACACTGGCATGGCTAACCTGGAAGTCTTTAAATAGACTCCAGAACCAGGTTGGCCGCAGCAAGGAAAACCTGCTCAGGTGGAGATTCATCAATGACTCTGCCCTGAAGTGTAAATGCGGCTGTTCCACAAACAATGAGACACTTAATATTGTGTCCTGCGTGTCCTGTTGTTTATGTAATTTCAGGAACTGATTGCTATAAGAGTGGAGGAAGACCAAAGAAACGATGGATGGACTGTGTGAAGGATGAAATGGCTAGAAAGGTGATGACTCCTGATATGACAAGTAATAGAGAAGTATGGAGAAGACATGATGCGCCAACCCCAAATAAATTGGGATAAGGGCAGGACAATGATGAGAAACTGATGGACGCTAGGGGCCAAACACATGGCTCACTTCTGGGCAGTTCTGGGTCGACACAATTTAGATTGCCATCAACATGCTAAGTAGAAGATAGGTAGGCTCCGAAGAGGTGTATGTGTTTAATGCACTACAATTCTAAATTATAGTGAAAAAAGCATAAAAACAAATTACTGGATTTTTGTGAGTTTTTAATATCGAAACAGACACACAGATAGACATGAGAAGCAACTTTTATACTATGTAATATAGAAGCTCGGTTCATCAGCTTATTAAGCCCTTTATTTAACACAGCACACACAATACATCAAAGGCCTACAAAACCCTTTATCAATTTGACACATTATAATGTAACAATGACTGATATATATGTTTGATAAGCAAACTGATAAGATTGATAAGTTTAGTTATAGATAAAGTGTGTATTTAGAGATTTATAAGTAACTAGCTTATGCCCACGGCTAGGCGAAGTACCTGAACTATGATACAAATTAAGCCTAAGATGATGGCTAACAGAAGTGTTTGGATTTATGACCTACTGCTCCATTTATGTTATAAATACTGCCATTAAGATCAGCCTTGATCAACCTGAAGGTGGCATTTATGTTCTCTTTTTTAAGTTACCTAAATTCAAAAAAAGAGAGAGATATAATGAATATTGTTTAAAAACCTACATTGAAACCAACTGGATGAGAACCAATTAAAAATAAAAATATGATGCAATTATTTGTAAAGAATGTTAGACTAAACCATCTAAAGTTATGTATATTGTATGTTAATAAAGTGCAAGAATTATTAATAAAAACTGGTTTTCTCTTTAAATAATACTCAAAACATAGAACAAGAAGACCTATAAGTAAACTTGAACTATGAGTAAGATGCAGGATGGTATGGTAACTATAGGTATTTATTATAATTGATAAAGTACAAGGTCACAATATAAAAAAGCACCACTCACCGATTATATCGTAAATACTGGCCGTGTAATTATCCATAAAATATGAAATAAAACCCATTTTTAAAAACAGCTGATCACAGACTAGGTAAACACAATACTATCACGTTCACTAAAGTTAAACTTGACATGAAAATAATACTGGTTCAGTTACGAAATACTTTCCGCGCCATCAATTATCGAATTACGCTTTGTTTTGCTTAATTTTTTCATTGAATCGTCAGCGATTCGCAAAATTGCTAAACAATTTGACAGTCTGCTAAGACAGCTAGCATTGACACCTTTGGTGGCGTTCCAAAACTTACTACCTAACGACTTGCTTATCAATTTCAGTAAAATATTGTGGTTACAATAAATCAAAAGAATGAATAAAAGAGTTTTAAATTATTTATAGCATGATTATTTTTCCTTAAAACATAAAATTTCTATCATTTTTAATTAAATGTAAGAAATTAAAAGTCGAAACATTCCCTAACAAACTATTTTTATTATCTTCTGTTGTAAACGTCAAACCTGAAACTTGCGCTGTGTGCATGAAACAAAAAAAATGTTTGTTAGTGATTGACTTGACTGACAGGAATATAATATTTTTCGCCGAAACACTTTTGTTAGGTATTTTTTTTTTGAATTATTTATTTTGGTCATGTATTGTACGACAAAATTTACGAAAACATGATGCTGCGGCGCCGATTTTTTAAGAGAGCCTTTGTGTTGTTGACCGTCTTTTTTGTTTCATTCTATGTGTCTCTTTTCGTATTTGGTGACTGGAAGTCTTCCAGAGTGATGTTGTTATCTAACTGGAACCGCTGTCCGGCTTGTTACGGACTCTCTTTATGTCCAGAGCTGTATTCCGACCAAATAACTTTAGAATCATCAACTACTTTGTCTAGTTTCTTCAACGCTAAAAATATTTACTACGGTTACACAAAGTCGAATCGGCGAGTTGTTTTGAAGAAATTAGCTCACAATGCAGAGTTGAAATCTTTTGATGATAATCTGTGTGCGATATTTAATCTGAAATGGAATTGTAGGCCAATGCAGTTGCTCAATATTTCTAGTATTGATGACAAATTAATTAAACTTGTGGAGTATAATTTGACGACACCAGATCTGAGTCCTCGGAAAGGTCTGGTAATGTGTCCGTATGCATACAGCTTGTTTGACTTCATCTTGCCGATGTTGAACAGTAGGAGGGACCAAGTAGACATGATAAACATTTGGACAATGTTAAGTCTCAACCCCGAACCTATTGTACTACAGGTAAGTTACTGATTTTACTATTGTTAAACTACTTAAAGTCTAGAAAAGCAAAAAGGATATATAATTGGGAGGGATTCGAGGATGCCTTTGTCAAAGGGCACATAGAGACTCAAAACTGATACCAAACATGGTTGAAATACAATTACTGTCACTCTAAAACAAGGCTCTAAATAAAATGAACTATTTTAAAAAAAAACAACATGATTTTCTGCCCAAAGGGTTAGACAGTCAGCACCTGCCTAGCCTTTTCCCAACTATGTTGGAGTTGGCTAACAGTCTAACCAGTTAGTACTGGGTAATACCATACCCCTTGGTAAGACTGGTTATCAGACTTGCAGGCCACTGACTACAGTAACATCTGTCAAGGACAGCCCAAAGGGTTAGACACAGCTGTACCTATAATACTGTACAAAAAAAGTAGAAATATGTAGCATCATGTAACATTTATTTTGTAACAACAACTTCAATTCATCAAATTCAAAATTTATTATGTTTTATTAACCCTTAAACCCTACCCGGGGGTCCAGCAAACCCCAGAGGTTGAATATTTGTAGATATTTTTGCAATAACGAAACGCACTATTGTGCCACTCGAGCTAATCTTTAATTACATCGGCGGCCATCGTTTCACTAGTCTAGCGTCAACGCTTACACAGTGTACACGGAATTATAGCTATTTATGGGTCTGTCCGACCCCAGGGTAGTAATAACGTAGTATTTTGTCATTTCTTTTTGTCGATACATTGGTGAAGGCAGTTATTTTTGATACAATATTTTGAAGGGTAAGTTTAATATTTTGATGTATTTATTACAATAACAATGATGTTTCTTTCTTTAGGAACGTATATGGACAAATCTAGCAATTTTGTTGTTTCGTTTTAACAGTTTATTCAATATTGTGTTTTTTTAGGTCATTGTTTTAGTTTTAACGATCGAAATTGCGTAAGATGGACCTACAGATCACTGTGGTTGCATGAAGACCAACAATGCATGCAACAGCAGATCCTGATGCAACGATTCAAGTACCAGAGATGATAGAGTTTTATAATAAGACTAAATGCGGAGTCGATTTGATGGATCAGCTATGCCACAAGTACAGCGTATCTAGGAGATCAAAAAGGTGGCCAATGGCAATTTTTTTGGCCTCCTGATTAAAGTAGGTGTTAATTCATATGTCCTGCTAAAAATGTCCACAAAAAGACGTAATTTCTTGAAAAAACATGCCAGAGATCTGATCACCCCTCAAATGGAAGAACGATTAACATGGCCCTCTTTGCCCATGAATCTTCAAGTTCTCTTTGGTGGAATTTTGCAAAAGAAGCGGCCGTTGCAAGAACCAAGTTCTACTCCCACTGCTAAAAAAAGATGTGCAATGTGCCCAAGGGGTAAGGATCAAAAAACCAAGGTCACCTGTGGTATGTGCCAAAAACCTCTTTGCGGTGAACATACTGAGGCTATGTGTCAAGAATGTGTTACCAAAAACCATTAACATTTTTTTTGTATTATCTAATGAGCAGATTATTACAATAAATAATAATTGTACTTAAATTGTTTTTTATTTTTTAAGTATGAATTTTTATATATTGGGGTCCTTAAAACCCCTGGGTAGCAATAGTGTTTCTCCTAGAATGGGTAGGGTTTAAGGGTTAATTCTAAATTGGTTTCATGGGACAGTACACACCTCCCGTCTATGAATGTGTCAGCTAGACATCTTACTACTATTATAAATGTAAAAGTTTGTGCAGGTGGATGGATGGATGGATGTATGTTAATTTGTTTATCTCTCAAGAACATACTACGGGGATAGAACGTTTCCTAACTTAGGTCATGGTCCACTTAAGTGCTAAATTATATCAAAATCTGCTCAGCCATTAACAGCTGCTGCTCAGACAAACAAACAAGAGTTACTTATGCATTTATAATGTTAGTATCAACATAAAGAACGAAACAGACATTGCTGAGTTTTTAAAAAGATTGTTTATCTTGTTTTAACCTGCTTAGGTAATATCAAAACTCCATGGCTGGCCCGTTCCTGCATACGGAGGTGTTTGTGGCCGACTAGAGGTGGTGGCCCATGAAGGCGAACCCCTATCATCTCTGACACAAATCTCTTGGCATCGGAAACTGAAGTTGGCTAAGAAAATGCTTGATGCTGCTATGGATTTCACTTTTAAACATGACAGGTAGAAATCTTATTTATTTTATCATTCACTAGCATTTCGCCCACGACTTCGTCTGCAAAAAATGTAATAGCTCGTCTAGTATGCATGATATATAAATATATATACGAATGATGTAGCTTTCTGCCAGTGAAAGAATTTTTAGAATTGGATCATTGGTTCCAGACATTACCCCCTACATACAAACATACAACCAAATTTTACCCCTTTATTGTATTAGTATAGTAGATGTACACACAAGAGAGAACATAAGAAAACATCATAACATAACTTAAGAGTACAAAGGACACACCTTATTTCAAAAGTTTCTACCAGCAGGCTTGCGATAGGAAATGTAGAAAGTAGTCTTGAATTTTATTAAATTTCAGTTTGTAGCAATAGTACTCTACCTATCCGTTTTTGAACCAGGGACCACTTTATTTTTATCTATTGTTAGCAGATTCAAGAAACATAAGTTATGTCAATCTAAAAATAAACTTTTAAAATATTACTGGACCATACCACGCCGCTGCCACATCGTTGCTGCGCAGCGACCGCATTGCTGCCACAAAGGACGGAAAAAGTACTGTACAAAACAACAAAAAAGTACTGGCGGTGGTAGCGGGGGCGGTGTGTCGGCGGGCTGGCAGCGTCGCGTGTCTATGCACAACTTACAGGCGCGTCGAATGGCATCGTCGCGCTGAGCCCTTATGAGTTGAACCTCATCTAGCAGCACAGAATCGCACTTTTCCATGCTCCTATCACTATCATCCCCCGCATGGAAAACTGTGATTTCGTGCTGCTAGATCGGCAGGTTAGCCCTAAGAGTTCTTCCCATCAAAAGACTTGTGATTCAATTTTAACTTCAGCTTATATCTATTTCAGATACCGTTTCTACCTCATGGACTGGTCACTGGACAACATAGTGGCCAACGAAAAAGATGACATTGCCTTCGTAGATCTTGAGGACATAATCGTCTTAGACAAGCACATATCGCCCAAGGCAGATCTGCCTGACTGGTATAAACGCTACGGTAAAGAAGCCATGCCAGGCACCGGCTTCTCTTTCTCCATAGACAGTATGTGCAAACATCACCTCAGCGACCACAACATTTGGGCTGCCTGCTACATTTTAGCCGGAGAAGAAGATCCATACTTATACCCTATACCAAAAGAGGTTAACGCATCTAAAACTCATTTATACAAGTTACTAAATGAATGTCTGAACGGTGAAGATAGATTTAAAACTATAACTAAATTGCAGCATGTTTTTGACGACTTGTTGATGGACAAAAATATTTTGGGGTACAGTGAGGTTGTTAGATGATAAAATCTTTTGTGGAGTGGCGCTAGGGTCCTGTGATTGTTTTATAAGAGAGGGGCCACACCATAGAGTAAAGTAATATAACGGGGGCCACACGATGCGGTGCGGTGGCGGCAAAATTGCTTTGCCGTACCAACCGACCTTGTGTAGTCTAACGGAGTTACCACGCTTATCGCCGAGAAATCGGCGGATCACCGTCATTGTTGCATATAGTTTAGCGCGGTGTCGAGTCGCGTTATCCGAAGCGCTTGACTTCGTTGTTGCGTTTGTTACATGGACATAAAGCTCTTTCGAACCTGATCAAGCCAATTCTGTGATATATATAGTAGTCTTTGATTCTGTGTCGATGAGTGTGGTCGATACCACATCGTAACGCATCGTGTGGCTGTCATTTGTGTTGTGTGGTCCTTAATTGGTTACACTTTTGTAAATGAAAAAGCTCATATTAAAATCATGTGCCATACTTGCAATAAATTACAAGTTTTTGTAAAGAATTAAGCGTAAATTTCAATTTGTTTTGTATTTATTATCTGCAGCACAGACGGGAAAAAATGTTTTTTAATGCCAGTAGCATGCTGATTGATATTATAATTATTTGTTTTATAGTAAAATATTATAATGCTCGTTTTAATAAAAGCTTTATGCTTTATGTACCAAAAATCTCATGAATGTTATCTGTTATGGTATATTGTGTTCTGAAATCTGTGATGTAGGTACCACTATGATGATTTTGTTTTAAAACATGTTTATTATTGGTTGTGAAATATATATATATTAATTTTATTTTTATTTTTTTGTTAGCCTGTGCTGTCCCACTCCTGGGCAAAAGCCTCCCCCGTTCCTTTCACTTTTCTCGATATTGCGCCTCTTCTCGCCAATTAACGAGAAAATCATTCAAAGCGTCCCGACTCCCGCCATCTTACACAGACCAAATCTGCCGCGACTCCATCTAGCTGTCTCAAGGCTCCAGTTTTGTGATATGCGGGCCCACAGCTTTGCTGGCATCCGGCAGACATGGCCTGCCCAGTCCCATTTTAGTTTGGCAGCTTTATGAGCTACGTCAGCAATTTGAGTTCTGGAACGCAGTGTGGTGTTCCTTATTCGATCGGTAAGTTTAACGTTAGTATGCTGCGCTCCATTGCCCGCTGGCAAACCTTGAGTTTGGACTTCTGGATGTTAGTTGAAAGACCAAGTCTGTACACCATATATCAGTATGGGGAAAAAACACAATTAAACATGTCCATTAGCTTACGCTTTAAGGGGATGGTCGATGGTCGAATTATTCCCAATAGTCCACTCTAGCCCTGTCCTCCGGGGTGACAGCTGAGTAGAGGGGACAAATGGGAAGTCTGTTTCTCAGTTATCAGCGGGGCTTCTGCCTTTAATTTGATTCTATGTAGTTAATTTTTATTTGATTCTATGTAGCATAAGAAATAAAAAAGCTGAAATCTATGGTAATTACAGTTTTTTTTCTGGGAAGGAAGGAATCGTAGCAAATGCCCCCCCCCCCCCCGGTGACAACTGAGAAACAGACTTCCCATTTGTCCCCTCTACTCAGTTTTCAAAGGGAACAGTCGGCACAAATTGTCACCCCGGTGACAACTGGGAAGACAATTCCCAGCTGTCACCCTGGAGGACAGTATTGGGAATTATTCGGATGGTCAATCGCCCTTGAATAGCTCTTTCATTGACTAGTAGCTAGCTATTCCAGGCGTTTTCCGTGCGTCTTACAACTTCTTTGCTTTTTGCCTCGTCTGGCAGGAGACTACTTGGCCTCGGTAGATGTATTCTTGGACATAGTGTATTTTCTCAACGTCTATGTGCACGTTGATCGGTAAGCTGTTGGTCATGAGCTAAGTATTGACATGTTCATCTTTAGTCCAACCTCAAGACTTGCATCGCTTAGCTCTTGACGCATCTTTTCCAGTTCCGCAGCTGATACCTACTGGTAAATAGCATTGGAGATAGCGTGTTGCCTTGTTTGACTCCTTTGAGAATTTTGGACATATCCGTTCTAATTTTATAGCTGCTGTACTGCTGGTATGAATGTTCTGTAAAAGGCTTATTGTAACTTGATTCTACATTTTGTTTATTATGAGGATTAAATATGGCAGTGTGTGATACTATCGAATATATTCCTGAGTTCTAAATTAAATTCTTTCTTAGACGTGATATGCGTTTCCCTAGGTATTCAGTCTGCTAAATTGATTTTTCTCTGAACTATATCGGTTTATGACTTCTACGTTTTTATAATTTTTCTGTTTCATTTTTCGTTTTGTTTATTGGAATATAAGCTATTCCCTATGCATAGCTGTTGTCCAAAGGCAAACTGGATAAGACGGGAGGCGGGTTCGTTTCAGTTTCCAAGTCTATGTGGTCCTAAGATGTTTTCGTTATCTAAGTCTTGTCTCTGTCCAATTTTTGCATTGAAGTCCCCTAGAATAGGTAATATTCCAGGAGCTTCGGTGATCGTCGCAAGCTTTATTGAGTAGGTCGTAGAATGCTTTTACTTCATCGTCGTGATGAAAATGTTGGTGCGTAGACTTGAATTACGGTTAGTGTTTTTGTGTCTGGTATTTTAAATTTTAAAACTGCCTTCCGGTCTGAGTAAGAGATACTTTCAAGAATGTTATTCTTCCATTTTTTCGTGACCAATAAGCCTAAACCATAAATACCTTCATTTTGCCCATTGTAATAGAAATATACTGTTTTCCTTTTCTATCGGGTATTCTCCATTTCTTCTCACCTCTGATAAACCATTCATGTCCCATTTGATGTCAATCAATGTCTTTTCAATTTCTAGTAAACAAGCTTCTGTTTGTAATGTTCGTGTATTGTATGTTATAATGTGAAGTGTTTTTTCGTTGTCCTATTTGTGTTTAGCCTGGTTCGTATGACGGAAGGTCGATCCCGCCCGGGGATTCTTAGCACCCGCTGCTCTAGGGTGTTCCTGGCCACCGTCATCAGCAGCAGCACCACTAGAGACGCCGAGCACTAGGGCCGTGCTTTTCTTTTTCTTTGTCATGTGAATGAAGGGATTAGACAGTTAACCCATCACGCTTGTCCAGTGCGGGTTGATGGGTAAACAGTGAACCTACTGATTCGGTTCATGAGTGCTACCGTTGACATTCAGATAATGTTCCTCCGCTAGCACCCTAAGTTGACGTCCTGTTTTTACGCCAATTGTCCAACTTAAGCCTTTTGCAGACTGTGGTTTGTAGTTTGCATGCCCTAAGCTGGCTCTGGTTTACTTGAAAATGTAAAAGTGAACAGTAAACTTTTCCCTTTGTCCACTTTTACAGCATGCGCGAATAGAAAAGCAGCTGGTGCATTCTTTGTTTTTCTTTTTCTCCCAGATCAGCATGGAAGATATTATAATTTAGATTTACGTTAAAGCAATATTGCATTTTATTTTGATAATTTCAAACAAAACTTCATCATTCTAACATAAATATGTTCAAGTATTCGCCACCGTTGACTTTTGTTAGGAAACGGCAACTCAATCATAGTTCCTGTGTTGAGCCCTGCAGAAACTTGCTGTCGTGAAAAATAGTATCTGCTTTCACTGTTTTAACGTCTGCAGCGCAGTGCTTCAGTCAAACAAAAATAATTTTCAATTTCTTCGTTATCATTGGGCAAAAGAAAGTACAACTAGTAGAAATAGTAGTAGTAGTAGTAGAAATTTAGAACTTAGTATGGCAATATTCAAACAAAACCTACGGTAACAAACCTCGGTAGGTACGTAGACAGAGCTTTGACAGATATAATTATATTACTAAATATTCTGTGAATCTGTGGTGGTGGTGACAGACAATGACAAATGTCAGAATTGTCAGGACATAAAAACCACCAGCACGGTATTTTTGTAAAAATCACATAATTGATCAAATAATTGATTCAACATACCGTCAAAATAAGTGTAAAAAACTAGTTACTTCCTAGCAGGAATGAGTGATTCAGACGACGACATCATAGTACGCTATGGAACACAATTAGAACCATACGAAGAAGGTTAGTTTTAGTCTTTCTGTTTTATGTTTTTGCAAGATTGCCATTATTGTTTGAATTTATCAACTGCGGTTCCTATATTCCTTTATCACGGCTCGATTTTATGTAGGGTTAGTACTTAAGGAGCATTTGGCGGATTGAACTCTAAAACATTTTTAATTCTAAGGCATAGATCAAATCTTTTCGTTTTGTAAATTTTGCAATCAACCTGCTTAATGGACTATGCCACGTTCGGGTGGCTTCGGTGAAGTACGCTTACCATACCAAACGTCGGCTAACGAAATCCATAACTTATTATAATGTACTCTGTGGACAAAACCATGGGTTTATTAAATTCTCAAAGTTACGTTAAATTGGTGAAAAACCTGAGTGAAAGTTCTCTTTATTACGGTTTCATTGTCTGCATATCTATAGGGTGATGTATATGTTAGGTAGAATTTAAGAAAAAGGCATAGGTATTACAAAATGAAACAAACAATAGCTTTCTGAAATGTGTTTCTATAACTGTTCAATCACCCAGTAGACAAAAAGACAATACCTGTCCTCTATTCTTTTAATAAATAATAATGCCATTGTTATTTGACTCATCATCATAACCCTCCTATTATTGTGCTCTACTGCGTGACAGCAAAGACGGGGATATACATATTTTTATGTTCTTCTATAAAACATTTGGCATGTAAACGTAGGATATTCCTAGAGACTACCATTGGATTGATGATATAAGAACCTGTGCTTGGTAATAAAAACACTAGTCATTTCGAAGATTTGAGGTATTATTTCCCTTAAGAATGTATGTTTTATTACTGGTTTTCAACATATGATACATGAAACCAATTATTGGAAGATTAAGAATTGCAATTCGCTTATAGAAAAATATACAACTTCAAGGCTTACGCACTTGACTTTAGCATTCCTATTTGTTTTGAAGTATGCGAAATAACCGTAAGAAAAGTATGTGAAAATATTCTAAGTGAGTCTTGAATAAAGCATTAACTGAAGTAATTTCCAATGTCTACAATAACTGATGTTAAAATGCTGATTCAAAACAAATGCTTTGACAGCCAAACCACATGAATTACTTAGACCTTACTATTTAAGAACATATTTACTGATTAACTGATCCTATTAAGCTCGATATAAATTGGATAAAACAGTTGATAAATTCTAGGATTTTCTTTTACTTACCAGATCACACCAGCACCATGCCGAAACTCCCAAGACCGTGGGGCAGATCCAAAAAAAAGAGATTCAGAAAGCTTATAGCAGCTAATGTCAACCCTAAAACAGCTTATAAATTGTGTGACTATCAATGGCCAATGATTTGTCAATTAATTCCTGAATTAGAATCAATCTCTCCGTTAACTCCTTTAAACCCTTCTGAGAAAAGCAAGAAGAAACAACCTCAGACAAGGTTGAAGGTACGAGATGAATTTCAGTCGACAGAATATCTTTCTAGAGAGAGCGAGCCAGATCAAGCCTGCGTTTGGCATAGTCCTTGTGATGTCCAACAAAAGTCACAGGAAGCAGGTACAAGCTCAAATTACTGGGAGTTAACCCAAGGAAGAGAATGTTACCACTCTTCAAATGAGCTTGAGACTAATCAAGAATCCTTCTTGGATCAACCTTCTAGGCCCCCAATAACCTATACCAAGGAGGTTTTACATACTTTACGGCATAACTATCGGAAAGAAACTGATCCATCGCAAGCGAGAGGTCATGACACGAATCGTAGGAGACAACATCATACTAGTGAAAGAGAATCCTATTTGGAACCCACATACGGTCACAGGAGGATGATGTCACCTCACAAGGTCCCAACATCCTCCCAGAGAGATCGGGGCCAGCCCAACACCTGGGAGAGAGATCGTTCACCACTGAGGGCTCATTCCCCACGGAGGGCTCGTTCCCCACGGAGGGCTCGTTCACCACTGAGGGCTCATTCACCACTGAGGGCTCGTTCACCACTGAGGATTCGTTCACCACTGAGGATTCGTTCACCACTGAGGGCTAGTTCACCACCGATGTCTCGTTCACTACTAAGGGCTCATTCACCACTGAGGGCTCATTCACCACTGAGGGCTCATTCACCACTGAGGGCTCATTCACCACTGAGGGCTCATTCACCACTGAGGGCTCGTTCACCACTGAGGGCTCATTCACCTCTGAGGGCTCATTCACCACTGAGGATTCGGCATGACGAGACTCCGATAAAGTACTGCTCGAGTCATTCGTATGAGCGTACACAGATAAAGTATATCGATGCTGATAAGCAAGTAAAAGGTAAAAATGGAATGAGGGCAGTAAAACGTCACTATAACGACAGTAACGATGACAAACCTTCCAACCAGCCTTATAAGACCAAGAAAACGACTTCGGAAGCTGTAGCACCAGTTAATTATTGGCCCGAGCTTGATCGGCCCTCACGATTAGGGCTTCGGGACGAGACCCATCCATCAAAAAGTGCTCATACTTATAACTATTCTGACGATAAAAAGTTTAGGGAAGATCCTAGGAACTACCAGAAAATCTCATGGGAGAGTAGTGTTAACCTTGACTACAGGGAATCTGACCGGCCCTCGCGAGATGGGCTGCGGAATGAAACACAGCCGATGATAACTGTCTGTATTGATGATGATTCGGAAGAAGAACACAGGGGTCCACCTGATATCATACCCGTCAACGAGGGTAACGCACATTTTGCCATAGGCGAAGCTGATCGTAGGGGCATTAAGTCAGAAAGTAGGTCTCGTTCTCATTGGCACCAACCTTCAGAGCCTCAAGAAAGTTCCGGGAAGAAAGCAAATGTGAACGAGAATGCCGAACCGATCCGTGTCAGTATCCGCAACATTATTCCCATGACCAAACAACAAATGATCTTGGTCCATCAGTCTATTAACCGAGCTATAGTACATATCGCAGTACAGGGTGCTGGACCAAAGTTTTTAGGGAGTACTTTCAAAACTGGCTGGATTCGCATGGTTTGCGAAAACCACGAGAGTCGAAAATGGCTTGAGAAGGTGATCCCGTCACTTAAACCTTGGCCTGAAGCGAGTCTTTCAATAATGCTACAAGAAGAATTGCCTAAACCGATTACAGTATCAATTTTAATTCCGGACAAAGAGGGTGTACCCGTAGCAACAGCTTTAGAACTACTCCGAGTGCAGAACCCAGGACTCCACACGGATAAATGGAAAGTGTTAAAAGTGTCGAAAATATACAGTGGTCAAATCGTGCTTCTATCTGTCGATGAGGCGTCGTTTGAGGCGCTAAAACTTGTCAAATTTAAAGCTAACCTAGGCGTGAATAAAGTTAAGTTTTGGGTTGTGTCGAAGCCTGGCAAGAGGCCCCTTTTGCCAACCCCAGATCTAGACAAAAAAATAAATTTTGAGGCGCCACCGGCAAAAGTCAAGTTAGCATCGTCGTCTGCTTGTACAGAGACACAAACAGACGCTAAGAGTGGTACTAGTGAAAATCTCAGTTTGACAGTTACAAGAAAACTTCGTCGACGACCCCGAAAACATCGTACTACCCGAAATCCTCCAAAAGACGAAAAGCCAAGCCCAAACTTGGTTCAAGAGGACGACAAAAAATTGATCATTGATCAAATAAGTCTCCACCCTGATGAGAGCTACTCTTTCTCGGATTGGGTATCTTATTAAAAGTCACCCATTAAATACGCCCAAGGCTTAGTAATGCCATTACCACATAATCCCACTGTGTTATTAACTTATTATGAAATTGATACTCGTTTTCAGTAAGAGCCACACTATGTAACTTAACATGTATAAAACATGGTTATACAGGGTGAATTTTGGTGGGCGTTGAGGGCGTGGATGGCCAAATCCGAAACTATGAGGAATAGCGAATTACTCAAAGGAGTCTCGAGCCCGATTTTGATGAAAACTAAAACTGCATCAATGGATTTTTGAAAAATCAATTTCCCTAGCCAGGAAACGAACCCGTTGATTTTGAAAAAAGCACATACTGTATTATAACACCATTCGATAGTGTCGCTAATAAGGATCAAATTCTTTGAAGTAATGACATGCAGCAAACTTAAGGAAAAATTAATATGTATTTCGAGTTTTATTATATTTTAAATCAATGTCCTTGATTGATGACACCCGCACCGCAGTCATCTTCACAACATTTAGTTCGAGGTTTCGTTGAAAACTACTACTAATTGCATTCTGTTACGTATTTTATCAAAAATGAACTCTTTCCTTTGGTTTTTCGTATGTCATTACTTCCCAGAATTGGATTCTTAAGGCGACGCTATCAAATGGTGTAATGGTTCAGTTCCTGGCTAGGAATATTGGTTTTTCAAAAATCTACTAATGCAATTTTAGTTTTCATCGAAATCGGGCTCGAGACTCCTTTGGGCAGTTTTCGATATTCCTCATGGTTTCGGGTTTGGCCATCCACGACCACTTGAAAAATTCTCACTGTATAACACATAGAGATGTTACCATTATTTTAAAATGTGGACGTGTTATCTACACTAATATTATAAAGAGGAAACATTTGTATTTTTGTGTTTGTGTATGTTTGTAATGAATAAACTCAAAAACTACTGTGCCGATTTCAAAAATTCTTTCACCATTGGAAAGCTACATTCACCCTGAGTAACATGGACACCGGTGCAAAGCCGCGACGAGCCGCTAGTATAACAATAATTTTGTGAAATTTAACTTAATTTGGAAGAACAGTAGTCGACACTCGACACTTGAATATTTTCGTAAAAACGTGCAAAGGTAGTGCAAGTACTCAAAATGCAGTGTCGTTTTTTATATACCTAAACGCAACTTCACGTTTTATATACCAATTACCACGGCACTATTAACTGTCGTCCATCATAATTTTACAGCAGGATTTTATAACTTTTCTTAACATCGTTTCGTTATCCCTTTGAGGCCAATGTTATAAGGCGCGTCCACACCCGCGCACGTGCACGAACAGTGTGGTTCGCGAATATTTTAGGAACATAGTATGGACACCTTTGGACATGTTCTCGAGCGGGTGGCGAGCAGTTCGCGTGCAAGTTATAGGCGAAGTTTATACAGAAGAACGCGGATAATCAAAAAAACTCAAAATGAACCTAAATTTATGTCGCATAGCGTCATTTTTGTCGGGCGAGTCACATGGTGGTGGTGACGAAAGCGTCGCGCGTCGCCTGGAAGCGCGGGCGCAAATCTTTTTCAGAAGAAAAAACGACGCAATGCTATATAACTATTAGGTTCATTTTAGATTTCTTTGATTATCCGCGTCCTCGCCACGTCTCTTCTGTATAAACCGCGCCTTAGTGTTCTCTGTCGAACTGCGGTTCGCGTGCATCTTAGGAACATGTATGGACCTTTCGACAAGTTCGCAGGTGTAGACGCGCCTATTAGGTCATAGCTATCACACCTAGCGCCAAAATGGCGAAAATCTTATGTATTTTAATATTACCGCATCCAAAGTTAGTTTTAAGAAGTTAGGTACTAAGGAGACTGCTTACTTGCCACCAGGTAGTTAATTGGTAGATTATAATTGTACGTCTATAATTCTTTTTTTTTGTTACAAACATATTTGCGGCAGAGACGAATGTATCTATTATTTGTCAAAAGAGAACATTTTGAAATACCGTGGGGCAATTTCCAAAACTCAAGAACGTTCGCTAGGTTTCAGTAATAGTTTGGCGACAACTAAATAAATCCTAAATGAAAGCGCACTGCTTAAAAGCATACATTTTTAATATATACCGCCGCGAGTTAACATTCCAATAGTGCAATAATATTAAGGCATTTTTTTGGTTGTCACTTTTATTAAGGAAAACGAGCTTACAAATACAGGGTGGAAGAGACACCGAAGCTAAAACGGTTACCCCGTATTCAGTACATCATTTTGAACCTGAAAATTTTTCATAGGTTATTAATTTTAAAAAAAAACAGCCGTTTCCTACAAAAGTGCAATACCTACACGGTCAAAATGTATGAAACAGCTGATGTTTTTTTTTAATTTCCGATGAAAAATTTCTATGTATGGGGTTCAAAATGATGTACTGAATACGTGTAGTCGTTTTCGCGTCGGTGTCCCTTCCACCCCGTATTTTTTGCTGTTGGGTGAATTGTAAGTTTTTATAGGTTTTGGACCAGACTCCATCAAAACGGAGACGAGCAAAGTGGTGTGGAGATGTGCAAGATTCGCCCTATCACAGGAGAAAGGAGAGACGCGATGTGGATTTCAAAGAATGTGATTGGTTGATTCCCGCACGTCTTCCCTCCCGCTCCGCTCGTGGAGCTTTCGTGGAGTCAGGACCTTAGTTTTTTTTTACATTTGATTGTTCTACCTCTATTGTTGTTACTTTTTATGTATGATCTGAGTATTAAATGCATAAATAATATCATTAAAACTGTGTTTTATACCACTTCCCAATAGCCTGTATCAATTTAAACACCATTCACATTAAATTACCGTCACCAAAGTAGATGCAAGTAGATATTATGATCTTTTAAAACAAAAGCAGTGGATCTTTGCACCCGCCTGTTTCCTGCACAGTTTCATTTAGCGGACGATGTCGAGACGATATTAACCAACAAAATGTATGAAACTACCAGTCCCACGATATCGTGTCGTTGTCGTTATCGCGTAATGTGAAAACGGCCAATAAGTCGTTACTTACTACACAAAAAACACCACGCTACAAAAAAGTTGACGTGTAACGACGTAAAACAGGATAAAAAGTTCACAAGCATCTACCAAGGCCTACACTGTTCACACATTCACAAACAATTTCGGCCACCACCCTATTTTCCACTAACAACACCGGCGCTCAAGGTAATAGACCTACAAGACCGACGGAACATCAAACTATAGGCAAAGATAAGCCGTTGTTTGGTAGTGTCACCCACCCTACTTAGGTCCCGCGACCAAGTTGGCGACACGGTTGGCGCAGTGGTCAAGCGATTGACTGCCGCGCTGCATGTCGCGGGTTCGATTCCCGTACGGAACAAATATTTGTATGACCTACAAGTAGTTGTTCCGGGTCTGGGTGGTTTTCTATCTATAATATGTATGTATTTACAAAAAAAAAATGTATATATGTAGTTTATCAGCCATCTAGTTACCATAACACAAGCATTAGGTTGCTTAGCTTGGGACTAGATGGTGCTGTGTGAAATGTCCAGGGATATTTATTATTATATTTATTATTATTATTAAGTGTTCACACAAAAAAGAAGAAAGAATTTAAAGTGAAACAACGCTTCACTGTCAACTAATCTTCCCGCGGTCGGGCGAATTTACAGATTTGACACATACATAAACTCACGTCTTTCCCCATGATCAGAAACCTTCCTTTGATCCTTACATTCTCCTTTTACCTCGTCCACGTTCATACATCTGGTCATACACGCACGCCGGTAGGGAGTACTACGCACCTGACCTTTCTGAAGAACCTCGCCATTAAGGTCAGTGTTACATGTCCTTCTAGCTAGTGTCCTCTCTCGGCGTTGCCACTCACATCTGCCTTGTAAATACCTTTTGTTTGTAGCCTTTCACTCATCCTCTCCACATGACCAAACCATCTAAGCATACTCTTTTCAACACAGACAGACTTTTAATACAATTTTTAAAGGTTTTAATTTTTGGCAAAGACTAAAGCAAATGCAAATGGCAGTGAACAACTTATTAAACGAGCGTGGTTCCCTGGAGAAGCTCCATTACAACCAGCTATTAGAACATGAAGCATAAACAGCTTATAACGTTCCCACTGCTGGGATTCAGGCCTCTATGAGAGAGAGTGGACTATAACCCGACGCGCAGATCCAGTGCGGTTTGTCGGATCTCCGCGTTGTGAGAAAAAGGGGGATGGAATCCGTCACGAAAGCCTAGTGCTGGTTGCTAGATATTAGTCTCCTCTTCTTCTCGCTGACTCAGATTTGGTCTAACCAGTACGTAGCAACCTGGACAGCCCTATCGTTTGCCTTATTCGAGTCCTGGAAGATACAGGTGCACGACGAGCAGGAGAGACGGTGTGGCATATCTTGTGTTGAGGCTCCACAATCGCATTGTGTTCAAGACGGGTCAATTATAGCCCATCTAAGCTGATTGGAACTGCGGATAATATTGGCAACTGTAAATAAAAAAAAATACTTCTTCCATATTCTCCTATTTAAAACGTCGAATTTACTTTACCATCAGATGAAGTGCCTTCAAAACGCAAGTACCAACAGGCGCCAGACCAGTTCGCCGTGGACGAGCATGGTCGGCGTCGATTCCATGGAGCGTTTACTGGGGGCTTCTCGGCGGGATTCGGGAATACTGTTGGCTCTCAAGAAGGCTGGACTCCTAGTACTTTTAAAAGCTCGCGAGCGGAAAAAGCTAAGCTTCCGGTGAGATTTAATGTATTTTTGTTACTCGTATCAGTCATGCAAGATGCAAGATGTCGCAACTATTCGTGGCACTAACTACTGACTACTGTTTTCCATCACCAATTTGTGAGCAGCGGTGATAAAATAATCTCATCGTCATCATCCACTACCCGACGTCGCCCACTGCTGGTTATAAGCCTCTCTTTGCTATGACCAATCTTCTCCACCCGCGAGCGAGCCTCATCCAGGTGTTAAAAAATTAAATTGTATCAAAACTGAGCTACTACTTTGGCGCTTTCAGTATAGCGTCCATCAGTTTGTAGCGAACAAACAACAGGACACGCAGGACACGATATTAAGTGCCCCATCGTTATTATTATTTTTTACGCACCCACGATACAGGCAAAATTCCAATAGACTATTGTAATTTCTTCTGTATCGTGTTTGCAATTACATTTGTACTCACATATACAAACAGCCAGACCCGAAACAACTCGGACCTGTTGGACATACAAATATTTGTTCCGTGCGGAAATCGAACCTTTGGAACATTTTTATTAACAATTTTGGAGCGGTTTATGAACCAGCAGTGGACAGCTCTAGGCTGATGATGAATAAACATGAAATATCATCATCATTTCAGACCAGGTGTGTATAGGCCTCCCCTTCCTTCGGCCACACTTCCCGGTTACGTGTTTCCCTCATCCAGATAATTCCCGTATGTCATGTTTCTTGTTAACATTATTGGTACAGAGCCAACGTCCCGAAGACTTTATGGATGAAGAAGACCGCGGCGAGTTCGGCATAGCGCCGCGTCAGTTACAAACGCAAAACGAGTTCTCCGGACAGAAGAGAGCGCATCGGACGCAGTTCCACGACGGGCCTATACCGGGTAAGTCTTCTACATTTTCAGTTTGAAACTTCGAACCTAGGCCGGCTGGCGCGATACTTTATTTAATTCATTACATCATCATCTGCCTAGCCTTTTTGCCAACAATTTTAATTTTTATTCTAGTATTTTAAGTAGAGCGCGTGCCTATCTGACCTCCACAACCCAGTTAGTACTAGGTAATACGATATCCTTGGTAAGACTGGTTGTCAGACTTTCGGGCCACTAACTACCCTTAACGACTGTCAAAGATCTACAAATGACAGCCGGGACCAACGGCTTAACGTGCTTTCCGAGATTACATCAACACTGTTATTCTAACGGTGAAGAAAAACATCACGAGGCAACCGGCATGTCATAGAATTTAAAATGAGTTAAATCGGAAAATCGGTAATCTGCTTTTTCTCCAGTGTTGTTGTCTCCTATTCTAGCATTCCAAAAATATATGAAAAAAAAAAACAATTTAAGTGTCATATCTATTCCACAGGCGAACCAGTACTACAGCAACTCGTCCGCGCAGTCCACGAGACCGCTGCAGTCCGCATGCTCCGCGCTATGGGCTGGAAGGAGGGGCAGGGCACGGGGGAGCGACTCAGCGGGAAGGGGAAGAAGAAGGCTAAGGAACAGCATAAAGTGTACGGGTGTTATATGCCGCCGGAGATAAGACAGGTAGCGTAGTGATTTGTGTAGTTTATTTTTTAAGCCGTCTCGGTTCACGTCGACCAATTTCAGCAGAGCCTAGTGTACGTAGGAAATATTACAGGGCGCAAACACAGCTCCATTCTCTTTTCCTTCACTCCCTTTATCCGATTATTCGGTACTTTCGGTAAGAGATGAGGCGAAGGCCGAAGAAAGAAAGAAAATTGTGTTTATAAGCATTCGAATAAATAAACAGAAACATCTTAAAATACAACATAATAAATAAGCTCAGCATTATGCCAGATGGCAACACAAGGTATACCAACGGCATCATATTGTTTCCCTTTCCGAGGGGCTTGGTTGACATACCATCAAATTCTAAACCCCAAACTGCTATTGAGAAACGTTGGAACATTGCTCAAACTGGGAATCGAACCCAAGACCCCATGCGCAGTAGTTTTTCTAGTATTTATTTATTTACTTGAGAATTTTTATTTTTTAATCCTAGAGGCGTGAAAAATACAATTTTCCCCGTTTTTGCAACATTATTCATTGATGTCCCGCTCCTATTGGTTGCAGCGTGATGTTATATAGCTTATAGCCTTCCTCGATAAAAAGGCTATCCAAAACAAAATATTTTTTTTTAATTCGAACCAGTAGTTCCTGAGATTAGTGCGTTCAACCAAACAAACTCTTCAGATTATAATATTAGTATAGATAATTATGTACTTTCATCTCCTATAATATACAGGGTTATTTGTAAAACACCAGAAACCTCTTAAAGAGATCATTGTACTCATCATTATGAACAACTTTTATGTTGTTGGTGTTTTACAAATAACCCTGTATAACCTCACAATAACTCCATTACAGGCTCAAGAAGACCAAAATCAAGCGGAAGACGAAGCTTCTGACAGCACGGACTCCGAATTTGACTTCGATACGCTATTCGCGCCAGACGACTATGAGCCCTATATCCTAAACCGTAAGAACGACCGCTTTGGACTCGGGTATTCGGGGCTAAGCCGGCATTCTATTTTGGGGAACTTGACTGGAGAATATGGTAGTGAAGCTGGGTCTTCTAGAAGTCATCTGGTTATGAAGGATAAAGGGAAACGGGTAAGAAAATTACTATGAATCTTACTATTAAATATTATTTTTAATCGATTTCTAAAAATGAGGAGCTTCTCAATTCGACTGTATTTGTTTTTGTATGTTTAGGGTATACATCACTACATATTATAAAACAAAGTCGCTTTTCTGTCCCTATTTCCCTTTGACCGCTTAAATCTTTAAAACTACGCAACGGATTTTGATGCGGTTTTTTTTAATAGATAGAGTGATTCAAGAGGAAGGTTTTTATGTATAACACATGCACCCGTGCGAAGCCGGGGCGGGTCGCTAGTCTTCTATACAAATAAATAAAATTCATATGTCTGTTTGTAATATCAAAATAACAGCTTTTTACTGAATGCATATGAAAATATATACGGCACATATAACGAAAACACATTTTTTTTTCAATGTTTGTCGTGCCTGTCTGTCTTTCTGTCTATGTATTCCGGCTAATCTCCGAAACGGCTGGACCGACTTTGACAGTAGTTTTACTGGCAGATAGCTTATGTTATAAGATCACTAATATAGGCTACTTTTATTTTAGAATAAGAATTAGAATTCCGGGCAAAAAAAATTAAAACCCTTGAAATTGGTAACAAAATCGGATTCAAAAATGGAAGTAATATTTTTTTTTATAATAAAATCTCACCCGAACGAAGGTCGTGGGTAACACCTAGTAGTTACTATAGTATTGCTTGGATAGTTTATGGGTTATCTTCTATAATACATAATTTGTTCTTCATGTCTATGGGGATGATCTGTTAACAAAGTTTAGTAACAATTTAAAATGAATACTCGATAAGAGCTTGTACGAGATACTATCATACCACAACTAAAAAGGCTGTATTTTTTTTTGCCAAAAACCGACTTCCAAAAAATAATAAAAAGTAGAATATAACTTCACTTCCGGAATACGGTGACTTTTGTTTGTTTCATTGACTTTTTTTGTCATCGACTTACGGAAGTAAAGTTATTTTCCACATTTTAGCATCATTTTAGCGTTTTTTTTTGGAAGTCGGTTAATTTGTTACTTTATTTGACACCATATAATACTACTTTTTTACATAAAAACGTTTGAAATTTTTACCATTATTCCCTCTCAAAATTCACAAATAATAAATGTACATTATCAGGTATCAATCCGCGGCCAAGCATTCGGCGTGGGCGCATTTGAAGCAGATGACGAAGACATCTACGCGAATGAAGACATGTCCCACTACGATTTCTCTATCGGAGGTCCTGCCCCCCTCAGCGAGAAGAAGAAGCCTGTTCCGAAGAGTGGCCATGTGAGTAACATCACGCTTCTATCAGTGGAGTGCCTACAGATGAACATTACAGCAACATAGGACTAGCCCATAGGGCAAGCGGGCCGTTTAAAAACTGTAAGCTAAGAAGCCCAGCTTATAGGCTTTTAAGACAGTACCCGAGTACCGCCACTAACTTATATCGTAAAGAGGCACATGCTTAAATCTACGTGACTGAAGACATGTCCCACTGCGACTTCTCCATTAGAAGCCCAGCGCCCCTCAGAGGAAGGGGACTGCAGAGGACTGGTCATGTAAGTTAGGACCCGATGTCGTACAGCATCTGTTTAGCCTGTTGCTGTTCTTTCACGTTAGGTTACTGGTTCTAATCGTCTCCGTGACGCTAATACTCACACCCAACATTAACGCTTTTAAATAAATTTTAATTATTTTGTGGATCGTCTTGCACTCTTGTACAGGTCAGAGAGTCAAATTAGATTCGGCAGTTTTGTTGAACAACACACTGTTGATTGTCAGTTAATCATCATCTGCGTAGCCTTTTTCCAACTATGTTGGGCTCGGCTTCCAGTCTAACCGGATTCAGCTGAATAATATTGAATATTTTACACGGAGCGACTGCCTCTCTGACCTCCAGAACCCTGTTAGTACTGGTTGTTTGTCAGTAAATAAAAGATTTAATAGATAACTTTTGCTTTTTCAGGTCATACAAGGTTTTATCAAAGCCAGCAAGCCGTTACCATCAGTCCCTGCCTACCCCGCCCCGGCGTTACCGCGTGACTATGTAGCCGCGGTGGCCGGCGCCAGACGCTCCCGGTTCGAGCCTACCACACAACAACCTAGGGACCAAGGTATGAGAAAAACCGGCCAAATGCGAGTCGGACTCGCGCACGAAGGGTTCCGTACCATTATCTATAAAAACGGCAAAAAAATCATATCAGTTGTATGGGAGCCCCCCTTAATATATATTTGTTAATTTTTAGTATTTGTTGTTATAGCGGCAATAGTAATACATCATTTGTGAAAATTTCAGCTTTCTAGCTATCACGGTTTATGAGATACAGCCTGGAGACAGACAGACAGCGAAGTCTTAGTAATAGGGTCCCGTTTTACCCTTTGGGTACGGAACCCTAAAAATCGGAGACTCATGTCCGCTTTCTCTAACTTAATGCTCTGTTCATCTGTTGGATTTTCAAATTTGATATTTTTATGCTTATGTTGTAATAATTAGGCTTCCAGTTGTCGTTTAGTGTTAGTCTGTAAGGGCATAATTTATGCACTTGGTTACGATCGCATATTCGCACCATAATCGCTTATTTTAAGACACGGATCTGGAGAGGGCTAGAAACAACAATAACTAGAAACTATAAAATATCGCCTATATACTAAAACTTGGGTAGTAAGTGTTTAAGTTATTGTTATAATACATATTTGACACTTATCTTATCATGCATCGTGATAAGAATTACTTCACTTAATTAAATAAACTTAGAAACCTTAAACGTAGCTGTACAGTTAATTGTGCCGGTGCGTGTTTAAACAGGGTGCATTTTTCATGTGGGCGTGGATGGCCAAATTCGAAACTATGAGAAATAGCGAAAAATACTCAAAGGAGTCTCGAGCCTGATTTTGATGAAAACTAAAACTGCATCATTAGATTTTTGAAAAATCAATATTCCTACCCAGGAATGGAACCCATTGATTTCGGAAAAAAAACACACACTGTATTATAATACCATTCCGTTAGTCTCACTAATTAGGATCAAATTCTGGGAAAATATAAACAGTGGCTTTCCACAGTTTGGAAAGGCTCCTTGTAGCTCTGAATAGGAACGTTATCAATGTTATAAAATAGCTTTGTTTTGTGTCCAGTAAAGTACGATCATGATGGTATGTCGTCTGTTACTCCATGGTAGCAAAATCAACTCAAAACATTTATTTTTTGTTCTTAATCTTGTTCTTATATGACTCTATCATCTACAGGACTAGGCCGTCATGAACTATCAGCGAAAGCCCGTGGCGAGTTACTAGGCGAAGCTCCCTTACCAGCCCAACAGCCCCCCACACCCACACAGACAAACACCCCCACAGAAGACCCCATAGCGAAACTCCTCGGTAGAAACGTCAATTTCGTCACATTGACGGAAAAAACCGAACTAGACTATATACCTATAAAAGATTCAGGGAAAGACCTGACGAGGGTCTTCAAACCTTTTGTTGGGAACCCTGAAAAACAAAAGAGGTATGAACGTTTTGTGGCAAATAAGGGGGTGTTGGAAAGAGACGGCGATGCGGACAAGTTGCAGGAGTGGGAGAGAGAAAGGGAGATGATGGAGTTTGAGCAGGCTGCAAAGTTGTACCGGCCTTTGAGTGGGGTTATGGGGGATCGGTGAGTTGATTTTTGTACTGTTTATTATTTTTTGTTTGTAAGTTTGTATGCAATCTTCGGAGAAATGAGACAATTCTAAAAAAAAAACACTAATAGAAAGATCAAGATCTGGAAGAAATTTCTTATGAAATAAGCAGTACCTTTGTGCTCTTCTATGTTAATATAATTTGTCCTGTTAAGTATCTGTGTGTACATAAATAAATACATTTTTCGAGGGTGGTATAGACTATAAATTATATTTTTATACAATGCATATTAGCCAAGCTATCACAATTTTTGCAGACGAACTCGCGAGCTACCTGCTAGTAACTCATATAACCATTTTGCAGATTCACCCACGCTTCAGAACCAGACGAAGGCACAAACCCTTTGACCGCTGTTGCCAGAAGCTCCACAAACCACGGCCTAGCCACGAAGGCACAGATGGAAGCAGCTGCCAGCGGCGTTTACGGCGTCGTGACACGCCAACACACGCAGTGGCGCCCTGAAGCGCTGCTGTGCAGGAGGTTCAATGTACCTGAGATAGGGGGAGACAGGTTAGTGGCTTTTAATCGAAAATTGTAGATATAATCTGGTGGAAGTCCAGGTTCGAGAGAATAGATTGGTTCTAAACAAGTGTGCTTCGTCTTCTTATCCGGCTCGAAGGACCATCTTTATGATGGAGATTCTTGATATCAGAAGTTTGGTTGATTAAAACACTCATGCACCAACACAAACTGTTTATTATTAAATTAATATTAGACACTTCACAATGGTTTTGTGTGATTAATTCCACAGTTTTTAATATATTTTGTACAGAGCGCGTGTATGACAAATGACTGTACCAGAGAGACATTGTCAGGAAGGCATGGATGGATGTGAATACAAATTAGTATTGCAATACTAAACAATAATTTTCCAGTAATAAAAAAGCACTGACAAGAAAACTTCTTAGTCTGTATGAATGGTTAAAATAAAATCTAATCCTTCTGAAGAACAAACTTCTATCAAAAATCTATCATGAGTTGGCGTAAACATGTTTCTAAAACTGCATTTTATAAAATTATCCAATCTCACTTGTCCACAGAAACGAAAAAAAGAAGGAAGACCGACCAAAAGTCTCCTACTCAATATTCTCATACCTGGAGTCTTCGGTACACGATAAAGACAGTTTCGCCAAAGAACAGAGCAAGTTCAGTGGCTCTAAATCTTTAACAACCAGCATCTTACCTAAAACTGACCAAACCGCTCAGAAAACTGATCAGGTTAAGCTAGCTGATCCAGATGTCAGTCAGAATGCTCAAAAAGTAGTAAAAGATATTGAGTCAACTACTGGATTCAGTAAAAGAATGACAGTAGCAGAATTATTCCTAAAAGAATCAGAGAAAAATAAAAATCAAGGCGTTGAGGTTTTGGATACAATAAATAAGTTTGATAAAATGGACCTATACAAATCCATCTTTCTAAGCGACAGTGAGGAAGAAGAAGATAAAGATACAAACAAAAATAATGAAGGAACAGACTTTATAGATGCCCCTAAAAATGTAGAAAGGAATACTTCTCCACCACGAGGTATATTCGCGAACATAGACTTTGACGAACTCAACTCCTGGAGAAGAACAGAAGAACCAACAAAAAAAACTGAAGAAACTAGCATGAAGATTAAATATATAAAACCTACAGCTAAAAACTCTGAAGAATCGACCACAAAAGTTGAAAGTGAAAAGATAAATGAAGAAGATACAATGTATGGGCCTAAAATACCAGAAAATATACAGAAAAGATTACAGTCTGAAACTGCTAATAATATAAACGAAACTATAGATGTAAACTCTTCGTCCAGCGAGGACTCGTGGGTCGATGTGAATGAAGTAAGTAGTAAAAAGAAAAAAAAGAAAAAGTCTAAGAAACATAAGTCTAAGCATAAGAAGAAGTCGAAAAGTAAAAAGAAGGAAAGATAAATTAAAAATGTTGATAAGTGAAGTTTCAGGGGCTACTCTTCAGTTTCATTCATATTTCTTCTTCCATATATTTAAACACATATTCAGTACATCATTCTGAAGCTGAACCACACCCACACGCAGAAATTTTTCATCGGTAATTTAAAAAAAAAAAGACGGGTTGCACTCCGGGAGTGCCGGCAGAAGTGAAAACTTGATTATAACAACGTTTTTTATAACAACGCCCTCTAGTAGCAGCTAAAAAAACTGTCGCGCCTACCAGTAACAGTGTTCTCTGTATCAATGCATCATTTTAGTTTTCAATATCAAAGATAGATGGCGCTTTGTGCTAGCGCCATCTACCAGCGGTCTCTCACAACAGTTACTCATTGCATTTGCTAATGTACTTTCTACTACATTCTACAAGATGTCGCTAGGAGTTATAAAACTACGATCATGTTCCAAAACATTTAAAAATTTCTTTAAATAATTTTAAACCATAAAATGTTGAAGGTTAAGTTCAAAATCGTCTACTCTTCATCCGTCTTACGCTTTTTCCAAATTTCTTTAAATAATTTTAAACCATAAAATGTTGAAGGTTAAGTTCAAAATCGTCTACTCTCCATCCGTCTTACGCTTTTTCCAAATTTCTTTAAATGATTTTAAACCATAAAATGTTGAAGGTTAAGTTCAAAATCGTCTACTCTCCATCCGTCTTACGATTAGGTCACGTGTCCTGACGCGAGTGTCCTGACGCGAGTTTAAGATTTTATACCCATTACAGAACAATTTTTTTAGAGTGCTCAACGCCGCTAAAGAAGTTTTCACTTCAAAAAAATCAGCTGTTGTATACATTTTGACGTGTGGGTATTAGACTTTTGCAGAAACCAGCTGATTAAAAAAAAACGTTTTGTTTTTGTGGAGGATGATGTACTAAATAAGTAGTAACCGTTTGTACGTCGCTGACCCATCCACCCTGCATTAGCCATCCTCACCTCCTTCCAATCCGTAACAATCATCCACGAATCACATACAGGTCCAATGACTTAATAGGCTTTCTGAGCCAAGTAGGGGTCTCAATATACATATAATGTAATGGTCACCTATCCACGGACCACCTCGGTAAGCGTAGTTTAACTTTCGCTCGACTCGTGTAGCTGATTACCTAGCAACGAACTCCTACTCTTCCTGTATTACTTGTCACTTAAAAAGAAGCCCTCGAAAATATAGCTCGTAAAATTACAATAAAATCCTATATTCCTATTCCATTCCCTTATAAAGCAGCAGTATGAATAAAACATTGTTATATTTACATCTAAACTTGTTTTATTTCAATCCGATGGAAGGAAAAACACGAAATAATCAGCTGTTTACCATACCGCGCAATCATTGGAATGCTGACGATTGGAGCAACACAATGTGCTGCCAAATTATCTAGAGAGGTATTTTTGCACCTTTGAGCGAATACAATGTTCGCAACGACTGGGTCCTGACTAAAATCTATTACAGTCAGGACTGGAGAAATATGGGAAGACCATTGCCCAGCAGTGGGGCAAACACGACAGATTCCATGACCATTATTATAAAAAAAAGACGGGTTGCACTCCGGGAGTGCCGGCAGAAGTGAAAACTTGATTATAACAACGTTTTTTATAACAACGCCCTCTAGTAGCAGCTAAAAAAACTGTCGCGCCTACCAGTAACAGTGTTCTCTGTATCAATGCATCATTTTAGTTTTCAATATCAAAGATAGATGGCGCTTTGTGCTAGCGCCATCTACCAGCGGTCTCTCACAACAGTTACTCATTGCATTTGCTAATGTACTTTCTACTACATTCTACAAGATGTCGCTAGGAGTTATAAAACTACGATCATGTTCCAAAACATTTAAAAATTTCTTTAAATAATTTTAAACCATAAAATGTTGAAGGTTAAGTTCAAAATCGTCTACTCTCCATCCGTCTTACGCTTTTTCCAAATTTCTTTAAATGATTTTAAACCATAAAATGTTGAAGGTTAAGTTCAAAATCGTCTACTCTCCATCCGTCTTACGATTAGGTCACGTGTCCTGACGCGAGTGTCCTGACGCGAGTTTAAGATTTTATACCCATTACAGAACAATTTTTTTAGAGTGCTCAACGCCGCTAAAGAAGTTTTCACTTCAAAAAAACTCCTAGGTGTTTTAATATTGTGATGATATTGGTATCAAATGCTTGCTAGTATAGTAGTCCAGTGCAATTAGAAAAAAAGGTGATACCTACGAAGTTTATAGCGATCGGATTTTCATGGGACTTTTTAAATTAATTATTAGAGGTGTAGTGTGGAGGCATCAACCATTTTTTTCACATATTTGTGTCGTTTGGAGTACAGCCTAGGGCACGCGCTTGCTTGTCCGTATGAGGATCCTTAGGTCAAGCATTATTTTCTTAAAAAAAAATCATAGATACAGTCCTGAGTCAGAATTTTTGTGTTTACAATCTTTATCCTCAACAATGCATACGATAATCAAACTGGCAAGTGCCGGTACGGTAAGTACCGGCACTTGCCAGTTTGATTGATGTAAACCGACATTGTAGGTAGGTACCATCGTTTATTATGCGCACAGCCAAGGAGTGGAATTCCCTGCCTTCGTCAGTGTTCCCAAGTTCATATGACTCCAATCTATTTAAGTCGCGAGTTAATAGGCTTCTTCTGGGTAAGCTCGTTCCATCGTCGACCTCATCTCTATCCTCAGGACTAGATTGAGGTCAAGAGTAGGCCCATTTAGTATACAGGGTTATTTGTAAAACACCAAAAAAAAACAGCTGTTCCCTACATTTTGACGAGTTAAGCGATCATAAATGTAGGGAACAGCTGATTTTTTTTCGCGATTTCAGGTTTGGTCCCATAGTAAAAGTTGTTCATAGTGATGAGTACAATGACCTCTGAAGAGGTTTCTGGTGTTTTACAAATAACTCTGTATAAAACCTGCCTACCCCTACAGGGCCATACACACGTTCCATGTAACAGCATAAAGCCACATCATGTCTGAATTAAATATGTAGGTATGTGTCGCCGTACAGTTGCTTTCTGAGTTTCTGACCACCACGTCGCCATACCTACGTCACTATGACGACTGAAGTGCCAACAAAAAACACGCGAAACGAACAAATCGTTGGCAAAAACAAATGAATATCAGCTATATTACCTACTTACTAGCACTTTTGTTCTTTGCTGAATAATTAATCACGAATGCGAAGAACTACGATCGATGCCACTTAGCTTGTGGATGCTACTCATATATTGGTAACAATATACATATAGCTTTTATAACTATAGGGCATTTCATAAAGGGTGTAAAAAAACCGTTAACGAAGTCGACAGGTACTTTTTCTGTCCATCATTGGACAGAAAAAGTACCTGACGACTTCTATTATATTATATTCTAGCCCTACCTTCAAGTTACGGTGATATTGAAGGTACACAACAAACAAGTTTTAAAATGAAAGCTTTACTTTCAATACCTCTATGACCCCTGTTCTTATCTACTGTACAATGCATCCATCAGCGCAATGTTTTTGAGCGCGTTACATTGAGCCCTACCGTAAACCCCCATTTTTCAGTCCAAAAAAAGTTGTTTCCCAGCAATTAAGCTTGGTTGACGGCTTCGTGAAGGGGGTCCGTTTACACGTTTATCAAAATAGCAATATTTTACCTTCTGCCCTTGACGGGACCAGGTCCGTGACCCAAATTTTTTAAAATGTAAGTAAGTACCAAGTTTTTGTGAATACGGGGCCATTGCAGGTTCGTCACATAGGGCCCGGGTACCTGAGGGCGAAGGCACACGGCGCGTTGCGGCGCCGCACCGCAAAGATTTCACCGAATCAGCCCGCTGCTCGCTTAGCCCGCTGCTCGCTGATACGTTGAAATCTTTGCGGTGCGGCGCCGCAACGCGCCGTGTGCCTTCGCCCTGAAGAAGGGCGTCGTCGAGGCAAGCCTTAGGAAACGTTGGCATGGCGATCTGATTGTTCGAAGGTTGCAACGTAGACAGAACTGGAGGAACATACGGGAGACTTCTACCCACCTCTGGGAGCGTCTGAGACAACATAGGCTAGCTAGGTCCCTGCGGGTATTCGGAAGTTCGTCGTTTGAGTAAACCATCGCAGTATCGAATCAGTAGCCGCGGAGTTAGATAATATATCTGCGATGGAAGTGCCAGAGAATAAGAGAAAGAATGGTTTGAAAAATTCATTAAGTACCCTCGATGGCAGTTGGGTAAAAGTAAATTGTGAACGACAAACTACCCACTTTCAAAATTATCCCTTTGCTAAGGTTGAGCTGTCACATTCACATAACAAAGATACCGTTTCATCACATCATCGACGCTGTTGAGTTTGAGCTAAATCTGAACACAATTGTCGTATTTTGTGCTGTATGTTTATTCAAATAGAAATGCAAATTAAAACAGAGGTAAACTGATCTAGTAACAGAATCATTAAACGTAGCGCGTAACTACTGAGTAATTTTCCGCCGTCGGCGTCGCCTTGTCCCTGAGGCGCATAGCGTGATGATGTTACCGTAGCTACCGAATATTTTCCTCACTAAAAATATAGGTCACTGCCGCTGTGTTCCACAACAAAACAAACCCGAAATAAATGAAGGGAATCTCTTGATTAGTTCAAAGTCCTCTGACGCCCGTTTATGCAAAAATACGTGATTTCTATTTCGGAGTAAATAAACATGTTATGTTATTGTGTAATAACATTACGTAGGCCAGTGGGCGTCAGAGATCGCCCCAAGGTTATTTGAGAATGGCGGGAAACCGAGCGAAAGCTGTAGCCCTACAAAACATAGCAATACCATCGATAAATACACATCAATTTTGTTCTAGAATGTTATTTTAGACCTAGACGTGCTGTCTAGGTCGTCCTAGGAACAGTGATTCAGGGACGCACGTACTACGACATAAATAATGCACTTTTAAACATGTCGATTTTTGTCGTGCATTATACATCTCTGGCTAAGTTTTCTCTGTTCAAAAACTACATACCAGAAGACCCGACGTGGATACAAAAAAAAACTTGTTGTGTATAGGTCATAACATCTACCCAATTATCGATAACAAGTCCGACGGATAGAGACAAAGCGATCAGACTATCATGAAGCAAAAAGAGACAGCATGTAAACTGTTGATAGGAGCGAGACGGGAATGCTGAATCGACATGTGTTAGAAAGAGATCTCCGTAAAACAGAGTCTACAACGCTATTTCTTCTGTCATGGTTGGTACGCATGCGTCACTCGATTATGCCAGGACTGAATTTAAAATATTTATTTAGTCCAGCGCCTCATATAATTATACCGTATAATTGGTCTAGAGTTTGGATTGGCTTGGCTTTGGTCGAGCATACGTTTTGTATGTCAAGTGACCAGTCAAGGTCTTTGTAATTTTCTAATTTGAATCTTGTACGATAAAGTGAACTTTTTATTACAGCTTAGACAAAAGTTCTTGTGAAAATTGTAAAATACAGTCATAATTAAGTTCAAAGTTATTTACTCTTTTTTACAACAACAATTAACCCTAAACCATTGAATTAACCATATTTCAGTGCGAAGTGCTATATGAATCGTATAAGAAAAAAAACAAACACTTCCAGTTCGGACCTGGCAAAATACAATCAGCTGTTTGTAATGACAGTTCCTCTGACAAATACAAAATGGTTGAAAACTAAAGTTGGCAAACAAAGAAAAGGCAGCGTAATAGCGAATTTTAGCGTTAAAAAACGTTTTTTTAAAGTGAAAGTTAGATAGTTTAGTTTGTGTCTAGTGTTTTGTGCAAGATGTTGGATTTGGAAATCGTCCCTGAACGCTCTCTGGGCTGTGATGCCTGGGAATTTGTTCTAGGTAAGGACCGCGTATGTTTATTTCTTACGTCAAGAATTTGCGCTTTATTTCTACGGGACGTGTCTTACGCAATGGTGTTTTTAACGAATATTTATCATAATTAATGAATTAGATTGACTGTAGGATAGGCATAGTGATTGTTTTACCTTTGTATAGCATTGATTTTTTTTCTGTGGAAGTGTCACGAACAGCCTTTGTTTCGCTGATCTGTGCTATGTTTATTTTTTTTATTGCTAATCTTGACCGTGAAATTAGTAGATTGCGTTGTTTTCGTGTTTACTACGTGAAATCGTATGACACCTATTTGAATTTCGGAGTATTTAGCCGTTTATTTAAATTTGACTGACTCAGAAAACACTTCTACCTGTTATTGAGAAATAATGATGCAATTTTTAAAAGTAGGTAGATATTTTTTTGAATTTCTTATAAGATTAAGAAGCTTTTGTTTTAGTTATCTTGGGCTTAGGATAGTGTCATTTTGTAAAAAAGATAAAAACAATACATTCCAGTAGAATTTAAGGATTAAATTATCCTTTTGATAAATAAAACGCCTGTCTCAAGCTCTAGCTATATTCTTGTCTTACATTTTTAGTAACTTTTCTTACACTTTTAAGTAAAATAGCAGAACAGATAATTGAATTACTCAAAATGTTACCAATATAGAGATAAGTTAACCTGGTTTCTGGCTAAAAAAGTTGGATCACAAATATTTGATATTTTCCTCATCAAATGCTCTATCCTATATATTTACTGTGTAAAATCAACACATTATATTTCTTATATAAAGTTTCATTATTTATTAATTATCACAATGTAACAGGCGATGTGTAAATTTTATTATGACATAGTGTTACATACTATTCATGAAATGAAAGTCCATTTATGATTTTATTTAAAGCGTAGATAGACATCGAATGCCCCCATGAGGGTGGCATCGTCATACTGATTAAACCCTCCTTAAACTAATATAGAAAAAAAAGATTTAATTTAAATTTTTACTGAAATCAAATAACGATAATCTCTATCATCATTAATTATTTTTTAATGGTTAACTTGATTGGTTTTCTGATTGATCAAAAGTGCTTCATCGTAGTATATTCTGTCAATGTAGATCTTTGACAGTAGTTAAGTAGTCAGTGGCCCGAAAGTCTAACAACCAGTACCAAGGGGGGGGGGGGTGACCAAGGGGTATTGTATTACTCAGTACTAACTGGGTTGTGGAGGTCAGATAGGCAGTCGCTCCATGTAAAATACTGGTATTCAGCTGCATCCGGTTTGACTGGAAGCTGACCCCAACATAGCAGATGATGAATACACTTTCTTCTGTAGAGAATATTGTACATCCTAGTTCCGTAGTTCATAACATAGTAAGGACTTAGTCCAAACAGGCATGGTTTCATTGTATCCAATAGACAAAAATGTTGCAGAAAATGCTTTTAATCAGAATTAATAAAGTACAACATTAAACAAAGAGATAAACTTACAAACACACAAAAGCTTTATTAATGTAGTCAAAAACTTATTCAGTTAAAGTAACATAAAAGCAAAGAACAAAGTCATTATTCCCGCAATGGTTTACAAACTTGCATTTGCTGTTAAACTGATAACAATTTATATTTAAATGCGTTGTTATAAAAAATATGTGAACAGTAAAGTTAAGTTTGTTTACGGTAGTGTGTTATCAGGCGATGACTATTTCAAGTGATTGCGTCATTGTTGTGTCTTTTTATTGTTTTTAATGTTTAGTTGTTACAATTTTGAAGTGTTAATTGATTTATTTTATCATCATGAAATATACAAGTTTTAGATATTATATGATATTTAATTTGGCTTTAATACCAGCATTTTGGACGATTTCTCAACAGAGTAAAAAGACCAAAATTTAGATCAAATAAACACGTTGTTTAAAGGGACATGACCATTCAACACTTACCCTCCTACTAATAAACACAGAATAAAGTTATTCAAAGTATAAACCCAAGAAAATGTATGGATATTCCTTTGTAATTCCTGGTACCTATAACATTATTCCGTGTTCATTAGTAGGAGGGTTAGGCTTTAGCTAGAACCATGTACTGAATCCTTTGTTAAGTTTGTGTCACACTCACAATGACTCCTACACCATGTATAAAAATTTAGAGGTGAAATGATTTCCTTAAAGCTTTGTTTTAAGAACTCTAGAAAAAGGATTAACACCCTAAGAGAAAAGAAACATTTTCAAATGTGGAACATATTCAAACCAGTAGAGTGACACATGTGCAAATAAAAAAAAAACAATGCTCTGATTAAACCATTGACAAGATTTTTTTTTAATTGGAAACCTATTGTCTTCATTTATGTATGCAGGCATGGAAAAAAGAAGTACTTACATGCCTTATTGATGGCATAGGTACATTGTGTGCCAACCAGCTATCATGTAGTTTAAGAGATACCTACATTAATATGGTAAAAAACGCGACATTGAAAGTCATACTTTGTTATTATTCAATTGGCAATTCCATTAATCAAAGCTTAACTAAATGTTTGCAATCGCCCTCACCTAAGTTGCAAACGGATATTAACACACGTTTTCACTAACATTAAGTGCCGTCTAAATGAATGCTTGAAATATAAGCGCGCATTTTAATCTTCAACGTTCAGTATCGCCTAGTGCACAGTCGCCTGCACATCAAGTTACCAGAAACTGTCAAACTCTAAATGATTTTAAACGATTAAATTTTGACGGTTAAGTTCAAAATGGGTTCAATGAGAAAATTTTACAATTCGTAGTTATTTGATGGTTACGTATATAATATCTAAGTTTATTATAACTATACTGTTTAAAATACGTTAAGATCGTTTCACAGATTTTTTTAATAACTAACTAACGAAATCCATAAAGGAGAATTCACCTACGGTTTATTCAACTACAATTAATTAACCTAAGGTTGATTAAACTAACGGACGATTCACCAACTGTTGATTTATCTGTGGTCAATATTTGTAGCAAGGCATTGTGGCAATGAAAACTTAGGATGCAAGAGCGTGCAAAGCGAGCTCGGGACTTCGGGCACCCCGGGACCCGGGACTTGGGGTGTTCGGTTACTTTAGACCCTGCAAACAGAAATAGTAGCCTCGCGTAGCGGGGCTGCCTTATTACATCAATCAGTCTACCGCCGCGTAAAGCGCCACCACTAATGGTAACTCTAACTACCCACTACTTTAGAAATCAATCCAGCGCGCAGTATTAATAAACTGTAGGCGAGTCGTCCATTAGGTATTTCATACATTGAAATACCCAATATCTTAAAAAACCATTAGATTAATCGTTCGTTAGTATGATTAATTTTAGTTGAATCAAAATTAATTAAGTAAAACAGTACTTGAGTCGACCAATATGCGCTATGAACATACCTACGTGAATCAACCGTCGTTATCGAAAAGAGTTAGAATAAACTTAGTATTATAATACGTAACCAATTTGATGCGATGGCGACTGTACCTAAGGGGCTGTCTCCACGAGCGAGAGAATCGCGGCGATATCATCCCATACAAATACGTAATATCGCCGCGATTCTCTCGCTCGTGGAGACGGCCCCTTAGTGTAATAGGCATTAGTTCTTTTTCCTCTAAATCTGGTCTATTACTATTACTTGCATGTCATGTGTACCTCAACTCTGTTGGTAAATCTAGCAATTTATTTTCTTTCCTCGACTCTTGATTGCCTCGTTGGTCTAGTGGTCGCAAGCGCTGAGCATGAGGTTCTGGGTTCGATTCCCGGGTCGGGCAAAGCGTTATTGGGTGTTTCCATCAGGAATTTCTCAGTAGCAGCCACGGAGTTTGAATTTGGGCCCGGTTATAGGCTCGCCCCCTATTACCTGGGACTTGAAGATAACTGGCAAAAAGTGGGTGTACTAATGAGTACACCTCTGCCTAACCCCTCGGGAATGACAGCCGTGATGTTATTTTATGTTGGGAATAGTCACTAGTACCATTTTAGTCCTGAAATTAATTAATTAAAAAAAAACTCATTTTTTTCTTTTTTGGAGGGTAATGTTTTTAACAATTTTGTTCAAGATATCAAAGTCAATATTTAGTTATGAAATTGAAGTTCCAGTAATAGTCAGTATAACACGTAGCACAAGCACTTGGCAACAGTGCCAAGTGTCAGTTCTCATTACCACCATCGAGTATGCTGGACAAAGCGAAGCATGATGGAATTTCCGGTCGCGGACATTTTGAACCAATTAAATTGCGGGCTTCTATTTTTGTTTTGGGCTTTAAGATTTTGTAAAGTGAGAGAAATATCATAATATCGAATGGTTTAAGTTTCTTAGTTGTCTTTAGTCTTTACAGTCACATCACCTACCCAGTGGCGTAGCGAGAGTCACTGTCGCCCGGGGCGGAGTCATAATTTGCCGCCCTTTTGACGTCGTAAAAATAATAATGTTGGTGTTGGTGAGAAAAAACGTAATGAAATGAAAGAATTGAGCGAGAAACATTTATTTCAAAACCATGTACATGCGTAAGTAACATGAATGTGTTAAAAACATTAACAATTTACACAATAAAAATACGTTCAATAAAGTCTAAACAGTCTAAAATTCTACTTTTCGGGACTTACGCGCTGCGAAATCATTTATAACTTCGTCAAAGTTAATATCGTTTGTCACACTATGTTCTATCGACAAAATGAACAAATTACTCAATCTCATGGAGCTCATGGTAGACCTCAAGTAATTTTTTATTAATTTCAGCTTTGAGAAGCTACGTTCACATGAAGCAACACTGATAGCTATAGTTAAAAAAATTCGAAGCATTATTACGATATTAGGTACGCAGATACCATAGTTGCATTGCTGAATAAATTCTAAATGCTCGAGCGATCCTTTCTTGGCGTTGTCTTGAGCTTTAGCATCAGCCAAAGCAATGAAATTGCGTAACCTCTCCCTCTCAATTTCGATGTCATCCGCATCGATATCGTTGTGCTCTTCTCCGAAATTACACTTGTATTCTGGGTTCAGTAAGTTAGTTGGTGTGAGAAAAGAGTACTTGACATCCAGCTCGTGCAGTTGCTGAAATCTGGTCTTGATTTCTTGTATAATTCTATCCACCGATTCGAATATTTCTTGCCTTAACCGATTTTCATAAGTTAAACCAGCATCAGCAGCGTTTTCGCCAGCCATATTTTTTATCTTTCTTGTTCGTCGAGGAGTTATTTCAATTCCAAGATCTTCACATATATTTTTAGCATAGTCAAGTCCATCATTGACCAGAACATCTCGATTGTCGACTAGAAACGATTCCAAAGCATGAATTTTCATAGCACATTGGTGCACGTTCAGTCCTTTTGTCTGAAGATATAATTGTGCATCATTTACTTCGCGGAGAACTCGACTCCATAGTCCAAGGAAGGCTAAAAATGATAGCGACTGGAGAGCAGTAAGCAATATACCAGCGTCTGATCTTGTCGCTGCATTTTCCGCTATATTTCCTGAAAGTGATTCCAACACTTCAAGGATCTCACTGTAGTGGGTCTTCATGACAGCTACGGCTTCATATCTAGAACTCCATCGTGTTTCAATTAGGCGCTTGACTCCTTGACCTGTAATGTCGGTAAGAGCTTTCCAGCGATGAGTAGAAGATGAAAAGAAATTGAAAACCTTCTCCATAGTACCAAAGAAAGTTACTGAGTCTATTGCGACTGATGCTGCCTGTACACCCACTAGGTTTAATGAATGATTAGTGCATGCAACAAACTGGGCATTTTTATTAACTGCCTTGATACGCATTTGTACACCAGAATGTTTACCCGACATGACAGCTGCATTATCATATGCCTGTCCACGGCAATTTTGGATATCCAGTCCATCGCTTTCAATTTTGTCCAAAATCATTTTAGTAATATCCTCAGCGTTTTTGCCTTCAGTTTCAAGAAAGTCAATGAATGATTCAATCACTTGCACTTTGGTGCCGTCGAGTTTCACATAACGCAGAATTTGACTCGTCTGGTCCTTGTGTGAGAAATCTGGCGTACTGTCAAACACAATAGTGAAATACTTGGCTTCCTTCACTTCAGCAAGTATTTTTGTTCGAACATGATTCCCCAAACAATTAATGAATTCATTTTGAATTTCAGGTGATAGGTAAGATACACTAACATTCTTTTGCAGCTTCAGTTTTGTAAGGTGTTCACAAAGAACCGGGTCGTACTTACCAAGAAGATGCACGAGTCCTAGAAAATTGCCTCTATTTTCACTGTCATTTACTTTCACGATTTCTCTATGACCTCTGAAAGCCAGATTTTGTTTAGCAAGAAATGTGATAATGTCCAGTATCCTGACCAATACTAGTCTCCACTTTTGCTCTTCTTTGACAATCACATTTTGTGCTCCCTTGTCGATCGTTGCACCAACTTGAAGTCTTATCTCCAAAGATTTCCATTTATTGAAGTTATCATTATGTACTGGGCTAGATTCATGTTCATGTACTTTGGGATTTAGTTTCCACCACTTTTTGAAACCATTAATACTGTTGAATCCAGGTGTATCGCTGGCGTCCCCAAACAAACGGCAGCAGAAACAGAATAATGATTCCTTAAAAAGAGAATAGGCCATCCATGTTCTCAGAATCTTTTCGCCATTTGGTAAAGTTCGGAAAAACCAATCGCGACTTAATTTTCTTGTTACACCTTTGGGCCCCTTGGTAGAATCTACAGGCCCTGGCCGAATCACTTCAGCAAACTTACAGTCAAGGTTCTGTACTGCTTTGTAGCCTCGAGTCACAAGTAGTATTCGAAGGTTATCGGGAATTAAAATAGGCCAAGTTCCAATATCTTTGTAATCGCTGATGGATTCATCCTGACTGTCAAGAGTATCGATCCCTTTGGAGCGTGTGTCTTCCACCAGCAATTCCGGTTGCTCTCCTACTACCGCTGATTCATTATGTAAATCTTCAAATTCGACAAGTCCGCCACTAGAAGACGGAACAGCTTTTTGACTTAGAGTGGCACTAGTACTAGTTTCTGCATCGCATTCAGATTCAGCTCTTTGGGTAGTCGAGTCAAAATACTTGAGTAAAGCTCCCTTATTCTTCTTATTTTCTTCCTCTCGGGCTTTTTTTTGCTTCCTGTAAAAATCACCGCTTTGCTTATGCCTCTTCATGATCTGAAAGTATTTATTCATGTAAGCGCGACGGTAGCGTGGCGTGTGCTTGGCGTGCTAACTTACTATGATAAAAAAACTTAAAAAAAAAGGAACCGACATTTTGATTTTGATTTTGTTTTTAATTTTGTTTTTGTTGTTAGTTTTAGCTGTTGGTTTTGAACTTAATTTAATTTTGATTTAAATTTTTTATTTTGGTTGTAATTGTATAATAATTGTGTTGTATTTGTATGATCCAATGTTGATTGAATTAAATATATTATTATTATTATTAAAAATAAAACACAACACAGTGTTAAATTACTTTTCTTTCGGAAGTCGGTGGCTTTGTTTTTTATTTCATTGCTTATTGCAGTTATTGTACACTTTTTTGTTGTCGTCTGTTAATAAAAAGTTTTTTATTTTACCCTTTTTATTAACGACGTCACGGGATATCCATTATTGTTGTATACCAAAACCTCTAGAATGTAAGGAATACTTTTCTGAAAACCGCATCAAAATCGGTTCAGCCAAACGGGAGATAGTCGCGGACAAACATACATACATAGATACGGGTCGAACTGAGAACCTCCTATTTTTTTTGTAAGCCTGTTAAAAATATACATTGTACACAATTGTACGTAGTAGGTACGTACACAGTACAGGCCATCAACAATAATATCACATAAAATCATTTTAATCACTCAGAAATATCTAAGTACCTACCTACTGCTGGTAGGAACATGTTTAAAATGCAGAAGTAAAGAGGAGAAAAGGAGCCAAACTAAGTGTCTTAAAATCATGATTCCGATAAGGATTGATAATAAAAAAGAACCTTGTAAGTAGGTACATTGCGATCCAGTACTGTAGGTATAAATGATCTAGGTATCTAGAACTCACCTTAAGCTTGCTCACCCCCTAACCGGATAAGGTTCGAAGTGTTCGCCGCGCTTTTCACTCGGTAAATTTCGCAAAAATAGCACACGTTCTTTGCAATTCAAAGTCCACAAGAAACTGCCAAAAATTCATTAAAATCGGAAAAAATGTAATTCGCCGACAATTGGTAATTGCCTACGTATTGCTGCCATAACAAATAAGGACTTATAGACAAAAAATGAAGTAACCTAATTCCGACCTAAAGTTATTTGCTTAATATCGAAAATCGCTAAAATTGGGAATTAAAAAGAAATGTTATTTCTCTGTCTGCCTACGAGAGCGGCTTGGGTCAAAGGAGCACTTGCGCTAGGTATTACCGTCCTAACTCATAACAAAAAGGGACTTATCGGCACAAAACAAAGTAATTGATTCCCAACCTTAACTTATTTTGTTAATGTCGAAAATCGCTTACTTCGTTTTGTGTAGATAAGTATTTTTTTCTAAACTATAACTTACTTACTATTAAAACAGCAGCGCGGCAGACGAAGAAGTTACTGGTACAAGTTCTTGGAAATCACGAGCGCGGTCGGCCCTTAGTAGTGTTAAGACGTGTACCTACATGCACCACTCGTGATTTGCAACAATTGTTTTGGGCGGGAGGGACATTAATTAATATGTGCAAGTGTGTAAAAGCTAACTTCTTGAAAAATTTATTGTCTGACTAACCGCCAGTGACCGCACAAAATATTTTTTTTCAATTTTGCCGCCCTTCTAATGGTGGCGCCCGGGGCGGTCCGCCCCTCCGCCCCCCCCCTTGCTACGCCACTGCACCTACCTAGCCGTTTCACAACTACTCGTATTGTTGTGTTAGGCCCTGTGTCCACCAATGCGAGTTCTACGGCACTCCCGGCAACCAGCACAACGACGTTTTCACTAACACTTTGTTGTAGTTTATTTGGACGTCGCGTTGGACGTCCAAATAAACTACAACAAAGCGCAAAAAATATCGAACTGTGCAATAATAGTTGCGTACTCCCTTACGACTTAGTGATACTAAAAACATGTAGTAAGGGGGTTTCTTCAATTGCCCACCATTTTACTCGATTCTCCACTTCTCTTATCCAATTCGGCTGGTAGCACCAGCAATGCTACGAACATCGTCGCTCCATCCAACCTTCAGCCTTGGGGTAGGATACCCAACGGCGAAACCGTCATTTCACAGAAGGAGGCTGCGGAAAGGTTGAGGGAGGTCGAGACCAGTCTCTCGAACCGCAGCAGATGTACCAGGCGTCGGCGGAGGGCGGTCAACGCCCTTTTTCAGCCCCTCTAAACCGCAGAAGCAGGCACTAACCGGGGATCGTGGAAGGCGCACTAGTTCCCATGATCCCCGGTGCAAGAGTGGGAAGGGAACACCTGGGTGGTTTTTAGTCAGTTAGTCTGTAGAGTCTGACAGACCCCTCTACCCGCCCCAGGGTATGCCTCATGGGTGTCCTCCGCGGACACCCATGAGGATTTTCCAAACCGAAACAAAAAAAAATAAAGGTTGCCCAAAGCATTTGTTCAGGACCAGTTCAAAACCCTTCGTTAATAGAATTAGGTCTTTTGAGTTAACCCTATGTTCTTGTTCTAGCCACTTTTTCTTTATTGGATTCTGTCACTCAAGTTGCAACAGAAACTTGTTACGTATTTGAAAAAGCAACATTACAAAAAGTCTAAAGATAACACATTCTAAATCGGATCGCGTGGCCGCTCACGTGCTTAAACTTGCGGCATCTGTTTACTTGATTATACAGTACCTATATTATTTTAATATAATACTCATCTGGTGGTTTGACCAGTCTGACCAAGGAGTATCTTATTATTACCTAGTACTAACTGTTTTGTAGAGGTCAGATAGGCAGTCGCCCAATGTAAAGTACTGGTATTCAGCTGCATCCGGTTAGACTGGAAGCTGACCCAAACATAGTTGGGAAAAGGCTAAGCAGATGATGATGACTGATCTGGTGCTGCGGGCAATCGGGGCCTAGTGGAAACGTTTGTTAGGTGGCAGATTCGAACTCAAACTGACTCTTTACTTTGTGTAATTAACTCATCACCACTGTTCTCAAAACTTTAAAGGAAAACATTGCTAGGAAAGGCCATCTAATAGAACAGAAAATTTTTAAGACATCTGAGTTCCACCACGAGTTTTGGAACTCAGATGTCTTCAAATTTTCTGTCACGGGGCCAGAGTGGTGGATGACGGCCCACCACCTCTCTAAAAAAAGAGGCCTGTTAACCCGCAATGAGAACCTTGGGTTGCTTATGCTTACTGTGGAAGCCCCAGGGTAGTTCGCGAAATTCAAATTTTCTTACGTTTTTTTGCAATTTGCAGGTCAGTGTCAGGTTGTATGTTGATTAAAATATGATTCGCGACCGTAACAAAATATGGCTTTACTGTGTTATAATCGTTAAAATACCATATCTTCAATACAACCCTCTAAATTCATTTAATCCCATTGATGACTTTTCTGAAATAGTCAGTGAATGGGACTAATATAAATATACGTGTTACGGTCGCGAATAAACACACATACACACACACACACACATATTTTGTTAAACATACAGCCTGACACTGACCTGCAAATTGTAAAAAACGTAAGAAAATTTGAACTATGGGGGCTGGTGCTTCCACTTTAAAATGGCACTGTCTTCTTTCATGTTACGAATAAGCTCAGCCAAACTTAGTGATTAGCTATGGTTAATGCCCATTCCACATCAAGACATGTTAGTGAATCACCCTTAATACATCTTCACCAGGGTGATTCACAAACGGCGCGTTTAAAAGCTCAATGTAGCGAAACTTTGAAGAATATCCCCGTTATAAACTGTCCCCCTCCGTCTGTGATATTAATTATTCAGCAGGGATGGTATCGGGCCCCTTGTTCACGTAATTATATATAAAGAGACGGCCGCTAACCAGTTCACGTGGCATTTGCGAAAGAACCGAATCGATATTAAGTAGTTCGGTAGTCGTCTGTCTGATGTCCTATTCGTCCTTTGGAAACTAAGAAGCGTGAAGACAAAGGATTTTGGAGATATCTTGTGCTGTGGGCACTTTTTCATGTTTGTTTTATTAAAAGTCGCTAAATACTGTGTGTATGTTCCCACTGCTGGGAACAGGCTTCAGCACTATTAGAGGGAGCGGGCCGTAAGGGAACCGGGTCCGGGGGGGGGGGTTGAACCTCATATAGCAGCACGGTACACGGAGTACGTAAACCGAGTAATAGAGCGTGCTGCCGATCGCCTCGTCGATGCTGCCGCGTGCGATACCATTCCCGATCTGGTTCTCGATCTAGCAAATGACAGTTAGAATCTACGACCTACATCTAATAAGTTGGAACCACTGGGTCACCACCGCTCAGTAGCAGCAGCTTAACTGTCAATTATTGTTTTATCAAAAACAACCACCTAAAGAACAAAGTAAGTTATGGCAAGAGATGGGTCCACCACCTCACGATTTCGTGAAACCCCAAGAACACTTGGCTCCCTTGGTAGTGAACTGCATTGACCTATTTGGAAAGCTTTGAATCGATTGCGCACCCAAGTAGGCCGCTGCAAACATAATCTGGCAAAATGAGGTATTATTGGTTCTTCCTACACCGAGTGCGAGTGTGACGCGGATCAAAACTATGCCCCATATGTCCCGGTGTCCGTTTACCTGCACTGTCGACGACCTGAATAACGTTTCTGAAGCTGCAATAGACGTGGCCACCTACTGGGCCCAAACTGTATATATATGGAAGTAACATCGATACAATCTAAATGGGCAGACGAAATTGTTGCCATCGCGGGAATATCCTGGATGAGGCCAGCACTAGCATGTGGGGGCACAAGCAAAGAGAGGCATGCACCCAGCAGTGGGTGAAGTCGGGCTATCGATGAAGAACAATCGATACGAAACGAAGAAGTATAAAAATAAAACACACCAACACAAGCCACACTCTTAGGCCATTAAACTAACAAAACATAAAAATCGCGACACGTGTTCCCTCACGCGACAAACAGCGTATTCCATCACCAAACAATGTTAAATAACATCATTGTTATTGTAGAGTAACCTTGATCGATATCATAGTAAACAACATGTTTTTAACTTTCAAAAATCAGCCTAAATTTTACCTCCTTGATAAATTTTAATACTTAATTAATAATCTTATCTTTACCCTTCCGTTGCGTCATGTTTTGTAAGGTGCGTTGACATATAAACATGTATGTTGTCAGTGGGTTGCCATGGCTGACCTGGAACTCTTCGAATAGACTCTGGACACAGGTTGGCCGAAGCAAGGAAAACCTGTTAAGGTGGAGATTCATAGATGACTCTGCCCTGGAGTGTAACACTGCGTTTCCACCAGATATGAGCGAGGGTGCGTAGCGAGGGATGTGTGTGAAACTAACCAATAATATCGCTTCTTTGTCACTGCTTGAGTAATTCTAGCTATGTGATTGGTTAGTTCGACACACATCCCTCGCTACGCATCCTCGCTCATCGCTGGTGGAAACGCAGCCTAAATGTGGTGTTGCCTCACAAACGATGGGACACCTGCTATCATATCCTGCCTGTCCTGTTGCTTGTACATCACTGGAGCTGATGGACGCTACTGAAAGTCCCAAACTCGTCGCCAAGTTTTGGGCTGACTCAATTTAAATGGTCATCGACACGCTAAGAAGGTGAAGAAGAATAGCATAGCATATTAAAATCAACCTGTAACGTTCCGGAACTTAATACCCTGCGAATATCATTGGCTTTACCGTAGCCGAGTAAAATTCCGTTTGATCAGTGTTTCAACCAGAATCATATATTCAAATCGGAGTAGGCGAAGACCAAAGAAAGATGGATGGACTGTGTCAAGGACGCCGTGCATAGAGAGGAGGTGACTGCTGAGAAGTATGGAAGAAGACTTGTTGCGCTGACAACAAATAAATCGGGATAAGGACAGAGGAGAATGATGCTGATTCAGAAGGGACTAAACACGGCATAATGCCTTAGAGTGTCAATAGGATTAACAATGAATTTCCCTGACGGTAGATCTCTGTTAGTGACTTGCTGATAGCTATTTTTAATAATAACCAATCAATAAGTGCGATGAGAATCCATTTATCAGTAGATTAAAATTGGCTTTCAGAAACTAATAATTCGTGCTAAAACAGATTTTAGCATACTAGTATGTCGCGAACACATTGATAATATTATACAGTTTACAGTTAAAGGGTATTGACCCAACTTCATATCAATATAATAATATATTTTTCGGTCAACCGTTTTACGACGTGACTGACACTGAATAATAAGCAGCTAATTCTACTACATTTTCTCTATCAAACCAATAACAAATCTTTGTTTTGTAAACATACTCTGTGCTAATATTCTGTTGTCAAATTCAGAGGTCTACAATAATGTGAAATTTGTTTATATTAAGAATTTTTGGAACGTAGGACCATCGTCTAAAAACCATTATTATGTGGACATCAAATTTTGAATCTCGTCTTGAGACGGTAGACGATATCATTATCATCTTCCTGCCCTTGTCCCGTCAAGGCCCATGTTACTTGGCGTCTGCGCAACACGTTTTTAGGGTTCCGTACCCAAAGGGTAAAACGGGACCCTATTACTAAGACTTCGCTGTCTGTCTGTCTGTCTCCAGGCTGTATCTCATAAACGGTGATAGCTAGAAAGCTTAAATTTTCACAAATGATGTATTTCTATTGCCGCTATAACAACAAATACTAAAAATTAAAAAAAAATATTAAGGGGGGCTCCCATACAACAGATATGACTTTTTTGCCGTTTTTATAGATAATGGTACGGAACCCTTCGTGCGCGAATCCGACTCGCACTTGTTTTCTTTCCATCAATCGATTCCTTGGTCTTCCTCTCTTCCTTCAATTCATCTCTCTTTTAGTCACATGCGATTCGTCCCTTCTCATCACATTATACAAGACAGTCGATTCCCTTTCATCTTTTCTGTAACTGGTGCAACTTTCAAACTTCCTCTAATAAACTCATTCCTTACTTTATCCATTTTTGTGACACCACACACGGTAGACGTTAGCATAAGAGAATTCACTTCAGGCGTCAAAATATTTTTTTCCTTCGAATTTCATCATCTGGCTAGCCTTTTGCCAATTCTATGTTGGGGTCGGCTTCCAGTCTAACCGGCCGCAGTTGATTACTAGTATTTAACATGGAGCCACTGCTTATCTGGTCCCCACAATCCAGTCAATGGGTAACACGATACGCCTTGGTAAGATTGGTCTTCCGACTAGCTTCTAAGTCTGACTACCCGTAACGTCTAACTTCCTAAGAATCCTTTCAAATGCTCTCTATTGACTTGAGAATATTTTCGTCCTTCAACCCGCAATACTAACAAGGCTTGTCGTGAACTTTAAGGCGAGGTGGGCGCACATTTGAGTTTTTTAAAACCATCTGAGACAAAGAATATAGTGTTTAAAAATTTAAAAAAAATATATGTTATAGTTAAGGATCTTATCTAGTCACAGTCGCATTCAGTTGCAAGACCTGATGAACTTCACTCGATAGAAAAAAATCGCAAAGTTACCCCTTTTTGTAACTTTTTTTCAATATTATGACTAAATTACTGATGTTTTTCATTTAATTTTTATACTAAATTAAAGAAACTAATTAGATCTAGACAAAGTGGCAGAGTTTGACTTGATAACATTATTTTCTTAATTACTATGTTTTAAAATGAATTAAAAGCGTTCGCGGCGGCTCGGACAGGCCCGATTAGTCGCGCGCTGGCGCTTACCGACGACGGACCTGTGTCAGTTTTTTCCGCGACAATTTCGCGTACCATACCGTCTGTTTTTGACCAAGTTTTTTATAATTGTTGCAAGTTATAATGGGCAATAAACAACGCAAGCGAAAAAAGTCGTGTAAAGCAATAAAAGTAACAAATAAAAAGAATGCACTCCAAAGATATGTCACAGTACAAATATATACAGTATTGTGACTCGGCCCTGTCTTTGAAATAATTACATACAGCCGAGTGGTACGTACGCGATAGGGCTGCGCCGGGCCTATAGTAAATATTTTAATTTCATCTACTTAGTTGAGTTTCTTTCTAGTTTTGTGATTGTTAATATTAGAATTTTTATTAAAAAAAATGAAATTTGTTTGAATGAAATAGGAAGGTTCAATAAAAATACACTTATTGCAATTTACACAAAAACACATAAACAAATCAAAATTTTATCTTTACAGTTCTCGAACCTATTAATAGCGAACTGGCTGTTTATTTTCAATTAGTTACTCAAACTGCCCAATTATGATTATTTTATATTCTTATATTTTATAGACAATTATTTCATTTATTAACAAAGCTCTAATTTATCGCTACTAGATAGTAACAAATTTTGATCATAGAAAAAATATTTCATAAAAGTCAAGTAATATAACTTATCCAACTGGATATTTCTATGCTGTGTCGCTAGGCAAGGTCACGCGAGTTCACGAACGCGCTGTGTCCACGAGAAGTATTTTGCGCGCAGCCTACAGCGCTAAATGCCTACTTTTGCAGGAATACCTCGCCTTAAAGAGAAACATCGCATCGTGACGTTACGTCCCCAATATTTTTCACCTGTAATAAACCTTTCCTTATCGCAATACAAAGAGGCAACGTGAGTCGAAATACAGAAAGCAAACAGAATTACCAATATGAAAGGTTTAACTGCTTAAGGGTAATGCTGCAACCAGCCCGCGAAATTCAAAATTTCTTGGGTTTTTTTGCAATTTGCAGGCCAGTGCTAGGTTGTATGTTGATTAAAATATTATTCGCGGCTGTAAGACATATGTAGTTACAGAATTATAATCATCAAAATCATCAATAAAACGCTCTTCTATACTATAATATATTAATATTATAAAGCTGAAGAGTTTGTTTGTTTGTTTGTTTGAACGCGCTAATCTCAGGAACTGCTGTCCCGATTTGAACAATTCTTTCAGTGTTAGATAGCCCATTTATCGAGGAAGGCTATAGGCTATATATCATCACGCTACGACCAATAGGAGCGGAGCACTAATGAAGAATGTTTCAAAATCGAGAGATATTTTTTCCTGTTGAGAGCTTCCGCTGCGTGCGCTGCGTAAACGGTTAAAGTTTCGCAAAAATCATGTATTACAGAATTATTCCTCTTTAAAAGTTCTAAAAAAAAGTCCGCGACAGCATATGTCTATATTTTAAGGTTGGCTCACTATAACCTTTTTTATGCTAACCAAATTTGTTCTAAAATAATGCATTATTTACGGAGGTGTTTTTATAAACATGATATTAATCCTTATCCAAATAAATACGTTACTCATCACAAGTGTTTCATTTAAAATAAAATTGCCCTTTACATCTTTCGATTTAAGTGAATATCTTAGGAGCTGTCGCAGTTTTAAAATAAAATCACAGCAAAATAATGATCGGGTACTGCGCGCACAATGTGCAAAGCCGGGCAGTCATGTTAGCCCAAAGTAACTATTCCACGCGGACGAAGTCGCGGGCGGAAGCTAGTAAGTTCATAAAGCTGTAGGAATGACTTTTTCTGTTTTTTTTTTGTTCCTACGCCTTTATGAACTTGGAGGGTTGTGTTGGTGATTTTGATGATTATAATTCTGTAACTACATACGTCTTACAGCCGCGAATAATATTTTAATCAACATACAACCTAGCACTGGCCTGCACATTGCAAAAAACGCAAGAAATTTTGAATTTCGCGGGCTGGTTGGAGCATTCCCTTTAAGAATGATTATATCCGCAAATACAGGTTTGTCTCGAGGTCTTGCCCTTTGAAATTGACACTTCTTTTGTTAAAATAATCATCATTTTCTTAACCTTTCCAAACGATGTTAGGGTCGACTTCCAGTCAAAACGGATGCAGCTGGATACTAGTATTTTACATGGAGCGACTGCCTACCTGGTACAGTGACTGGTAGATAAGATCACTTGTCAGAATTTATAGCTGCATAGTACCCGTAACGGCTGTAAAAAATCTACCAATGACAGCAGGGACCAACGGATTGAACGAAAGAAAAGTAATAATATAATATAATAATAATATCTTGGGACAACCAACACACCACCATCTGATCCCAAACTAGGCAGAGCCTGTACTATGGCAACCAGACAACTGATAAACATACTTATATATTTCTAAATACATACATATTATAGATAAATTACACACCCAGATACAGAACAAATAATCGTACTCATCGCACAAAGATTTGTCCTGTGTGGGAATCGAACCCACGACCTCCGTCCTAGCAGTCAGGGTCACTAACCACTAGACCAACAGGCCTATCAAAAAGAAATGTAAAAACAAAAAAAAAGGAATTTGGAATTATTAAATACCGAAACACCTTAAAATTAAACAAAACTAATTATGCCAAAAGGGCCTCTGCTCAGCGTAGACGCGACAACGTGCTTTCCGAGGCACGGAGCCGTCTCGCTATGTAATGGTGGGTCACTCACCCACTAACTGACCCCAACTATCGTTGCTTAATCTTGAAGATCAACCCGAGCGGCTGTTGAGTGTTCAGCTACGAGTCCCTCTCCTATGTTGACAAAATAATGTTTAATATGAATACAATTTATATTGTTTTTCAATGGACATTATCTTGTTCAGTGAGTTTATCAATACAGGAATTGTATAAACTTTCCACGGCAACTGTCTCTTAAATACTTATCGTTATTACGGCAATCGATACACGTGCGGCTCACGTGTTGTTTTATCTGCTTTATAATATAAACAGATGACGTCACGCTACAGAAGTCTGAAGTTAGCCTCCTAACTTCAGACTTCTGTAGCGTGACGTCATCTGTAATGTACATTTTTTTTTGTAATTCTACGAGTATTATTATAGCAGGGCATGGTGGCCCCTCCTGGGTAAAGGCCTCCCTCAGCTTTTTCTATTTCTCTCGGCATTTTTTTTGCATAGTAAGGTTTGTCTTAAATTTCATCCAAATCCGTTCAGTAGGCTTGAACGAGTAACAAACATCCATGCATCCTCGCAAACTTTCGTGTTTACGATAAGTAAGTAAAGAGGTACGATAAATTAATGTAATGTGCAAAGCAAAAACGCTTCGCGACAGAACCAGCTAGCTACACCACACGATGTGTTTTTTTTTTATTAGCCCGTATTGTCCCAGTACCAAAGGCCGCCCCCCATCCTTCCACTACTCACGATGGTTTGCTTCTTCTAGCCAATTCGCGAGGAAGCCATCCAAGATACACGATGTGTTATTGTATAAATATGTTGTAAGTAACACAGCTTATTATTCTATGTTTACGTTCCAGGGATGCATTTCTCTCAGTCAGTGGCCATCATTCAGAGTCAAGTGGGCACAATAAGAGGAGTACAAGTACTTTATAGTGATCAGGTGAGACACACACTTATTAAGAACTGTATATACTAGACCAGGGGGTGACCGTGACTCGTGAGATGACGGCTCAAAGAGAAGCATGGAAGAAGAAGACGTGCTGTGCCGACCCCAATGGGGCATAAGGGCAGCAGAATGACGATATATGAATGTATATAGGCACAGTACTTATAACAAAAAAAAATACTTATTACTATTTTTTTTCCGGCTCGACCGATTTTTACGTGCAGATAGTTCGCGGGCAACAGCTAGTTTTTAATATGCAGAAGGGTTGGGCAAGGAGGGCGTGGGTTAGTTAAGGAGAGGTAACTATGGCAATCAGCAGCGGTGGCGCCGTGGAGTCGCCCGCGATTTATGTGTCGTGGTTGAGGATTCGAAGCCAGGCAGAGCAGGCAATACACTGCCATTAGCGGAACTTCATAATCTAACTGGCTAATTTATAATTAAAAAAAGAAAGTTGTATAATATTTTTCTGGGTACCTAGCTAATCTTTACTAGACATTCCAAACTGATAAAGTTATCTATTTGATAAAAGGATTGATATGTCGTTACTAGGAATGATTGCAAAATGAGGTTTTGTTAAATAATTATGCAATAGTCAGGACTATTGCATAATTATTTTCAATTACTGGTTTAATCATTGTCTCTAATGTCATTGCTAAAAATAAAAACAATATTATAAATACATATTATGTATAATTCCTACCTCGGTTGTTTTAGTGGTTGCTGAGCATGAGGTCTTGGGTTCAATTCCCAGGTCAGGCATCGTTTTTCCATCCGGAATTTCTCAGTATTTGTGCCCGGTTAATACCAATGGCACAGAATATTAATAATAGAACTTACACATAACTGCCTAACTCCTCGGGGATTACAGGCGTGATAGTACGTCACAAAAATCTGTTCTAATGCTTTTTATTTGTTCTTTTTCAGAACCCGTTATCCGTAGACCTAGTAATAAATATGCCTCAAGATGGGATCCGGTTAATATTCGATCCAGTAGCGCAACGACTTAAAGTAATAGAGATCTACAATATGAAATTAGTTAAACTTAGATATAGGTAAGTCTGATGCACGCAGTTAAATTGTTTCTCTGGGACTTCGTCGAGCTTTAATGTCTCGGCGCTTTTCTGGTGGTTGCCACTGTTGATTCCGGCTTTCAGGAGTTGCAGTGGTTTGGGAATAGTGTGGCGGGCTTGTCCCAAAAAATAAGTCCGATGCACGTTTATTATTTACATTTATGTCCAATTTCAGAAAAGCGACAGGTAGATGAATGCTTACTTTATCAAAACCTTTTGTGGGAAATAAGCTAAATATAATAATGAGACTGCATCGTTGGTCTAGTGGTCGCAAGCGCGTCTGGCATGAGGCCTGGTTCGATTCCCGGGTCGGGCAAAGACTGAATTTGAGAATTGGGTTTTATCATCAGGAATTTCTCAGTAGCAGTCATGGAGTCTGGATTTGTGCCCGGTTGTTGGCAATAGGCTCGCCCCCTATTACATGGGACTTAAACGTAACTGGCGAAATGTGTGTGTACTATTCGGTACACTTCTGCCTAACCCTTCGGAGATTAGAGGCATACACATTTCTTCATTTAGTAAAGAGTACCAAACTATTATTCCTGCATTTATCCCAATTTATTTGGGGTCGGTGCAGATTTTCTTCTTCCATAGTTCAATTTCCGGATACCAATCCTCTCAATAAATATCCGTCGGAGAAACACTAGCACTCTATCCGATAGAATCATTAAAAAAATATGTTAGCCTTACGTCTAGACTGGTACTGTAGTCAAAGCTCTCATTGTGCTACAAACACGATTGGAATATTAATTAATTTGTGGCTGAACGAACTACCAGTCTTGTTAACATTTTCTATCTACTTATCTATAATTCTTATAATATCGTTTGTCCTGACTGACTAGGGATCGTCCTTTGATCACGTGAGGTTTAAAGCCTCTCCCCCCTCCCCCTTAGTGATACGTCGTGAGTTTTTAGGCAACCCCTCCTCCCCCCTCCCAATATGACGTGTAGTTTATACAAAAAAAAACAATGGATGGACACAAATTTGTAAGCTAGGGTTTTTAATTCGTTATTCGTAAAAATATTTTAAACATGACACATTAGATTAAATTTTTTCGTCCAACGTAAAAATACACGTGATTCTCGCATTCGCCCGCCCCCCATCGTGATATTTTCTGATCTCCTCCCCCCGAACTTCGAACCTCACGTAATTAAAGAATGACCCCCTATCAACGCACACCACTGAAATTGGCATTGAAAGTTTGTATAAAAATCCGTCGCCAGGCGAAGCTGGTGCGGGTCGGTAGTCTGGCATAGTTGTGTGCGGGTCGGATAGTCTGGCGCAGTTGTTTGACTTTGAGGTTTGATAAAATACCATCAATTATAATCATTGATGATGATTTTCATCAATACAACTCTCTCAATTCATTTAATCCCATTGAATGACTTTTTCATGAAATAGTCATTTAATGGGATTAGCCATAATGTAAAGCCATATTTGTCATGGTCGCGAATCATATTAATCAATCCACATAAAACTTGACACTGACCTGCTAATTGCAAAAAAACCGGCCAAGTGCGAGTCGGACTCGCGCACGAAGGGTTCCGTACCATTATCTATAAAAACGGCAAAAAAAATCATATCTGTTGTATGGGAGCCCCCCTTAATATTTTTTTTTTTTTAATTTATTATTTGTTGTTATAGCGGCAATAGTAATACATCATTTGTGAAAATTTCAGCTTTCTAGCTATCACGGTTTATGAGATACAGCCTGGAGACAGACAGACAGACAGACAGACAGACAGACAGACAGACCGACAGACAGACCGACAGACAGACAGACAGCGAAGTCTTAGTAATAGGGTCCCGTTTTACCCTTTGGGTACGGAACCCTAAAAACGTAAGAAAATTGGAATTTCGCGGGATACCCTGGCGCTTCCATTTCATTTATTCCGGATGGTTGTCTTAAGCACAGAAATCTCGATGTTTTGACATTGCAGTGCTGTGAAAGAAAGGGATGTTACTGACAAATAAATAAATCACAGTAATTAGCATCATAAAACACTATTATCTTCATGAGTGTATCGCATTCGACCTAATGACATTATAATGCGGGCGACTGTTTCTATGTCCCGCTCAAGGTCAGGTTAAAGTTACTGCGCTCGTTGGATACGTCTTGAATGTTAATGTTCTAGCTGTTATGAGTTGAGGGCTTTTTTCGTTGATATTTTTTGACAAGTTAGGTGATAATTGTTGGCTGTTTGTGTATGTGAGTTTAAAATGTTTGTAAATGCACCCACGATACAGGAGAAATTCCTAGTGTGGGGCAACGTTTTTTTTTAAAAATTAGCTGTATTGGTCCTTGATTGAGTCATTTAATCTATACAAATAAATTAAACTGAAGTGTCTGTTTGTAATTTCAAAATAACAATAATCTCCGAAACGGTTATACCTACCGATTTTGACAAGACTTTTACTGGTAGATAGCTGATGTTATAAGGAGTAACCTAAGGCTTATATTATTTTAGAAAAATGATTAGGTAGGGTTCCGAACAATAAAATTTAAACCCTTTAACGAAATCCAAAGAAGGAAGTAATCTATATATATAAAACAAAGACGGGTTTGTTACAACACTTATAACTCGAGATCTGCTGGACCAATTTTCATGGTTTTTTATTCGTTATATTTGTCTCCGCCCCGAATAGCAGAATACATCTTAAAAACAATGAAAACTTGACGAATACATAATTGTAGGTAGGTAAGGTAGGTAAGTAGGGTAGGTAGGTAGGTAGGGTAGGTAGGTAGGTAGGTAGGTAGGGTAGGTAGGTAGGTAGGTCCTGTAGGGTAGGGTAGATAGGTAGGGTAGTGAAAGTAGTAGGTAGGAAAACATGCATTGCAACGCATGCCGGGCACAGCTAGTATTTTATAATAATTTCACGCGGTCGAAGGATGCAAGCGACAGCTAGTAGGTATGTAACCTTAGTTTTCTGACTTACCTCCTAAAATGTGTATTGTGTTATCAATTAGTATTTTGATCACGTAATTTACAGACATATGACACGGTTGTTAAAACTACGTGTGATTTTTTTATGTTGTCTTTGCTCTCAGAAACTTGAACACTTTATATAAAGGCTTCCAAAATAATTTCGGCCTTACATGACTGTTAAATCCTTCCGTCTCTTGACTTTAAATACGGTCAGTGTTAGTAAAAGCCTGCCAAAGACTGCTTTTTACATAAAAAAATCTCGATTCGACCTACTGTCGCAAGTAAAATATGGCTAACTAGCTAATGCCCGCGGCTTCGCCCGCGTGGATTTTTGGAATTGCCCACTAGATCTTACTTCTAGGATAAAGTAATCTATATGCTATACTAGACTATAATCTATCTCGGTACCTAGTTTCATCCAGATCTGTTCAGCTGTTCTAGCGTGATGAGTAACAAACATCTATGCATCAAAAGTTTCGTAAAACCCGTTCTTAGTGGATAACTACTCTTCGTAAAGAATACACCCTCCAAATTTCATCTCTTTAGGACCAGCGGTTTGTGCTGTGTGTTGATATTATCAGTCAGTCAGGACTTTTAATTTTATATGTTTAGATATTTAATAAATAATATAAGATATACGTTATTAAACTGTCATGAGGACTGACAAGAGGGTAGACCGATTTATCTGCTCATAAACACCCACCCGCAATAACTTCAGTTTATCCGTGATCATGGTGCTTGCAACAGCGCCGAAATATCGGGAACTCAAAACAAACAGTGGACATGGTTAATATCCAGTTTCTCGTGTTAATGATTACATAAAAGATGTATTTCTAACACACTTCTACTTACTAACACCTATAGTTATTGTTACTATTTGAAGTTAGCGTCGTCCCAAAGCAGGGCAAACGCCTCCCTTTGTCCTTTTCAATCCAGGATTAGGTCCATACAAAATCAAAATCAAAGCATTTATTTCAAGTAGGCCCGTTACAGGCACTTTTGAACTGTCGAAACAAAGACAACAATGAAATTTAGCTACAGTCCCAGTCACAAGGCATAAAAACTGTGAAAGTACTGTAGTTGCCCATTCCCTAACGTTGATCTCTATGGAGAAGAACTAATGACAGTGGTCCACATTAGCTCAATATATCTCTAACTAGCTTTTGCACGCGGCTTCGTTCCCGTTATGTACGGAAATGAACCTACGGGAACGTTTTAAATGTACCCTATGACACTCGGGGATAATGTAGCTTCCCGTTAGTGAAAGCGAATTTTCGGAATCGTATCAGTAGTTCCAAAGATTAACCCCTACATACAAACTTACAAACAAATTTTACCTCTTTGTAATATTTTTTTTGTATTACATGGGCCTCTTGACCTCAATATTGTCCTGCGGGCAGAGATGGGGTCGACGATGGAACGAGATAAGCAAAGATATCTTAGGCCAGTGTGGCCCACTCCTATGTGTAGGCGTCAAGCTTGTATCACTCAACATAAAATATAGGGGAAACCGACATTAATACTAATATTTACATGAATTAGGAAAAACGAAAATTTTATCAGCCTAGGGTAATTTAGGAACAGTCACATGATAGTCTTCTTTTATTTTCGTGTGTCACGACATACTTTAAATGTTGCTTGCCCAAAACCGCCGCTTCCATGTCGTCGTAGGGAGGACCCCAGAAGTCATTTTGACTGCATATTTGGGGCAGGATCAGAGGTGGGATATAACTGGATGTTAAAACAACTGGGTAGTTAAAATACTTTATTAATAATTTTACAGTGGCATGTGTTTCAACTCGCCGGAGATATCACCGTCGATCGAGCAGGTGGAGCACTGCTTTGGTGCGACGCACCCCGGCCTCTACGACTCGCAGCGACATCTGTTCGCCCTCAACTTCAGGGGGCTCTCGTTTTATTTCCCTGTTGATAGTAAATTTGAGGTGAGTACGTTAATGTTAATGCTTGACATGTCATACAAAGGTAAAAAAGCCACCAGGCTCAAATGGAATAGAGCTTGGCACGTGAGCGCATGCATAACTACCGCTGGTCTCCACTCAATAAGTGCCTGAGGATGTATGGCGCCGACAAACCTGGTCCAGAAAAATGTTTTGCCTGGGCTGGTTCGAAGTCACTGAAGAAAAAGTGAAAACTTGGAAAGATCGGGGGAGACCAAAATGTGGGACATTAAAGGCTAATCAAAAATGTTTCGACAAGACCAATTTGGACAAACAAATATAGGACCAAATCTGAATGAAAATGAAATGGAAGACTTCCCAAGCCTTTTCAAATGTTACAATAATTGCAGTTTTCTGCTAAATTTCGGTAAAGGTAGGGCAGGTTACTAATTAAATCCACCATATTGATTGATTTTGTTTTTACTATGTTCCCAGCCCGGTTATGCTCACGGACTGGGCTCACTTCAGTTCCCTAACGGTGGCTCGCCCGTCGTCTCGCGGACCACCATCTACTATGGATCTCAACACCAGGTCAGTTCTATGTTCCTACTTGATACAATGATTGACGTAAAATCGAGAAGTTTCGCGTCTCAAAGGTATAACTATAACAATGGGCTTTACATTATGGGGATCCCAGAGGTCAACCAAATAGTATTTTTGTATTTGGTCAGTCGTACATCGTTATCACCATCACATCAGCCAAAAGACATTCACTGTTGGACTTAAGGTTCCCTGACGGGTTCAGGGAGTTATTAGCCTTTGGTAGGGCCGGCACGTGGTTCCGCGAACTAAACTAAAGTTACCTAAAAACTAAACACGTTATTTCGATGTCGTGGATAGGCGTTCCGGCTGTATACTGGGATTGCGCCAATCCACGTTCCAGCATACCAAAGGTTGAGGTCGCGTGAATGCGTAGGATGCGAGGAGCACATGAGCGGTCTACGTGACGGGGATTATGTTCATTGACACGCGGAACTTACAAAATAACTTGTGAAAAGTGTATGTAGGTACTAAACACCTCAACATATCCCTTTAGAAATGCAAATGTGATACTCTGTTTAGGTTTGATTTCCAATACGATAAAAACAACTGATCTTTCTACCATTATACTAAATGTGACTTTACTACTACAGGCTAGCAGTACAAGTAGCGGCAGCGTCTGCGGGGCTCCTCTCCCGGAGCTCCCGCTCTCCTGCTACCGGCACCAGCTGCACCTGCGTCGCTGCGACGTACTGCGCACTGCCACCGCCACGCAGGGTCTGAGGCTGCATATGTTCACTGAAGGTTACTAATCATTTATATTTTTTTTTGCCAATTACTCTCCTCTAATATTGTCATTTAAGAACGAAGTGATCTATGAAGCTTTATACAGGATAAGTTTTTCATGTGGGCGTGGATGACCAAATCCGAAACTATGAAGAATAGCGAAAAATACTCAAAGGAGTCTCGAGTCGGATTTTGATGAAAATTAAAACTGCATCATTACACACTGCTGATCCGCCGGTTTTGCATTTTGCAAACAGTTTCGAACCGCCTGATTTTGAAAAAAAAACCATACACCAATTGGCTGTGTGCGAAGTACTAGGTGGGGGTAATGTCATTGATCGCAGCGCTCATGTGGCCAAAAGTAAAAACAATGTTGGCGCTGTCATGTGCCATATCTCAAAGTAATCTGTTTAGACTTGGTTACATAATTTTAATAATTACGTTATTCCACCGACAAAAATGGGTCACAGCAGTTGTTGTGTTGTAAATTGCAAGAATTCTGGCAGAAACAGTAAATGAACGTTTTATCGATTCCCAACAGCTACTTGGAAAAAGAATCATTTATCACTTAGATTATAAACGCAATCACATTTCACACTTGTAATTACTCGTGCTGCATTCACCTGCAATCACATGAATATTTAAAAATTGCGTCTATTAAAACTCAATCTCTGATTCTGACTTCAAACGGAGATTTGTTTACCTCTACAACCGTTATGTAAGGTGTCAAAGTAATAGATGTTTGCCTTATGATGCGAGCTTGAATTATTGAACTATGTCCTTGATTTTTTCTTAATTCCTCTACATCACGGACATTTTTAACAGAAACCAACAATTTTCCTTTAAAGACCGTTTGTGGTTGGAATTTTATATTGTGAGTGATACTCACAAACCCGGTCCTTAAAATAATACTCATTTCGATCTGAAACCGATATTTAATTTATCACTAGTGATACAGGAACAATTATATATGCTTATTATTATTGAATAAAACCATTAAAGTAGCTTTCTTTTCTTATTTTACAGTGAAACTATAACTAAAAATGAAGTAAACAAACTCTGACACATTCAAAATAAAACACACTTTTTGAATAAATTTTACTTACCTCATTCAACTCGAATGGTCAAAAATTATTGCACAACCCTTTCTCCACCCAAATCAACGTATCACAGTATTTTTATTACATTTTAGATAATTTTGTATTATTGTTATAATATTTTGTGATATTGCCGCCATTAAATATCAAAACGTCAGAGCCAACAAAGTTGTGGACGCTAGGTGGCGCTGAACTCGTGCACAGAGCCAATAGGGATAAAATTGTGGGTAGTAATGACATGAACCCAATGTGCCTTAGGTCCGTCCCGGTCGCTGGGCGAGGGCGCGGGCGGGCGCTCGGTGTCGCGCGTGGTGCGCTTCGGCAGCTCGGCGCAGCGCGTGTGCGCGGCGCTGGGTGCGCCCGCGCGCACGTACTACAAGGCGGACGACAAGATGCGCATACACCGCCCCACCGCGCGCAGGAGGCCGCCGCCTGCCTCCGACTACTTCTTCAACTACTTTACGTTGGGCCTGGTGAGTGAACAGATAAATTAATTACTTTGACCTTGACTATGACCTTGGCTTCGTTTATGACCAACTGGTGACAGCACCCTTGGAGTCCACCTCCCGACTTTCAAGGTGCGCTTGTTCCATCCATCACTATAATAACACTGACCCGGGAGCCCCATGATCACACGTTTAGTAGTCACCATTTTACTTTGGGACTAGTGAGTATCTGCATGGTCTCAAGCGACTTCACTTGACGACACAATCCTGCCATCTCCCCCCCCCCCCCTATTGACCCTAATCCATCTTTAAAAAAAAATCAAATATAACAAAAAAAAAAAAATAACATAAATATAAAAATAATAATAAATGCCTATGGCATTAAGTCCGCCTCTGTACTTTATGCTTGAAACGTTAAATAAATAAATAAATATTATATGAGCGTCACGGCCGCGTAACATTTGTAGTTACATTTGTTTCAAAATAGACACTTTCATGGTCAAGTCTCATTCCGCCGGGTGACATTAATATTAATGCAGAATATGCCTATACTTCGCCTGGCCCAGAAAGACCTCATACTCAAAACTCCTGGTAAAAACAGCAGACCAGTCATACGCAGTATTATCATAGCCTAGCCTTTTCCCAAATATGAAAATCCACAGCATGAAAATAAGTGTAGTCATATATTTAAGGATGTAGCAAAAATCATCAGCCCTAGAGGCACGAGGCGAGTTTGGAAGTACGGGTCGGCAGACTGGGACGAGATGCGGCACTTCTTTGCATCTTATCCATGGCGGCAGACTTGCTTCTCTTCGCTCAATCCTTCTGAATGCGCTGACTCAATTGTCGACGTGATTCGCCAGGGAATGGAATATTTTATCCCATTCTCTGATGTTTTACTTGGCTACGAGGCTCAACCCTGGTACAACGCGTCTTGTGCGCAAGCCGATTTGCTCAAAGAGCAGGCATACCAGGCCTGGGCTTCGGCCCGTAGTGACAGGTGCAGTAGCCAGCGTGCTCGTGAAACAAAAAAAGCGTACAATTCAGCCGCCAAGGATTGCAAACGGGTGTTACGGAAGGCGCGTTTCGATCATGTTGGACGAATTGGGGCTAAACTGGCGTCTTGCCCCTCGGGTAGCAAGGAGTTCTGGACCCTGTCGAAATCGGTCGAGACGAACTTCTGCCGGCCTACGCTGCCTCCTATGCTGAAGTCTGATGGAACGCTGGCTCATACGGCGCAAGAGAAGGCAAATCTATTTGCCTCCATCTTTGCCGAAAATTCACGCCTAGACACGGCCTCGAATATACCACCTAATATATCTCACTGTGGCTCTGCAATGCCGATGATCTCAATCCACTTAAAAGAGGTTCGTAAGGCCCTATGCAGTCTAGACGTGAATAAAGCCAGCGGACCTGACGAAATACCTGCAAGAGTCCTGAAGAGCTGTGCTCCTGAGTTGTCTCCTGTCTTGACGCGCCTGTTTCGCCTCTCTCTAAAAACCGGAGTGGTGCCGGAGTCTTGGAAGCTTGCTAATGTGCAGCCAGTGCCCAAAAAGGGTAACCGTGCCGATCCTGCTAACTATAGACCAATCGCCATAACCTCCATACTGTGCAAAGTGATGGAAAGGGTACTTAACAGTAAGCTGCTAGCATACCTCGAAGACAATGAGCTCCTCAGCGATCACCAGTATGGCTTCCGTCGTGGTCGTTCAACTGGGGATCTTCTTGTGTATGTTACGCATTGCTGGGGCGAGGCCATTGAGAAACACGGTGAAGCCCTTGCTGTATCGCTTGATATCTCAAAGGCCTTTGACAGGGTCTGGCACGCTAGTCTGTTGGCTAAGCTTCCTGCATTCGGCATCTCTGCCGACTTTTGCAACTGGATTTCCGACTTCCTGAGTGGACGATCGATCAGAGTGGTCATAGATGGCTGCTCATCAGATCATAAGGCCATTGATGCCGGTGTTCCTCAGGGGTCTGTTCTTTCTGCGACTTTATTTCTGCTGCACATCAACGACCTGCTACAGCTTGGTGCAATCGGGTACGCTGATGACAGCACAGTTGCAGAAAGATACCTGTCGAGTGCAAGAGCCAGTAGAGAGGAAACAGCTACTCATAGAGAGGCCATGGTGGAGCGCATGAATTTGACCCTAAATCTTGTTTCCCAGTGGGGTGACGACAATCTGGTCAAATTCAATGCTGTGAAAACACAGGCATGTCTCTTCACTGCAAAAAGGAGCCAGTTCCAGTTGTCTCCTGCTTTTCGAGGTACAGTTGTACCAGTTACCGACCGCCTACAGCTTTTGGGCATGGAGTTGACATCGGATCTCAACTTCGGCTCAACCATCGAGTCAAAAGCTCAGACCGCAGCTAAAAAGCTGGGCATCCTGAATAAGGTGAGGCGATACTTCACATCTGGACAGCTTTTAAATTTGTATAAAGCACAGGTCCGTTCCTGTATGGAGTATTGCAGTCACCTGTGGGATGGCTCAGCAAAATACCAGCTTGCTGCACTTGATTCGGTGGAACGCAGAGCTAAAAGGCTCATAGGCGACGAGTCTTTGGTAGCAACGCTTCACAGCCTAGCTCATCGGCGTAATGTCGCCTGCTTGTCGGTCTTCTACAGACTGTACTTCGGAGAGTGTGCGCAGGAGCTCCACGATCTAATCCCACCATCACCCTTTTACCACCGGACTAGCAGACGCACTGCGGCGTACCATCCACACTTGGTTGATATCCCGACAAGTCGTACTCGGCGCTTCTCCTCCACGTTTATTATGCGCACAGCCAAAGTGTGGAACTCTCTGCCGGCATCTGTGTTCCCTCCCACATATAACCCGTCTGCCTTCAAAGCAAGAGTGAACAGGCATCTTCTGGGCACGCTCGTTTCATCATAGACCTCATCCATCGCTTTCCACCAGGCGTGATCGAGGTCAAGAGCAGGCCCATTTTGTAATAAAAAAAAAATCAAACCTTTCTATAGGACGATCCTCATAATCGCGAAAAAACCGGCCAAGTGCGAGTCGGACTCGCGCACGAAGGGTTCCGTACCATTATCTATAAAAACGGCAAAAAAATTATATCTGTTGTATGGGAGCCCCCCTTAATATTTTTTTTTTTAATTTTTAGTATTTGTTGTTATAGCGGCAATAGTCAATCATCATTTGTGAAAATTTCAGCTTTCTAGCTATCACGGTTTATGAGATACAGCCTGGAGACAGACAGACAGACAGCGAAGTCTTAGTAATAGGGTCCCGTTTTACCCTTTGGGTACGGAACCCTAAAAATATTCAGCTGTTCCATACAAAATTTCAATACCTAATAAAAAATCTGCTGTCCTATACTGGGTCGAGTCATCTGCCTAGCCTTTTCCCAACTTTAGTGGGGACGGCTTCCAGTCTAACCGGATGGAACTGAATACCAGTATTTTACATGGAGCGACTGTCTATGTGACCTCCACAAGCTAGTTAGTACTGGGTAATACGATACCCCTTGTTAAGACTGGTTGTCAGACTTTCGGCCCACTGACTACCTGTAACGACTGTTAAAGATCTACAAATAACAGCCGGGACCAACGGCTTAACGTGTTTTTCGAGGCACGGAGGAAACTCGGTATGTAATGGGTGGTCATCCATCCACAGATCAACCTAGGCTAGCGCGGCTTAACCTAAACATTGATCCATAGATATAATAAAGAAGGAGATATGGCGTGGAGTTCAAAATGTATAAAAAACCAGTGAAGCCACAGTTGCCCCTCCAGGACGCTAATATTGCACACACAGTTCTGTCAAAACAATACTACGAACAAGTGCACACACGCGCCATCGATAACTCTGTCATTTAAATATAAACCTTATTCTTTAAAGCACAGCGTACTTTTTCCGTATAATTTACTCACACTAAAACAATTATCATTGTGTGTTGTCGGGACACGGGGGCGGATACGACATAGTGCTTGACAAAATCGTAGAGTTATCGATAAATATATCGGGTTTTAGAAATAATTTAATAAAAACAATATGAAACCAACAAAACATTATTCAATTAATAAAAATATTTTGGGAAACTACAATTACAATTTGTTAGTGACTTACTGAATTATAAACGAAGCTAATCATAAACTTGTATGTTAAGCAGGCTCCTAAAAAACCCCTAAGCAAGCAGTATTTTTAATAAATTAAATTCTTCTTTCTTTAGCAACTAGGGGTTTATGTGACAAAAAGACACACGCATGCATAATAAATAAATAGCATGAATGTTGACCCATTGCCAAAATTTTAATAATATTAAAGTAATTTTCATATTATAATTGTTTATTTTAGAGCGTGCAAGTGTTAAAAAAAGCGTACATGACGTCACAATATAGCGTCTTCAAACCCTCTTTAGAAATTCTGCGGCATAGTACATAATTATGACTCTAAGATGCTAATTATTATAATGCAAACGAAGCTAATGGTGCATTTATGAAGACTTCAGTTAAATACCATAACCATAACAAGTGACGAAGTAGCTCATAATTCAAACCCAAGGACATTCCATAGATTACTTATCTAACATTAATGAACTTATTTCACGATCTTTGGTAACGCACTACTACGCTGTAAAATAATAAAAATGGGTAAATATGCATAGAACCACATCGGTCTTCCAACCGGATTACAAGAGTTAACATATTGAAGAAAAATCGACAAAAATAAAAATAGTAATATAACAACTCGCAGTCGACTTTCTTGTCGGTAGACTTTGTCAAACCTCCACGAGCACATCACTATCCGCGCTCAAATACGGCGGACCTGAGCAGCGGACGCACCATGCGACATTACGGCTTAATGATGTTTCGTTATGTCAGCTTTACATTGCTTGTTCAGTCACTCAGTGACAAACTGAGGTGGTTGTAAAAGAGCAATGTATTTAATGCAAACAATACAGTCGGAGTAATACAAGAAAACAAAAATAAAGTAGTACAAGTCAGATATATTTTAGGGATTGTTGTTTTTCGTGATTTTTAAGACAAATACTGTAAAATACTTGTACTTTCCTGTGGTAACTGATGCCATGACTACTAAAATGTTTGTCTTGGCTTCGATTTTTGCACGAAACCACCGAACAAGACGGCATAACCGTTGTTATTACGAACGCGGTTGACAACACACTAACTCGCGGTGACGGCCATTTTTTCAATAGCTGAGCGAGGCGCTCAGCACCACGTGGTCGCCGACACGCCCCCTTGCCACTTCTCCTGTTTTTAATATTTCTGTGCATTGATCCGATCGGCTGTTATTATTTAGCCACGAGCTTGCACAATTTCACTGAGTAAAATATGCAGGGAGAGGTTACGCACGTTCGTTATGCCAGCTGCGCATCCGTCGGTGAGTAAAGGGCTAGCTCGCCGTCCGTCCGTTTTATGACGACAGGCCGTGTCGACGGCGCGTTCGTGTTCCACGCGCGCCTCAAAGAGATGTCAGCAAACAGGAGGGGCCTGCAAGGGCCCATGCCTGCCAGGGCTGCGGGACTGTTCGAACGAGATACCGCGGTTCTGAAACACAAAGGGCAAAAGAAGGAACATTTAGGGTTTTAGTCAGTAAAAGTCTGACTCTCCCTTCCGCTCCGCCCAGAGCGGGAGGAGTCATTTGATGATTTCCCATCCCAAAAAAAAGCTACGCATCCGTACATAGCGTTATCATGGACTGCAGTGGAGCTATGCCTTTACCAATTATCCCTACTCATTCCAGGACGTGTTATTCGATGCCCGCACGCACCAGGTGAAGAAGTTCGTCCTGCACACCAACTACCCGGGACACTACAACTTCAACATGTACCATCGCTGCGAGTTTGAGCTCACCGTGCAGCCCGACAAGTAAGTGTTTCACTTTATGTAAAGTAAAAGGACTTCTAGCATAGGGTAGTTAACACCATTAAACAATAATTTCAAGACACCAATTCTCTAAAATAACCGTCCAAGTGCAAGTCGGACTCGCGCATGTAGGGTGCCGTACCATCATAGTAGGGGAGCCCCAATTCATTTTTAATTTATTATTTGTTGTTATAGCGGCAACAGAAATACACATTCTGTGAAAATATCAACTGTGTACCTTTTACGGATCATGAGATACAGCTCGCTGACAGACAGACGGACGGACGGACAGCGGAGCCGGAACTAATGGTCCAATAATTCTAAAAGTTCTTTCTTTGGCATAAAGCAACACCAATCGTGGGTGCTATAGGCTATAAATTATATTTATATTATGCATGTTAACCGAGCTATCACAGTTTTTGCGGACGAAGTCGCGGACGAAGTGCTAGTATAAAATTAAATTCGACTTTCAGTTGTTTTGAAATCAATAAATAGTTGAGTTATTGACGTGCAGCGTGGTATTGCCATACAAAATAGTAACGTGCAGCGTGGTATTGTCATACAAAATAGTGACGTGCAGAGTGCTATTGCCATACAAAATAGTGACGTGCAGCGTGCTATTGCCATACAAAATAGGGACGTGCAGCCTGCTATTGCCATACAAGATAGTGACGTGCAACGCGCTATTGCCATAAAAAATAGTGACTTGTAGCGTGCTATTGTCATACAAAATAGTGACGTGCAGCGTGCTATTGCCATAAAAAATGTAAGGGGAATCGCGTTTTGACAGCTCATAAACGTCAACTGATTGGTATGTCAACTACCCTATATCTGGACATAACAATAACAATCGGGAGGAAAAACATGACAAGTATGTTACTTGTTTCGACAACGCTCATATTTGTGCGGAATCAGCTTATACCGGTCATAAAGAACTTTCCATACTTCTTTCCATTCCCAGGTTGGTTTTCCTACTCCTCCGCTAAACTTTTCTGATTAATTTCATTACGGGATCCAAGACAGTTAAATTGTTTCTCTGGGACATCGTCGACCTTCATTGTCTCGGCGCTTTTCTGGTGGTTGCCACTGTTGATGCTGGCTTTCAGGAGTTGCAGTGGTTTGGGAATAGTATGGCGGGCTTGTCCCAATAAAAAAATACATTACAAACGCAAATGTTAATCGCCTCGTTACGATTCAGGCGACCAACTGTACACCGCGTTGGCACATTTATTTTTGATCTTTGTTTTAGTTGTGTGTCTATGTCTAACCGCTCTTTCATTTTGCTGTCTCTCTTTCGCGCAACCGATCAGCCATGTTGTATACCTGTACTTAAAGTATGTTGTGAAGTAAATGCTACTTTAATTAATAGAAGTGTTTATATCAGTATATAACAGTGTTGTGTCCTCGCTCACTTCGACTACGGTACTTCTTAAACCCATTTTCGCCCATGTCTTGAGTATTTTTACTATAACAAAATCAAAAGTCATTTATTCAAATTATGCTGATAATCAGCACTTATTGAACGTCAAAGTTTACAAGAGACAGTCCCCCCAAAACGCTCACCCTTCGATACTTTCTAGTGTTGTAGCTGGTGAAAAGAAGTGGCGGAACAAACTCCCCAGCAACATATCTGTCTGTTACGTTAGAAGAACCAGATTCTATACAACAGTGTGTAAGATAATTTTATCAACTAGCTTTTGCCCACGGCTTCGCCCGCGTGGATGTCGAAAAATATCCTCGGGAACGTACTACCGGGATTAAAAAGTAACCTATAGGTTAATCTAGGTTACGGTAACAAACATAGTTACATACCTTCATCCCCCTTTTTAACCCTTCGTGGGTAGAATTATCAAAAACGCTGAGACATATATAAATTAATTTTCAATCGTCAGCTTAATAGCACAACGTATCTCTATCCCACAGATGCGAAGCCAACTCCCTCGTAGAAAGTCGCGGCGCCGTCTGTATCACAGCGTACAGCAAGTGGGAGGTCGTGTCCCGCGCCCTCCGCGTGGCCGAGCGGCCCGTCGTACTCAACCGCGCTTCGTCAACCAACACGACCAACCCATTCGGCTCCACCTTCTGCTACGGCTACCAGGACATCATATTTGAGGTAGGACTTACTAACAAGACCAATGGGCACAGCGCCCGAAGGGACAATGATAGGGATAATTTTAACAGCAGTGTCAATGTCATTTAAGAGCCAAAATAACCATGCTACACTGTACCTCTTCTGCTATGGATACCAGGACATCATATTTGAGGTAGGACTTGCTAACAACACCAGTGGGCACAGCGCCCGAAGGCACAATGATAGGGATATTTTGACAGAAGTGTCAATGTCATTTAAGAGCTAAAATAACCATGCTACACTGTACCTCTTCTGCTATGGATACCAGGACATCATATTTGAGGTCGGACTTATTTATAGTTAAATATAAGGCGGAAACAACAATACGACAATAAACTTACTCTGTCACTTACGGTAATCTTTCATGATTTTCAAAAATTGTCAGCTCTTGATATTTCGACGCTGTTGCAATCGCCATGATCGCGGGATGACTGGAGAATGCGGCTGGATGAAAAATTAAATTATTAGTTGCAGACAAATTTGTCTACTCTTTCGGTTCCGTTTTTTTGCCATTTGGCAACGGAACCCTAAAAATGATAGCAATGACGGGGAAAGGAAGTGCCTGTCGGCTTCGTTTTACACCCATTATGTAGACAACTATAAAGTCTTGAAGAAACAGCAGCTCTGAATACCAGGCTGTAAAGAAACAGTGCTTACGTAACCCCGACAAACACTGGGCGCAATTTTGTTCCTTATCAGCCTCGCATTACGGACTATATTCTAATGTGATGCAAACCCTTTCAGGTGATGTCCAACAATTACGTAGCGTCGATCACGCTGTACCAGCCTGAGGGCACACGGCCACGCTACGCTGTCAACTCTATCGCGTGACATAGCCAGGTAATTAACTACTTTATTTGTAATAGAATAGAGTTAATTTTAGGTTGTTATTATTTGCTTTTTTCTTTAATATTTTATAATGTTACTCATACATGTTTTTGTTTTTTTTGTAGAGACAAAGTTGAAGTTTACTTTACCCTAAGTAAACTTCAACTTTGTCTCTATAAAATAGGGTTCAATTTGGATTAAATTTATTTGCTTTTTTATTTCACATTGTGACATATTATTGATGGTGTTGTTTTTAAAGACTTGTTTAGGATAAAGTTAAGTTTAGAATACTGATGCAATTTTTTTCCCGCGCAGGGATCTCCAAGCAAAGGTAATAAATACACGTCCTGAACGATTTCGGTTGTCAGTCACCACACAAAACCTACACCCGCGTGGTTCTCCACACAATCTCGAAAATGTTCAACTTTCTACAAAAAAAAAAAAACTACTTCAGCCGAAGTGTCTACATATCTTTACCACGAAGCACCTAAGAGGAAGCAGTATTTTTAAAAATGTGATAAAAAGAAAACTGTGAAAAAAAAACTCGAAAAAAGTGAGTGACAGATCTCAGACGGTGTGTTAAGTCTTATTTAATTCTTTAGACGGACTATATAGTTAATGTTTTTATTTTTAAGCTTAAATAAGTTGGTATAATTATTTCAAAAATGAACATTGATTCTTAAATAATAGTCAAATGTGTTCTTGTAAGATTACTTTTTAATGTCACCGTACAAAAATATATTGTCTATGGCAATATATTTTTGCACTGTGACTTCGGGATTATATTAATAATTAGAAGAAAAAAAAAACATTGAAAAAAACTAGAAATAGACTGTGCTGTAAATATTTTTGAGAATTTGATGAAAAATTAAAATTAATATGAAATTGATGTATTTTTTCTAAAAAGAAATGACTTTTCGATTGAGACGTTAGGAAGGGCGTGTGTGAAAAAAAAATGTGTAAAAGTAATTTTGTCAGCACCACAGATTTTGAGTTTGTGTGTATAACTTGTGTTGTCCAACATCCTGTATAATTTATTATTATCAGACATTTTATTTCGTACATATCTTAATTTAATTTAAAAAAAAAATGTAAAAAAATATTGACAGATATTTGTTATAAATTATTATTATTTTTCGAATAGAAAATCGCATGGTGTGCGCTTTTTCTGGATTTCTTAGAAATAATTGTATTGAGATAATGGCTTTTGAGAGATGCTTGAGGAAAAATAAAATATTTTCTATAAGTCATGATGTTGTGCGAATGTGGGAGAAGGAACACTTTTGAAAAATATTAGTCACAAACTTAGCCTACGGATAAGAAATGGCTTTTAAAATTTAAGGTGGGCTCTTTAGCATGTTTCTTCTGACGGCTCTCAAATACTAATTTTATGAAGTACAAAATTTTATTTTTTAAAATATTTTACGGTATTTTTTATAATAGTAAATGATGTCTCATTTTAACTGACAAAACATTTAGGAAATGTCTTGTTGATTTTTTTTTAATTGAAATTCAAGATTTTTATTTTTGAAATTGTAATTTTAAGGTTAGGTTTTTTAAATTAGGATTATGGCTCCCGTACGTAATGGTAAATGATGGGCATACTACAAGGTACTATTATCCAATTAAAATATAATCATGAAATTAATAGGGCCTGGTGGATATAATTATTATAACAGAGCTGTTATTCGTTAAATTAAAATAATTTATTTCCGATAAACATAAAAAAAAATGAATTATATGTGACATTTTAATAAACTATTTTTATTAAAAAACATTTCTGTTCAGGATTTCGATTGCCTGAGAAACTCCTTGAGAAGCAATAATGACTTTTTTGTCTTACTGGGCCATTTGTACACAAATGGATTTATGGACGTTGGAGTATGTCCATTCCATGGGCCATAATGCAGTAGACATCAAACAGCCATCGACTATAAAACTTGGCTATCAGATGACGCACGCTATTCTACAATAGACTATAGAAAACAAAAAAAAAAATTTTGACAACAAACCTCTTTGGTGACAAAATGCTTTCAAAATCTAGTGCCAATGACGTTTCGTTCAAAATTCATTGTCATTTCGGTAATAATGAGCTTAATGTAGGCTACAAAATGGCAGAAGGCGGTTGTGATGTTATACTATACTGCTGTTACGGCAATATGACACATTTAGCTTCGGTAAGGTTTAGATTTGCTTTTGAACCGATTTCGAGAACAAGAAAAAATGTTGAGTCCCCCATTTTTTGTTTCCTGTCTGCTAACTGTCATCAATAGATGGCGTTAGTAGTTGTAAAAAATATATTGTGTTGCCATCAATAAAAACCATACAATAATTATTTTAGTTATTTTCATAGCAATAACGCAGCTGAAAAGCGGTTCAAAAGTAAAATGTGTATGTTTGTTTATGCACAATTTGTCACTTGTGTGATTGTCGAGTAATGGCTGTGGTGCCATATAACAAGAAAAAAAAAATTAAAAAATTGACATAATACAATAAAAAAAGTATTAAATTTAAGGTAGCTCCATGCTACATTCTAGTTACGTATGTGCGAATATTTTGACAAGGTTATACAGTTATTCCATAAGTAATTTTAGTCAGTAGGTAGTAAATTGTCTTCTTTTTCTATTTAATAAGCCAAATCCGTCATCCGTGATCGCAAAGTTTTTACGGAAGCGACATCTGTCGGCAAAGTTTTAAGTTAATTTATAAAAAGATGCTAAAATAATTTAATTGGCGTTTCGGTGTTTGTGTTCTAAAAATACGAAGAACGTGACATTTCTTAGCCAACTTTAACATAAAATATCTGTGTTCAACATAAAAATATGTGTTCAAAATAAAAATGTGACCGAAAATGACGGGAAGTGAACTGTTAAAAAATTCGCACAAACGTCAACACAATTATTTTTATAACGATTAGCTTATTTCGTCACTTAATGATTATATAACTATGTCAGCCTTGATAGTTACACGGGATAACGCGAATTTAGCATTATTATTTTGGCAATACCTTTTTTTTGACGCCGCCATCTTTGATGTTGCAGAATGTTGTTGCAGAGTGTTGCAGAATTTTTGACATTGACAAAATATTTGACTTAAAAAAATGTTATCTTGAATATTACTCACAAGTTATAGACTATCCTTATACAGTAATGTGACTTATTCTCTCTTTCGTACTGAATATTAAACCTAAAAGAAAGAAATAATATTATTTGTCGCAGAGACATGGCATGCATACAAACAGACGAAAAAAACATTTTGGATGTAATACTGACAGTTAATTCAATTACAAAGAATTACAAATACAAGAAAAATGAGGCTCATTTCTAACTTACCTATTTCATGAAATCATGACTTTTTAGATCATCACTGATTTAGCCAATGGTATTGATGCTACTAATGATTATAATTCTGGAAATAAATATCTTGGGGCCTAAAACAATTCAGTCAATAACATACAACCTGATACTGACCTGCAAGTGGTAAAAAAACTTAAGAAAATTTTAATTTTGCTGGTTCTCCTTGCGTTGCACGGTGCAAGTGAACTTGGTAGATTAGGTAACAGTTATCATTGTATAGTATATCTTATCACAAATCTAGGCCGGTCTTGAGACAAAAGAGGTGACGCTACTGATGCGTCATTTACCAAACAAAGTACTTAATTATAAACGTATTTAGGTACATTGTCATAAAAAACACGTGCTGCGTAATTAATGTTCTTTGTTATCTAGCGGACAATATTATTGTAGCGTATACACATTCTTTGTAAACATTTTATGCTTCTACCAGACGATTACAACACATTTTAAATTCTATTTTTTGTGAAAAATAACACTACATTTTTTTCTAACATTTTTGGGTTTATTTCCCGGTGTTCAGCGTCTCCATGTTATGGACTTACGACCAAGGTCGAATACAAAATGTAAGATCTTAATTCAATTTGAAATTTATCAAGTTTTTTCAGGCATCGGTTTCTAGTACTGCCAGTGATACATCTAAAAATGTTGAATGAAATCAATGAAAACAAATACGACTTAAAATAAAATTCACGTATGCATAAACGGTTCTTAATTTAACAACGTTTCGATTTACCTAATGTGCAATAAATGCCTCTGAAAAACATTTATGATGTTATTGAAAGTTTTTTTAATATGTTCTCTTGAAATTCTTTTATTTTTTTTAAAAATAATACAATTATCTATATCTTCACAAAAACCATTCCCCAAATGATTAATGAAGAATTTCTTGACACTATTGTGTATTTAAATGGCATTTCAATGAGAATTTACAGCCTGTGTCATTGAGTTACAAAGAGCCAAGGACTTATTTTAAGATACTTACCCTTGAGAAGATACTTAAATTGCCATTTTGATAAGGCTCAAAGAGTTGTAAATTTATCTCTTTTATCAATAAAAGCATCTTTTGTTATCAGAATCACTCAATACCAGTTATGAAGGATGAGTTATTTGACGTTAGTTACAAAACAATAAGGAAAATCACTGTCCTTCTGCGAAAGCGCTTTTGGTAGCAATTTTACGATAAGTGTTAGAGATATTTCATTTATTATTTCGGGCATATTCTTTATACAGGGTGAAATTAAAGTTACCGTAGTTTAAAAGTAAAAAAAAACGTATTGGTTTATTTTTTAAATAAGTGGAACTGCATTCTAATATTTTGTTAAATGTTTTCCTTCAGCTATAAAAATTTCATTTTAAATTCTTGTTTTGACAGTGATGTGTATCTACAAATATTGCGTCATGACTTCATAAGTAAAACGAAACTAAACATGATAAATCTGAATTGTTAATAAATACATGCATTCGCGAAAAAAACTCTCAATTAATGTTTTCTCTTTGTTAATTGGTACATTTTTTTTTATTCACTCTGTATAATCTCAGACATAATCAATGATTTTTTTATCTATAACGTGACAGTTAATAACAGTATAAAGATAAAAAGCTGACTCATATCTCAAATTATCTACATTTTTCCATAACTTGCATCTATTCAATTTCGGGTGTAATTATACATATAGGCCGATTAAAGAAATGATAGTTTATCTTAGATATCAGGCTGGAATTATTTTATTAGATAGCAATAATATGATTTTTATTAATCTTTAATGTCTGAAGGGGAATCCAATGACAATTGCACCATAATTTTATTGACAAGAAAAACGAAAGTTTTTGTTAAAGTTGCGTTTATTTAAATTTTTTATTAAATAACATTTTTATTCTGTAAATTAGGATCCGATAACATAACAGATACAAGTTATATTAAACAAGGGCTACGCTTGATAAGGTCGCCAATTCTTAACTAAAAAAAAAATCTTCTTTGCAGTCGGGTAAAAATAAATAACTTTTATAAACATCAAACTGCGAAATAAAAGAGGTACTAAAAGGGCTGACATAATAAACTCGTATAATATAGCCTTAGCTTATGTATTATACGTGTAGTAGCGTTATATTATGCATTTAGGAATACATAACAGCCTTTACGATAAGTGAATACAAGGCCCACTTGCGTTTAGATTATATAAAGGGACATAGACCACAAATAAAACTTATTTAACGAAACTTTCGTCCGCATGCGGAAAAATGACTAGTTTATAAGTTTCAGTCAAACGGACCGGACTAGATCCGGTGTCCGGAGTCATGTCTGCAATCTTTCCGTACGGGTTTGACATTTGTAACGAAAAAAAAAAAAAAACAGCGGAATTCCGCGCGCGTTTTTTTGTTCAGATTAGTTGATCCTAGTCTCTCCCATTTGATGTGAGACGTTGAAAAAAAAATTGTTTTTACACACTTTGCGTGTTCTATTCGTTTTAATTGTAATGAAAACTAAAGAAATGATCTCATTTCGTATTTCGATCTCTTTTCCCAGTGTGTATTAATTATTATTTTTTCAGCGTCATTCGTGCTGACTACTTTTAAAGAAAAATACCGCATGCGGAATAACCCTAATACTGACTAACGAAACATTAAAATGTCGAATAAAAATACTGCGCCGATTTTATTTTATTTTTAAGCAGAATAAAATTAAAATCTTCTTGATAGTTTTAAAATGCAGACCTCGAAAACATTTGGTACGCGACGGTAAAATAATCTTAATCGCTTAATATTTTATTTATATTAAATCAGAAGTTATTTTGAAGATCACGAATTAAACTGAACGCGATTAGGACATCTCAACCGCGTTCAAGACTTGCCCGTGTCAATAATCCGTAGCAATGATGACACCTCTCTTAAACGCAGTTCAAATGTGATCGTGTTCAATTTCTTTGGTGAAATTAACCCTTAAAAGAAATTCTACTTTTTTTCTCGTAAGCCATTTTAATGTCATTTAATGACTAAAAATTATTTATTAATATTATATTTAATTATAATTTTAAAATTGTATCCTATTTATTGATTTTCCCGCCGTTTAGAGCTCTTTGTAACATTAAAATTTGACTTTTTAATAAATATTTTTGCTAGCTTAGATTTAACAATATTTTATTAGCTTAGCTGTTTAAAATCAAGGCGGAAATTCAGCAAAAAAAAAAACTTATGATTATGTAAGAGAAAAATGAATCAGTAATTAATTTGTATGGACTTTTTGTAAGAAAGTACTACCAGATCTGTTTATGGCTGTATTTTGGTCTATTAAACTTTATATAATTTAAGTGTTAATAATTTAAGTAGTAACAATTATAAAGAGGCATAATAAATCATTTTATGTAAAAAAAATAATTTGAATATTGGTGCCAGCGTCTGCGCAAGAACAAAATGGCGACTATCTTCTATGAGGAAAATATCCCACATGCCATTTGCCAATATTGGCTTCAAATACCTTTTTGTTATTAAAAACTGCAGCGTATATCGGAATGGGCTCATATTTAAGGATGTTGTAAAGACCATCCAACTGATACTTTCTCCATAGGACCATCGTCATGATCGCGAGATAAGATTCAGCTGTTCCATACAAAATTTCAATACCTAATGAAAAATCTGCTGGGTCGAGTCATCTGCCTAGCCTTTTCCCAAATTTAGTGGGGACGGCATCCAGTCAAACCGGATGTAGTTGAGTAGGTACCAGTATTTTACATGGAGCAACTGCCTATCTGACCTCCATAACCCAGTTAACACTGGGTAATACGGTACCCCGTGATAAGACTGGTTGTCAGACTTTCGGGCCACTGACTACCAACGACTGCCAAAGATTTGCAAATGACAACCGGGACCTAGCTTAACGTGCTTTCCGAGGCATGGAGGAAACCAGGATGGAGGTCACCCAAACACAGATCGACATTGGCAAGCGCGGCTTAACGCGATTGTTATTATTTAGGCACGAGCTCCTATACTGGGTCGAGTAAGTATTTAAATTTTGTATAGGACATGCTGTATATTTTTTCCGTTTACGATGTAAGTTCCATGGTGAGTCTGGTTCGGATTTATGGTCACCACATCCTTAAATATGACCTGTCGTCTGATGCATGCTGTGGTTTTTTTTTGTTTTGCCAAATGTTGGCACCAATATTTGATATTGCATTACCAATATAATGTGAATTGCAAGCACTTGTCTGCTAATAGCCAATGTTTTGTTTCCCATTGTGTTGTAAAATTGTTGATGAAATCGTTTTGTTAAATGTTATTGCTTTAGACACAATAAATTAGCTTTTCTTCTACTTTATTTGACCGCAATAGATGTTATGGTTGAAAATTACCACGATATATTTATCTAATAGATTTGAGAAAAACATGATAGTAAAAAAACATTTTTTTATAGGTGTTTTTATCTAAATAGTTTTTAGTCTGTTTCGTGCACGGCAATAGGCTTGCCCTGTATTTTATGGGGCTTGAACGATACTGGTGAAATGTTGGTGCACTAAACACCTCTGCATAACTCTTTGGGGAAGGCATGATTTTACGTTATATGTACTTAATCGATATTTTAGTGAGATTTAAATTTTTTTAAAGTAATATTCACAAATTCAAGAAAACAGGTAAAAAATTTACAGTTATACAGGGTGGAAGGAACACCCACGGTAAAACGGTTACCACGTATTCAGTACATCATTCTTAGCCCCCCCCCCCCCACATAGAAATTTTTCATCGGTTATTAAAAAGTAAAAGTATGGTAAAGGGAAAATAATTTCTATTCAGTAAGTGACATATTTAATAAGAGGTTGGAAAATAAATAATAACAGCTTTTTCTTCCAAAGTGCAGTGCAACGGTCAAAATATATATGTATGGAACAGCTGATTTTTAGGGTTCCGTACCCAAAGGGTAAAACGGGACCCTATTACTAAGACTTCACTGTCTGTCTGTCTATCTGTCTGTCTGTCTGTCTGTCTGTCTCCAGGCTGTATCTCATAAACCGTGATAGCTAGAAAGCTGAAATTTTCACAAATGATGTATTACTATTGCCGCTATAACAACAAATACTAAAAATTCAAAAAAAAAATATTACGGGGGGCTTCCATACAACAGATATGATTTTTTGCCGTTTTATAGATAATGGTACGGAACCCTTCGTGCGCGAGTCCGACTCGCACTTGGCCGGTTTTTTTTTGGGGTAACCTAGCGTCGGTGTCCTTTCCACCCTGTATATGCAAACTTGAACTCGCCAACATCAAACACGATCTAAAGTGGCACTTGAGTTTTCGAGGAAAGCATCAGATTCTGTAAATCAGGCGACTTAAGATATGATAGGAATCATGAAGGTTTTATATAAAAATCATCAAAATTATGATAACGACGTAATTGACAAAACACAATCTGCATGTGTATGGCGGCACGTATGTTAAAATATGTTTAGCCAATTAAATGATTTAGCAACTTATTATTTGCTTGAATAAGGTTTTAATTAATTATATCGACTTTTGAAATCTTAATCAGTAGATACTATAAGTCTACTAACCTCATAATCAATACAAAAATCAGTCAACTTAGGTAGGTTAGGTCAGCTGCTGTGATTGGCTGACATAAAAATAGCCAATCAAACAGCGTGAGATATTTGGCAGCAGATTCAAATAGACTTTTCAAAAACCGCGGCTCAAGTAACCAACAAAATTGATAACGCAGCAATTAACACTTCTAAGCCGATTTACAAACCAACCTAGTTGATTACGTTTAGTTTTATTAGAAAGATTCGCACTAAAAATAAAATTGTTTAAGTTAGCTACTCACTATAGCAGTCTAATCAACCAATAGATACAGTGGACTGCTCGAGCTGCGTCTGTTCATATTTAAAACAAAACCGCTAATTACCACACCTGTTTTCCGCCCCTTTAGTGCGGACCAATAGTAGTAAAACAAAAAAAGACCGAAAAATATTCGAGCTTTTTTTTTTATTAATATTTTGTTAAAAAAAATCTCAGGGTCTGGGTGTCTTAATAGGACAATAATATGAATTACGTTACAATACGTAAAATGGTCACAAACTGACAATTCATAATATTAATTGCGTCTGTGATCATAAGAATAAGAATTTTAATGTGATTCATATTACCTATTATGATTCTGCTAAAGCGGCCATTTTAGTGTCCCTGTTTATCACCATAGATGTTTGACCACCTGTTTTACAAAAAAAAAAGACCAAGGAAAAGAAAGTTATGCGTTGCAAGCAGGAATAGTCCTTACGGGTGGTCAGACGCAAGTTTTGATGATTGTACCTAATAAAGTCTGCCTAGCCATAACGTCTGTATTAATTAGTGACAATATTCACACGGATACGTGACTAATTAATCCCGCCCAAGTGTCAAAGGGTTAAGAGGGACACTGCAATTAAGCCAAGGGCCCTCCAAATTAAATAGAACATCGCTCACGCTATAGTAGAATGGTAAACATAGTTTTTAGACAATGCAACTTTATGAAATAACTTGTAGTTATGCCCCGCGGTTTCGCTTTTTGCTCGACGCCTAAGGGTCGATTTTTGACAGCTCTAATTTTAACTAGCTTTTGCTCGCAGCTTCGCTCCAGTTATGTACGGAAATTTTCTGTTAGTGAAAGAATTATCGTAATCGGATCAGTAGGTCCGAAGATTACCCTAAGATTACCCCCTTCGGAACATTACAAAACAAACATACAAACTTACAAAAAAAAATACCTCATTATAATAATAGTATAGAATTACATTCACCCGTTTAAGGATGTATGCTAATGAAAATATGATTCGAGCAAGCAACACGATTGTAGTTACAGAATTTTAATTTATTTATGTCATCAATACAACCATTCAAGTTCAACCCAATTCAATAACGATTTCTTGAAAAAGTCATTCAATGGGGTGACCTAACCTGACACTGAACTGCAAATTGCAAAAAGCGTAAGAAAATTTGAATTTCGCGGGCTACCCTAGCGCTTGCACCATAAATAGTATCTGTACCTAATTGCTTCGTGACAGGCCGTGCCGAATTGAAAGGGCCGCCTTAGAATCAAGTGTGTAAACCACTTACGAAAAATCGTGAACAAAAGAGAACTATAGATTCATTGTGGTTTTCCCATCGAAATGTACAGAAGTTTTATCATTTATTTCATGCCTATTAAATTAATTTATTTTGGTTGGCCTTTCTCCCTGTAATTGAGGATAGTAAAAGTAATAAATAATATCCGTTTTGTGGTCAAATTAAGTATTTAAGAAACGATTTTACAAGTAAAATAACTTACCTACAATTTTAATGATGTTGCTGTGGTTGAAAATCATTACATATGTGTACTACACAATAGTCGTACAAATGACAAATGTTCATTGGACTTTTAAGCAAGGACATTGGCGCGCTCGAGAAATTGAACAACTGCTACATTCATTTAACCCGACTTCGTAAAAAAGAGGAGGCTCTTTTTTACTATTAATATGGATTTTACTATCAAGTAAGCAATTATCTATTACAGTGTGGCAGTTTTAAAGGCCTGTCTTTTTTATTACCTTGTATTTTTACAATCCGCTGAAGCAGGTTATGCTAAGTATAATTCGATGAATAATAAAACTGTCAAATGTTTGCAGTAATTTATTATTTTCTTCTGAATTGGAAGTCCACTATAAAGGCCATGTTCACCCATTAGGTACTTTTAACCTTGCAAAACTTAAAATTAGTAATACATATTTCTAAATATCGCAGGCATAAATGTGGCGTATTTTAAGTTCTTCTAAAGTGCAGGTGTTGCGATCACTCAACCAATGAGTCTTTATAAATAGGTAATATTCTTGTACGACGTCAAATAAATGACATTTTTGTACTATAGAAAATTAAATTTCAACAAGATTTTCAATGATTTTCAACTATAGCAACATTGTATTTCACCATAAAAATGCAGTTTAAAAGTTGGGCATTACCTACCTACCACACAATGAAGCTTTGAACTTAAAATAGGATTGTTGTGAATTACGCACAAACTGCTTGTGCTTGATACCGAGTTTTATAATGCAACTGTATGTAATATACTATACAGGGCGGAAGGGCACCGACAGTATAACGGTTACCACGTATTTAGTACATCCTTCTGAACCCCCAGAATGTTTTCTGTTTCTTACAAAACCGCAACAGTGTAGGTAACACGGCCAAAATGTATGGACAAGCAGATTTTTTTTTAATTATCGATGAAAAACTTCTATGTGGGGGGTTCAGAATGATGTACTGAACACGTGGTAACCGTTTTAGCGTTGGTGTCCCTTCCACCTTGTATAATATGTGGGCATTTATTTTCCAAGTTATAGGCTGCGTCCTAACCAAAGCCGAACCCGAATGTGTGGTCGCGCCTAAAGAGGGCGCTTTCGGTTTCGTGAACAAACGAGTGACATTTATGAACGCGAGGATAGCGTATTCGCAAGGCGGATTGCTTTGGTTAGAACGCGGGATAGGCCCAGTTTTACAATGTAACCCACTTACGTAAGTTTTTTGTTGAATTATTCCACTTTGCCCACCGATTTGTGAAACAACTTAGTAAGGTAGAGTGAAATAATCCCATTTTTACCCGACTGCGCGACGCAAAGGAGGGTAATGTGTTTTTTTACATTTAAACTTTTTTACCTCTAACCCTTTGGAGATTGCAGCCATGATGTTGTTTGTTATTTACTATTCAAAATTCCAATTTTATTATATACTTGTCATCAAATGTTAAAAAATGATTAACACATGATATGAATATATTCATTTATCGCTTCGGTAAATAAATGCCCAGATGAAAATAGAAATAAATTACATGAAAACATGAAAAAACTGTATATCCATGCATTGTAGCAGTTTCATTCTCTGCTTATGTTCTTGTAGCTAAATTGTTATTGTTATAGTTTGACAATGTAAGCGATTTAAAAGTAAATCATAAAAATTGTGAATCGTCATCAAAATTGTAAAAAAGTCCCGTTTTTTATATTCCAGTCATAAGGGTACAAAGAGGAATGTGTCTCAAAAAATACCAAAAAATCTAAATAAAGGATTTCATACCGAGTTTGTGTTTTATTTTAAGTTATTTTTCTATTTTAAGATCGTCAGACCAAGGCGATGTTCCCAGTCATCCATCAAAAGTTGGTGAAGCAATTATACCAGTATTATCTACACAAATAAATCAATTTGAAGTGTCGGTTTGTAATTTGAAAATAATAGCTTTTTACTGAATGCTTGTGAAAGTATATACGGTGCGTAGGTATAACAGAAAATTAAACATTTTTTAGAATAGAATAGAATAGATTTTTATTTTGCAAACATGGGTAATACACAATAGTTGTTATGAAATATCAAAGCTCAGCCATATTTTTCCATTCGGCATGCATACATTTTCATTATTTATGAAACTCGTGCTTACATTTTAAAGATCAAATCGATTATATTATTATTACTACAATTATCATTCAGTATATCAATTTTATTAATAAATTATCTTTTTTTTTTTTTTTTTTTTTCATTTTCATTTTTTTTTTTTTTTTTTTTAGAAAAAAGTATTAGGGTTCCGTGCAAAAACAAAATAAATCTTGAAATTGTTAGCAAAATGCGATTCAAGGGAAGTAATATCCTTACTAGTCCTTACCGTTGTAGGTACTAATATTGTAATTTATGCGAAGGTTTTGGGGTTTAGGAATTTGTTTGTCAACTTTTCACGCCTAAACCACTGAACCGATCATCCTGAAATTTTGCAAATACGTTGTTAGGTGTACAGAAATGGACATAGGGTACTTTTCATCCCGAAAAAACGTACTGTTCCTGAGGAAAACAACAATGACATTCATGATAATAGATGGCGCCACGTGTCTGTCGAATCATGATTGAATTATATTATTATAATTTATTACAAGCAGGGTACAACCCGAGTTGATTGTCAAATTCTAAGTTAACGCGAGCGAAGCCGTGGGCAAAAGCTAGTTGTTGTAATAATTTCACACAGACGAAGATCGCAGGCAACAGATATAAATATAAATGTCACCACATTTTGCAAATGCGAATGATCTAACGACAACCGCTCTTATCAAGGGCTATGGTACTACCCAGTAACTGAGATGTGAGGTCAGATAGGCAGTCGCTCCATGTTAAAGACTGGTTTAGCTGCATCCGGTTTGACTGGAAACCGACCCCACTGAAGTTGGAAAAAGGCTAGGTAGACAATGATGGGATTCATGAAAATCATTTAACGACATGTACCGTTGGGTTTCGACCAATAGGTGCTAAGTCAAAAGATTCCATCTCTTCTAAGAGGTTAATCTTTCTGATTCAATGTGAGCAATTCTTAGGAAATTATCGAAAAAACGTTAATTGTATTAAGTTCAGATTCATATCTGCTAAATGGTGGTGGCCAAGGTTTCGTAAACAAACCAGGGCCGTCCCTAAAGCTCGTTGGATCGATGACATCGTCAAAATCGCGGCAAACACCTGGATGAGGCACGCACAGAATCGGGAAGTGTGGCAGAAGAAAGGGGAGGCCTATACCCAGCAGTGGGTGATTCCGGAAGGAGCGCGACTGCTGAACATGGTGGAGCAGTTCATTCTCCAGGTCCGGCAGTGTTATTGGGTTTTTCTATCAGGAATTTCTCAGTAGCAGCCACGGAGTCTGGATTTGTGCCCGGTTGATGGCAATAGGCTCGCCCCATATTACATGGGACTTAAACATAACTGGCGAAATGGGGGTGTACTATAAGGTACTCCTTTGCCTAACCCTACGGGGATTACAGGCATCATGTATCTATGTAGTTAGAAGTACGCAAATCAGTACCCAAAAAAACTTTGGTTGTCGCAGTCATTCATACAAGTGTAATAGTCTTAATTTTGTTCCTAAGGTCTATGTTTCATATCTGCCTACTTTCCCGGCTTATTTTGTGACTCAAAAAACAACGAGGGGAAAACTAAATCCCCAACACGCTAACGGACCAGTGAGTTCATCAATGTTCGTTCCATCTTTGTTTATGAACTTCCTACTTATTAATTCCTACTATTTCTATGTTCTATCTAAACCTTGCATTTACACTGCAATGAAGTGCAAAGGAACATGTTAGGTTAGGTACTTCAAATATGTATCCATGATTGTTGAATATTTCTATTTCAAAAAGTCGATAAGCTAAAGTGGGCTTGGGCTGGCCACGCCTGCATGCCCAATGAGTTGTGAGCCAAAATAGCTGCTTTATGGCATCCTGACACTGCCAGAAGGCGTCGCGGCAGACCTCGTAGAAGATGGCTTGACGAGCTGGACAAAACCAACGACCAGTGGTCCACAATAGCCCTGGATCGAGACAACTGGAAGTCATGGGGAGAGGACTTTGCTCAGCAGTGGGATGACGCAGGAGTCGTATTTCTAATCGATACTGACTGTACGCCGGATGAAAGAAACTGCTGTTGAGGTACACCGCGGCGAAGTCGGTGTGAACATGTCCAGAGATTCCATAAGATAGCGAGGTTTGGAAGAAGAAAGAGAAGGCCTACTTGATTATAAAAAAAAAACTAACTTAGCGCGTCAATGGCAATCTAAATTGTGTCAGACCAGAAATGAGCTACTAGTTTGGCGCTTCGGTAGCGTCCATCAGTTCCTGTAGTGAACAAACAACAGGACACGCAGGACACGATACTAAGTGCCCCATCGTTTGTAGAACAGCACCACATTTACACTCCAGGGCAGAGTCATTAATGAATCTCCACAGCAAGTTTTCCTTGCTGCGACCAACCTGGGTCCGGAGACTTCCGGGTCAGCCATGGCAACTCATGTCCAGGTGGGATGCTCTCAGCAGGTGGAACGAATGGGTTTTAGGTAAGGATGCACCACCTCGCCACAGCTTTAAACTAATTGCTTGGTCCACAAGCAATTAGTTTAAAGCTGTGCATCTTCTACCCGGTTCCTTTTTTTAATGACTTCATTAATATCTCGCTTACTTTTGGTTTTCGTATTCATAAATCCTGCATAGTTAACTTCTGGGGTTGTAATGAACTGTTTCATTTTTTATCGCCACGCTGTCCCTCAGCCTCCCATAAAAGTTACAGCGGCGCCGCGTTTGTTTACTGAAAATTTTCAACCTCATTTGATGAGTTATAAGATCCCTTGACCTACATCGTAGCTGGCTGGTTATAAGGGCGTTAATTTTTCATTAGCGTAGCGCATGATGAGTTTATCGCCCTTTATTGGACTAGTTTCTTCTGCCCGCGACATCGCCCGCGTAAAGTATTTTATTTTAACAGTAATACAAATAAATAAAAATGAAGTGTTTGTTATTTGAAAATAACAGCTTTTTACTGAATGCATATGAAAGTATATACGGTACTTATAACAAGTAAAAGAGAATGCTCATGGAAGTATGGAATCCCGTACCATGCTGCATCAAAATCAAACCTTGTTTTTTATAGACTACACTGATCGTATTAGCTCCTACAAAAATTATTTTTGAAAAAAAAACCCGCGCTTCAGAGTTATTTTATAAAATCGAAACTAACCTAAAAAGTAGGTCTATTTTTTCGATGCTACCAACGACGTATTTTAACACACATACATTACATTATTGCTCTAAAAACAGCGTAATACACTAATATTAGTAAGAATTACGAGTTAAAGTAACATCCACAGTATGCTTGACTGAAACTCGATTTTATTTTAGACCTTTACATTGCCAATAGTCAGTCAGTACAGTACAAATGTCAGATGCCACAGATAAGATAACTATAAACCATAGAGTATAGTAAGTGCTATAAACTAGTCGGGATTTAGGGATGTAATCGATAAATCAAAATCTTTAGGCTGAGAAAATCTATTTTGTTGCAAATAGCAATAAACCAAACTAAATCGATTTGGTGTACTGATCTTACTTAATTATAATTAATTTTAGAGTCCGCTCGACAGACAAGGGTTTGTTCAATTGAAACGGAACGTCATTTATATTCAGTTAAAACGGAACGTCATATAAAGGGAGTAAAACAATATTCGAACTTTTAAACTCGAAAAGTATATTTCCAGTTCAAAAATCAAATCCCCGACGCGTAATGCCGTAAAAAAATATGAAACTAATTACTATAATATTTTGGTTTTGAGGCGCGAGACTTTTTGGTACCAACTTTGGTCATTGTCCTTTATTTTTATTTTTGTCTGTCTGTCTGTTTGTTCCGGCTAATCTCCGACGCGGCTGGAACGATTTTAACGGGACTTTTACTCGGACCTAGCTGATGTTATAGCGACTATATATGTATATAACTAAGGCTACTTTTATTTAAGTAAAAAGATAAGGGTGCCGTGCAAAAAATTAAAACCTTTGACATTGTTAACAATTTCCGATCTAAATAGGTAATTATACTATAGAATAATAAAATAATTATACTATAAATATAAAAAAATTTGGCCCTCCCGTAGTAAATCAATCAGCTGGTAGTCTTTTGTAATGGAGGGCCAAATTTTTTTTTCATATTTCGACCTATGTTCTTTTATGGAAAGTTGTTGAGTTTCATGAGCACATTCACCTCCTTCAGGCTTGATACCCCCCTTCCGTTACACGTTGTATTTTTCTAATAATTTCACACAGACGAAGGTCGCGCGCGACAGCTAGTCATATAATTATCAACCTAGTCCTAGTCCTGGTTTCAGCAATATGTGAAAGATTTTCTGAAATAAAATCTGGATGGCTATAAGAGTAGGGGAAGATCAAAGAAACGATGGATGGACTGTGTGAAGAATGATATGGCTAGAAAGGAGGTGACTCATGAAATGACGAATAATAGAGAAGTATGGAAGAAGACGTGCTACGCCGACCCCAAATATTTGGGGCAAATAAATTGGGATTTAGGGCAGGTGGATGAATGTAGAACAGCCGTGAGAAGAAGTCCACCACCTTCCTGCGTCACCCTAGACCTTGTTTCCTGAGCATCACACTCACCCCAGAGCTTCTTCTGACGTAGAATCATCATCTGCGGACCCTTTTTCCAACTTCGTTTTGTACATGTGGTGTAAAAATTATAAGTATTACATTGGTGAATTGATAAATTATAACTAAAGATTGACATCAAATTAAAATTACATTCATTGAATAAAATTATTGGATTGGGTTTTTTATTTATTATTCGATTGTATTATCTGATTAGATGGATTTTTTACATTGACGTTAAAGGAAAGATGAAATTCTTAATATACGTTCACATTGGTTCAGCAAAAAATTTTCACTTTACAATGATTTCCTTAAGTGGGCGCCACAATATTCTTGCTCGGGGCGTCAGTGGCCCTAACTCCGCCACTGCGATTAAGGTAGGCTTTCTATTTAGCAAGAGTCAAAGTGGAGATCAAAAACATCACTGTAGCCATTTACTGCCTTACACATTCAATAATAAGTTTACCTAGTACATGGATTTAATACTTACATAGTTTACATAGGCATGTAGAAAATGTGTTCTCTTAGCACATGTGCTACTACTATGTTAATTATTTAAGGTATTTCATTCAAATGTTCTTATTATTTTATGATTAATTGATGTATTAAGCTCCGCTTTGTTGGCCAGCGGTCGTAAACGCTGGATAGCTGACCGATGGCTTACGGTTCTTTGGGACCAGTTTTTATCCCACCTCGCTCCGCCTGGGCCTGCCAGGATGTCGCCTTCCCCGTAAAGGAAAGAAAACTTAGGCAACGTTAAAATGATTCATACTACGGTCACAGTGCCCACCTCCACAAGAGCAATAAACAGAAACATTAAGGTGTATCGTCGTTAATTAAACAACAAGGCTAATTGTTTAATTGCGTATGTCAAAGGTGTGTGGTTACTGACAGACGTGCAGTAACGCAGCTAATTGTGTAGTCGGCACCTGTGGCTGAGTAGGGCGTTGTGCTGTGCGCAGGAGACAATGATACGGCGCTGTAATTTGTGAGTGTGAGTCATCGAGGTACAATTTTTTTTGCATTGCTGCAGTGTGTCTAAAATCAAAATAGACCTAAATAAATAAGTGGCCACTAAGCTCAATTCTGTGGCTGAAAAATCATATAAATTAACACAACGTCATCATGTCTAAAGGAATAGACAAGGGCTTTACGTAAAAGGTACGATGGGGTTGACATATCTAATTAGATAAAAACCCCAAAACAAACAAAGAGAAAAAAAAAAGAATAGACTAGGGCCTACCTCCACATATCGCGAGTTATGTTAAGGCCCCATTAGGGCCAAAACACATAACCGCGTTGCGGCGCCGCGCCGCTAAAATCGGCAGTTTGCGTTGCGGTGTTGCGGCGGGCGTCGCGAAAAAGAGCATTTTATTGTCGTATGGTAGGGTATCCAATTCCTCGTGATTTTTGATTGTGGATAGACGTGTCTCTGCTATGGACCATCGTGAGAAACTTATTGCTTATTTGTTATTAAAAAGACATTACTCTGTTAACCTGTTTTAAATAAACGACAAAGAAGATACTGGATACATCCATTTAATAAGGCTATGAATCCCGATGGCGAGTACTTTTCTCGAAAATACAAAGCATTAAAGATAGACGAAAAAAAAAAAATAATAATAATAAATAAATCGATGTCAAAGTCAGACATTTTAATTTTAAAACTGCTTCCGGGTTTACTGACACGTGTTATGTGCTAGAGTGATAGAAACAAACTAAATCATTGTCAACAAGTATGACATCATAACGCTGGAACTAGCGCCACGCTGCGGTGCTGCGCCGCTACAATCGGCAGTGCCGCTACTGCCGATTCTTGCGGCGCGGCGCCGCAACGCGGTTATGTGTTTCGGCCCTTATTAAATAGCGCCGCGCGCGCCGTGGCGGCCTATTTGCAACAACTAAGCACAAACGGCTGCGAGTTGTCAGTGAGCAAATTCTGATGAAAAACCTAATAACACCGATAGCATCGAACCTACTGGACTTCATACTCGCATTTTTATAAACGTAACTTCTTGACTGAAGCGATACACAAGTGTGTCGCTTCAGTCATACAACATTCCACTGCAGGATACGGGCCTCTTCAATCGAACGCCACTTAACTAGATTCTCGGCAACTCTCATCCAGTTGCTACCAGCCATTCTGCGAAGATCGTCGCTCTTCCAAGCCTGAGGGCGTCCCACCTTACGCTTGCCGGTCGCAGCTCCACTCTAGAACACGTCTACCCCGAACGGTCATCGATTCTACAGCTTATATGGCCGGCCCATTGCCACTTCATCTTACGTATTATGTGACCTATGTCGACAACTCTGGTTCTCTGTCGGATTACCTTGTTCCGGATACGATCTCTCAGAGAGACGTTGATAGCGCGTTCCATAGAACGCTGAGCGACCTTGAATTTATAGACCAGAGATACCGTCTTGACAGGAAGGACGCACTGGTTGAAAACCTTATTGGCAGTAGACGCCCAATATTATATGGGTTTTTAATAATTGGGCCAGCAACGCGATCAGGCAATAAGCACACAACAAATCACAGTAGAGAATCCTTTTTTTTTTTGAGGGGTCTGTCACTGGGGTCTCCTACTGCCTAAAACCATACGGTGTTCCTCCTCGTCACTTCTGACTGGGGTGCGGGTACACAATTGCATTCTTCACAATCACCCCAGCAGACAGTAGAGTATCCCGCCGCAGCAACATAAAAACGCTATAGCATCGCATCCATCGCTCACCAACCCGACCCAACAAACCCACCGTGCATGCTAATCACCGATAACTGGCGTCATTGACATTCGGCTACAGCATTATCGATGACGTGTGGTCCCCATGTGGGCAGGTGAGCACTTCCCGCGGGTGTTGTGTGTCTGCTAAGGAATGCGATTTACACAATGACATAATGTTTATGTGTGGACGGTATTACCGTAACAAACTGTTAGGCAGTTGACCTTGACGGCTTCGTTCATAGTCTAAATTATTTTTTTAATTCAAATCTGGCTGAACGAAAACGGAGGAGCTCGTGGCTAATTATTAATAGCCGCTCGGATCTTCATCTCAGGATAAGCCGTGTAGGGCTGCGGGACTGTTCGAAAGAGATACCGCGGCCCTGGAACACAAAGGGCAAAAGAAGGAACATGGGTGGGTTTTAGTCAGTAAAAGTCGGACATTCCCTTCCGCTCCGCGCAGAGCGGGAGGGGTCATTTGATGATTTCCCATCCCAAAAAAAAGGATAAGCCGCGTTGGCTTGGGTTGGTCTGGGGTCTTGACCCATTATGTACTGAGTTTCCTCCATGCCTCGAAAAGCAAGTTAAGCCGTTGGTCCCGGCTGTCACCTGTAGATTTTTGAAGGTCGTTACAAGTAGTCAGTGGCCCGAAAGTCTGACAACTAATCTTACGAAGGGTATCATATTACCAAGTACTAACTGGGTTGTGGAGGTCAGATATGCAGTCGCTCCATGTGAAATACTGGTATTCAGCTGCATCCGGTTAGACTGGAAGCCGACCCCAACATATTTGGAGGAGGTTATGCAGATGATTGGATCCTTAGTAAAGGTTCGGTCAAACGAGGAAAAGTCCGGTGACCGTAATCTGTCCTTACCGGTTTGACTGACACCATTGTGTCTGGCTGATGGCATTAGGCTCATCCCTACGTTACATAGGATTTAAATATAACTGAATAGTCTGGGTGTACTTTTACCATTAATAATCGCTGAGGTCTGCCAGTCTAATCGAGATTGAATTTAGAATACCGATGACTATTAACAAACCCTGGTTTGGTTTGATTGTTTCGCAATCACTCACCAAAGGGAATTAGTAAACTTAGTTCATCTGAATTTTGAAGATTTCCACTCTTTATCTCACCATTTCATATGAACACACATGGACAGGTCCACTCAAATCTGTGTGGTTCTCCCTTCTAAAGACCATCTCAGACATTAATCTGAACGGGAGGGGCCCGCAAGGGCCGATGCCTGCCAGGGCTGCGGGACTGTTCGAAAGAGATACCGCGGCCTTGGAACATAAAGGGCCAATGAAGGAACATGGGTGGTTTTTAGTCAGTAAGAATCTGACACTCCCTTCCGCTCCGCCCAGAGCGGGAGGAGTCATTTGATGATTTCCCAACCTCCAAAAAAAAAAAAAAATTAATCTGAATAGGTAGTCCGAATGTGAGTTGACCAAAATTATGTCTGGACTTTAAAAAAGACGACATCTGAGTTTGTTTCGGCTGTTTCTTCTCAGAGTAGTCAGTTACGAAACACCGGCCCCATGTAGTTCTTTTTTTAAATAACGTCTTAAAGTGTTTGTAAAAACCTATTTGCAAAATAAACATCATTTATCATTTAAACAAGAGAGAAAAACAAAAAAAAGAAACACAGAATGGTGATTTGAAATTAGAATTTCGGAATTGAATACTAATACCGATACCGGTACCGCTCCCGATTCTTAGCGAAAGATCCCTTCGGCCATGTTTTTCTTTTATAATCAAATTAAAGCACTCAATTTCTAAGTGGCCACTTTGGACACTACACAGGTCACCTACTTTCGAACACGCATCGTTCACGGTGTATATACGAGTATATTAGCACAGAACCACAGGTATCGTGATACGTAATCTATTATTTTCAAAGTATCAGATTATTTAGCCAGCACATAATATGGCCTAAATACATAGTTGTCTGTTTGATAGTCTATCATTATCTGTTGCTAGTTTGCAAAGCCATTTTCAGTACTTACAAATGAATCGAAAACTTTTTTATTTTCTAAAGTCTGCAGAACAAAAGACTAACTCTTTAATACTTAGTTTTGTATTGAGAGTTTACCTAAACATTAAATCGGGGATTGTGTTTAACAACATTATGCCTTGCAATCCCCGAAAGGCTAAGCAGATGTGTACCTAAAAATACACCCACGTTTCGCCAGTTATGTTTAAGTCCCTGTAATAGGGGTCGAGACTATTGCCATCAACCGGGAATAGATCCAAACTACGTTACTGAGAAATTCCTGATGGAAAACCTAACAACGTTTTGCCCGTCCTTGGAATCGAACCCAGGACCCCAGGCTCACTGTGGAGGTCTGCTCCGCTTGGGCGGAGCACCGCCGTGTCCTCGTAGCGGCGATTGGCGGCGGCGACCTCGCGTCCGGCCCTGGTTCAAGCCATGGTCCGGGGCGAGAGGGAATGGGAAGCCGTCGCCTCCTTCTGCGAAGCAGTCATGCTAGCGAAGGAGGCGGCGGAATGTGAGAGGGAGAGAGCCTCACGTCCCAGCCGCCGCGGGAGGAGAAGCACCGGGCGTCGGGGGCCACGCCGTGATGGCTCTCGGCCACCGTAGGCGCGGGCCTGTGGACGGTGAATAATGGGCTAGCTCACCGTCCGTCCGTCGTATGACGACAGGCCGTGTCGACGGCGCGTTCGTGTTCCACGCGCGCCTCAAAGAGATGTCAGCAAACGGGAGGGGCCCGCAAGGGCCGATGCCTGCCAGGGCAAAAAAAATGGACCCCAGGCTCAGCAGTTGCGCTTGCCACCATTATGCCAGACAGACAAAAACCTGTTTTAGAACTCTGCAAAAAAATATAAATAATAATAATAATTTTAAAGATTTCTACCTAAACTGTTTCTATTGTTTTTATACTGGGTTCCTTAACATGGTAATATTCCAAGTTCATTAAGTACAAGTTTTTAAAGATCTTTCTAAATCTCGTGATAAATTATCTAGTTGTCAGGCTCGACTTAATAGAACGACGCGGACGTTCGTCTTGTTTACTCGGAAAACCCGCGAATGACGCATGTGTCAACAAAGGTGGACCATAGACGCAGCCGATCGAGACGTAAAGCATGAAGTCACATGCGACGCCGACGCCATGCCTGGTGAAGTGATGACATTGATTTCAACAGAGGCCCTAGCACGTACACGGGGTGTGAAAGAAACGTAATTATGTCGATTTTAAAAATACTGCTTTCACAAATAATATTGTCATAATTTCTAAGAATTAATTCATGACACTGATTGTGCTGGTTACAAACAATTAACTAAAATGCTATCTTACTTATAGGATAATTGTATTGTCGATTCTAAAATCGTCGTGTTTACGTAACGTTTACGTCGCGGCTTCGTACCCTGCCTCAGTTTAGTTTGATGCCTTTTTGGTTTACCCGCGGGTCCGTGGTTTTACGCACCTATTGAAGAGAAGTTTTGCTGCATGATTCTCGCGTTTATTTGACGACACGGTTAGCAACGTGGCTGAGCGATTGGCTGCTGCGCTGCGTGTCGCGGGTTCGATCCCCGCACAGAACAAATATTTGTATAACCCACATGTAGTTGTTCCGGGTCTGGCTGTTTGCCTTTTCAATCTTGCTTTGAATAATTGAAAAAATAATAACCCATACCTACTTAGGTTCAGTCTTACCAAGAGGTATCATATTATCCAGTACTAACTGGGTTGTGGAGGTCAGATAGGCAGTCGCTCCATGTAAAATACTGGTACTCCGCATCCGATTAGATTGGAAGCCGACCCCCACATAGTTGGGAAAAGGCGAGGCAGATGATGACCTACTAAGGTTTTATATGTATCCTTTTTCGTTCTCAGACAAGGATGGCACAAAGGGGAAGTGTAGTACGACTTACGAGTGTCATTTTCCTTCCTTCTCAGTTAATACCTACCAAAATGAACACTGAATGTCTTTAATTACCGTTCTCTAGGTTTTTGTCCAGGTATAAACGATTAAATGTAGCTTTGGATAGATATTGGGCCAGTGGCTACGGTTATTTATGTAAACTGTCGAGCTTTTTACTATGTAGCGGAACATAGCTTCACGCCTGTAATCCCCGAAAGATTGGGCAGAGGTGTACTTAAGAGTCCACAACACCCATATTTCGCCAGTTATGTTTAAGTGGCGAGCCTATTGCCATCAACCGGGAACAAATCCAGGCTCCGTGGCTGCTACTGAGAAACTCTGGCTGGTAAAAAACCATAACACTGCCCGACCCGAGAATCGAACCGAAGACATGCTCAGCAATCCCACTTGCGACGAGTAGAACAACGGCAATCTGTGTAGTCGAGGTGGCAATATTTTAGGAAAATTCTTTAGATATTCATTGAAAATCCATATCTGCTAGTGGGCTGATAAAGTAATGAGAATGCTAAGGAGAATAAAACCGACTTCAAATAGGCGTTCACGAATGGATAAAATGAGAAATGAGCACATAAGAGGAAGTCTGAAAGTGCCGCCGATGACTGAAAAGTTGAGTGGTAATCGTTTGTCGTGGTATGGACATGTGATGCGGAGGAATGAAGAATATGTTGTGAAGAAAGTTTTGAGTAAGAATGTGGATAGGTATAAGAGTAGATGAAGACCAAAGAAAGGATGGATGGAGTGTGTGATGGAAGATATGGCAAGAAAGGAGGTGACTGCTGAGATGACGAGTAATAGAGAAGTATGGAAGAAGAACACATGCTGCGCCGAACCCAAATAAATTAGGATAAGGGCAAGAGTATGATGATGGCTAATAAAATTAAATACCAATATGCCTATCAAAATCAAAATCAAAATATTTTTATTTCACATAGGCCTACATGGGCACTTATGAAACGTCGACAAAAAGGTGCACGGTTCGGGTTGGTCGTTTCCTATGGAGAAGAACCGGCAAGAAACTCCATGTTTACTCTTATCTCAGCTGGAAAGTTCACCACAAAATGATGTATCTATCTATGTATCAGGAAAACCTGACGCAGGTGTAAACAAATGACGGCACATGCATGTCCAATCTACGCGCTACACCACCTGCATTAATGAATGCTAGGCACGTGGTACAGTCCACGTGTGCCTGTTATCTATTAGTAAATATGTAGGTAGATAGGTACTAGGTACTACTGTGTATTAAACACGAATGTCTAAATAAATACTCTGAATACTCTTCCTAGTACAGTCACGCACGGTTAACGTGAAATTAGATATATGCATTTTCCTGCATCATTTCCCCTTTTTGTCACTTAGAATTGCATTCATATTCAATGGTTTTTAAGGTTGCCAACGGGACCCTGTTACTAAGGCTCCGATGTCTGCCCGTCTGTCACAGAACTGTTTGGTTTATTCGTAGGTAGACATCTCAAGTGCGAGGGTAATACTATATTTGTCATCTTTAACAACAAATAATAAAAACGTCCCCCGAAGTATGTACAAGATAGTATTACGACATGTTTCATATGGCGTATTTTTACAGAGCCTATAGTGTGCGAGTATTTTATTATAAAACCTATTGAATGGTAAAGGGACGGCCCACAAGTGATCAGTGTGGTAACCACCGCCTTCAGTCGACTTTGGGACAGAGTAGGGTATCGTATAATGGTACCTATCTAATGAAATCAATCTCTTGATCGCGTCGAACGTTAATTTGTTTAGAATGAATGTATTTCCCATTTTTGTCACCAGACGGCTCTAGTTCAGTTTCAGCTTTCAGTACAAATTCGCGAACGAATGATTTCGTAGTACTTTCGTATTGTGACCCCTTTTTTAACCGACTTCCGAAAAGAGGAGGATCTTAATTCGTCTGTTTTTTTTTTTGTGTGTATGTTAAGCGATATCTTCGCCAATTCTGAACCGATTTCGATGATTCTGGGATTTGTTTGTTTGGAGCAAATTATTCCGCGGTGGTCCCGTTTAAATTTGATGAAGATCTGATGCTGGTCTTCAGAGATAAGCAATGGAACTCTTCAATAATAAACAGCAAAGCTGCCGTGATTGCTGCAATCGCTTGGATGAATATTTTTTACACAACATCATAACATAACATCACACCTAATGCTCTGAGGGGTACGCAGATGTGCCAGTGCACCTACATTTCGACAGTTAGGTGTGTAAAGTTCCATTCCATTGGGGATAAGCCTATTACCATGATTATGTATAGTTAGCCGTTCACTAATGTTTCACCAAAACTCCTTTGACAATTTTTTTTTTTCAAAAAAAGGAGGAAGTTCGACAGTATATTGTTTGATGCTGATCTTCGGAGATATACAATGGAACTCTTCAATAATAGACAGCAAATCTGTCGTAATTTCTGCAATCACTTGGATATTTATTATATATATCATAACGCCTGTATGCTCTGAGGGGGAACGCAGATGTGTACAGTACACCCAGATTTCGACAGTTAGGTATGTTAAGTTACATTTTATTGGGGATAAGCCTATTCAAGTCGTAATTTAAGTTTTGTTTGCCGATACTAACATTAGTTTTTTAAGGTGAATGCTCCAACCAGCCCGCGAAATTCAAAATTTCTTGCGTTTTTTGCAATTTGCAGGCCAGTGCTAGGTTGTATGTTGATTAAAATATTATTCGCGGCTGTAAGACATATGTAGTTACAGAATTATAATCATCAAAATCACCAATACAACCCTCACCGTTCATAAAGGTGTAGGAACAAAAAAAAAAACAGAAAAAGTCATTCCTACAGCTTTATGAACTTAGAGCGTTTTATTGATGATTTTGATGATTATAATTCTGTACCTACATATGTCTTACAGCCGCGAATAATATTTTAATCAACATACAACCTAGCACTGGCCTGCAAATTGCAAAAAACCCAAGAAATTTTGAATTTCGCGGGCCTGGTTGGAGCATTCACCTTAAGTAGATCATACATTGTTTGTTACTGACAAGAAATGGGCCTGGTCTGAAATAAATGTTTATTATTATTACCATATAGTGTATTTTTAACAATGTTAATAAATGCATAGCAAATATTTGTTTAGGATATTACAACTAAAAATGAAAAATACAAAAACTCAATCAAACAAACAAAAAAACAAGACTTCTGAGGCTAAAGTTTTTTTCCATATTTTTTTTGTGTTTTTGAAGTCGGTTTTATTATTTGCAAAAAAGTTATTTTATTTTTCCATTTTTAGCTGTAATAAGATTTTTATTTTTCCATTTTTATTTGTTACTTTCAACTACTTTCAAGTAATCACACCATTACATACATCGCATGATAGGCATCATCCAATGTGCACAACTTTTTAATTTGTATCACAATTACATCGCAATATGTCAGCTTTATCAAAATTAAATCTAACGTCTATTTTATTTAGTACAGTCATAACAAAAGGTAAGGTCTGCTAGATATTAGAGAAGGTACCTACCTATCATGGGTGCGTTGCGATAAAGCTGGATATCACACGTGCCTGTTATTGATAAAATACTTGTTTTTTCGATGCCCATCCCATCAAACCGAAAAACAACGTTGCTTGGTGTGGCGTGCGTGTATGACCAGGGCCGGCAGCCTCGACATAGATAACGACACTGTCGCAAACTTTCGATCGCATATGAACGAAAAAATTCGGTTGCAATAACGATGCTTGCGAGAAGCGCATCTTGGATGTTGAGACTTCATTTCTCGCAAGCATCGTTATTGCAACCGAATTTCGTCGTATCGGTATCTATGTCGAGACTCGCCAGATGTATGAACGTGGTCGAGTCAAAAGGAGTATGTAAGGATCGTAGCAGATGGCGTTCTGTTTACTATTTCAGAGGAGTCCCGGAGAATGAGCGCGTTTGATTATTTAAGAGTGAATGTCAACCGGATAGGCCCAACGCCAACACCAAGAGCTAGTGTGGGGAGAATGAACGGTGCGGCGGGTCAGTTCGAATCGAATCCGGGAGGCGATCCGTTCGCATCACGAGTACCTACACGCTACGTTTTTGGTGGAGTGTCTAGTGATTTAGTGTTCCTAATAATTTTGTAATAAGATCCAGATTATATTGTGTGTGAAATACGTCGTTTGATTCTCCTCGCCCGATCACCCACGTCCTAGTAAAATCGACCATGGATCCAAATGATATTGTGGACAGTCCTGACGTCCCTTTATCAGAAGTGGGATAGTCTTGTCGTGATGTCACCACTGGCGCGCTTGCGATTCATTTTAAGTCCGTACCAATGACCGTCTCCGACAAATAAAACCTTTTTTGCAATAACAATACTTACCCGACTACCAAAAAAAAAAGACTGCTGTCTGTTCGTCCGTCTGCCACCAGGCTGTATCTCATGAACCGTGATAGTTAGACAGTTGAAATTTTTACAGATGATATACCTATTTCTGTTGCCGCTATAACAACAAATACTAAAAACAGAATAAAACAAAAAAATATTTAAGGGGACATGATTTTTTTGCCGTTTTTATAGATAATGGTATGGAACCCTTCGTGCGCGAGTCCGACTAGCACTTGGCCGGTTTTTTTTTTAAGTCAGTTATTTTTTTATTATGGTCATGTTGTCACTGCTGGAAAAGACACAGGCTTTCTCTCTGTGAGAGAGATTGATCATAATCCATCGCGTGGGCTCAGTGCTGATTGATAGATGTAACTTGTCTTCGTTTTTTTGGTTCCAGGACACGCCGCTGCCCGGCTCCATCGCGATGTTTTCCTACCCCGTTTGTGAGAGCATTGGTGACCAAACTTGACATATGTAAGGACATCAGCACCAGGTTTGATAGCCTTTTTGTTTGTTTTAGGACAAAAACAAGTTTCATTATTGTTATGTAGGTACAGACTAGCACATCAAGCTACTACAATGTCTACAATCTGTCAACTTGAAAATTTCGGGTAGCTTGATTTGCTGGCGTCTGTTCATCTCTAATGTTATGTTTCAAGGGCGCTGTTATCATTATCACAGATTTGGTTACCGTAGGCGTAGAGGTGTGGAGTGTATGAGTAAGCGTAGAATTGATATCTATCGCAAAGTGACATATTATTGGGTATACGATAACACAGGAGGACACAAATCAACATTAGCAGCAATATTTTCCTTAATGAGTCGAATGTTGAATAGAATTTTGATTAAGTTGCACCTCCCCACCTACAAAAACATATTAATCAAAAATATATGAAGGCAGCCTTTTCCCCAACTTTATTGTGGTCGGCTTCCAGTCTAACCGGATGCAGCTGAATACCAGTATCTTACGTGGAGCGACTGCCTATCTGACCTCCACAACCCAGTTAGTTCTGGGTAATACGATACCCTTTGGTAAGACTGGTTGTCAGACTTTCCGGCCACCGACTACCTGTAACGACTATGAAAGATCTACAAATGACAGCCGGGACCAACGGCTTAACGTGCTTTCCGAGGCACGGAGGAAACTCGGTATGTAATGGATGGTCACCCATCCACGGACCAACCTAGGCAAGCGCAGCTTAACCTTAAGATCGACTCTCTCGATGAACTTAAAATTGCTGCGTAAAGAAACTCGAATCCTTTCTTTGTCGGGTATATAAAATTGAATTGAAAAATTAACGACGTTATGGTAATTACTTACCTAATCTATAACAGCCAGATAAAAGTTAATACTTACCATGATAAGTACTTAAGTACCTACATAACCTTGTGCATGTACTACAGAATTCACTGAGGGCGACCACTTTTCAACCTTATTACTTAGGGCATAAGGGTGAAAAGTGGCAGACCGTCAGTAAACTGAGTACATAGTACTATGTAATTTGCCTCGCGTACATACGCACTTAGTCCAAAATAGAATACATTTCCTCATTCATCATACGGTTGGTCTGACGAGGTTAATTTTGGTCACACAATGCTTTTAGACGTATTTTCCGGTCTGGGTTGACAACCTTTGGCAGGGTTTTTTTGACTTTAAAAGTACTTAGGTAAATAAATAACTTATTGAAATCCTAGATGTGGACGAACACGAAAAAAAAGCAGATGTAAGGGAAAGTAGGTATGGGCTGCGGCCTGTGGGACTGTTCGAAAGAGGTACCACGGTCCTAGAACACAAAGGGCAAAGAAGGAACATGGATGGGTTTTAGTCAGTACAAGTCTGACACTCCCTTCCGCTCCGCCCAGTGCGGGAGGGGTCATTTGATGACTTCCCGTTCCAAAAAATACGGGAAACTAGGTAGGTAGGTCCTGAAAAAGTCTAAATTCTAAAAATCAATCTAAAGGACTAAGTACCTAGTTAGGTTTCGTTTGTAGACCACATTTTTTGCACTTCCAATTAATTTTGACAATAGGTACGGCTAGGTACCTACTCAATAGTCAATTAGGCATGTTACGTTGTCGAACAAACAAATTAATCAAATTAGGTATTGAAACAATTATTTTACAGTCGCATTGGGATTGGAGATGCGTTCAGGAATTGGGTTGGAATGCTAGTTGGACGTCAAGCTTGCTGGTACAGGAAATTCACTCATTGCGAACTGTCAAAAGGTTGATGACCCGTGGAACGCGAATTTGTAACTTGCCGACGCTCCGCAATGATTCAATGAATAAACATGCTTGATGCACTACTGAAACATGTTACGAATGTTTATTATGTCAAAATTACGTGTTGTCTAGTGCTACTAACCTTGATGTTAATGCTGCCAGGCTGTCGGCATTACCTAAGGCTTAAATACTTTAGTGGAGTACTGTTAGGGACGCTAAAAAGCGCTTTGGAATTTATTTGAATTCAATATGTACATTATTTACAAACTACAAATAGATCTAAAATAATAATAAAATAAGTACAGTGATCAAAACAAGAAAAGAATAAAAAAAAACAGGGCCAAAAGAAGGCCAGCCCTCTAGCCACGTGAAGACTCGACCAACTGCTTGGCGATATCTCGAAATACTTAATTTGGAATTGAAATACCTAATTAATGCCTTTAAAATCACATTTATTTTCATACATATCGACGCTCTGTACGTGATGCTCCTTTTAATACAACATGCCCAAAACTTCTAAACTAACCGTTACGCCAGGTTACGTCTCTACAGCAGAAAAAATAATAATCAAATAATAATATATCAAAAGTAAAAAATCATAATCAAAAATAATAAGCAAATAATAATAAATGTCAAAGTATGCACAGACATGTCAAAAGTAATTAATAAAATCATGAATCTATTTATATCAGAGTAAATGGTTCTGACAGAAATTCATTAATATTATTGTATGCTTTGTCAGTTAGAAATGATTTTAGTTGTTTTTTTAATTGAACATTATATTAAGCTCGAGTAACTTAACTTGATGTTGATTTTATTCCTATTTTATTTATTTTATAGGTTAAATCGCAATTTAAGCTGGTGGCAAATATTACGTCAGCAAATGTTGTATTGATCTTCGGAATCTTCAGTATTTTATTTTCGGCCGTTTCTTTATCCTTTCAGTTGTCACAAGATTAGTACTCTCGGTTGAACATTGCGTCGAACTGTCCTGTGTTGAGCTAGATAAGCATGTAATTGTGTGTGTGTACAGACCCCCAAACTATCAAAACTTTTCATTATTTGAATCAATAATGGAAGATGTCCTGGCAAAACTTGCAGCCAGTAATAAATCTACAATTATTTGTGGTGATTTCAATATCAATATTTTAGAAGACAATTCAAATAGCAGTCGGTTATTAAATCTTTTTAAGTCATTTGACTTGACCAACATTTTTATAGAACCTACTAGAGTCACTCCATCTTCTGCTACTTGTATAGATAATGTTTTCTGCGATTGCGATTACTTAGATAAAGCCATAGTAAATTGCCTGCCGTCTGACCACAGCGGACAAACTGTAACTTTTAGGTGTAACACACCATTGCAAAATGTTCAGATTAAATTTAGACCTATAACTACTAGCAAATTAAATAGGTATAATATTTCCCTGCAGAACAAGTTAAGTGTTATGAGCCATCATATGGACGATATTAATATAAATCAATTGTATGATCATTTCTTTTCAATAGTTCACACTGAATACAACAAAACTTTTGAAAAGAAGACAAAAAGTATTTGCCCTAAATTTATATTTAGTGATTGGGCAACTAGAGGTATCAGAAAAAGTAGGGAAAGACTATTTGAGCTTTATGACCTTAAATCTTATATAAACACTGAAACTTTTAATAAGTATGTTGCTAAGTATTCAAACATTTTTAGAAATACATGCAAGGTTGCCAAAGCCCTGCACATTAGCAACAAGATCAAAACAGCAGAAAATAAAATAAAGACAGTTTGGAAAGTCATAAATAACGAGACTAACAGGAAGAAAATACGTAACACTAGCTACACCTTAGATACAGCATGTGGTCCTAAAAGCTCTAATCAGGAAGTAGCTCAAGAATTTGTGAATTTTTTTACCGATATACCGTTAAAAACTACGGAGTCTCTTAATTCCTCTCCTGAAGTAGCAATTGGTTTATTAAAGGCGAATGTGTCTGGCTGCCCGGCTGAATTTAAATTTAAACACATAAACCCTATGATAGTTATTAAAGCTTTCCGGCAAATAAAAGTCAAACTGACCGAAGATCTTTGGGGAATGTCTATCAAAGTTTGTACATCCATAGTTGAGACTGTAGCACCATACTTAGCTTTAATTTTTAATTTGTGTGTAGACCAAGGAGTTTTCCCTGATTTAATGAAATACAGTAAAGTCATACCTCTTTTCAAATCCGGGGATAGTAAAGATACTAATAATTATAGACCTGTATCCGTGTTGCCAGTTTTTAGCAAGGTGTTTGAAAAAGTAATGCTTAATCAAATGCTCAATCATTTTAACACCAACAGAATCTTACACGACCAACAGTTTGGTTTCACTAAGGGACGTTGTACAACTGACGCCGGTGTAACCTTATTAAAGCACATATTTTCTGCGTGGGAAGCATCCCAAGACGCAATAGGAATATTTTGTGACCTCTCCAAAGCATTTGATTGCGTAAATCACGACACATTGCTTTTGAAACTTGAGCATTACGGACTAGGTAAACTTGCACTTGGTTTGGTAAAATCTTATTTAAGTGATAGACAACAATATGTTCAAATAAATGGTGTTAATTCACAGGGTTTAAAAGTAAAAATGGGGGTTCCGCAAGGCTCAATATTGGGTCCTTTCCTCTTTCTAGTATATATAAACGATCTACCCTATTTATTAAAAAACCAACCTCAAAATATGGTGTTATTTGCTGATGACACTTCTCTAATTTTTAAGATAAATAGACGGGCCCAAAATCTAGATAACGTAAATAATGCCCTACTTCAGGTCCATAATTGGTTCACAGCAAACAATTTAGTATTAAATGAAAAAAAAACGAAATGCATAAGATTTGCTTTACCAAATGTTAAAAGTAACGAGTGTGATATAGTATTGAATAAAGAGAAACTTGAATTCGTAGATAAAACCGTTTTCCTGGGGCTTACGCTTGATTCAAGGCTACAATGGGGTTCTCATTTGAAATCTCTTGCGGGGCGCCTAAGTTCAGCAGCATATGCTGTTAGAAAAATCCGTCAATTTTCTGATGTAGATACCGCTAGACTGGTCTATTTTAGTTACTTTCATAGTATAATGTCTTATGGCATTCTGTTATGGGGACGGGCTGCAGACATTGAGTCTATATTTATTCTGCAAAAAAGAGCCATCAGAGCCATATATAATCTTCGTAGGCGCGATTCTCTAAGGGAACTGTTTAAGGAAATCAAAATCATGACGGTACATTGTCAATACATCTACGAAAACATAATGTACGTTAGAAAAAATCTACATCTTTTTAATAAAAGAGGTGACAGACACAATTACAGTACGAGAACTAGAGACCAATTAGTTCAGCCGGGCTTCAGACTCGCTAAAGTAGACTCATCTTTCATGGGGTACTGTTTAAGATGCTATAATAAAATTCCACAAAGTATTCTTGAACTGAATGAGACGAAATTTAAATCATGCATTAAACGCACACTATGTAAGCAAGCCTATTACAAGTTGGACGATTATATCTCTGATAAAAATGCTTGGCTCAATGCCGGTCCTGCTCCACATGGACAGGGGCGCATAAACTGATTAATGGATAGCATTAAATAGTATTGTTGGAGCTGCTGAAGATTGTACAACTATCTTTGCATTGTATAGATTCAATTTCTTTTGGTATTATATAACCGCATAGCCCATATTATGTGAGTACTATGTAATAGAAAGCTATCCTTCGTTGGAAACCTACGTCATTTTTTTTTTTTTTTTTGACTTGAATTTGCCCTGGCGGTTAAGTGTATGTCATGCTCACTCAAATGTCTCGCTGATGGTGGCGCGTGTGTCGGATCAGTTAGTTCCCTTCAAAATGGTTGAATGGTGCTGATACATGCGTCATGTTCGTGAACGGGCGCTGTCAGTTGTGACTGGTCATCTCTTGGTTGCCACGGCTTATTTGAATTAATTATTTTATTTTTTGAATTGTTCTTTTCCTTGTTTTTACTATGGACACTTTTAACGTGCACATCTTGCTACATCGCTCTCACATAATGTACCATCTAAACATGAATGATGTAACCAAGGTTTTGTAAAAATATTCTGATTTAAAAGAGTGTCCATGGAGTTTCTTGCCCGTTCTTCTCCATAGAGATCTACGTTAGGGAATGGGCAACTACAGTACTTTCACAGTTTTTATGGCTTGTGACTGGGACTGTAGCTAAATTTCATTGTTGTCTTTGTTTCGACAGTTCAAAAGTGCCTGTAACGGGCCTACTTGAAATAAATGCTTTGATTTTGAGTATATTATAGTAGCAGTACATTTCATATTTTGAGTTTGTTCATTTAAATTTTTCGGAGCCTTTAATACTACCCTAAATGGGTTTGCTAATGATTCACCTTTGTGATTCTAATCAGATATCTAAAAAAATATCATGCAGTAGAGTAATTGAAAATTGGACCTCTCGGATCCGTGCCACCGTTCGAGCGTTCGAAGCCGCGGTGGACATTTAAACGATGTCATATTAAACTACTTGACCGTCACTGGAAGCTTTATATTGAGAGAGCATATCCGTTTCCGTCGATTTCTTATCTGTTTTAGTACTTGTTTAACCTGCTTAGTGGCGCCACCTGGTGTTTGCTTGCCATTTTAGTTTCGTAAAATGTACGAGCTACTTTTTTGTTCATTGGCGTTTCGTTCTCCGTCGAAGCAACTTGTTCGCATCGGTTTACGACCGATGCTAAAAAATTACACTATATTTTCTAAATTCGAAATATTACATAAAATATGTTTCATAAGAAAATAGCGTAATCATACTTTTAACGGTTTTTTCCGTTCGGATAACTATCTTGTTAATACCAGCTAAGTAAATCAATATTAACCACTCGTATGGCCGGTAAGTATTTAAACGTAGATCTACGTTCCGGCACACGAAGGGTTTAAGGGTTTAATCAATTTAAAAATATAGTGCTGTTTTTATGGTGAGTTAATTTGAAGAAAAACTGTAAGTACCCTACTTTATTAAAATAAGTGATCGTTACTTTGAACTGTTTTTTCAGTTCGGATCACTAAGATTTTCATTGTTTACCTGATATTTTTAAAAATTGTGGATTGTGTTACTGTATTGTGTGTGCTTAGAACATTATTGTGAGTTAATTATTTGCAATAATGGATGACTTAAATGTTTCGGCTGCCGAGCCACAAGTTGTGGCCGGCCCGAGTGGAAAGTCCCGGAAAAGGAACGTTACTTGCTCTAGCAGCAGCACGACGAGCAGCAGCTCTTCAAGCTCGTCTTCTCCAAAACATGGCAAGCGGTCGCGCCGCGCACGCCACAAAAAGAATAAGCGCACCCAACAGTCTAATCCAACATTGGACAAGCTTATAAAAGAAGTCAATGAGCTACGCCAACAAATTTTTGCAAATAATATGCATAATGCTTGCCATGATGGGGTATCAGTTTGTTCTGGGGTCAGTGGGGAACTATATTACCAACATAATATTGAAGAACAGTGCCTTGGTGTTGAAGGCCAAAACTCAAATTCAGACTTTACTTTTGATATCGAGACAAAGCTTAAGGAACCCTCGGTTCCAAATACTCCTGATAGTTTTTTAAAAATGCTGCTGGATGTCCAGCGCTTAGGTAGCACATCTTGGTCTGAGGTAAGGTATTCTGATACTCAAAAGCTCTACAATCACAGCCCAGGTTTCATAGATTTAGACACAAACGAAGAGATAAAAATGTATGATACCTTACGTCACTTGGCACATGCTGATAAATCATATGCAGCAATTACTTTTTGCATCATAAAACAAAAAGAATCATTACAAGACTATTCGTAATCTCCTTTTGTGGGCTAAAAATACAGACGTTAATTTTGATAATTTGAGCGGGAAGGTTGAAGAATTATTTCAAAAAGGTGATTTGCATAAAATCTCTTCAGACCTGTTACAATTAGTATGTGGTCATCGCGCCGAATGTATAGAAATGCGTCGAGAGACAATTACTAGTCAAATTCGAGATCCATTAGTTAAAGCAGCTTTAAACAGAATTCCCCCATCATCTACTTATTTGTTTAGTCCTGAATCTTTCACGACAGCATTAGAAAAAGCCGGTGGGGTACGCAAAGCGTTTTGGCCCCCAAAAACTGATACACATATTAGATCTAATCAATCTAACCGCCGCCCCTCGCGGGGGCAAGGCGTACATAAACCAATGGTTCCACCGCGTGAAGCTCAATATTTTTGTAATGAACCAGGCATACCAATGCACACACATACCTATGGCAACTCACCCTCGCGGGGTGGATATTTTCGCACCAATTACAAAAACAAAGGTCAGGGTCTACCATCCTTTCAATCCGATCAATATACCAACGGTAGAGGTGCATTTCACAACCGAGGCTCGCGGCCCGATCGTGGAAGTAACCGAAGTCGAGGACGTTCAAACCCTCCAAAAAGTTCTCGAGCCAACCAAAAACGATATAAGCAATGACTCAAATCGTTTTCGAGCAGGTCAGTTAGCGCACTACCACTCGAAATGGAAGAAAATGGGGGCACCAGAAATTGTTTTAAAATTAATTCAAGGGTATCGCATACCATTTATCCACAAACCTCCTCTGACATACCCAAACATAACCAACGGCCCCTTTCAAACACCTGTCTCAAAAGAAATGTCGGAAATAATAAACAAAATGAAAGCTCAGGGAATTCTAAAAGTTGTTCAACCCTCACCGAGTTTCATTTCCCCTCTATTTTTGAAACCAAAACCCGACGGATCAGTCCGTCCCATATTCAACCTAAAAGCGTTAAACGAATTTGTAAAGGCCCAACCGTTTCACCTAATAAACATGTATCGCATCCCGGACTTTCTGCAACCACAAGACTGGATGTGCAAAGTGGACCTGTCACAGGCATATTTCCACTTAAAAATTTCAAAGTCACACAGGCGTTTCCTTCGCCTTGTCTACAACCAAGACCTGTTAGAAATGACCTGCCTTCCGTTCGGTTTGAGCACTGCACCCAAAACCTTTTCAATATTAACGAATTGGGTTGCCCAAATACTACGAGAACGCTGGAACATCCGAATCATTGTCTATCTCGACGACTATTTAATAGTAAATCAAAATGTACACGTTCTTCGAGACCATGTCGAGCTCACATTAGATACATTACAAAATCTTGGTTGGCAAGTAAATTTCGAGAAATCTGTTCTTTGTCCTCAAAAGACTATAACATATTTAGGAATATTGTGGAGTCCCTGGGACAATTTAAAATCCCTGCCAAAAGAAAAGACTTCTTCATTAATCCAAAAAGTGAGTCAAGTTCTCGAGCGAGGAATAGTAACTCTAAAGGAAATGCAGAGAATAATAGGACTCCTGAACTTTGCCAGTTATGTTGTTCCTCGGGGCCGGCTCAATCACCGGCAATTATTAATGTTCATGAACTCTCTACCAGACCCTTTATCGGAATCCTACCCACTACCACAAAATATTCGAAAGGAACTGGAATGGTGATTTTTTTCGGAATTGTCAGTCATCAACACCTCTACATTATCCTCCGCCAGTGAACTTCCTGACAACAGATGCATCAAACCAAGGTTGGGGAGCGCTAATGAACAATCTGGCTGTATCGGGCAGTTGGTCACAAGAGGAACAAGCACTGCACGGCAATCAAAAAGAAATGTTAGCCATATTTCGAGCCCTTCGAGACAACGCTCACCTACTTCGCAACAGCTCGATCCTGATACAATGCGACAGCAGGACTGCTGTCAGCTATTTAAGGAACGAAGGAGGTACGAAATCATTACCCCTAATAAAACTAACATATCAAATTCTGAATTTACTGGACCAATTTCAAATACACTTCAGCATACACCATCTCCCAGGCAAGTACAACAATCATGCCGACCACTTGTCACGCTTTCGCCGACCTCCGGAATGGCACCTAAAACCAGCTTGTACGGAAATAGTGTTTGCAAAGTGGGGAACCCCAGTAATAGATTTGTTTGCCTCGGAGACAGCTCATGTAGTTTACAATTATGTATCCCGAGACCTGAAAGACCGATAAGCTCTATTTCACGATGCATTCAGTGTCCCATGGAACTATCCACTCGCATGGATATTCCAACCTCCGTTCTTAATCCCAAAAGTCCTAACACATCTCAATCAATCGACAGGAATATTTTTAATAGTAATACCTCGATGGGAGAAGGTATTTTGGCGGGCAGACCTCAAAGTCCGAGCACTAGCACCACCTCTAACTCTAAAAAACTTACAGACGCACCTGGTCGACACATCGACGGGGCTTCCACCTCCACAAGTGGACAAAATCATCCTCGAAGTCTGGAAATGTGGGGGTGGTCTGAGGCGATAAAAACATGGACCACTGAACAACAGTTATTGCTCAAAAATTCCTGGCGGAAATCTACCTTAAAAACATATGAGATCGCTTGGAAACGTTGGACTTCATGGTCTATGTCTAAAAACATTGACACAAATAATCCTACAGGTACGCAATTAGCCCAATTTTTATCTGATTTGCATCTAATTCATAAATTTTCATATAACACACATTTTACATAAATCTGTCGTTTCCACTTTGTGTAATGTTGATAGTTCAAGTCAATTAAGTTCACATGTTCTTGTAAAACATATTTTAAAATCAATTGCTCTGGAAAATCCAAAGAGTTCCAAGCCACCAATTTGGGATGTCAGTAAATTAATTACCTTTCTAAGCAATTACACTGTAGATTTGGACAGTCCCTTTCAAATATCACGCCATACTGCAACTATATTACTGCTTTGCTCAGGTAGACGCATACATGACTTAACGTTGCTTAGAGTTGATCCTGATCATTATATTAGATCAGATGATGGTGTTATATTAAGCCTCAATTTGGTTTGAAAACAGATTGTAGTAATCGTAGACAGTCTGGCTGGAAACTTCTTATAAATCCCAACAATTGTAACCTTGATCCTATATTTTGGATAGAAAAAACTATAGAAATATTAAATGAAAGACGTAATGCTGCAAAATCATTTAATTTATTTATTACAGTCAGAGGTGTGCCGAAGCCCGCTTCACGAACCGTCATCGCAGGCTGGGTAAAAACCCTTTTCAAAGAAGCTGGCATCACAGCAACTCCAGGAAGTACACGATCTGCAGTAGCCTCTAAAAGTTGGCTAGAAAATCATCCCCTTGACGAAATCCTATCTCGAGGAAATTGGCAATCGGCTAAGACATTCCAGAATTTCTACAGAAGAGAAGTCATAAGAAGTGTTGATTCAAATCTAAATGTTACACAATTGTTTAATCCGATTAATTAACTCAGAATATTATTAACTTTAATTTGATATTACTTAAATTATTCTTTTTATTCTTGTTTTTCGTTGTGATTGATTAATTGTTTATTTTGTAGCCATGTTTCTTTTAACATTTGTAATAAATATACTTTCTGATGACTTAATTATGTTTAACACTAAAATTTCCTATCACATTGGCGTTATCGTATTAGTGGCTACACCAGGCGATAACAAACAGGTCTCAATATAAAGCTTCCAGTGACGGTCAAGTAGTTTAAAAGCGTTTTACCTGAAATAAAACGCATATTAAAATACTTACCTCACTGGAAGCTTTAAGTTTACTTCTGCCTGGTTATATTGAGCCAATGAACAAAAAAGTAGCTCGTACATTTTACGAAACTAAAATGGCAAGCAAACACCAGGTGGCGCCACTAAGCAGGTTAAACAAGTACTAAAACAGATAAGAAATCGACGGAAACGGATATGCTCTCTCAATATAAAGCTTCCAGTGACGGTCAAGTAGTTTAATATGCGTTTTATTTCAGGTAAAACGCTTCTATTTCATAAATAATGGCATATATGGGCCTTTCAAATAAAACAATAATTTCTTTAATATCTCACATACAACTTGTTTTATTTAATTTCAACATCGACCCGTCCTTGTTGAAAGACCCTTTATATAAAGTTTCGAAAACAAGAAGTTATTTTTTTGATATTTATTTTGTACCCTATCACAATGTTTTCTTATTTAACCCAAAGGTTAACTGGTAGAGAATGCCTTGTGGTATTAAGTCCGCCTTTGTACCACTGTTGTACATGAAGTTTAAATAAATAAGTAAGTAAATATCTAATGTCCAGTTGCTAATTACCAACAGATGGGTGATTAGGTAGATAGGTATAATTTTTGATACCCTTATCAAAAATTATGTCGAGTACATGCATACTTCATGTTTTTAACGTGACAATGATATATGAAATTACAGTGATTACCTGAATATCGTGATTATTGATAAATAATGTCGTATGATCCAAGTTTTCACGTTGATCACGATTTCTTAAAGTAAATACGAGTATCAAAGCTTTAACTCTTTGTTAATTTTAATTAGTCTTTCATTCTCATTCATTCAATTCTTTAATTCTTTCTCTAATTCTGCAGTTTCGTTTAGAATAAGTAGTTTAAGTTATGATGTGTGAGGCTGACGGATAAAAGCCTATTATAACTATTAAAGAACCAAAAAAATCTTTCATCAAAGTCATTTGAACACAAAATCAAAAGATCAAAAGAATACATTTGTGAGTTAGCGAGTAGTGAACGGATCCAACGATGTTGAATTTTGGTACTTGGCATCATTCAATGTATATATGTTACGGCTAAAGATGGGTGTCAAAATAAACTTAAGATTAGCCGGCTAAACTCCAGGGTTATTTGTAAAACACCAGCAACCTCTTAAGAGGTCATTGTATTCATCATTATGAACAACTTTTACTATGGGTCCAACTCCAAACCGGAAATCGCGAAAAAAAAATCAGCTGTTCCCTATATTTATGATCGATTAACTCGTCAAAATGTAGTTTGTTTTTCTTTCTCTTCTTGTTAAGTTTCTTTTTCGCGATTTCAGGTTTGGTCCTATAGTAAAAGTTGTTCATAATGATGAGTACAATGACCTCTTAAGAGGTTGTTGGTGTTTTACAAATAACCCTGTATAGTCTTTGTTCAATGGCCTATGGAATAATCGAAAAATGATTATGAAATGAGTCGATGAACATTTATTCCTGTGTAATTTTGTCGGTATGTGGTAAAACGTGGAATGAAATTAAAGTGAAAATCACTCTCGCGAGTGAAACATTCATTCGAATGAATCGTCTGATATCAGTTTAAAGTTAAAATGTTTAAAGTGAGATGTTACTTATAAGGTCTAGCATACATACCGCATCCAGCCAAAGATCTCACAGGGCTAATAAAGTAATATAAACTTTAAATTGCCGACAATATTGCTTTATTAGTGCTAGACAATGGAGTCACTAACGAATGGAGGAAATACTGTCGCGTTCAATAAAAAAATCAAAAGTAATGGCAATGTAGTAATGAAAATGAAACGCACAGTAATAAATAATTATGTCATGTAGGTAGCCATTTTAATTGTAATACTCTACAGAATGGGTAAATTAGTTTATTTTAACACACACTCACTACTCATTTTCCGGAAAAATGGATCTTTTGATTATTTTTTTGGGATGGTATTCGCGTAGCACTGTAGCACACTCTCAATGTCAATGTAAGTATATGAATATACACTCGAGAGCAATGAATCCGGGTCACTTAAAGAATCCTAAAAATCTCGGAAACTAAAAATGCTAGGTTAATGCAATAAATTGTATTTAATAGACAATGTAATACTCCTTAAATGAAGGTATTAAAACTTCTTAGTTATTGTAAAGTTATATCATAAAAAAATCAAATTTGAAAAAGGGCCACTTTCGAAGATGGAACTACGAAATTACAGCATTTGGTTTTGCTTTTGTTTGTAATCTGTCATTTATGTGGGTACATAAACCATGTTGATAGTGCTCTATATTCATTATTCAAGCTGAAATTATGTCGCTTACGCCTGAAGAATGCACCAGAATACTTACAATGCTGGAAACCGGCCGGAGTCAGCGCGATACAGCCAGGACTGTCGGTGTGTCGCTGTCAACAGTACAAAGAGTTCTCCGACGTTACGAAGAAACTGGTTCTAACCTACGCAGACCAGGAACGGGCAGAACCAGGTGTACCACAGCACGAGAAGACCGATACTTGGTGAACACCATGCTTCGAAATCGCTTTCTCACAGGAACTGAACTCACAAATCAGTTTCGACGCCTCGGAGGAAGTAACCCAAGTGCATGGACAGTAAGACGTCGGCTTGCTGAATCTAACTTAAAACCCCTTAGACCTGCAAACGGCCCTAAACTGGAGCGTGGGCATCGTATTTCAAGACTAAGATATGCCCAGAGCCACGTAAATTGGAGTATTGAAGATTGGTCAAAAATTATGTTCTCCGACGAATCAAAATTTATGCTCTACAAGCACGATGGAAGACAGAGTGTATCGAAGACCAGGGGAAAGATTCAAGCAAGCATGCATCGAAGAAAAAGTAGCCTACGGTGGTGGGTCTGTACTTGTGTGGGCCGGAATTTCTTCTGAAAGTCGCACAGAGCTGGTGATCATAGAAAACGGCTCTTTAACTAGCGTAAGATATGTGGAAGAAATCCTCAATGATCACGTTGGTCCATTTATGGTCAATTTAGGTGAGGATGCTATATTTATGCATGACAATGCCCGACCTCATACCGGTAGGATTATGAATGAACTACCTTCAAGAGATGAACATTACTCGTATGGAGTGGCCAGCGCGCAGCCCGGATATCAACCCGATCGAGCATGCTTGGGACGAGCTAGGCAGATGCGTAAAACAACGAAACCCTCCCCCAATCACGCTTCGTGAGCTCAAAATTGCTCTCACAGAGGAATGGGAGAATATTCCCCAAAATCGTATAAGGAACTTGGTGTACAGCATGCCAAACCGCGTAAACGCAGTAATGGAAGCACGAGGAGGCAATACGAAGTATTAAAATTCAAGAAAATCGTAATAAAGTTCAAAAATTTCATGTTTCCTATTTTTGTTTTAAGGAGAGATCAGCAGTTTTTTTCTTTATGTAATTTTGTGTTAATAAAATGTATGGCGACTCATATTTTTTTTACTTTCATTTAAGGAGTATTACATTGTCTATTAAATACAATTTATTGCATTAACCTATCATTTTTAGTTTCCGAGATTTTTAACATTCTTTACGTGACCCGGATTCATTGCTCTCGAATGTAGTTTAAATGTCTGTTTGCCAAATGGCAAAAAAACGGAAACTGCAGCAATAACTTTGTTTTTCACATACCATTTTGACATACCAGGAAAAACAAATTTAGTTTTGCTGTTGAGTGCAAATTGACATAATTATGACGGAACCTTTGTGAGCGAGGCCGACTCGTGCTGAGCTGGTTTTTTTTTATGCCGTCGAGCAGTATTAAATTAATTAGGTACTAATGCATGTCATAATAATGAAGTCACCATTCTGAGCAGGGGTACATAAGTGGATTTTCATACGAAAAATCATGCCTGCGTTTGTTACTGTTAGTACGCAAACAAATAATATATGAAACTTGATGAGATCGGTGATAAATTTATTAGTGCTCCATTTTTTCAATTCTCTGTGACAGTCTGATAAAATTATAGGACGCGTCCGCCCTGCCTTATTAGGTATCTTATCTTATACTATCTGATAGAAAAAGAATACGCTCAGGACATATCGGCTTTAGTATGAATTATTTAATCTAAAATCTTAATTGGTTAGGTTATGCATTACGAAAACTAATAATAAATGGAACTCGTATTGTTAGGAGGTTCCTCTTTCTGGAGCCCTGACTGCCGGTAGCTTGGACCCTGTTCCCGATACCGGTGGGCTACTATTTTTTATATTTTTAAATGTTTTTTTATATTCTTTTATATTTAAAAATGTAATTGATATGTAAGAAAATAAATAAAGGAGAATAATAATGGAACTTTCAACTTTAACATAACAGGCAAAATAGCAAAATATCTCAGCGACTTCAGACTATTATGCGGGGGCGTATATTGCAGGCGTGATATTCGTAGTTATGTTACACTCTTTGTGTTATTAATTTATTATATTAACGTTGTTGAGCAGATGAATTTTTCAAACAATGATGCAGCAAAGAAGTAGGAATTTCTTCCAAAATACATCCATCGGTTAGATAGTGAGTGTTTTTGTGATAGAAAATTCGATTTGAATGCGAAATATTTTCGTTTTTTTTGAGGTACTATCCTTCTTAGTCAACGGTGATTGGAAAGATAAACACCAAAGGTAAAAATAAGGAAATCTTGGGTCTCCCTTGTTTTACCGAAAAGAAATTGCCAAATTATCACTTCCCAAACAAATTTTCGCATAATTTCATTTGCCAAATTATTACTTACCAAAAAATCTCTTTACAAATAATTGTTACGAAAACCTATGTTTGGCAAGTGAACGTTTGAACAATAACTTGTTCACCAACTAGTACTTTTACCATTTTTTATCTAGTCAAATATTTCAGTTGATATAACATATTTTACGCAAAATTAAATAAGCCAAATATTTGGTGTCGTCAATTTTAAACTTACCATTTCAGTCAAAAGCACTATTAACTAGTTGGAATCTCCTATTTGGATTCGGTTGGGGCTCCTATTTCTGTCTGCAGGGTTTACAGGCACCTAACTAACCGAACCTCGGGGTGCCCCTGACGTCGACCGTCTAGGGTTAGCGTTTCCATCAGCAGGTCAACGGATCCCCGCTGCGCGGGGCTCCTATTTCTGTCTGCAAGGTTTACAGGAACCTAACTAACCGAACCTCGGGGTGCCCCTGACGTCGACCGTCTAGGGTTAGCGTTTCCGTCAGCAGGTCGACAGATCTCCGCTGCGCGGGGCTCCTATTTCTGTCTGCAAGGTTTACAGGAACCTAACTAACCGAACCTCGGGGTGCCCCTGACGTCGACCGTCTAGGGTTAGCGTTTCCGTCAGCAGGTCGACGGATCCCCGCTGCGCGGGGCTCCTATTTCTGTCTGCAAGGTTTACAGGAACCTAACTAACCGAACCTCGGGGTGCCCCTGACGTCGACCGTCTAGGGTTAGCGTTTCCGTCAGCAGGTCGACGGATCCCCGCTGCGCGGGGCTCCTATTTCTGTCTGCAAGGTTTACAGGAACCTAACTAACCGAACCTCGGGGTGCCCCTGACGTCGACCGTCTAGGGTTAGCGTTTCCGTCAGCAGGTCGACGGATCCCCGCTGCGCGGGGCTCCTATTTCTGTCTGCAAGGTTTACAGGAACCTAACTAACCGAACCTCGGGGTGCCCCTGACGTCGACCGTCTAGGGTTAGCGTTTCCGTCAGCAGGTCGACGGATCCCCGCTGCGCGGGGCTCCTATTTCTGTCTGCAAGGTTTACAGGAACCTAACTAACCGAACCTCGGGGTGCTCCTGACGTCGACCGTCTAGGGTTAGCGTTTCCGTCAGCAGGTCGACGGATCCCCGCTGCGCGGGGCTCCTATTTCTGTCTGCAAGGTTTACAGGAACCTAACTAACCGAACCTCGGGGTGCCCCTGACGTCGACCGTCTAGGGTTAGCGTTTCCGTCAGCAGGTCGACGGATCCCCGCTGCGCGGGGCTCCTATTTCTGTCTGCAAGGTTTACAGGAACCTAACTAACCGAACCTCGGGGTGCCCCTGACGTCGACCATCTAGGGTTAGGGTTTCTGTCAGCATCTGTTACATTTCAATTACGTTATATTAAATCAATTTGTGTTATGTCTTCATTCCAAAATTTTTGCCTTTATATTTTTTGTCATAACAAATCATTTGACTAAACGTTTATTGTCTTAATTTTGCTTGCTGTAATAAATCATTTGATTAAAGACCAAAAGCCGTAATGACATTATCCTTAGTAATAATCTGCCAAGTAAACATTTGACCAAATGAAAATGTGCGAACTAAAATTATTCCAAATATTACATTGGTATAAAAAAAGGTTGCTAAAATTTGTTTGGGTAATGAAAATTTGGCAAAATCTTTTCGACAAAACGGCAGGATCCCGGAAATCTTTCCTTGACCGCAAAGCATGATAGAGAGGACAGGACGTCCTGTTCACACTTTGTCTGCAGGAATGTTGAATGGGTCAGATAATATATGTATACTTAGTATAGGTACCTATAATCGTCAAGGATTTTGTGATTTTGTGTCAAAATTATAAGATATCAACATGTCGATCGATTGGAATAATTAATTAGCTTGCGAACGCACCAATATCACGTAGTGCTTCCTGTACTTAGGTACGAAAATATACCTAAGTAGTTGCCACTTGTTGCCGAAGTGTTTTTAGCCGTCATGTTGAAAAACAGAAACAGCAGTTAGATAATAATAACATAACATCACGCCTGTAATCCCCAAGGGAAAGGCAGAGGTGTACTTGATAGCACTCACACATTTCGCCAGTTATGGTTAAGCCCATGATGGCGAGCCTATTGACATCAACCGGGCATGAATCCAGAATCCGTGGCAGCTATTGAGAAATTCTTAATGGAAAAATTTTATGCCACTGACTTTCCGACCTGGGAATCGGACCCAGGACCTCATGCTCAGGCTGAGCATGAGGTCGCATGCGACTGCTGAGCAGCTCAGCAGTCGCATGCGACCACTAGACCAACAAGGCAGTACGTAATTATACAATATGGGTTTTAGTCCGTAACAGACTTCGAATCAAACGGATTTTCTAATCCATTCCTGGTTGGAAAAAACGTCTGCTCAACAAATTACTGAGCTGTCAAAATAATAAGCATTGCCATTGTTAACAATAATGTTAATACAAAATATATATATTGTAGAAGATAGGAAGATATGAGGAGGGGGAAGACCTATATAAGGCGGCGCCGAACTAGCACCGCTCCCCTTTTTACTTCGAGTCGTCGTGAGAACAACATCGTGAGAACGTCACTCTGTCGGTATATTTTTTCACCTATGTGTTATATTTTTACTGTGTTAATTTCTCTTGATTTGTGATTTCTATTAGGAGTGTATTTTTCGTTTGGTTGAATTGTTATTTGGTTTTTAATATTAAATTATTGTCAGTTTGTTCTATCAGTTTGAATTATTTCCTGTAGGTAATCTCATAATTATTTTTAAAAAAAGTCACTTCTGGTCTAATTTCCAAGATCAGAAGTGGGATTCTTCCCATTTCTATTGCCCACTATTCGCTTGGTTTAATTATAAATCTCCTCATTTTTATTTTTGTTTTTTGTCTCGATTTATATTTTTCCGTTGTGGTCTTAGTAGTTTCATTTTGTATCTGTGTGTGGGTACTCGTGTTGAGTGTTAGTGCTATAGGTTTGATCGTTTGATAATCGGTAAGTTTGCTGATTCTTTGTTGTTTTGGGTTAAGGAGTTAGTATGGCAGACCGTAAACGCGATTGTAGCCGTAGTCGCAGTCGCTGCGGCAGCCGCGATAATAGCTCGCGTCGTGATTATAGTCCTCATCGCGACCGTCGCGATTCTCGTCGCAATAGTCAGGGGCGGCAAAATAGTAGGTACCGCGAGCGAACCCCTAATGAAAACGACACGTTAAGGCTCGAGATACAAACGATGATGTCTCGCCTTAAAGCGCTAGAAGACAAAACAAGGGCTTCACCCTTGCCAGTTCGTTCATGTGACCGTAATAGAACTTTAGTGCCTGATAGTGAACGTGGTCGACGGGCATCGCGGCGCCAGCGAACACCGTCGCTGGAACGTAATATGTTGCGATCGCCGCCGCCGGGCCGAGTAGAATCGCGTAGCGTGCGTCATTCGTCACCACCGGAGCGTCGTCGCCGCCGTTTAGTTTCACCTTTGCCTAGAGAGACTGTGTATCAACATAATACACCAACCCGCGGATATAGCTGCTACCGTCGTTATTCGCGTTCTCGCTCCGGAACACCGCCGTTAAGAGTATCGAGACGCGTATCTGAGCAGGTATCTGTTCATGGGTCGGGCCATATAGTAAGGAACGAGACTGAAAATTCGAATTCAGCACAAGCTACGGTAACTGATCGTATCGTGGATGCTATTCGATCAATTAATACTGCGGGTAGATCTCAGCATTTTTATATTTCAAACTTTGATCCTACCCTACATAATATTGATGATTGGTGTACTGAGGTCGATCGCGCTAAACATTTTAACAATTGGAACGATTTCGAATGCTTGTCGCGTATTGGTAATTGCTTAAAAGGTGACGCTCGATCATGGCTTAATGAATGGGTAACTAGTGACCGTTCGTGGAGCAACTTTAAAAAAGAATTCAAGCCCTTGTGCCCTAGAGTACCGGACGTCGCGAATATTTTGTATGACGTTATGACCAAAAATTCGGATAACTATTCCACGTACGCGGATTACGTGCGTCGGTCATTGCTTCGCTTACGAATAGTGCAGGGACTTAGTGACGAGCTAATTTCAGCGATAATAATCCGTGGTATCACTGATCCCAACATAAAAGCGTCGGCAACTAACGCCAAGCTGTTGCCCAATGATTTAGTGGAATATTTTTCGATCTACGTTAAGCCAAATAACACTAGTACGTCAAAAAGCGCCGCATTTCGTTCTGCAAGAGATAAACAAACTACAGATCTTTCTCGTAAGCGTAATTTAAACGACGTTAAGTGTTTTTCTTGCGGTGAATCAGGACATAGGCAGGCAATGTGTACTAAGAAACCGAGAACCGACCAACAGCCAAGCGGTTTGTCAAATAATTTTTCGGCTAACCCTACATCTGTTTCTATACCGACTGGGTCGGAAAATTGTAGTTTTTGTAAGAAACCGGGTCATAAAGCCGAAAATTGTTTCGCTAAGCAAAGATCTGAAGCTGCGAACAAAAGTAGTGTTAATTTCTGCAATGAGTTTGTTAACACTAACAATAGTGATGTTGTTGTAGCAATTATACAGGATGTACCGATCGATGTTTTGATTGATAGTGGGTCCACTATATCCTTAATTTCGTCTTCGTTGCTAAGGCATTTTAATTGTTCACGTAAGCCAGCGCTTCGTATTTTGAAGGGGTTAGGTGCTCAAGAGGTGGAGAGTACAAGTTACGTAACGTTACCTATTGAGTTTGACGGCTTAACTCTCGAGGTAGATTTGTTTGTAGTGTCAGCCGAATATATGAACACGCCGGTCATTGTAGGGACGGATGTTCTTAATAGGGACGGTGTTAGGTACGTTCGCACTAGAGATTGTCAGTCACTTACAAGGTGCGTTAATATCTTGCATAGCGTAATGAACATACAATCTGAGACTTCAATTCCAATAAATACACCCCTAGTTGACGGACATCTGGATAAGTTGTTGGAAATAATTAATAATTTCTCTCAGTATTTTATTTCTGGTACTGCTACAACAACGGTTAACACAGGGTGTATGTCCATTAAACTTAATACCAACACTCCTGTCTACTATCGGCCGTACCAACTCTCTCACTCTGAGACTCTTCGTGTCCGTGACATAATTAAAGACTTGTTGGACAAAGGAATTATAGAGGAATCGGAGTCTGATTACGCGAGCCCGATTCTTTTAGTTAAAAAGAAAGACGGCACGGATAGGATGTGCGTGGACTTTCGTAAATTAAATGAGATCACAATGAAAGACCGTTTTCCGTTGCCACGTATAGACGACTATATAGATCGTTTAGGGCATAACAAATATTTTAGTTCCCTTGACATGGCAACCGGTTTTCTTCAGATTCCATTAGACCAGGACTCAGTTCCTCTTACGGGGTTTGTCACGCCAGAGGGGCATTATCAATATTTGAAGATGCCTTATGGTCTGGCGAATGCTCCAGTTGTTTATCAACGTATAATCACAAAAACACTTCGCGAACTAATTGAATCCGGTGACATCCTTGTTTACATCGATGATATTTTAATAATGAGCCAAAGCATTGATCAAGGCCTCGTCCTGCTACAAAGGGTTCTTGACACATTGACTAAAGCTGGGTTTTCTATCAATTTGAAAAAGTGTTCGTTCTTGGCTACTCAGATCGAATATTTGGGTAGATCAATTTGTGAAGGTCAGGTTAGGCCGAGTCCTGAGAAAGTGAGGGCTTTGATTGACTCTGCCGAACCGCAAAATGTGAAGCAGGTCCGCCAGTTCATGGGCTTAGCCAGCTATTTCAGGCGGTACATAGCTGGATTCGCTCAGAAGACTGCGTGCATTGCGGCACTCACTAAAAAGGGGTTACGTTTTAATTGGGGTGTCGAGCAACGGGCTGCTCGTAAGTACATTGTGGAATGTCTAACGAGCGAGCCAGTTCTTGCAATTTATGACCCTTCATTACCCATAGAAGTCCACACAGACGCGAGTTCTATTGGGTATGGTGCAGTCTTGATGCAAGTGCATGAAGGTAACCTTAAGCGAGTGGTGTCGTACTTTAGTAGGCTAACCCAGGGAGCTGAGAGTAGATACCACTCATACGAGCTTGAGACCCTTGCGGTGGTAAAAGCTCTTCAGTATTTCAGGCACTATCTTGTGGGTATACGATTCACTGTGGTCACCGACTGTAATGCATTGAAGCTTACACAGCGTAAGAAAGATTTGTTGCCAAGGGTGGCTCGGTGGTGGGTATACCTCCAAGATTTCGATTTTAGCCTGGACTATAGGAAAGGTAGCCTTCTGTCTCATGCTGATTACCTTAGTCGGAATCCAGTCAATCTGTGCACTGTTCAGAAACCCCTTAATTGGGCGCGGATTGCTCAGGCTTCCGACGAGGAGACTCGATCGCTTATTCAAAAATTGGCGGATGGCCAATTAGACTCCAGTCGTTATGTTTTTAAAAACGACATCCTTTATGTAAAATTTGCACCTACTGGTGAAAATCCAAAGTTCCTTTGCTATATCCCAAAAGGGCATAGACTTAGCCTTTTACGAATTTTCCATGACGAACATGAACATCCCGGTATCGATAAGACTGTTGATCTTGTCACAAAACACTTCTGGTTCCCAGGGCTGAGGGCATTTGTCCACAAGTATGTAACTCACTGTTTAGTGTGTCTCTCCCATAAAAAAGTCCCCAGAGCCCCTCTACAGCCTATTCACTCTTGGGAAAAACCAGATTCACCTTTTGAAGCTATCCATTTAGATTCCTTAGGTCCTCTTCCCGAAGCCGACGGTTATCGCCATGTTCTTATAATTGTAGACGCGTTTTCTAAATTCTGTTTGTTATATCCAATGTACCGACAAGACGCTGACGAACTAAAACTACATTTTACCAATATGGTCTCCCTATTTGGAACCCCCAAGCTAATAGTAGCCGATAGAGGTCGCATGTTTCAGAGTACCGAATTTCTGAACTGGGTCAAAGACATGGGTTGCGATACTCACCTTATAACCCCTGAAATGCACCAGTCTAATGGACAGGTGGAACGATATTGCCGCACCGTGCTTAACATGGTGCGCATTGAGTGCAACCATCGACAGCAAAAGTGGCCGAGTGTTTTGTGGAAACTGCAGTTGATTCTCAATATCACAAAACAAAGAACAACTCAGTATTCAGCTTTGAACCTATTGATTGGTATTGATGCTGCGACGCCACTCATTCGTAGCTTGGTTCGCGATGTGGCCTTTGAAGGCTCTAGCCCTAATCGGGAAGCTCTTCGCGAAATGAGTCGTCAAAGAGCATCTGAACGTCTCCGTGCAAATCAAGGACGTCAAGATGACTATGTCAATCAAGGGCGAAAGCCACCCCGTGTTTTTAATTTGAACTCTTTAGTTTTTGTGAGAAAACAGGCACAATCTACTGGAAAGCTGGATTCGTGCATGCGAGGGCCGTATCGTGTGGCGAAGGTACTCCCACACGGTCGTTATGAGTTGCATCTTGTGGCTGGCTCGTACGGCAAGACGACACAAGCAGCTGCGGAATATATGATCCCGTGGCATGGGGAATGGACTCCCGATGTGTGTTCTGCTTTCTTTAGCGGTGAGTGATATGTTTTTATGTAATGAACTGGAGCAATGAGTTTTGCTTATTTTTATGTAAGTGATACACTTCACTGAATTGGACTTATTTGTTATCATTGTTTGTAAAAGAAGTTTCTATTAATTTCATGCGTTCTTTCTTGTTGGGATTGATAATGCTAGACGATGTTAAAGGGAAGTCGAGTCTTGCAATTTGAAATAGGCCTCTGTCTTGGAGTGCATCGGACATGCTATCTCAAATTGACGGATACACTTCAAGTGAGGTACGGTTTCATGTTATTGGATGGGCCTCTGTCTTGGAGTGCATCGGACATGCCACCTAGTATATGGAACATACCTTGGGAACAGCTCATGAAGGGATACTGTCTTGGAGTAGCCTTATTGGAGGTGTTCTCGGACATGTTATCCTGGAGTTGTGGTGCCTTGGGAACATCTCGTGAAGGGATACTGTCTTGGAGTAGCCTTATTAGAGGTGTTCTCGGACATGTTATCCTGGAGCTGTGGTGTCGTGGGAACATCTCGTGAAGGGATACTGTCTTGGAGTAGCCTTATTGGAGGTGTTCTCGGACATGTTATCCTGGAGCTGTGGTGTACGTAGTCAGGCCACAGGTTGGTCTCTAACTGTCGTGTTTAGTGCAAAAACGTGCTTGTTGATAAGCATTTCGATGATATGTATGGGATTGGTTTGAAACATGCTTGTATGTGAACCAATTCACACACGCAAAGTTATGCCTCACGTAGGTCTCTAGCGAGTCGTGAGGTGGCGATCTTCCGACAAGTCCCGCCCCGGGTGGTTGGTTTGGATATTTGTATGTTTCACACCTATTGTGCGTAGGCTATGCTAGGCTAGCCCAAAGCTATTTGCTGTTGAAGTGAGTTTTGTTGAAAAGAGCTACTTCATCAACAGCTATTTTGCTAACAGTAGCTGTTTAATGATCTTACACAATTGATCCTTGTGCGGACTGTTTGTTTCTTTTGCAGAATCAGACAACGATGACGGGGAGTCTGAACAGGCTATCAACGAGGAACCAGAACCCTGCATCTCTGGCACGCAGCAGATGGAGATGCCCATCGGCACTTCACCTGCAAGCAGTGAAGACACAGCAAGACTCTCCATGCCAACATTGGACACGGATATTCGAAGCTAGAAGACGAAGGAGTCCGAGGACGGTCTCCTGTCAGGAAAGGCCGTGTAGAAGATAGGAAGATATGAGGAGGGGGAAGACCTATATAAGGCGGCGCCGAACTAGCACCGCTCCCCTTTTTACTTCGAGTCGTCGTGAGAACAACATCGTGAGAACGTCACTCTGTCGGTATATTTTTTCACCTATGTGTTATATTTTTACTGTGTTAATTTCTCTTGATTTGTGATTTCTATTAGGAGTGTATTTTTCGTTTGGTTGAATTGTTATTTGGTTTTTAATATTAAATTATTGTCAGTTTGTTCTATCAGTTTGAATTATTTCCTGTAGGTAATCTCATAATTATTTTTAAAAAAAGTCACTTCTGGTCTAATTTCCAAGAATATATACATATATATAGTGTAATAGTGTATAGTATTACATATAGGTATTGTATGCGTTACACATATTAAATTGTATGTATTAGTTTAGTTTATAAAATAAGTTAGTTTAAGTTTTTAAATTTACTGATTGTGCACATAGGTTATTCTCTACCGCGAATCTCGCAATCGAAGTAAGGTTTGCTGTAAGAAAACCCAATTTTGGGTTAAGCTCGCCGTTGTACATAAGCTATACAGCGTGTAACGGAAGGGGGGTATCAACCCTGAAGGAGGTGAATGTGCTCATGAAACTCAACAACTTTCCCCAAAGAACATAGGTCGAAATATGAAAAAAAATTTGGCCCTCCCTTACAAAACTGACTACCAGCTGATTGATTTACTATGGGAGGGCCAAATTTTTCGACCTATGTTCTTTAGGGAAAGTTGTTGAGCATTTTACAAGGAGCGACTGCCTATCTGATCTCCACAACCCAGTTAGTACTGGATAGTATGATACCCCTTAGTAAGACTGGTTGTCAGACTTTCGGGCCACTACCTGTAACGACTGCCAATGATCTGCAAATGACAGCCGGGACCAACGGCTTAAAGTTTCTTACTTCTTATGGTATGTATATGTTACGGCTAAAGATGGGTGTCAACATAAACTTAAGATTAGCCGGCTAAACTCCGACGTCAGGGGCACCCCGAGGTTCGGTTAGTTAGGTTCCTGTAAACCTTGCAGACAGAAATAGGAGCCCCGCGCAGCGGGGATCCGTCGACCTGCTGATGGAAACGCTAACCCTAGACGGTCGACGACAGGGGCACCCCGAGGTTTGGTTAGTTCGGAGTTTAGCCGGCTAATCTTAAGTTTATGTTGACACCCATCTTTAGCCGTAACATATACATACCTATATAGAAATGATTAACATATTTTAAAAAAAATGTGCAAACCGACTTCTTTCAATGTTGAAATCGTTAAAATTCACGTTACATTTACGTCACACGTTCATGTTACGGCTTCAGCATGAAGTATTTCAAGTATTTTGTTGTTCGCTTAAAATTCGCTGAGTTTTAGTTTGTTTAGTAATACCCGTGTCATGTTTATAATTAGGCGCCATTGTTTAACACGATTAATTTATAATGTTTGCGAGATTTCAGAGTAAAATAATATTTAGAATTCTGTACTATAAGTTGAGATTTCTTTCATGTAAATTCTTGAGAGGAGGCCGAACCGAAAGTGCTTAGTTTAGGCCTTTGCCTAGCATTATAATGTTACATTCCAGTACATCTAAATCAGCTAAGTTCTTAAACTGTCAATCGCCATTTCAGTTATTAATAACGGTGAAAGGAAACATCACGAGGACGCCGTCATGCCCTAGAACCAATAAAATATTACAGTTAAAAAAAAGACTTTTATTTTTCGTATACTTCTCAGCAAACCCTTTCATTTGATATCCATTTAAGGGAATGCATAAAAAATAACTAGTCCGCCATCTTTGGCAATCCGCCATATTGGATTTAGAATGACGTTACTAAGCTAATCATGCATTGTCATCCAAACGTTTAGTTTGGATGACAATGACAGATGTATGCAAAATTTCAGCTCAATCGAAAACCTATACATGAGACATTATGCAATGACGCATAGACAAAGAATAGATATTAACTCATTAATCGTTTCATATCAATATCACTTGATATCATGTGCGTGCATGCTCGATAACCACAGATACGCAAGCTAATTTCGGAATTTCCAAATCGTTTGTGGACAATATCATTTCCGAAACTCATCGTAATTGCTTTTCGCGTTAAAATATGACAGAGAATCCACTTGTTTAAATAAGTATTTTGTGAGTAAATAAGTATTTTGTGAGTCATCGATGACTGATCGACTGATCTTTACCGATGATTCACCATCCTCTTGCCCTTGTCCCATTCTGGGATCGGCGCAATAAGATTTCCTCTTCCATTCTCGTCTGTCAGACGTCACGGCGTCATTTACTCCTTTTTCTTTCATATCATTCCTCACACAATCCATCCATATTTTCTTTGGCCTTCCTCTGCCTCTCCATCCATCAACGTTCTTATTCATCGCTCTTTTAGTCAGATGCGTTTCATTATCACTCCTCATCATGTCTGTCATGTCCATACTAAGACAGATCTTTACGGGTGGTTTATGAAGTTTATAGTGTATAGTGTCGAGGCACAGAATTGATATTTAAGTAAATAGTAATATTTGAACGTGGACGAGGCGAAAGGAATTATGTAAGAACCGTAGGTAGTAGATGGCGTTCGAGTTTCTGCCTACCCCCATGAGAAAAAGGTGTGAATTTATGTAAATAAGTACCTATGTAGTCATATTTCGTCTACTATGGTAGATGAGATCAGGTGGCCTACCCTGACGTCTTAAAGCAGGAGTAATTCCAGTGTGGGAAAGAGATGGCGCTAGACGACCTGTATAGCTCTCCCTTTCCCACACTGGAATTACTCCTGCTTTAAGACGTGACAGAAACCCCCCAGAGCTCCTTTTAACCGACTCCTAAAAAGGTTGAGGTTATGTATTTCACCGGAACATTTTATTTTATGTTTGCGCACCGATTAATCCGTGATTACTGGGCCGATATAGGTACCTACGTGATTCTTTTCATTTGGTAGAGGAATCCCGTGCGGTGGTTTAAATTTTATTAACTTTGCTTTGAGTAGTTTATGAAATTATGAGTTAACTACTTTAATACGTACTTTTTCTTTGACTCTTAATAAAAATAAAAATAATAATAATCATTTTATTTCAGATATCATTTTCTTGCATATTAATTGTTAGTAAACATGAACCTTAAAAACTACGATAGTAAAACATGTATACCTTCTAGTTAAAATGTAAAATTAATTCATGACAAGAATCTGTCTGGGACAACTAAAAAGAGCAAAAAAAAACATTTTTGCAAAAAAATAATAATTGTAATGTATACTAATATCACAAATGCGACACAAACTCTGTATGTAACCTTGGATTTTGTAGAAATTGTGCACCCAGGTAGACCATGCCATGACTTCGTCTAACAGATGCAGATCATCAGATGTGCCGCCTGCTCGGTGGCACCGAAGACTGAAGCCTGAACAAAAGACAATCAATGAATTAAAATGGAGAACCTTTTCTCAATAGTACCGTAGACCGTAGAAGGATTCTAAATATTAATGAAGTTCTCTACTGCAAGGTAAGGTCGATTTCATCCAGGATAATCCGTTCTATAAAGACAACCATACCGTATAACCGTACCTACAATGCACAGCCTGTATATGTAGGGTCATTGCGCCGGTTAGTGACCAGTTAGCTGGGTTGCCCACAAACGATGAGGAAAAAAAAATGTTGTCTACACGCAAAATAGTATATGTTAATGTGAGTTTGTCCCAAATATAGTCTAGTTTGGATATAAAACGTAAAATAAAATACATTAATACAAAAATATTTATAAAATGCTGAAAAAGTGAAAATATAGCGAAAACGTCGGTTTGCGACCATTTTTATCAGTTTACGACCACCAGTGAGCTGGTTTGCGACCACTATTTTAATAAAAAAAAAAATAAAAAGAAGAAAAATATGCCATTAAAACAATTATAATCGCTTTAAAAATATTTTAATTTTTGCCTCTTAATAAAAACAAATATGGTAATCATTTGGTGTAATGTTTTCTTATAATAAAAAATAACAGTCTTACATTTTGTAGGAACTTAGTCATAGTTGTATGTAGTAAAGTATGTATTATAACATTTAAAAATAATCAACATTAATATTTTTTAATCATCTGGTTTAATATTATTTTAGAAATCATATTCCGCGTTTCTTATTCATAATTATGAATGATACACCTCTTCCCACTAAGCCGATCTTGTATCGTGGTCCTTGGGATCTGATACAGTCTACATGTTTCTCTTATTCCCTTCCCTTCTTTTCGTATATCATCGAGAACTTTATTCAGGGTTTATTCAGTGTACTGGACAGTCTTTTTCTTTTTGTTTAGTTGACTGAATTATTTGGGAACTCCGATGGTGGCCGAAAACCAGTGTTTTTATTTCGATTATTTTGATTTACGACCACCTGTTTAGCCCAATTTTGTACAAAGTTCTTTCAAAGAAACTGGTGGTCGCTTACCAAAGAACTAAAACGAAATACTTTTACAATGCTACGTTCAAAATTGTAACAGTCCTGTATAAAGCATTAGGGTCATACTAATCAAAACAAAATAATGCGATTCACGTCGGTTTGCGACCACGTGGTCGCTATCTAACGTTTTTGATAAATAAGCATTTCGATTACCGACCACTTGATTTTATCTTAATAATAAGTTAAAAAATAGCAAAATAAAACTAAATACTATCCAAAACTTATCGATTGTACAATTTAACAACTAACTTGTGTGTAAAACATGAAATAAGTAATAAAACTTACCTTTGAACGCCGCGCGTCGTGTTATTTTTTTTCTAACTCGCGGTACGTCCAGGCACCACTGAATCAAGACGCGCATTGAGCAATTTTTTTTCGGCTCTGGGTTAACCCATTTGTTTCAAACTGTGTAAATTCTTATTTCCTAATTATTCATAAAGCACGTTAGATTTATTTTTTATATAAGTTTCTTCTACAAATACTATTATCTTGATTTAAAGAAACTTAGTCCGTCAAATGGTCGCCTACTGAAGGTGGTCGCGCTACCGGCGAAACGACCCTACTTAATGCACGAGGAAAGCCATCACCATTAAAATAGAATAGGTAAGTATAGATAAAATACATAAAAACACGTGGAGGCAACACTTGATAAACATTATGTAGGTATATGACTCTACACTACTCTACAGGTAATTATTATTAACTTTCTACATAGTTCTCATCATCTGCCTAGCCTTTTTCCAACTATGTTGGGGTCGGCTTCCAGTCTTACCGGATGCAGCTGAATACCAGTATGCCATGGCATGCCATCTGACCTCCACAACCCAGTTAGTACTGGGTAAGACTTTCGGGTCAGCTGTCAAAGATCTACAAACGACAGCCGGGACTAACGGCCCGACCTTCATGGCGTCATGGCGAGCTCTGCTTAAATTAGTAGCTAATGTTATGGCTCTTCTGGTTTTATTTTTTAACAGATATTTATACATAACATCACACCTGTTATCCTCGAAGGGATAGGCAGAGGTGTACCTACAATGCTCCTACATTTCGCCAGTTATATTTAAGTCTCCTGTTCTACAGGACAAGCGAATTGCTATCAACCGGGTACAAGTCAAGACTGCGTGGCCTACTCTGAAATTCAGAATGGAAAAACCCAATATCACTGCCTGGGAATCGAACCCGCTTGCGACCACTAGACTAACGAGGTCAGATATTTATAGAGCTCAATAGCTCATACTCGCTCAAAGATCTTTAACCTCTTGGAGGCATTTTGGGCTAATCCAGTTCCTAAGGAGAACAAAGAATGCAAGAACGAGCCAAGCGAGCTCGAAGTATTTTGCACCCCGCCGCGCCTCCTCGGTTGGTTGAGGTTTTCTTTTGACCATTCCTAAAGAAATAACTTTGTTGACTGTGCGAAATTGTTTAAGAATTAAGAGAAACTAGGATGAATGAAAACAAGAAATGATGAGTAAGTATTATAAATTTTCGAAAACAAGAAGATATTTTTTTGTACCTTAACACAATGTTTTCTTATTTAAACCAAAGGTTGACTGTGGGTATTAAGTCCGCCTATGTACCACTATAATGTACAAGAAGTTTAAATAAATCAATAATGCATGAGCATACGAAGCGAGCTCAAAAGTTGTGGTGGCACCTCCGAGATTTCAGCCCACAGCTACCAAACGGCCAGGAACTAAATATGGTTTTCTTTTACAGCCCCTGGCCTAGTTTTTTAAACTGAGGGGGGGGGGCTCATAGATGGCACTTACACAGATGGTTAACATACACAAATATTCTGTATCATTTTCCTCAAAATCTCTGAAAGTGCGTCATACTCAAACTACAATAAATCTTATATTAAAATCGCTGTTGACCGCGACCTTGGACCTCGTGAAATTATTATACAAAACTTCCTTATTTGAATCGAGTTTTGTTAACAATTTCGTGTTTTTTTTTTTTTGCACGGAACCCTAATCTGTTTTCCAAAATAAAAGCTTAAGTAGTTTATGTTGCTCCTGATAACATCAGCTACATGTCCAGTAACAGTCCCGTCAAAATCGGTCCAGCCGTTTCGGAGATTAGCCGGAACAAACAGACAGACAGTTTTTTTTTTTTTTTTGTTTTTTTGTTTTAAGTACCGTATATACTTTCTTAAGCACTCGATAAAAAGCTGTTATTTTGAAATTACAAACAGACATATGTGTACATATATTATAGTTTACCGGTTATGTATCACCATTCTGTGTGGGCAGAAGGTCACGGTTGACCGACAGACAGGTCTGGCTTTATGGCTTACTATTAATGTAATTATGTATGCTAAATATTAAGTGACGTCATTAGACGGCGTCATGTGATATTGGGTGTTACAATTGTGCTATTTATGGTATATTATGTAATACATATACAGGGTGTTTGGCGCATGGACCGACACAATTCTTAACCCTGACTCTCCTAACTAGTATTTTGACTACATAATGAATAATTTCTATGACATGTAGCATACCGTTAGAAAGGGTATCAACTAAAGAGCTTTTTAAAATAAAGCTAAGTTCAAAATGACTTTTATTTTTTTTAATAATTAATTTAGAAGTTGTAAAATTTCATTCATTAAATAAAAAAAAATACTTTGGAAGCTTGTAAGGAATTTTCTTGAAGCCAGTTGTATAAAACAAAGATGTTTTTAGATTTAAAAGACTTTGGAGAATGCAACAAAATTTGATTTGTGCCACTACGCCCACAAACAAAAAAGTTATTTCGAATTAAAGGAAACATTTTGGGCATTTTTTTCATTTAAACAAAAAAAAACATATGTAACCAACCATGACATTTGGGACAAAGGGTGTATGGGTAGAACCTAGCTAATGACCTCCCAAATCCCTGGAAAAATTGTGTCGGTCCATGCGCCAAACACCCTGTATATGTATAACAATAGCGTTAGTTTTAAAACAGTGTAGGTCCTCTTTTAGTCTTACTAGCTGTTCCCCGCGACGTTCGTTCGTCTAAAATTATTATTAAAAAAATAAATGTTACTTACTTCCCTTTTTTAATCGAATTTTGTTACCAATTTCAAGGGTTTTAATTTTTTTGCACGGAACCCTAATTATTTTTCGTAAAATAGAAGTAGCCTAAGTTACTCCGCTATCTGCCAGTGAAAGTCCCGTCAAAATCGTTCCAACCGTTCCAGAGATTAGTCCGTATATACATTCATAAGCATGTAGTAAAAAGCGGTTATTTTAATATTACAAACCTGGAGATTCATTTTGGAGGGCCTAAAAGACGCCAGACACACATACTGGGCCAAAGAAATTAAAAAAGTCGTAGGTACCATCGACACAAACGGAGAAGAATCCTACTGTCTGTAACCAGCCATATATTTGTTAACCGACTTCCAACAGGAGGAGGTTATCAATTCGTCTGATTTCTTTTTTGTGAACCGATTTCGATGATTCTTTTTCTTTTTGTTCGGAAGAATATTATTCCGCGGTGGTGCAGTTTAAATTTGGTGAAGATCTGATGCTGATCTTCGGAGCTAAGCCTATTACCATGAAATGTATTGTTAACAATGTAAATAAATGCATAACAAATATTTGTATAGGATATTACAACTAAAAGTGGAAAAAGCAATGCAAAAAATAAAACCGACTACAAAAATACAAAAAAATAAATAAATAACTTTAGCTACAGAAGTCGGTGGTATTGGCGCCATTAAAACCCAATCAAACAAACAAAAGTCACCGACTTCAGAAGCTAAAGTTATTTTTCTTTTTTTTGTGTTTTTGAAGTCGGTTTAATTTTTTTGCATTTTTTTTATTTTTATTATATGATGGCTTATGATGGCAACTTCCCTTTCTCCATTTGCGTCGTATTGCGCTCAAAACAGTATGGTCTGATAACTAGTAACTTGGACAAGGTAACCAATTACTATTATTATTTCCTTTATTCATTATTCATACATAGCTTAAAAATTTTAAATATTAATTAAACAAAAACTTATATTTTACATATATATTTTACTTTACATTTAAAAATATAAAAAATATTAGTCCGCCGGTGTAGGGAGCAGGGTCCAAGCTACCGGTGGTTAGGGCTCCAGAGACAAGAACCTACACACAATGCGAGCCGTATCGAGGAGTACTGCCTTCTGCCCTTGATCCAATCGCCTAAGGAGAGCCAATAATTATAATTATTGTCTATTTCGTTACAAGGAAAATGCTAATATCATGCTGCATCGTTGTAACTAACTCCCCAATATGGGGAGTCCCCATATGGGTATGTGCCTCTACATAATCTACATTAGATAGCAATGTTTAATGTGTATGTTATTATGTTTAATGATATCCTGTTAAAAAAGTACTAACCTTGTTTGGATGAAAAAGAGCGAAATTATCGGCTTATACTGGGTACACTATTACAAGCCATCAAAACTTATTGGAGGTGGAGAGGAGCTCGTGGCTAAATAATAACAGCCGCTAGGGGTCGATCTTCAAGGTTAACCCGCGCTTGCCAAGGTCGGTATGTGGATGGGTGACCACCTATTACATTCCGAGTTTCCTCTGTGCCTCGGTAAGCACGTTAAGCTGTTGGTTCCGGCTGCCATTAGTAGATATTTGACATTCGTTACAGGTAGTCAGTGGCACGAAAGTCTGTCAACCAGTCTTACCAAGGAGTATCGTATTACCCAGTCTAACAGAACTGGGAGGTCAGATGGGCAGTCGCTCCTTGCTAAAATACTAGTATTCAGCTGCAGCCGGTCAGACAGTTAGCTGACCCCAACATATGTAGTTAGAAACAGGCTAGTAAAATGATGATGCAATTATTTGCAAATAGTATCTAATTCACAGCCTCGACAGAGCTCTCGAGTGTTCGTTAACTAGACAAAAACTAGCTCGATTGAAAAAGTCTCGTATATTACCGGTCTCATTACGAAAGCAGGATATATGTATAATTTAGGTATCAGTCCTCAGTGAGTATTGGTTGGTAGGTTTTGAAATCGTTGCTCTGTTGAGGTTATTGACTTTTGATCGTAAACCAGAATATCATTTCAAGGTTATCAGCGCAATGTGAAACCAGGTGTGTTAGGTATTTTTTAAGAGTTGGAGATAATTTTATAGTAAGTATTATTAACGTAACATCGTGCTATTGTTCCGTGATGGGGAAGGCAGAAGCGCATGGCACACACTAATTGCAAATGTTGAAGTTATAGAGGTCTGACCTTCAGTTATCCAGACACACATGACAACTCCGAGTTGTTACTGGCGAAATTAAGAGGAAAATGATGTGGATGATTAGAGGAACGATAAGGAGTTTAAGAACCTCCCTGCCTCTGACTGCCTCGGGTCGAGTGTTCGCAAGCGCGACTGCTGAGCATGAGGTTCTGGGTTCGATTCTCGGGTCGGGCAAAGTGCTATTTATTTATTTAACAGTTTATGTACACACTAAATACAGAAAACAAGAAAGGAACAGAAAAAATTGGTACAAAGGTGATGCTATATTGCTGCTGTATTGTGTTTTCTATCAGGAATTTCTCAGTAGCAGCCGCGGATTTTGGAATCGTGCCTGGTTTTTGGCAAATGTACATGGGACTTAAACATAACTTTCCCTATGTGGGTGTACTAAGTATTAGGAACACCTCTGCCTAACCCTACGGGGATTACAGGCGTGATGTTATGTTTTGTTATGAAAGTTAACGTTTTAAAGATTCCACAAACGAACCTGAGAACTTTCAGACAGGATGAACCAAGGCGCCAGACTAGTGTGGAATTATAGACTGTTACCAGATTTCACAAGATTCGACGAAGAATGTTCAAGAACGCTATGTGCCAACATATCAAATCTAAACTAAACAATAACACAACTGAATCTCAGAAACTGTACATTACACACAAGTGTATAAATAGCTTTAGGTTTAACCAGCACTTCGCCCACGACCTCGTCCGCAAAAAGTGTGATACCGGGCCTAATATGCATGATATAAAAATAATTTATAACCGATAGCACTCACGAATAATGTAGCTTTCGGCGTGCTTTCGGCAATGACAGACGGTTTCTATCTGCAGCTGTTGGATCGGTTATCGTCTAGAGAGCATATCTACGGTGTGGAAAGGACACCGACGCGAAAACAGTTACCACGTATTCAGTACGTCATTCTGAGACCCCACATAGAAATTTTTCATCAGTTATTAAAAAACCGGCCAAGTGCGAGTCGGACTCGCGCACGAAGGGTTCCGTACCATTATCTATAAAAACGGCAAAAAAAATCATATCTGTTTGGGGAGCCCCCTTAATATATATTTTTTTTAATTTTTAGTATAAATTGTTGTTATAGCGGCAATAGTAATACGTCATTTGTGAAAATTTCAGCTTTCTAGCTATCACGGTTTATGAGATACAGCCTGGAGACAGACAGACAGACAGACAGCGAAGTCTTAGTAATAGGGTCCCGTTTTACCCTTTGGGTACGGAACCCTAAAAAAAACAGCTGTTTTCCACAAAAGTGCAATACCTACACGTTCAAAATGTATGGAAGTTATGGAACAGCTGATTTTTTTAACCGATCCAACAGCTCCAGATAGAAACAGAAGGTTAAACTGGTCATGATCCCAGTGACCGTCTGTCATTGCTGAGAGCAACAACCCGACGTTTTCCCAATAAATACGTCATAATGCTGCGTCCATACTGTTTACTACTGCGGGAACTATTTCTGAACGTTACTCAATGGAATAACTTCAGTTGCTTTCGGAGAAACGCGTGAGTAACGGGCGTTATCTGATTTATGATTCGCTGGAAGTCGATAAACAATAGCGTTTTACCATTGATAATAGCGGAAAAACTTTTTCTACTTAGTAAAATGAGATTCAGGTCTTGCTTTGGTAAGTATCATCTTCTGCCTAGCCTTTTCCCAACTATATTGGGGTCAACTTCCAGTCTAACTGGATGAAACTGAATTTTACAAGAAGCGACTGCCTTTTTGACCTCCATAACCCGGGGAATACGATACCCCTTGGTAAGACTGGTTGTCAGACTTTCGGGTCACTATAGCTACCTGTAACGTCTCTTAAGATCTTCAAATGACAGCCAGGACCAACGGCTAGACGTGTTCTCCGAGGCACGAAGGGAACTCGGTATACAGTAATGATAGTCACCCATCCACGCCTGACCTTGGCAACCACTGCTTAACCTTGAAGATTGACCCATGCGGCTAGTATTGTTTAAATAGTTATTGTGAATCCGAGTTCCTTCCCATCTTGTTTTTGGACATTGCCAAGCAGTTGGTCGATTACTGATGCCTGTAATTCTTTTGATTTTATTTGAACATTTATTTTTGTTATTTAATATCTCCTTTATTCATTCTTTCAACATATTTTTGATGGTTTTAAATATTAAAAAAAAAATGCCCTTGTCGGGGTCCAAGCTACCGGTGGCTCCAGAGAATCCATGCGCCGTATCGAGGAATATTGCCTTCTGAATCAGGCCCCTATTCCAACCGCCTAAGGAGAGCCTCGAAATATGTTCATCGAGGTTCTTGACCATTATTTAATATTATTATTTAACTTGTAAATATTTTTTCTCCATAAATATGTCGGGTAGTAAGAATTTATTTCGTTAGGCTCGTACATCATGTGGGCAGAATGGGTTTCGTGCAATGAAAATACACTGGGTGCGATACACTGTTCCTATTAAACTAATAAGAAATTACTTGAAACTACAATTTAACACAGTAACACGGGGCACAATGAATCGGGGTACAGTTCCAGGACGTCGCAGTTCCGTTGTGATCTGACTTTCCACTGTCCTTTACGCCTCCGAGCTGTAAACATCAGGGCTCTGTAGAAATACGCAGTGGTGAGGGCAGACTACTACTAAGTCGCGTGATGTCGCCACTGGCGTACTTGCGATTCATTTTTAGTCCGTACCAATGACCGGATCCGACAAAATAATAATAAAACATAGTTGTTTGAAACATCTTAGACTTTAAATCTGAAACCGGCAAGTCTTAACCAATAAGTTTAAGACATTTGACATCTACCAACGGTGGATGGTGGATGGTGGCCCACTCCCTCTCATACAGAGGAGATAACTAACAGGAACGGCTTAATATATTATGTGACGAGTGAATCATTGATATAAAACTAAAATAATGTTGTCCTGTCTGTTTTAATTATGTCACATTCCCTAGTTACATCATTCATTTTGTCTGAGTCATATGGACCACATTATTTCGATGTATTTTCTTCTGATAGCCTTCCTAATACACTATGTAACATGACGCCATCCCCGAAGGGTTAGGCAGAGAAGTACCCTGATTACACCCACATTTCGCTAGTTACGTTAAACTCATGTTAAGAGGGATGATCCTATTGCCATCAACTGGGCACGAATCTAGATTCCGTGGCCGCTACTGTGAAATTTCCGAACAAAAAAAAACCTAATAACACTTCGCACGACGTAGGAATCGAAACTAGGATCTCGTGATCAGTAGTCGTACTTGCGACCACTCTGGACAATTGCATCTTGATTCTCTTTAGGTAAATCTGAACTATGTACAGACGTCAGCACATCAAGCTAGTCCAATTTGTCAAATTTCTTTAATCGATTTTCAACTTTATTGCTAAAGCGTTAGGTTCAAGGTTGATTGTTGAAAATCTGTACTAGCTACTTATCTCTGATAAAAAACGTCGAGGCAAACTTAAGCAGACTGTTATTAGGCAAATCATCATCAAGAATTATCTGATTGTAACTATATAGGGTGACTGGTAATTAGTGACCGATATTTATACAAGTGATTGTAGTCATGATAACAAACAACTTTCCCAAAGAAACATTTTTTTTTATGCTCTATCATTATTATCATAATAACACAACAGCCGTATGAAATTCGCGCGCGCGCGTCTACGACCTATCAGCTGTTAGCCGCGTGACGCCGTTCTGTCTCATTACTATCGTACCGTGCAATAGTGGGTACGCAGAGCACCCGCGCGGCTCGTCCGAAAGCGGCGCCCGCGCCACAGACTGGCCGCCACAAAAGTATACGTGTGTATAAAAAAAAGAAGTTTTTTTGGGAAAGTTGTTTGTTATCATGAGCACAATCACGTGTTTAAGTATCGGTCACTAATTACCAGTCACCCTATATAGGCTATGCTCGAATGGGATCATCATTATAATTGAGGAAAGAGTCATCGCTTCCAGTTGAACTGTTCACAGACGGCACGTCCACAATATTATGTTCGGTGACTTCCAGTCTAATCTGATACTTCCGCATTATACAGGGTGATTCATTGATCAGTGGTGTAGTGGTGCCCCAGTGGCATAGTATTGGTAACAGTCCTGATTAATGAGTGGTAGGTTCGAGCCCACACAGGCGCATTACTTTGGTGTTTTTTTATGTCATCACCAATCACCACTGCTCTCAAAACAGTGAAGAAAAACATCGTGAGGAAACCGGCATGTCTTACAACCAAAAATTCGAAGATATGTGGAATCTACCAACCCGTGCTGGGTCTGCGAGGTGGATTACAGCCCACTCCCTCTCTTAGATTGCTCCATACAAGGTATTTCCTCAGACGTGCATGCACAGTCTCCCTTAGGTAATAATCATCACGGCTCGACGTCACCTACTGCTGAGCATATCTCTCTTTTTGCTTGTACCATTCTCTACGATTCTTTTCTTCTTCGTTCTTGTGCTAACTGCCAGCCTCATCCAGGTTCTACCCGCGATGGCAATTATTGTTGTCTGGCTATTTCGCCGCCGGACCAGTCCCTGGACGCCACTCGGTCTCAGCTTATAGCCACGTGACACTGTAGATAGGTATAAGTACTAATGCACATTGCCTTCGCACAAAGAACAATACAAGATCTGTAATGATTCTTATCCTGGTCTTCACAACCCTGATATCATGATGACGAACATTTTGTTCTGTCAGTTCAAAGTTCAAGGCTTTCTGGTTCACGTTCATGAACGAGACGAAACAATGGTGAGATCTGCGTAACTATGTATTGTTTTTTTTTTCGATCCTTGTTTTTGTCCGTCTAGCGATGATTTGAGGAGTTGGGTACCTACTTGAGAATTGTATTTTGGGAATTCCGACAAAACATTATTAGCAGTATATTTATTTATTTATCGTATTACCCAGTACACATGTTTAATTTAGTCTTTTATAATATTTTCTTGCCTTTGTATAGATTCTTTTTAACGATTGTTTGTGAATGTGTGAACAGTATAGGCCTTGTAGATTCCTAGAGGTGTGTTAACTTTTGTTAACCTCTTATCTTGTTTTCCGTTTTTTTGTGTAGTAAGCAACGACTTATTGTCGGGCCTATGCTGTCCCCCCATATTTAAGTACTAATGCTGTAACATGATAATATTGTAAAATCTAATCATTTTAAAAGACTAACCATGGAGTTTCATGCCGTTTCTTCTCTATAGGAAACGACCAACCCGAACCGTGCACCTTTTTGTCGACTTTCATAAGTGCCCATGTAGGCCTATGTGAAATAAAAATATTTTGATTTTGATTTTGAACTGGTTTGTGGAGGTGAGATAGACAGTCGCTCCATATAAAATACTGGTAGTCAGCTGCAACCGGTTAGACTGGAAGCGAACCCAACATTGTTGGGAAAAAGGCAAGCCAGATTTATTTATTTATTTTAGCACATGGAGGACTAATTAAAGTTAGAAGCAATATAAATACTTGGTTGGTATATTAAGTAGGTATCTGTGTAGATTATAAGATAGTGAAGTTGGGGAATTCCAAACTACCTAGTATTTTTTTATCTTTGATTTCCGCCTATTTTTGGTTAAATCGCCTGCAATTGAAAGAGATTAGTTCGGTAAGTAATGGTTTTATTATGCGATATGATATTGACGATAAACTTTTTATCTATATTGTTGTCATACAGATCAACAGTCTGGCCTCTTTCGTTTTATGTATTCCCATGTTTCTCTCGTTCTTTCCGATACACTTACTAAGAAAAAAATACGGGGTGCCGACGCGAAAACGGTTACCACGTAGGTATTCAGTACATCATTCTGAGTGCCACATAGACATTTTTCGTCGGTGTTTAAAAAAAAACAGCTGTTTCCTTCAAAAGTGCAATACCAACACGGTCAAAATGTATGGATTGATTTGTATGGAACGGCATCAGCTGTCACATACATTAAAAAAAAATTGTTGTCTGTAAAGTTGGTTTACGGACGATAGTTTAAGGTTACAACGTCATGGCTGCGGGACTGTTCGAAAGAGATACCGCGGCCCTGGAACATAAAGGGCAAAAGAAGGAACATGGGTGGTTTTTAGTCAGTAAAAGTCTGACACTCCCTTCCGCTCCGCCCAGAGCGGGAGGAGTCATTTGATGCTTTACCATCCGAAAAAAAAAAAGGTGACAACGTCATAACAAAACATGATGAAATGATTGCATACTTGCATGCGGCGCCAGCGTACAATGAGCGTAACGGGACAATGAGTCATCCTTTTTCGTGCATGCAGCCGGCGTTCATCGATTTATTAGACGTTATCACGTCAAAAAGAAAAAATAAAATTAAAATATCGAGGTTGAGGTTAAATCGGTTATTAAATAAATTTAGCATCGATGACGAATCGGTACAATGGAAACAAAAATATTTGGATCAGTTGTGAATCGTGAACCTTGATGAGAAGTTTGAACAGTGACGAGTCGGGCATAACTCTTTAGAAAGTTACGTCAACGCAATGGATCTTATTGAACTGTCGAAATAAAAGGCATTCATTGCCATTGTATGTGTGTTACGCAATTACCCCGCAGATTCATCTTCAATTTTACTGGCAGATAGCTGATGTTATAAGAGTAGCTTTTGCTACCTTTATTTTAGATAAAAGATTCAGAGTTCCGTGCAAAAAGAAACCCATGAAATTGTTAACAAAATGCGATTCAAATATAAGTGACATTTTTAAAACAATTTCACGCGAACGAAGGTGGGCATAGCTAGTAAATTATTAAAATGCATGCAATTATAGGAAAGCAAGTAATGCAGGTTGTATGCTTACATACCACGTTCGATGCAGACAGACCGCTCGACGCTAGTTCGAACAACTAGCCTACCTTACCTTGAATGTTTTCCTGGGTTGCAGAATGCAGATGTGTTTACCTTGATTCAATGCATTCTTGTCGCTTACGGTTACTACATATTTAATTAATTACTGCATTTGTTTAAAACTTTTCCATTCGTAATAATTGAGAATTGGCTCGCTCCTTTTACCTATATGGAACGTTCGTTATGAACTGTCGAAATGTGGGTGTATGTCTGTATGTACTAAAAGGTACACTTCTGCCTAGCCCTCTTGGGATTTGGGAGTAATGTTGTGTTACGGTATGCGTGTGTTCAATTAACTAACTTGGCCGATTTATTAACTTTCTGTTGTCTGTTTTGGTTTGGTCATAGGTTCAATTTCCGGGGCGGTTAAAGTGTCATTGACTTAACACATCAGTGATTTTTCAGTAGTAAATAGACCGGGCACTGCATTTGTGTCGGGTGATGGCAATAGGCTCGCTCCTTATTACATGGGACTTAAATGGAACTGGCAAAAGGCAGTGATATGGTACACCCAAGTATCGCTGTGGGTGTACCATATAGCTCTGCCTTACTTTTCGAGGTAGATATGCATGATATGTACATATTTTTTATCGTCTGTGAATGACTGGTAGAGAATACCTTGTGGCATTAGGTAAGTCCGCCTATGTACCACTCTTGTACATGAAGTTTAAATAAATAAATAATGTGGACGCGTAAGGGTCATAGCAAGTGGGACCCTCTAGTCTCTGACTACCCCCATGGGCAGAAGACGTTATCTACATGTACTAAAATTATAAAGCTGAACAGTTTGTTTGGTTGAACGCGCTAATCTCAGGAACTTCTGGTTCGAATTGAAAAATTCTTTTAGTGTTGGATTGCCCGTTTATTGAGTAAGGCCTTAGGCCATATACGACGATACGACGATAAGGGCGGAGCATCAATAAAAATATTGCAAAAACGGGGAAAATTGTATTTTTATAATAATTTCGCTTACGAAGGTCGCCGGCTACAGCTAGATAATAATAATTTCTGTTATTTGATTTTTACCTCGTTCAGAAAACATCTGGGTTTAATATCTCATGAAATTTCCTCGTTTGTTCTACCTGACCGCACAAAAAAAACCTGCGTGTGAGAATAATGAGACATCTGTCAAATCTGACAAAGCTATATTTGCACTGACATTGTGACGTCAATCGTGACGCGAATATTAGAATGCAGTAGAATGTGTGCATAACCTTCATCGTATCGCGGGTATCGGGTATTATAAGTTACCTGTATAAGTTACTGTTCCGTAAATTGAAGGAAACAGTTTTGGTTGATGTTATTAAGAAAAACTACGTTAATTCGGAAGTTGGCGCCATTAATGAAATAGAAAATTGTTTATTATCGAGGTATAATGGGTGTAAAAATACCCTTAACGAAGCCGAAAGGCATTTATTCTCCCCGTCATTGCGGTAATTTTTAGGGTTCCGTAGTGTAATGGCAAAAAACGGAACCCTTTTGGATTCGTTTTGTCTGTCTGTCTGTCCGTCCGTATGTCACAGCCACTTTTTTCCGAAACTATAAGAACTATACTGTTGAAACTTGGCAAGTAGATGTATTCTGTGAACACCATTAAGATTTTCACACAAAAATAGAAAAAAAAACAATAAATTTTGGAGGTTCCCCATAATTAGAACTAAATCTCAATTTTTTTTTTTTTATCAAACCCATACGTGTGGGGTATCTGTGGATAGGTCTTCAAAAATGATATTGAGATTACCAAAATATTTTTTTCTAAAGTGAATAGTTTGCGCGAGAGACACTTCCAAAGTGGTAAAATGTGTGTCCCCCCCTGTAACTTCTAAAATAAGAGAATGATAAAACTAAAAAGAATATAATATGATGTACATTACCATGCAAACTTCCACCGAAAATTGGTTTGAACGAGATCTAGTAAGTAGTTTTTTTTTAATACGTCATAGATCGTAAACCGCAATTTACCTTTCATTCAATCAACTCAAATATAAAAAAAATATCATTAAAACATCGATCAAAGTTACAACGAACTACAAGAACATTTATCTTAAGTTACTTGCTGCTACGGAACCCTTCATGAGCGAGTTCGACTCGCACTTGACCGCTTTTTTTGTTCTAGACCAAACCTGGGAAACTTCTAGTTACGGAGATATTGGAGGTCGGAGGTTCAACAATTTCATAAGTTTTTTTTTAATACAAGTTTTTAATGTTGATTTTAAGTATAAGTTTCCTTTAAATACCTCCATGACCCTCGTACTATTCAAAGCATTCATCAGCGCAATGTTTTTATTGCGTTACATTGAGTCCTACCGTAAAACGTGATTTTTCACCCAAAAAAAGTCGTTTCCCAGCAATAATTTTTACGTAGAGTTACTTAGTTTGTTATAGAGAATGCTTGGTTGACGCCTTCATGAAGTGACCGTTTACATCTTGTACAGTATGACCTGTGTGTCTCGTGTAGTATAATATTTCCTGCGCCAATAGCATCTCCGCTGACATTGGCGACTATGACGGAAAACTTACGGTCAGGAGGACCATGTTTTCCTACTCAAAATATTTTTTTATTAAATTGAGTTTTCGGTAACGCAAATCTGTACAATATTTTATTAATGTTTTCCTCAATGCACACTAATAAAGGCCAGACTGAAAGTTGAACAATAAAACATTACTTTCAAGTGGTGCATTCAGTGTGGTATTTTCAAGTGTATGTACTTCATTGATGCAGGTCGTTTTGAGCGAGATTTTTGATTCAAGGCTACCGTTTATGACTGAAGTACTTGCGTCAGTGGAATAAAGGCGTTCGAAAAACTTTCTTGTACATGAATATTGTATTAATAAACATAACAGAACATGACGTCTGTGTTTTCGGGGGTTACCATGACCGTTTTAAAGCAGTTTTGTTTTAATGTACTCCAGTGTGGGAAAGAGACAGAGCTATAGGGGAAGTCTAGCTCCATCTCTTTCCCACTTTAGAATGAGATTAACGTAATTCTTTGAGAATGCTTGGAGACGTCATATCGACTGTACTGTAGGCCAGCTGAAAGGATTAGGCGGATGGACTACCGCGTTCACAGACGGTCGATCACTTTCAACCTTATTTCTCAAGACATTAGGGTGAAAAGTGGTCTACCGTCCAAGTACCTATATAAATAGTATACTTACAGACTTTTCGCCAGTTACGTTTAAGTCTGATTTATTACGAGTGAGCCTATTGCCATCAACCAGACACTAATCTATACTCCGGACTGTTTCTGAGGAATTCGTGATGGAAAAACCCAATAAATACACTCGAGAGCAATGAATCCGGGTCACTTAAAGAATCCTAAAAATCTCGGAAACTAAAAATGCTAGGTTAATGCAATAAATTGTATTTAATAGACAATGTAATACTCCTTAAATAAAGGTATTAAAACTTCTTAGTTATTGTAAAGTTATATCATAAAAAAATCAAATTTGAAAAAGGGCCACTTTCGAAGATGGAACTACGAAATTACAGCATTTGGTTTTGCTTTTGTTTGTAATCTGTCATTTATGTGGGTACATAAACCATGTTGATAGTGCTCTATATTCATTATTCAAGCTGAAATTATGTCGCTTACGCCTGAAGAATGCACCAGAATACTTACAATGCTGGAAACCGGCCGGAGTCAGCGCGATACAGCCAGGACTGTCGGTGTGTCGCTGTCAACAGTACAAAGAGTTCTCCGACGTTACGAAGAAACTGGTTCTAACCTACGCAGACCAGGAACGGGCAGAACCAGGTGTACCACAGCACGAGAAGACCGATACTTGGTAAACACCATGCTTCGAAATCGCTTTCTCACAGGAACTGAACTCACAAATCAGTTTCGACGCCTCGGAGGAAGTAACCCAAGTGCATGGACAGTAAGACGTCGGCTTGCTGAATCTAACTTAAAACCCCTTAGACCTGCAAACGGCCCTAAACTGGAGCGTGGGCATCGTATTTCAAGACTAAGATATGCCCAGAGCCACGTAAATTGGAGTATTAAAGATTGGTCAAAAGTTATGTTCTCCGACGAATCAAAATTTATGCTCTACAAGCACGATGGAAGACACAGAGTGTATCGAAGACCAGGGGAAAGATTCAAGCAAGCATGCATCGAAGAAAAAGTAGCCTACGGTGGTGGGTCTGTACTTGTGTGGGCCGGAATTTCTTCTGAAAGTCGCACAGAGCTGGTGATCATAGAAAACGGCTCTTTAACTAGCGTAAGATATGTGGAAGAAATCCTCAATGATCACGTTGGTCCATTTATGGTCAATTTAGGTGAGGATGCTATATTTATGCATGACAATGCCCGACCTCATACAGGTAGGATTGTGAATGACTACCTTCAAGAGATGAACATTACTCGTATGGAGTGGCCAGCGCGCAGCCCGGATATCAACCCGATCGAGCATGCTTGGGACGAGCTAGGCAGATGCGTAAAACAACGAAACCCTCCCCAAATCACGCTTCGTGAGCTCAAAATTGCTCTCACAGAGGAATGGGAGAATATTCCCCAAAATCGTATAAGGAACTTGGTGTACAGCATGCCAAACCGCGTAAACGCAGTAATGGAAGCACGAGGAGGCAATACGAAGTATTAAAATTCAAGAAAATCGTAATAAAGTTCAAAAATTTCATGTTTCCTATTTTTGTTTTAAGGAGAGATCAGCAGTTTTTTTCTTTATGTAATTTTGTGTTAATAAAATGTATGGCGACTCATATTTTTTTTACTTTCATTTAAGGAGTATTACATTGTCTATTAGATACAATTTATTGCATTAACCTATCATTTTTAGTTTCCGAGATTTTTAACATTCTTTAAGTGACCCGGATTCATTGCTCTCGAGTGTATTTGGCCGACCTGAAAATTGAAACCATCACCAAACAAAAACCACATAAGTACTAGACAAAAATGGTACATCTTAGTACTTATTTGGTACAGACGCCAGCACATCAAGCTATCCGAAATTGTCACATTGTCAAAAACCGCTGTTCCATACATTTTGACCGTGTAGGTATTGCACTGTTGTAGGAAACAGCAGATTTTTTCATAAAAAAAAAATGCTCAGAATGTTGTACTTACTGAATACGTGGTGACCGTTTTCGCGTCGGTGTCCCTTCCACCCCTTATACAAGGTGTACTTTTGTACTACGAGTTCTTGGATTTACTTTCTATAGGAAATGACGCGATCAGCTGATCAAAAGTAGTATTTAATCGAGCGACTGTAAATTAAAGGTTTAAGTGTCAAAAATACTTAATTTACCTTACAGTATTACTAAGTGAGCGACTGACTGCGAGTGACGAGAAATCAACAGAACAGCGACTTACAAACATTAATTTTATTTAAGTTACTTAAAATACAAAATGATCAGCTTCATAATATTTGAGCGACCTAATATTTATTTGAATGCCAAGCCAACGTGACATCCTGTATTTTTTTCAATATTTGGCAACTATTTTTTTTTATACTGAGCGGCATTTTCTCTTACATGAAGTGTTTCTAATATAAAAAACACTTTGAAAATTAGCGTTTCCGTCAGCAGGTCGACGGAGCCCCGCTGAGCGGGGCTCCTATTTCTGTCTGCAGGGTTTACAGGAACCTAACTAACCGAACCTCGGGGTGCCCCTGACGTCGACCGTCTAGGGTTAGGGTTTTCTAGTCGCACACTTAGTAATTATAGTCGCACGGATAGAATATCAATATCTGACATGGATTAATCACAGCCCACTTTTTGTATGATTGTTTAGGATTTTTTTATCAATCAATATTTGTCTTTACTTTAGTTAATTTTTCGCTTACTCTAATTCATACCGCTCAAGTTATTAAAACAGTATGTCATCATCAGTCGCAGAGTTTTTTTTTATTCGCTCGTTTTATTATTCCCCTAGAACAAAAGTGGTTCGGTTGCATGGTCTGAGACACCACACGAGAGGTCTTGCGTTTATTATGTTTCCTGTATATGTATGAAATAATGTGAACTGTATAAAATTCGATACCTTGGTTGGTACCAAGTACAATAAATAAGTACGTACTAAACCTACATTCGTAAAGTAAAGAAGACCGTTCCGACGGGTTTCCTACAAGGAAACAAGGCCATTTAATTCTGTTGTGTACGTTAGGGTTTAATTTGGTTTGGCGAGGAGTTAGCTCATGGAAACAAGCGTCTGTCTTGGATCGTGTTTATTGGCAACTAACTTAAAAATATTATAACATTAGATTTAATACGGTCGGCGACTCGCTACTATAAAGAAACGTGGACTGTATGTTTGTTTGTAGATACATAAAATGAGCTTCAACATAAGCCGCCCACCAAAGGACTATATGAGTCCTTTCAAATGAACCATAAATATGCAATTAACATTACACGTCATGCAAAATTATCAAACACTAACTAAACACTAAATTATTGGACTATTCAGGGTTACTATCTATTGGCAGTGGACAGAGTTTGGTCACAGTTCTCTTTACAACGCTGTCACCGCTTTTGACGCTATAAACTCTTGTGCACCCATCTGGTCCTGGGTGTTTGCTCACTATACGTCCCAATAACCACTTCCCTGGTGGAAGGTTCTCCTGCTTGATCAAAACAATATTACCGACTTCAAACTCCTTTCCTCGTTTGAGCCATTTTGGACGTTGTTGTAGTCTAGTTAAATATTCCTGTTGCCATCTAGACCAAAAATCATGCAACAACTTTTGGACATATTGCCATCGTGATAATGTGTGCACCTTCAAATTTTGTAAATTTGGGCTAGGTATGACAAGGGGTGCTTCTCCAATTAAAAAGTGGCCAGGTGTTAATGGCTCGATATTCACATTATCCAAATCATCTTGGGGACACAACGGCCTCGAGTTCAAGCAAGCTTCTATTTCACACAGCACTGTCGACATCTCCTCGAAAGTTAAGTTGCTGGTTAGTATCCGTTTTAAGTGATACTTCGTGGATTTTACTCCTGCCTCCCAGAGGCCGCCGAAGTTCGGGCTGTATGCAGGAATAAAATGCCATTGCGTGCCATCAGATGCAAGCGTGTCTGCGATTGCTCCAGAGAACTCCAAGCTTGCTTCCTTCCACATGGCTACCAACTCTTTATTTGCCCCGATGAAATTCCTCCCCTGGTCACTCCATAAATGTGCACACTTGCCTCTTCTCGCACAGAATCTTTTATATGCGCCGATGAACGCCTCTGACGTCATATCTCCAACTAGCTCCAAATGAACGGCCTTGGTAGCCATACATATGAAGATTGATATGTACGCCTTGTGTGCCTTGACGCCTCTTCCCTTGCTCCATAGAACTTGTAATGGTCCAGCGAAGTCTACACCGGAATGCAGAAACGGTCGAGCTGGTGTCACACGAACCTTTGGCAAATCACCCATTACTTGCGTTCTTGCAGTCGCATTCTGTTTGGCGCATACTAAGCATCGGTGAACATATTGTTTGACTTGTGCTTTAGCTCGCGTTATCCAATACTTAGATCTCAAAAAGCTCAACATTAGTTGGATTCCTCCGTGTAGGGTTCTTGTGTGTGCATCGGCAATGATCAAAGGAGTGAGTTTGTTTCTATGACCCAATATGATTGGGTGCTTACTTTGATCCGCTATGTTAGCGTGTCTAAGGCGTCCGCCAACCCGAAGCATCTGGTTCTCATCTAAGTACGGATCTAAAGTTTTTAATGTGCTAGTTCTTTTAACCTGTTTACCCTTTCTTAGAGACTTAATTTCTTCTGCATATTCTTCGCCTTGTACCTTTTTTATGCATATGTTTAATGCAACTTCTAATTCTTCCGTTGTCAAAGCAGTATCTATGCCTTCCTTTAACCTTTTATGTTTTAAAAATCTAATACAGAATGCAATACTTTTAATTAATTCCTTCAACGAGTTGTATTTTTCAAATTGTTCTGTTAATCTTGTCTCATCTTCTTCGTTTTTGGTCATTGTAAAAGTTTGTATAGTGGTCTTCTTTTCTAGCTCTGTAGATATGATTTCTGGTTTGGTAAAATAAGTATCTCCTTTTGAAAGCCATTGGGGCCCTTTCCACCATAAGTCGCATGTTTTTAACTCTAATACTAGTGCACCTCTAGACGCTATATCAGCGGGGTTCTCTTGCGATTGTACGTGGTACCATTGTTCTTTCGGGACATTGCCAGTTATTTCAACCGTTCTATTGGCAACAAAAGTCTTCCATCTGCTAGGTTCTTTTTGTAGCCAAGCAAGAACTATTGAGGAATCAGTCCAAGCAAAAACATTACTTAGTGGGATCTTCATTGCTGTTGAAATTTGTTTTAATAATCTTGACACCAGAACAGCTCCACACAACTCAAGTCGTGGTAATGACACTGTCTTTAACGGAGCAACGCGAGTTCTTGCTGCAATCAATGATGTTTTGATTGCACCATCCGAGTAATGTACGCGACAGTACACAACAGCTGCGTATGCTCTCATCGATGCATCGCTAAAACCATGGAGTTGTATGCTATTCTTCTTTAAACTGTACGTGCCCATCCATCGATCTATTCTAATTGCATTGACGTTGGCAATATCGTCTCGTATAGTTATCCACTCTTCTCTCACAGCTGGAGTAATTTCTTGATCCCAATCAAGTTTAATTTGCCAGAGCTTCTGAATCAAAATTTTTGCTTGCACGATGCATGGCGCTATCCAACCGAGCGGGTCGAAAAGCTTTTGGACATCTGACAATATACTTCGCTTCGTAACGATCGCAGGAAGAGGAACTAGGTTTAGTTGGTATTCAAATTGATCGCTGCCTAAGTTCCATTGTACACCTAAAGCTTTTATGGTACCATCTATATTTAGATCCATATGTGCATTGATAGATCTGTCCTCTGGATCTATTGATTTTAAAAAATCTACGTTATTTGACGACCACTTCTTTAGTTGAAAGCCACCTCGTTGTAATAATTCTTTCAGGTCTTTGCTTATTTGAATGGCTTGCTCTAAATCGTCACATCCTGACATAACGTCATCCACATATAAATCTTCTTGTAACACCCTAGCAGCTTCAGGATAGTTGGCACCTTCATCTTTAGCAAGTTGCATAAGTGTTTTTACTGCTAAATATGGTGCTGACGCTGTGCCGAAGGTAACAGTCAGGAGTCTTAAATCTTGTATGATTTCAGACGAGTCGTTTCGCCACAGTATTCTCTGGTAATCGGTGTCTTCCTGGGCTACCAATATCATTCGGTACATTTTTTGTATGTCAGAAACAAAACACACTGCGTGTGTTCGCCATCTTACTATTAGGCTTCGCAAGTCGTCTTGTAGAACAGGACCTGCCAGTAATTCGTCGTTTAGGGAAACTCCATTGCAACCCTTGCAGGAAGCTTCAACAAATTCCGAGAAAGAGTACGAAGTATTGAACTTTCCAAAATACCAGTTTGTAAAGGAAGAAAAACAGGCGTTGAAGATTCATGGATGTGTTTGTTGTTGATTCATTTTCTATAAAGTTTCTTAGTAATAGACTAACTTTCTTTGTCTGTCTGTCCAACCGTTTCGGAGATTATAGTCGGAACAACCGGCTCATCTCCGAAACGGTTGGACCGATTTTGATGGGACTTTTTTGGCAGATAGCTGATGTTATAAGGAGTAACTTAGGCTTATTTTAGAAAAAAGGATTTGGGGTCCCGTGCATGCAAATTAAAACCCATGAAATTGTTAACAAAATACGATTCAAATAATGAAGAAATATTTTTATAATAATTTCGCGCTGACTTAAGTCGCGGGCAACAGCTAGTTTGTAATATATATACCTTACCTATACTATAGTAGTAGTTTACTTACTATTTAAAACAAAATGAAAATATTAATTATATACAAACTACAAAACTATAATAGAAATAAATATGTCCAGGTATAAAAGGGTTACAGGGCATCCAAAAATTCGTCCGCATCGCTGTCAACAGGAAATGAAAATATATAATATACAACTATCAAAAGGGGTAAAACAATAACAGGGCGTCAAAAAATTCGTCCACATCGCTGTCAACGGGAAAAGTGTCGAGAAGGCTGGTAGCATTACAACATCGGAGATCACGTGTTTAACAAGGAAAATTAATAACAGTTCATTTTCCTGCGTACTAAACAGCTGTTTTTTAAGAGAAAGTATGTATTTCTAAATACATACTTGCAAATTACTTAAGTATGCATGTATTGAACTACAAATAGTGATCTGAAGGCGACTTTGACTTTCAAATACATCAAGGAAAAACGTACCAACAGCGTGTTGTGTAAATGTTTCATTGACCGCGTTATCAGGCCAGCTGTTCATAAAACAAACGCGAATTCCGACAAATTTGAACATTTATAATACAATCGTTGACCTGACGGTGGTAATGACCTGTTGACCTGAGACTCATCGCTGTTTATCGTTTTAAAAATTTCTCTGGTGAGCAAAAAAAATCGTGGACGGTAATATCATCAACATCACATAAGTTTTCCCAATTATGTTGGGGTCGGCTTCCAGTCTAACCGGATGCAGCTGAGTACCAATATTTTACACGGAACGACTGCCTATCTAACCTCCACAACCCAGTTAGTACTGGGTAATATGGTTCCCCTTGGTAAGACTGGTTGTCAGACTTTCGGGCCAGTAACTACCTGTAACGAATGTCAAAGATCTACATGACAGCCAAGACCGGCTTAGCGTGCTTTCCGAGGCACGGAGGAAACTCGGTATGTTATGGGTGGTCACTCATCCACGGACCAACCTAGGCAAGTGCGGCTTAACTTGAAGATCGACACGAGCGGCTGTAATTATTTATATATAGCCGACGAGCTGGTAATAATCTGACCAAATTGATTAGATACGGAGTACGTCTTGATAACTTTAGAATAATTATATTCAAAGTGATGGTTTCATTCAAAATTTCGTTCAAATTTGAAGCCAGAACTCAATGAATGTGTGCATTAGAGGTACGTAATTTCGTTTGACGACACGCACACAAACCCACTAGTAATACGTACGCACAAGTCGAGCTTAGGGGCTGTCTCCACGAGCGAGAGAATCGCGACGATATTATCGTCGTTGCCACGTATTTCTATAGACTCTCTTAGAGGCCGTCTCCACGAGCAAGAGAATCGCGGCGATATTAACCCATACAAATACGTAATACCGCCGCGATTCTCTCGCTCGTGGAGACGGCCCCTTAGCCTTCAAAGGCTGACTTGAAATAGCTTCACATTGCGTGCGATAGCTGATATTACCTGATCTGTGTATGTTGATAACTTAAATTGATAGATTTCATATAAGACGGTCACGACGGCAGTATGGCACAGCCGTAGATTATTACGGCGAATCAACCGTACCTAGATTTTCAGTTTTCACGCCCAAAAAACGTGTGTAGTATCAAGAGGCCTAGGTGCTAAATAAGAGATGTTAGTTTATTGTCATTTCAGCTGATTGTGGAAATCCCACTACCCTATCGCGATTAGCCTTGTCTTATTGTAAATCTATGTAACTTATTTACGGGATGGAAGGGACACAAAAAACACGGGAACACGGGGCGGAAGGGGCAAAAAAATTAGCTGTTCCATTCATTTTAACATCAAAATCAAAATATTTTATTTCACATTAAGCCTGCATGGGCACTTATAAAACGTCGACAAAAAGGTCAAAGGACAGTGTCGGTTTTGCAGTTTTGTAGGAAACACCAGATTTTTTTTTTTCAAATCAGATCAATTTATTTGCTATAAAGTTTTGGTACAATTGCGGTCTTAACATAAATAATCCAGATCCATTGCAAATATTTGGGTTAATAATTAATTATTATTAAAATCATAATTCAATGTTGTTAAAAATACATTTGTCAGAATACAAAGTTAATACTACTATAATGTCAGAGGGTAAAATATTATGGTTATTATTTATTTTCCAACCTTTATTAAATATGTCACTTACTGAATAGAAATTATTTTCCCTTTACCATACTTTTACTTTTTAATAACCGATGAAAAATTTCTATGTTTGGGGCGGGGGGGGGGGGGCTGAGAAGGATGTACTGAACACGTGGTAACCGTTTTCGCGTCGATGTCCCTTCCACCTAGTATACTAATACTATAAAGAGGAAAGATTTGTATTTTTGTATGTTTGTAACTAATAAACTCAGGACCTATTGCAAAAATTCTTTCATCATTAGAATGCTAAATTATCGCTGAGTGACATAAGCACCCGTGCAAAGCCGGGACTGGCCGCCAGTAGATAAATATAATAGTTGACATAACGGTCCCGCATGATGAGAACCTCGTGAAAGCCTAGAAAGATAAGCAAATCAAGGATCTTGTGCCGATAGTCGTATCAGCCCATGGCTTAATTGCCAAGAGCCTCGATCAAGACCTGAGGAGGCTCTCGTTAGGCAGCTGGATCAAGAGCTTGATTCAGAAAGCGGTACTCTTGGACACGGCTCGAATTGTTAGGAGGTTCCTCTCTCTGGAGCCCTGACCGCCGATAGCTTGGACCCTGTTCCCGATACCGGTGGGCTACAATTTTTTTTATATTTTTAAATAATAATAATATCCCCGGACATTTCACACAGCACCATCTAGTCCCAAGCTAAGTAACCTAATGCTTGTGTTATGGTAGCTAGATGGCTGATAAACTACATATATACATTTTTTTTTTTTGTAAATACATACATATTATAGATAGAAAAACACCCAGACCCGGAACAACTACTTGTAGGTCAAACAAATATTTGTTCCGTACGGGAATCGAACCCGCGACATGCAGCATAGCAGTCAATCGCTTGACCACTGCGCCAACCGTGCCGTCAAAAATAAAAAATAAATTGCCGTTAAATGTTTTTAATATTGTTATTTGTTGTAGAAGTATTTAAAAAATTATGAAATTTGTGTAGAAATAAATAAAGGAATAATGATATAAATATTATACCTAATTAATAAATTATTATTTATTTATTGATATTTTTTAATTTTTTTTTTGTCTGTCGGATTATTTTTAAATTATAAATTACTAGCTTTATATATGCCTGCGGCTTCGCCCGCGTGGAGTTCGATAATTGTCCCATGCAATCACACTACCACGATAAAAAAGTATCCTATGTGTAATCCAGGTTATAATCTATCGGTGTGCTAAATTTCATCCAAATCCGTTCTGTAGTTTTTGCGTGAAAGAGTAAAAAACATACGTCCTCACAAACTTTCGCATTTATAATATTTGTTACAAAAAATATAAAGGATAAATTCCAGAACAGTATTCTCGAATTTTAAAAGCCAAAACAATCGTCTTCCGCAGTCACTCACCACAATGATTATTCAAAAGAGGTTCCAACCAAACAGGTCTTTCTAGATTTTGATTATTATATTTTTAGATATTAAACCGGCAGGTAGATTGTCTAAAAAACATCACATAATGACTATCATCAAACGAGCATATGAAAAAAACTGGAGCCACTAGAAAAACTGGTTTGTGGATTTATTTTTGTAAGTATTTTACCCGATGAAACCTATGCTTTTACAAATGATCTGATGTAGAGAAGATATTTGATAGATTTTTTAAGAGGATTAATAAAATTAAGTTCATCATCTGCCTAGCCTTGTCTTAACTTTATTGGGAAAAACCTTTTTTTTTTATTAAGCGGTGAAAAAAATGTATAACTTATACTGCACCGTCCGGGGAGACGGTTTGGTTATGTGGGGCTTGCACCCACTAAAAAACACCGCCGTGAGCCTACTGTCGCCTTGGCGGATGGGCCGCGAGAACTGCTACGCATGACATTCGCGACCCATCCAGCGCAGCCCGCCTCTGGGCACCAAACTCCTTTGGCGATGTCCGAGCTCACCTGAGACATCGCCACCACTCGTGAGGGCCGTGCAAAGCGACGACGATAGACTCCCCGATCTATCGCCCGCTGGCACCTCCTAGGGCGGCATCAGGTCGCCATGATGCTTCCCCAGCCGCCCCGTCCTCCTATTATTGGGGAAAGCCTAACCTAACTGGATGCAGCTTAATACCAGTGTTTGACATAGAACAACTGCCAACTGCGGTAATATGTGTACCCCTTGGTAAGACTGGTTGTCTGGGCAGACTTTCGGGCCACTGACTACCTTAGACGACTGTCAATGAACTACAAATGACAGCCGAGACCAACAGTTTAACGTGCTTTCCGAGGCACGAAGGCAACTCTGTAATTGATGGTCTCCATACACATACCGATCGACCAGCGCGGCTGTTATTAATTAACCACGAGCTCCTCCCGACCCAATCAATTATAAAAACAAGTGAACAACCCCTCTTGAGCAACCATGGTGATCAATGTTAATGCCTTTTCTCAGTTTTTTGTATGAGAAAATGCCTTTGTCCCGCAGTAGTAAAAATTTCAATCAATTTAACAGTAATCAGCAGTTGCTGGTTCATCAAGAAAGTCAAAAGTAGTCTATACTGAACCAGTCATCATCTACCAACTTTATTGGGGCCGGTTTCCAGTCTTACCGGATGCAGCTGAATACCTACCAATATTTTACATGGAGTGACTGCCTATCTGGCTTTCACAACCCAGTTAGTACTGGGTATATCTATACTGAACCCGTATAGACAGGCAAAACAAAAGAACAAAGAAATAAAAAACAAAAACAAATTTTCAACTGTTTTTAGAATATTTTTACTTGAATTCAAGCGCCACTCTCTGATAAGTACCTACTAAATTCAATTAGGTTGTGAAATTAATCACGTATGACAAGCACACACAGGATGTATTTATTTAATACCGGGAAATTACAATTAAACTAATCAATGATCTAAAAACATTATCTACTAATAAAATATGTACTAAATCTACCAATGGGTTTCCCCGCATGAGTACTACTGTTGTACCTAACATACCTATCTACTCGTAAATGTTTTTTTATTGCCACGCATTTGCTTTTTTTCGACGTATCAATTTATTACGTGGCCTGCTTTCCACACTGCTTGTAAAATCTATACAAAGAAAGAAAATTGAAGTGTTTGTTTGTCATATTTCAAAATACATACCTAACCGCTTTTTACTGATTGCATGAAAGAATAGTATACGGTACCTATAAGATTTTTTTTTAAATTTTTGTCTTAATGTCTGTCTGTTTGTGCCGGCTAAACTCCGAAATAGATGGACCGAGTTTAACAGGAGATAGCTTTACTGGCAGATAGCTGATGTTATATGGAGTAACTCAGGAGACTTTTATTTTAGAAAAAAGGAAGTAATATTTTTATAATAATTTCAAGCGGATGAAGGTAGCTAGTTGATATTATTGAAAGCATAAAAATATTGAATCATCATCCTTTTGCCCTTAATCTGTATCCGGGTCAGTCCAGCAAGACTTCCTGATTTCTTCCTAGTTCTATCAACTTCTGCCTAGCCTCTTCCCCAACAATATTGGGGTCGGCCTTCAGTCTAACCGGATACTGCTGAATACCAACCGAAAAACCGGCCAAGTGCGTGTCGGACTACCACATGAAGGGTTCCATACCATCGTCTACTACGATCCCCCTAGGGATCCCCTTTAATTTATTTTTATTATTTGTTGTTATAGCGGCAACGGAAATACACATTTTGTGAAAATGTCAACTGTCTACCTATTACGGATCATGAGATACAGGCGATACAGCCCGCTGAAAGACAGACAGACGGACGGACAGAAGAGGCTTAGTAATAGGGTCCCGTTGGTTACCCTTCGGGTACGCATCCCTAAAAAGCGTTCTTTCTCACGTTATTTACATTTCACTTGATTGCGTATTGCTTTTGTTTACTACAAATGCTATCATTTCCATAGATACGTCGACTACTTCTTGATTATTATTAATACTTCAGTTATTTATTTACCCGTTCGTAGTACTCGTGGGTTCATTGAACATCCCACGGTTCAAGGTATGGAGCGAGTAAACAAATTCCGAGTTTTATAATTAAGTGGGTATTGAAAGATGTTGACCAGACATGAACTAAACAGCATCGAAATTTTTATTACAAACCGTTTTTCCTACACCTCCGCTATTCTTTTCTGTTTAAGTTTGTTGCGAGATCCAAGATTGTTTCTCTGGGACTTCGTCGAGCTTCATTGTCTGGCTTTTCAGGTAGTCGCCACTGTTGATTCTGGCTTTTAGGAGTTGCAGTGGTTTGGGAATAGAGTGACGGGCTTGTCCAAAAAAAAACCACCTCGTTGGTGTGGTAGTCGTAAACGCTACTCCTGCTTGAGCACGAGCAGAGGATTGTAGGGCTATGCCATCAGTAATTTCTCAGTAGCAGCCACGGAGTCAGGATTCGCGCCCGGTTGATGGCAAAAGACTCGCTCACTATTAGGTACAATAACTGGCGAAATGGGGACGTATAACTGTGATGCACACCTCTGTCTAAACCTAACCATTTGTATTTTCAGTGCTGTATATGTATAAAGTAAGACAGTGGCCTTTTAGGGTTAAATACTACGAATGTATAAGAACTCCGAACCGTATACGTACCTACCTACTATAAGAAAAGAGATAACCGTATCAAAATTCGCACATTTAAATTAATCGCGTCGCGGTCAAAGGTCAGGTATTGTTGTACACTATAAATAGTTTACTATCTATTTACGTGAAAATCTTGCTGTTTGTGCTGCTTTAATTATAATCATGCCTCCACGTGATTTCAAGTAATAATTTTCTACAGAAATTGGGCCTTCTGATAACATTAAATTTTCATTGTCGTTTTGTTATTTTCGTTTAGTATAGTAATTGAAATTACTCCTATTGGTCTCTGGTACTAACTTAACTACCTAGCCATTTTCGCAGTGGCGTGCCTATGCCTAGTAGCCAAAAATACGGCAAGTACATAAGGCAAGCAGACAGGGGGGTTAGTAAAAGCAAGACTAATTCCAGTGTGGGAAAGACATGGCGCTAGACGACCTGTATCTGAGCTCTGTCTCTTTCCCACACTGGAATTACTCCTACTTCATAGTAACCCGCCTGTTCAGAAACCCTAACATCATCATGAAGTAGGAATTAGGTTATAAAAGCAAGCATATGCTTGTAGGCTTGTACGAAAGTACACCCAGGACTTTTCCCAACTATGTTGGGGTCAGCTTCCAGTCTAACCGAATGCAGCTGTGTATTTTACATGGAGCGACTGCCTATCTAACCTCCACAACCGAGTTACACGCTACCCCTTATTGGTAAGACTGGTTGTCAGACACGGCTTCGGACGTGTCTTAACAGCTAACAAAGATCTACAAAGGGCAACCAGAACCGGTCCATTTCTTTTTCTAGTAGTTAGACAGAAAGCATTAGAATTTACACCTTTTTCCCATGGGGGTAGGCAGAAACCACAGAAAGTCACCTGCTACGATCCTTACATACTCCTTTTCCTGTTCAAGGTGCTGTTGGGGCTGCCCCGGCACTGCAGCGCGTCGGGGATGGTCGCCGACGCCCGTGTCGACTGTTTCTACACGACGATGCGGAAGCAGTGCACACACATCTCTGGGGTGCAGGCTCGAACCACCTCCAATACCGTCCTGAGCGTATTTGCGGTTTGATTGTCAATTAATGTAATGACAAACAAACGAATAACTCACAGGCGCCTCATATCACTAGTCTGTGCTGGTTGTGATTGAGATTTTAATTTTATAATTGTTATTTTTATATATTTGGTATTCAGCTGCATCCGGTTAAACAGGGAGCCGACCCCAACATAGTTGGGAAAAGGCTAGGCAGATGATGAAATGAATTGTTATTTTTATTTCAAATGTTTACTTTTAAGTATGATCTTAATTCTAAAATGATTGAATTAAATGAATTAGAATTAGAATTTTACCTCGACCACGTTCATACATCGGTCCGGTTGCGAGTACTACGCACTTGACATTTCTGAAGAACCTCACCTAAAACAGTAAGTGACTGTTATCGAAAGTCTACCTACGATTATCTATACATATAATAAAACAGTAAAAAAACTGTGTCTGTACATTGAATATATTACAAAAATAATTATTGAGGGGGGTTTAGAAACAGTAATAGAGCACGAAACCAAAAAAAAAATTCTGTCTGTTTGTCTGTTTGTCTGTTTGTCTGTTTGTCTGTTTGTCTGTTTGTCTGTTTGTTTGTACACGCTAATCTTCGGAACTACTTGACGGATTTGAATGATTTTTTTTTTGTTGTATAGGTACAAAGTCTGAGCAACACATAGGCTATAATTTATCTTGGAAACTTGAACACCTGATGCAGAACCGCAACAGACCAGCTAAACTATAAGAGATACAAAAATGGTACCTTAGCAAAAATTGTTTCACGTGATGAGCATTTTCTGCTAAGAGAATAAATTTGAAGATCTGGAACACCTGATGTGGAACTCCAAGAGCCCAGCTACACTATAACATATATAGGAATGACGTCTTAGCAAGAGTTGTTCAGCCTGATGAGCACTCTCTGTTGTCGTATAAAATTTGAAGATCCGGAACAGTTTATGTGGAACTCCAAGAGCCTAGCTACACTATAACATATATAGGAATGACGTCTTAGCAAGAGTTGTTCAGCCTGATGAACACTCTCTGTTATCGTATAAAATTTGAAGATCTGGAACAGCTGATATGGAACTCCAAGAGCCCAGCTACACTATAACCTATATAGGAATGACGTCTTAGCAAGAGTTGTTCAGCCTGATGAGTACTCTCTGTTGACGTATAATTGGCATTTTTCAAGTTATATCAAGAAGACGACTTTGCAAAAACTTTGACCTATGACCAGGTGCCATCTTATTATACCTACGATAAACAGAGAGGTACTTTCAATCGACGTCGACGTGGTCAACCAGTTGATGGATTTTTTTTTAATGGAGAATGTTATTTCTTGAGCCTGTTGCTCCATAATGTTCATGGACCAACTTCTTTTTCTATTTTAAAGACTGTTGATGGTGTAGAGCATCTTTCGTTTCAAGCAACTTGCAGGGCACTAAACCTCCTTGACGATGATCAACACTGGAACAACACCCTCGAGGAAGCCTGTGTCCGCGACAGCCCCAGTAGTTTACGAAAAGAGAATGCTCATGGAAGTATGGAATCCCGTACCATGCTGCATCAAAATCAAACCTTGTTTTTTATAGACTACACTGATCGTATTAACTCCTACAAAAATTATTTTTGAAAAAAAAACCCGCGTTTCAGAGTTATTTTATAAAATCGAAACTAACCTAAAAAGTAGGTCTATTTTTTCGACGCTACCAACGACGTATTTTAACACACATACATTACATTATTGCTCTAAAAACAGCGTAATACACTAATATTAGTAATAATTACGAGTTAAAGTAACATCCACAGTATGCTTGACTGAAACTCGATTTTATTTTAGACCTTTACGTTGCCAATAGTCAGTCAGTACAGTACAAACAAATGTCAGATGCCACAGATAAGATAACTATAAACCATAGAGTATAGTAAGTGCTATAAACTAGTCGGGATTTAGGGATGTAATCGATAAATCAAAATCTTTAGGCTGAGAAAATCTATTTTGTTGCAAATAGCAATAAACCAAACTAAATCGATTTGGTGTACTGATCTTACTTAATTGTAATTAATTTTAGAGTCCGCTCGACAGACAAGGGTTTGTTCAATTGAAACGGAACGTCATTTATATTCAGTTGAAACGGAACGTCATATAAAGGGAGTAAAACAATATTCGTACTTTTAAACTCGAAAAGTATATTTCCAGTTCAAAAATCAAATCCCCGACGCGTAATGCCGTAAAAAAATATGAAACTAATTACTATAATATTTTGGTTTTGAGGCGCGAGACTTTTTGGTACCAACTTTGGTCATTGTCCTTTGTTTGCCATAATGTTAGTATTTTGTGCTCTCTCGAACCCTTTGAGATTGTGGGAAAAGTACAAGACATTTTTCTCTGAAGGCTTTTTACGCATTCTGAGATGCAATGCGGAAGACACTATTAGTCCAACAGATGACAGAGTGTTGAATAGTTCCCTTTGTTCTATACGAGATACTGTTCATTCAATTGGAGGCAACTCTCTTAGCACTTACGGCCTACCTGTTCCCCAAGCAGAACCCAATCAGCCACGCACTAATCGGGAGTATATCGCTGAAACAAGCTATTGTTCTACAGATTTAGCCACCGTAGTTAAGGACAACAGGGCAAATTTCACAACAGAACGGATGGAAATATTTAATACAGTGGTCCAAAGTGTCTTAAACAACGAAGGGAAGCTGTTTTTTTAGATGCTCCAGGAGGCACCGGTAAAACTTACCTGACGAGAGCAATCCTTGCTGAAATTAGACGGCAAAATAAGATCGCTATTGCCGTAGCATCATCAGGTATTGCCACATTACTTCCAGGCGGAAAGACGGCACATACAATGTTTAAAATCCCAATCGATTTAGACAGATCTGAAACACCAACCTGTTCTGTAACACGAAACTGTGACAAAGCGAAAGTGTTTCAGGATTGCTGTCTAATCGTCTGGGATGAGTGTACTATGTCAAACAAAAAGGCAGTAGAGGCTGTGGATAGAACACTACGAGACAATCGTCGAGATGACAGGCCGATGGGTAACGTAACTCTTTTGTTTTCGGGAGATTTTCGACAAACCCTTCCAGTCATAAGCCGGGGAACTAGGGCAGATGAGATTAATGCCTCATTAAAACATTCACATCTATGGCCTCAAATACAAAAGCTCAAATTATCCATAAATATGAGAGCCCAACTTGGCGGTAATTCACATGCCCAAGAGTTTTCGGGAGTATTATTGAAAGTTGGAGAAGGTCTCCTTCCTGAAGAGAATGGTCTGGTGAATGTTCCTGAAATACTTGGGAAAATTGTTGCCTCTGAAGAGTAACTGATACGATCGGTATTTGGGAACATTCAGAGAGATTCTAAACCAAGAAAATTCATGGTTATGTGAACGCGCCATATTGACCCCAAAAAATGATCAAGCTGCAAAAATTAATCTTAAAATTTTGGCGGATATTGTAGGGGATGAAGTGGTTTACACTTCTTTCGACAGTGTTGTCGATCAGGACGACGCCACTAATTACCCAGTTGAGTTTATCAATTCACTTACAGCGAGTGGTCTCCCTGCTCATAAAATAAGACTTAATGTCGGTGTTCCCATAATGCTGATGCGAAATTTAACTCCGCCAAAACTGTGCAATGGAACCTGTCTTATTGTCAACGCTTTACAACGTAATATAATTGTTGCTACAATACTCACTAGGTGTGGTGCCGGTGAGACTGTTCATACCGCGCATACCACTCATCCCCAACAATTTCCCCTTTCAATTTAAGCGCATACAGTTCCCTGTGACTACGTGCTTTACCATGACAATAAACAAGTCACAAGGGCAGACGCTTAAAGCCGCTGTTGTTGACCTGACAAACGACTGTTTTTCTCATGGCCAAGTTTATGTTGCTTTTTCAAGGGTCAGCAACGCTTCCGGTCTTTATACAGCGTGTAACGGAAGGGGGGTATCAACCCTGAAGGAGGTGAATGTGCTCATGAAACTCAACAACTTTCCCCAAAGAACATAAGTCGAAATATGAAAAAAAAATTTGGCCCTCCCATAGTAAATCAATCAGCTGGTAGTCAGTTTTGTAAGGGAGGGCCAAATTTTTTTTACCCCCCTTCCGTTACACGCTGTATATTAGCTCCTGAAGGAAAAAGCCCAAATGTGGTTTATAAAGAAATTTTTTTAAAGTTTTTATTGTTAATTCAGTGTACCCTTGGGATCTGCTGCGGAGTAACGGGAAGAAAAGTTTTTTGTTGTATAGTCTGGGCAACATATAGGCTATAATTTATTTTGGAAAATTAACACCTGATGCAGAACCGCAACAGACCAGCTACAGTATAAGAGATATAAAAATGGTGCCATAGCAAAAAATATTCCACGTGAAGAGCATTTTCTGCTGTGAGAATAAATTTGAAGATCTGGAACACCTGCTGTGGAACTCCAAAGCAAATGGCAGCGACACTATAACATATTAAGGAATGTCGTCTTAGCAAAAGTTATTTATTCTGATGGGCATTTTCTGTTGACATACAAAAATGAATGATCTGGAACGACTCCAATCGTCTCGCTCATCCCGTTATTTTCCCGTCCCCGGGCCTTAGAATTCTACATCAGACGTTTCAGATTTTCGATTTTGACGACCCCGTTGTCGCTGGCATAAGCAACGGGATCCGCGTACGAAGTCGCGGGCAGAAGCTAGTTACTTAAATAAATAAGTACCTAGTAGGTCGTTTGTGTAAACCTTCGGAAAAACTACTGGAAATCAATTACCTGACCGTTCCGTGACCTACCCCCCCTAATAGAGACCCCCTTTGTAGAGAATTGTGTTTGTTCGCAGTTGAAGCTAAAAACTTCAGTGGTAATAAACACGGAGTCCGCCTTTATGTTGTAGCGATAAGGGTGATTTTGTAACAAGCATTATCCCTGGAGCGCAACCTCATCGACATAGTGCGTCGAGTATGTGCATTCTGCTCATCCTAACGGTGCCCAAACTTGGTCCCTGACGAAGTCGCAAAAGTCCAAACTCAAGGATTGCCAAAGGGCGATGGAGCGTAGCGTATTGATTGGTACCTATATTAAGATCAGCGAGGGAATTTGCAAGACCACAATACACTCTTCTAATCTAATCTCAAAACTTGTATGGCTAATGTTGGCAATAAGTCTGCTGGGTTCAATTGGGTTTGGGTGGGCCATGTCTGTAGAATACAGGACCGATGGGCCAGAATTATCACGCAGTAGGTGCCAGAAGACGGGCGTCGTCGCCGAGGGAGACCTAGAAAAGCTGGCGTGACGACCTAGAGGCGTTTGTGAGAAATTAGCCAAAGAAAACCGCACGGAGAGAAGAGTGAAAGGGTATGAGGTAGTCCTTTGCCCCGCTGTGGGACATCAGAGGCTAAACAAAAAAAAATCATATCTGTTGTATGGGAGCCCCCCTTAATATATTTTTTTTAATTTTTAGTATTGTTGTTATAGCGGCAATAGTAATACTAATACATCATTAGTGAAAATAATTTCAGCTTTCTAGCTATCACGGTTTATGAGATACAGCCTGGAGACAGACAGACAGACAGACAGCGAAGTCTTAGTAATAGGGTCCCGTTTTACCCTTTGGGTACGAAACCCTAAAAAGCATTACCTATGATGTGCGGTTGACTCTAAGTGTAGAGACAGTGACAGCAAACAAACTCGCAGTGAGCCACATCTATGATGTAAAGATTTAGCCTTTGTATTAGCCGTACTTTGTGCCGCGGGCAGTCGGGTAATGACGGAATTATGGAAAAATTAACCACGGAAAGGACATTTATTAAGTTGATGAGTCTAAGTTAAACATCCACTCCATTTTAAGGTTGATGTTCCAGGGTAGCCCGCGAAATTCAAATTTTCTTAAGTTTTTTGCAATTTGCAGGCCAGTGATAGGTTGTATGTTGATGAACATTTGATTCGCGGCTGTAAGACGTATGTAGTTACAGAATTATAATCATCAAAATCATTAATACAACCCTCCGAGCTCATAAAGGTGTAAAAATGACTTTTTACAAGGTCAAAGTCATTTTTACACCTTTATGAGCTCGGAGGGTTGTATTAATGATTTTGATGATTATAATTCTGTAACTACATACGTCTTACAACCGCGAATCAAATGTTCATCAACATACAACCTAGCACTGGCCTGCAAATTGCAAAAAACGCAAGAAATTTTGAATTTCGCGGGCTGGTTGGAGCAATCACCTTAATTCACTATCTTCCAGTCCTTAGAAGTTACACGAGCGTAGAATTGTAAAAATAAACACAGGTTCCTAGGTACATAAGGCCAGCCACACACAAGCACATTATTTTGCGTTGGAAAAGTTGCTATGTTAGTGTGGCGGTACGTCTTCAATGGAAATTATACAGAGTGTAATATCTACTTACACGGTCAAAATGTATAATGGAACAGCAGATTTTTTTTTTAAGGTACCGTTGAAGATTTTTTATGTGGGGTGGCGAGCTCAGAATGGTGTACTGAATATCTACGTGGTAATAATCGATTTATCGTCGGTGTCCCTGTCCACATTGTATTTACTCCTCCGCTTTTCCTTTCTCATTGATTTCGTTGCGGGATCCATTTTAATCAACATACAATACCTGACACAGACCGGCAAATTGCAAAAAAAATTGTAAGAAAATTTGAATTTCGCGGGCTACCCTGGTACTTCCAATTTAATCACCCCAAGAAATACCATAAAATACCATCATCTTCTTCCTACCTTTGGCCCATGTTACTTAACTAGGGGTCTGCGCAACACGTTTTCATTTTCCTTTTCCTTTCATTAACATAAAAAGATCCTTTACCAAAAAGACCGAACTATACTTGTCTTTGGTTCGCTTTTTAAATTAGGTGAATAGGTACTGTAAAAAAGCGCACGTGTGTCTCGAACCTTATACATTTTTTATTCATTACAAAACAATCACTTTGTACTCAATTTGTACATTCATGTGATTCATGGTTCCGTATTAATAACTTAATGATTAATCAAACTTGCGTCATATACCTAGTCCACGTGAACACAGTACAATTTAGTATTGATATTGTTAAGTATTTGAGGCCATTATAATATACCTAGGTGTCTAGAATTAATGCTATTAAAGTGTTTCTAATTATACCTTCTGTCATCATTACTCATTAGTTTGGGTTTCCTCGTTTGTATTGCAATTAAATAAATTAATAAATCTTTATTCAGAATCCCAAAAGGTAAAATACAATATGAATCTGAAATTAAAATCTAGGTCCTATATTGTATTAGATGCATCATTGCATTGAATAAGAATAAAATTAAGTAATAATTTAACTTGAAGGAAATCAATCCATCTTCTTCTTTACATTTATGGGTCAGAATATTATATTAATTAATGATTCTTCGATTAATAACAGTCTTATAAATAGGAGCAGGCCCTTTTTTTTTTCAAAAGGCGACCGGTCTTTGGGAAAAGACCGGGGAGTGTGGGATTTTTACCGCACTAAAACCACCCCGGTGGTCACCATCCGCACATGGGAGGAGGCACCGTTTCCTCTTAAAAGACCAGTCCGGAGCCCCCTCTGTGCAACGCCTGTTAAGGCACATCCCTGGAGCAACTGTACAGAGGTCTCCCCTGAGCCTCGCTGTGCAAGTTTGCACGGCAGCACGTGACCACTGTGCTGCCGGGCATCTCTGAGGTCACTCGGTGAGCGCACAGAGTCCCCACTCTGAACGCCCGTGACCCCAAAGTCCCACCTGCTTTAAGTAATGCAGGCGGGGTTTCGGCGTGTTAAGCGTCGAGGCGGTTGCCTCCCCGACGACTTCTTCTCCTACTAGGATCGGCCCTCTCACGATCCCGCTCGGCAGCCTCCTTTTGGACCATCACGGTCTCACAGAACGAGGTCACCTCCCTCCAGTTGTCAGGATCCGCCAGCAGAGCCCCAACTATGGCTGACAGAGACAGGTTTTGCCCGATCCTGGCTACCAGGATCCGTCGTTCAGAGTCCCATGCAGGGCACTCTTCGAGCGTGTGCTGTGCTGAGTCTAGCTCGCCTCCACAATGATGGCAATTTGTTGTGGCCTCTCGCCCTATCTTATTCAGGTACTCGCCGAAGCAAGGAGCAGGCCCTAGACTCCTAGAAATATAAAATCCATTTTCTCCGTTTCATCAAATCTAGGTATTTTCATTGCTAAAAACTTGCTCAATGTAAAATAATGTTATTCAGCTGCATCCAATTAAGTTGGAAAAGGCTAGGCAGAATGATGATATCGCTAAAAATATTCACTACCTGCTTACTATGCAAATTACGCATACAAATTTAAAAGATGTAATTTAAAAATCATTTGTTTATCATCGCAGATAGGTCGAGAATTGAATAGATAAATGTTTAAATAGTTAATATTCCTACCGTTTAATCATCGTATAGTTTTTTCCAAGTAATTTTCATCAACCACAAAGTGCATTTGGCGGGAAATTAAAATGTATTTAGCAACATTCAACGCTGAACAAAATAAATACAAATCGTCATGCTTGCGTGCTCGTGTACGTACCTAAGCATATTTTTATTGTTGCTTTATCAACACGTGCATGTCCGACTTTGATAAAAAGATTACCATTTTGGAATTCTGAAATTTATTGTCACAATTAGGTATCTATTACAGGTAGTCTGTGCCAAAAAAGTCTGACAACCAGTCTTACCAAAGGGGTATAGTATTACCCAGTACTGGGTTGTGGTCAGATAGGCAGTCGCTCCATGTAAAATACTGGTATTCAGCTGCATCCGGTTAGACTGGAAGCCGACCCCAATAGAGTTGGGAAAAGGCTAGGCATATTAGGATTTTAGGCTTTTTCCAATACGGGGCCAAGGCCTTTTTTGCGTTTGAAATTTTCTTGGAAGGGTTAGGTAGAGTCCTCGGCCGGGCACTGTGATAAATATTGAACTTTCTGTAACAATTAATCACTTTGCCCAATTTGACTTGTCATTATTCATAAAACTTTGTGAAGAGAGAAATTAAAGCAATTGTATTGTATTAGACGAGCTTGTGGCTAAATAGTAACAGCCGCACGGTTCGATCTCCAAGGTTAAGCAGCGCTTGCCGAGGTCGGTCCGTGGATGGGTGACCATATATTACATACCTACCGTGTTTTCTCCTTGCCTCGGAAAGCACGTTGAGCCGTCGGTCCCGGCTGGCAACGGTGTAGCCGTTGGCCGGTTAGCCGGCCCGTCTACAGACCGACCTCAGGGGGTTTAAAATGGCCGCTTTAGCAGAACGATTTTAGACCCCAGTAAGAGTTGTCACTATAGATCAATAATGCGTTCAAACATCGGTGTCGAGCAGCGTGACTCATTAATAAAACTATTGTTAATTTAAATAGGTATTCAACGAATAAATACCTCTAAGCTACTAGGCCTATGTAGGTAGGTACTACCCAGAGATATTATTTCAATGAATAATAGATATTTAATTACTTAATTGAAATGGTAGGTAGGTAGGTACAAAATAACAAAATTATGTACAACTAAGTTATAGGATAATTTATTTTCACGCAATATCTACAGAACGGATTTGGATGAAAAGCACACAGATAGTAAGTAACCTGGATTTACACATAGGATACTTTTTATCCCGGTAGGTACTATGTGTATAATGTGTGAATTTTGAAAAACCCTTTCTTAGTGGAAAATTACTCTTCAAAAAGAATCATCATCTTCCTGCCCTTGTCCCATGTTACTTGGGGTCGGCGTAACACGTTTTTTTCTTCCATTCTCCTCTGTCAACCGTCACGCTATCATTTATTTCATATAATTCCTCACATAATCCATCCATCGTTTCCTTGGTCTTCCTCTCCCTCTCCATCCATCAACGTTTATATTCATCACTCTTTTAGTCACATGCGATTCGTCCCTCCTCATCACAATATGTCCATACCAAGACAGTCGATTCCCTTTTGTAACTGGCGCAACTTTTAAACTTCCTCTAATATACTCGTTCCTTACCTTATCCATTCTTGTCACACCACACATCCACCTCAACATTCTCATCTCCGCTACATGCAATCTTTTTTCATCCATCTTCTTCACAGCCTAGCATTCCGATCCATACAGGTTTAATCACGGAAAAAGAATACACTCTCAAATTTCATGTCTTTAGGATCAGCGGTTTGGGCTGTGCGTTGATATTTAAAATTATCAGTTAGTTATGAGTTCATGACTGAGTTTTTATTCGGGCAAATACCAAACACCATACGGGCGAAGCCGCGGCCAAAAGTTTCACAATTTATTGATTCTCTACATATTTTAGAAATGTCAAACTGGGTCTGCTTGTTTTTCATGCGGTTAAACGGATTTCGAGGCACACAGGTTAGGAAAGGATTTTTATTTTATGGAATGACGTTCCTGTGGGATAATTCTAGCTATCCACGTAACGCAAGCAAACCCGCGGGCAAAAGCTACTTATGAAGGTGGAAGCGTCAGGGTAGCTAGCCTAGCACGCGCAATTCAGTTTCTTATATTTTTTGCAATTTGCCGGTCGGTATCAGGCAAAATTTGAATTGCGCGGGCTACCCTGGCGATAAACTTTGATGTGGTAGTAGATACAGTGGCTTATGCCCGGTTCGTCACTGTACCGATTGGTCACCAATTTTTTTTCTATACAAGAAGTCCCAATTCATCATCTTAAGAAAAGAAATGAATTTTTGTTTAATTTTGATATTCCCGATTCGTCACTTACATAGCCTACGCTGATGCCGTATTTTGCTATGTCCTCTTATGGGCGAGGTAGGCAGGTTATCGGCTGATGATGACTTAGACAACTCCTGATAAGGCACACAGTACACAAAACTGCCTACCTATTATTTCACAATGACTGTAGGTGTTACTGCTATCTACTGCCTCGTTGGTCGAGTGGTTGCAAGCGCGACTCCTGAGCATGAGGTCCTGGGTTTAATTTCCAGGGCGTGTAAATCAGTGTGGGGTTTTACCATCAGGATTTTTTCATAAGCAGTCCCGGAGTCTGAAATTGTGCCCGGTTGATGGCAATAGGCTCGCATCTACTCGTATTTTAAGGGACTTAAACATAACTGGCGAAATTTGGGTGTACTTAGAAACTACAAATTCATATTACGTTCACCTCTGCCTAACCCGTCTGAGATAACAGGTTCATGTTTGGTTTTGTTTATGTTCAAGTTTGTCCTGAGAAAGACATATTTTTACCTAATAAACTTCCCAACCTCAAGATCGGGAAAACAAACGACTTGAGGAGGAAAAGTAAGGTTTCAACGTTGTTTTACGGAATGCCCTTTCATTATACATTATTTTGTCGCGGATTTCGTAGTCACCTTTACACTCATGGCCATAAGGTTTATGTCAGGCAATAACTGGTCAAAGAATTGTATGTAAGACTATACCAGCACTTCGCCTGCGACTTCTTCCGCAAAAATTGTGATAGGTAATATGCATGATATGTAATGGGTTCGAGTAATGTACCACGAAAAATTTAGCTTTTAACCAGTGACATAATTTTTAGAATTGGATTATTAGTTCCGGAGATTACCCCCTACATACAAACTTACAGCTTGGCAAAAAAGAGTGTGGAATAAATGAGGTCGCCACTGCCACTGCTTCGAATAGTTTTATTCATTTTAAATATAATTACGCAAGGAAAGTTGATAATTTTTAAAAATCTATGAAAAACCACGAGGATATACGCACTGTTGACACAGAATGTACTAGCAGTTGACAAGTAACCACAATCATCGATATTAGTTCCAACTGTCACCGCGTCAGACTCTTTTTTGCCAAGCTGTACACACTTTTACTTCTTTATAATATTATAGCATAAAAATATCTTGGGACAACCAACACACTGCCATCTGATCCCAAACTAGGCAGAGCCTGTACTATGGCAACCAGACAACTGATAAACATACTTATATATTTCTAAATAAATACTTAATTAGATAAATTACACACCCAGATACAGAACAAATAATCGTACTCATCGCACAAAGATTTGTCCTGTGTGGGAATCGAATCCACGACCTCCGTCCTAGCAGTCAGGGTCACTACCCACTAGACCAACAGGCCAATCGGTCGAGTATTATAGACGACCAACACTTTTTCTTGTGTGGTTAAATGTCATAATGGATACCCTCTGTCTGGGGCAAGCGGAGGATTATGTCAGACTCTAACCGACTAAAAACCCGCATTTCCTAGTACTGCCATGTGTCGGGGGCCCGGGAGGTACAAGTACTGACGCCAGCACATCAAGCTACTACTTAGGTACAATCTGACAAATTTCTTTAATAAATTTTCAACTTTATCGCTAAGGCAATAGGTTCAAGGTTGATTGGGAAAATTTGACAGTTTCGCGCGCATCCCCGACTGGTAATATGTATGACTAATCCTACAGCCTAGTAATACAAGTGTACTGTATTTTAATTTCTTATTACAATACATTTTTTGTAGCTTTTTTTTTCAGCAACAATTTTGGTAAGTGGTGGGTCCACACGACGACGTATCAAGGTATACATTAATTCTGGTATAACACGACCTCGCAACCGCAAATGTAAATACGTTTTGCATAGCTTGATACTCCTCGTGGATATTATATACAATACAAAAGGCGATAAAAAAAAATCGGTTTGATTCTCTTCACGAACTTTAAACAAAAAAAAACTAAGTAAGTAAAGTTTTTCTTTATATTTATAGCTTTGGGGTTTGCTCTAGTTTCATCAATTCATCGCCGTTTTTCTGCCCTTGCCCTTTTTTTCTTCCATTCTCCCCTATCAGTCGTCACACTATCACCTTAGAGCTGGTTCACATTAGGTCGGATTGGACCGACAGTTTGCCGTTCACCGACTGCGGCGGTGTTGCTGTTCACACTAGACGCCGCCGACCCGACCCAATGTGAATATAACTGTCGGTCAACTGTCGGTACTCCTTTTACTGTCACTCATTCCATTTCCATCCATCTTTGCTTTGTTCTGATAATACGATTTTTTTTGTTTGCCCTGATGTCTCATTAATTCACTATCATATTATTTGCATAGCCTGATCCATACAAGGTTATTGGCCAAATTAAAATTCACAGCATAAATTATTGGCAATAAAAAATGACAGTCTGTTTTTTTTAAATATGTAAAGAAAAACAGACTGCCTTTTTTAATTCGCGCTAAAAACTGAATGTCAAATTAGGAATACTTACTTGAACTATCGTGTCAAATTATTGTAAAATCAATTTGATTGTGATGTCATTTTTTTATCGAGCGAGCCATTGACCTTCAATGGCGGTAAATATTTCAGTGGTAAAATACGCTGTTGGCCGAAAACAATTGTGTTGAACTCAGTCGCTGCCGGATCTGTCATTGTTAGGTTCAAATTGCTAGTAGAAAAAAAAACTAACTAGAAATCATCAGCACGATTTGCTAACAAGGACTTGATAAAACCATATAAAAACGCATTCATTTTCGGTTTGCATAGTTCTAGTGCTTACAATAAGTATTTTTTAAACCATATTCCTTGGAGTTGATTCGCGATGATTATTATGCAAAATTGTACCTACATGTTATAAATATTTTTAGAAGCGCAAAATATAATGATGGGTTATCTTTTAGTATTTACCCATACTACCATCCGTCTGGATTTATTCGATGTTGTCATATTTTTATCCTCGTCGACGCGACGTACGGACGACGCGCGACGTACAGCGACTGCCTCGTTGGTCATGTGATAGCAAGCGCGACTGCTGAGCACGAGGTCCTGGGTTCGATTCCCAGGTCCGGCAAAGTGTTATTGGGTTTTTTCATCAGGAATTTCTCAGTAGCAGCCAAGGAGTCTGGATTTGTGCCCGGTTGATGGCAATACGCTCGTCCCCTATTGGACTTAAAACATAACTGGCGAAATGTGGGTGTACTATTAGGTACCTACACCTTTGCCTAACCTTTCGTGGATTACAGGCGTGATGTTATGTTTTATGTTATGTCGACGTACGGCGATTTCTTCGAGAACAATAAAAATTATGAATAACGAACATAATTATGGATTTTGCAAATATATAGCCTATTGTCAGGGTTTTAGAATTTTAAAACGGTATTTCTAGCTATTTTATCATGAAAACCACAATAATCTTAGAAACCACAATCCCGTTAAAACGTTTACCTTGCATAGTCTACACTAGGTAGCTACCGAAACAAACTAAGTTCTTACTACTAAGAATTAATTTTGTTTAGTCTTCTACTTAAATAATATCGAACAGAAACCCATTGTTCTTAATAAAGAGCCGTCATTCAGTCTGAATAGAAAAAGTCACGCCTAACGCCTTTGCGCACAATAACGCATTTGTGAGCACTGTTACCTAAGTAGACTTAAACATAACATTACATACATCCTGCCAGTATTTCCCGGAAGAGTAAGGCAAGTCCGCCACACTATTCCTAAAACACTGCAACTCCTGAAAGCCAGAATCAACAGTGGCAACCACCAGAATAGCGCCGAGACAATGAAGCTCGACGAAGTCCCAGAGAAACAATTTAACTGTCTTTGATCCCGCAACGAAATTAATCAGAAAAGAATAGCGGAGTAGGAAAAACATATAATTATATTTCTACTTTTCTGAAGCGTTTAGCGGAGGTGTATCGTAGTACGCCCATATTCCGCCACTTATGGTTTAAGATCCATAATATAATAGGGGGTGAGTCTTTGCCATCAACCGGGCACAAATCCAAACTCCGCGGCTGCTACTGAGAAAGTTCTGATTGAAAAAACCCAATAACATTTAGCCCGACCTGAGAATCGAACTTAGCCTAATTCTAGGAGTAAGTGGTTAGAGGCTTATCAGTTTATTACAGGTAGATCAGTTCCACTGTAAGACAAATGCTTCACACAGAGAAGACGAACATTGATCACCAGCACAGCACCTCATGCGGGCAAAGGGGATGGAAGTTTATATGAAAGTCCGTCAGTTTTGAAGTTAGGATCTTCAAAGGATCTTCAAATTTTGTGTTTAGGCTGACGATTATACGTGATTTATACGTGTCTCAGCATTTTTTTTCTCATCAATCTACCACAGAAGGGTAAAGGGGGATGAAGGTATGTAACTATGTTTGTTTACGTAACCTGGATTAACCTATAGGTTACTTTTTAATCCCGGTAGTACGTTCCCGTCGGATATTTTGACGTGATAACGTCTTATAAATTGATAATACCAGCAACACTCATGAAAAATAGTAACGTTCCATAGTAACGTTCCACCTGAGCTTTTGTATTACATAAAATAATGATTATGACGTTATCACGTAAATCTATCGTCCGTAAACCGACTTTATTTAACATCCACGCGGGCGTAGCCGCGGGCAAAAGCTAGTAAGTTATATTTTCGTTTTATCTTTTATCAAGAAGAATATTTGAGGTTGTGAGAAAATTTTGTGATTGTTTTCCTCATCAGGGGCCCTTGTTAGTCGGGGGCCTCCTATCCTTGGTACGGCTGATACAGCGGTAGCTACGCCCCTGAAAGTATAGAAAAATCACGTGCGACTATGTTCGTACACGCTAACCTCCTTCACCGCCAAGATTTCAATGAAATTTTGTGAATGGGTATGGCGAGTTCCAACTTAAATATTTGCACACCTTATGGAATGGTAGAATGTAAAGGGGCCTTTATAGTTTTAAGATCACACTTTGTAAACCTACATTCTTGCAAATAAATGGATTTGATTTGATAACTTAAAAGATAGAATTTTTGACCCGATAGCGACGCTACGCTGTTGCAAAATCCGCGCGGACAAGGTCGCGAGCAGAATGTTAGTAATTGTGATTGTGTGTGTTTGAAAAAATCATCTGCAAGATAGTGTACCTAAATAACGCAATGGCGTTGACGAATTGTCAAATTGAAAAGGCTTTGGCGCTTTGCCAGTGTAAGTGTGTTACGCAAATACCCCTCAGTATTGCCAGGTGTATTAAATATTAATTGAAATAAAATACGGTTTTATTGAATAATTAATAGTGGAAAATACGGCCGGTACCTACATCGATATAATTTACTTTTAACATTATTTTCACTGCTTCCACATCTTTAGATTCCTTAGATTCCTCAACTTCGACCTGTTTTAGGCTTCTTCTTCACATTTTTATTATATTGGTAGGTAACGTACTTAACGTTACCTACCATAGAGAATGGTTAATATATAGTCTTTGTTACCTACCAATAAAATATAAATGTGCGGAGGCTGCGGATGTTGCGGTGGATGCTGCTGCCCTTGCATAACGATCTACACCTACTTACTGTACGAAGATTTGCTAGAGGCACAGAGGTAGCGCTATTCCACGCAGACAAGCCATTGTGTCTCCGTCGAAGATGCGCACTCAACTCCTCTATGTTTGTCTCTTCCGTGCCGTTTTGTGGGAATAAACTACTATACTAGGCGCCCAAGAGTACAGCAAGAATTAGAATTCCACCTTCTCTAAACATCTTTATTTTTGTTGTATAAATTCTACCCTGGTGGTCAGGCCACCAGGGTAGAATTTATACAACGTCTTAGAGCAGGAGTAATTCCAGTGTGGGCAAAAGATGGCGCTAGACGACCTGTATAGCTCTCTCTTTCCCACACTGGAATTAATAGTAACCATAGTAACCTCCTTGACCTTTCCTGCTATCGTTCTTAACAACCATAAATTATTGCAAAATAATAACTTAACTACTACCTAGCGGTACAATCTCCATTAATCTAATTTTAGTGTGGTAGAGTTGTAGATGCGTTCAGCTCAGCTGCACATGGATATTTTGGCGTATTCTTATTTATTTATTTACGCTTAATCTACTACCTACCACTGCTTGTCCCTGCATCACCCAAAAGTTGACTGGTAGAAAATGCCTATGGCATTAAGTCCGCCTCTGTACTCTGTACTGTGAAGTGTTAAATAAAATAAATAAATAAATAATATTTTTAATTTTCAGTTTGTATCCGAAAAACAACATAAAAGTGTAGAAGACCAAAGAAACGATTGATGGACTGTGTGAAGGATTATATGGCTAGAAAGGAAGTGTCTGATGTAGTAGTACGAGTAGGTAATTGAGAAGAATGGAAGAAGAAGACATGCTGCGCTGACCCCAAATAAATTGGGATAAGGGCATGAGAATGATGAATGATGACCCGACTGCGATAGAAGAATAGTTATGTTTTTTAGGTGTATTATGTAATAGGTACATAATGCCGTACTTGGATAATCCTCGTTAAAACTACTTAGATCTGCTTCAAGAGACAGAGCTTAGAAAATTTCAAGACTAGCGGAGTAGGTACCTAATTGCCTAAAGTAGCACACAATAGCAAGTCCAATTATTTTGACAGTTCAACAAAATTTATTGAGCAGACATCTTTCAAGCACAATCTAAAGCAACGGATTATACTGACTTATTAATTTCTTTGAAAATTCTTCACACATAACATAACATCACGCCTGTAATCTCCGAAGGGTTAGGCAGAGGTGTAGGTACCTAATAGTACACCCACATTTCGCTAGTTATGTTTTAAGTCCAATAGGGGGCGAGCGTATTGCCATCAACAGGGCACAAATCCAGACCTTGGCTGCTACTGAGAAATTCCTGATGGAAAAACCCAATAACACTTTTCCGGACCTGGGAATCGAACCCAGGACCTCATGCTCAGCAGTCGCGCTTGCTACCACATGACCATCGGTAACTAAGGACCAGAGGTAACTAATAGTACCTACACCCTCATTCCGCCAGCATAGGGGGCCAGTCTATTGCCATCAACCGGGCACAAATCCAGACTCCGTGGCAGCTATTAAGAAATTCCTGAAGGAAAAAGACAATAACACCTTCTAAATTAATATTCTTCAAATTGTGATCCAAACTGTAGGTACTACACAATTCTGAAGACCCCATGTGTAGCAGTTTTCATTTCCACAACATATTAACCTTTTTTGTCCCACTTTACCCAAAGCAAAAGGAGCCTAGCATAATAGTTTAATCAACCCCCACACAGGTACACGAATCAGGCCATCCAAAGGTTACACTGGAGTGAATGTAACCGTAACAGATGACCGTGTTACACTGGATTGCCTATAAAAGTTTCACCAAATATCTAGGCTAGTTGTGCCTCTGAATACGACTTTGATTTGAAGAACGTCTAATTTAGGGTTACCTACCATTTTGACATTTCAAACTTTACGACACAAAAAATTTTAATTTGTTTCGGAAAGTCTGGACACAAAGCCGGATATGTCCGGACAAAATAATACGGCCAGATGGTAAGTAACTCTAGTCTATTATCACTCGCCGAACGTCTAAAAGTATTTTAGTATTTTACATGGAGTGACTGCCTATTTTACGTTCACACTCCGTAACGTGGTATAAACCCTTGGTATGACTGGTTGTCAGATTTTTGTGGATTCCGAGGAGTTAGTGTGTAACACGATACCCCTTGAAAAAATGTATAAACATGCTTTAGAAAGCACGTTAAGCCGTTGGTCCCGGCTGTCATTTGTACCTAGATCTTTGACAGTCGTTACAAGTAGTTAGTGGCCCGAAAGTCTGACAACCAGTCTTACCAAGGGGTATCGTATTACCCAGTACTAACTGGGTTCTGGAGATCAAATAGGCAGTCGCTTCATGTAAAATACTGGTATTCAACTGCATCCGGTAAGACTGGAAGCTGACCCCAACATAGTTGGGAAAAGGTTAGGCAGATGATAAAGTTATCAAAAAAGTAAAATAATTCGCTTGATTGCTTCATATTATTGTAATGTAACTAAAGCGATAACAACCTCGTCAATTTGTAAGCTATCAACGCAATTGGTCTGACAATTAATAAAAATGATAATTAAGAACATAGAAATTGTTAACGGGAACATTTTACAACTAAAACTAGAACGTTAGATGTGTAGGAAATCATCAGAAACATCACAATGGCACGCCTGTTCTCCCAGAGACAGCTCAAATAAGTATAGACCGTACGTATAAGGCATTCTTCTTCTTCGCCGTTCTTTACTGTTGGGGATCGCGACCACACATATGACACGTCTTAAAGGGGCTGTCTCCACGAGCGAGAGAATCGTGACGAGTCCGCGCTTCTATCGTCGGTTAGTCTCCACGAACGAGCGATTATTCTGCCAGTGTATCGTCGATTCGTCGCGACTCGTAACGGAATCGCCGCGTGTCCGCTTGGCAGACAGGCATCGCAGAAATGAAGCGAGCGAGACGCCTGCGTTTGACAGCGCGTTCGCTCGCACTCAGCCACTCGTCGTATCGCCGCGATAACATCGCCGTGTGTAGACACGTTCTAAGGGTCTGTCTCCACGAGCGAGAGAATCGCGGCGATATTACGTATTTGTATGGGATAATATCGCCGCGATTCTCTCGCTCGTGGAGACGGCCTCTAAGAGAGTGTATAGAAATACGTGTCACGGACGATAATATCGTCGCGATTCTCTCGCTCGTGGAGACGGCCTCTAAGAGAGTGTATAGAAATACGTGGCACGACGATAATATCGCCGCGATTCTCTCGCTCGTGGAGACAGCCCCTAAGCCATGCGGTCTCCTGTAGTATGAACCGCTCGGTACAGGCTGCCCCCATCACCCTCCTTGATCGCGTCTGACCATCTTGGCGGTGCTCTTCCTTGCGCGCGTTTACCTTCTGCCTGGCCCAGTATTATAAGCTCCCAGACGATGCCTAGGCGAACGCGTATAATATGTCCAAAAAAGCTGAGGGCACGCTCTAGGCATAGGACATAGGGTAAAACCCGGATAGATGCCGCAGTTGGATAGGTGCCCCATTTTCTAAAAACCTAACTTCCCAAAATCGCAACACAGATTTAATAGTCTAAAAATAGAGCGCACGTGCCCCACACCTATGTGCCCTGCAGACCATCGCACGGGATTGACGTGTTTAGCTGGTGCATGCGATCATCTCCGCGACGAACAGGACGAACGCTTCAAAGTTTCAAACGTAAGAATTTACTGTTACATATCTTTTTATATAGTAATAAATTCTGTTCTATTTTAATTATATCCATACATTGGTTAGTTAACTTTATAATTACATAATAATAATTGCACTTTTGTATTTAGATACGTCAAAAAATAAAAGGGCATCTATCCATAGCAAAAAGGATAGTCGCCTCGATTTTTTGCAGTATAGGTGCCCTTAGGGGCGTCTATCCGCCATACGCTGTAGGTATGCATGTTAGCATATTTTTAAAATGATTATTTTTATTTTGATAAAAAATTTATTATTGCATAGAATGCTTTGATAACTATCAAAATACGAAGTCAAAATCTGATTGGATTCGGTACATATCATGCCAGAAGTTGCGCGAAGTATGTACACTTTTTAGAAATTATTGCTCAAGATGTGGCAAACTGAAAGCACTTTCCAATTCAACCTAAAATAAGGACAACATTTTATTGTGGTTGATTTTTTGAAAATTTTAAAAATTGGTATCTTGCCTGCCATACCTATTCAATTAGTTACGATTATGCACATTATTAATTAAACTTAAACATTTGTTTAGCAAAAAATAACTTCAAAATTTTTTGTTAAACAAATGTTTAAGTTTAATTAATAATTTTTAAGAGTACCGTATACTATTACCTAAACATTTCAAATAAAACATATCAAAACTATGTATTGTACTTATTTTAATCTATAGGGCGTCTATCCTACATCGCAGGCATCTATCCTCCTTAGCATTTTCATAGTGAGGCATCTATCCATAAGGTAGGCATCTATCCTCAAAAAAAAAGGGTTTGCAAAAACTCAATTTATGCAGAATCAAATAATGTTAGATCAACAAAAACGAGTCGTATTGCTAGTACAAAGATCAAACTAATTACATTCATGGAAATTCTTCATGCAAAACGTACAGTTTGAAAATTAGGAGGCTTTTTCAAAAAGTGGGGCATCTATCCTGGTTTTACCCTACATAGATACTGTAATATAAATACTTACCTACGTACGTACACGAATTTGGGGCTTTGACTTGTAAATAACTAATAGGAAAGTCTTGAAGCAACTGAAATCGAGGAGTCATCAAGTTTCTACCTAAGTTTTTACGAGCGTACGACGAAATAATTCAATTACTAGGTCATCAAAGTACTTCGGGGTTTTTGATCGACTTTTTTTGTATGCAAACATATTTCATTAGCACGCTTACGGTTTCATAGAAAACAATGTCAGTAGTTCCCAGGGGATGAGCAGACATTGACAATGCCATGGCTAAAGTAGCTTTTATTTTTTATAACACATTTGCTCGTAAAGGGTCTCTTATTTCAGCAATTTCAATATCGTATTGTATCTCATTACGTACTTGTGCGTGATTGTAATATAAAACCCACGAGTTTTTTTTTTTTAAATAAGGTAAAATGCACGGTTTGTCAAGATGCTCCATCTAAAACGAAAGGTACTTTTTTAAATCTTAGCAAAGAGTTTTCATGTCAGAAAACTGGTCAACATTTTATGAATAAAATTAACTTTGGGAGATAAAATGTAATAAATAAACATTTAATTCTTTATTTTAATTAATTTTGACAATAAATTACAACCATTTATCTGTAACAAAAACACAAAAATATAAATTTACTTTATTAGTAATACTGGCTGTTTTTTTGTGCCTTTGCCTTACAAGTAAAAATTATTCCAAATTGTTAATTTTTTTTTATAACTGCTTTATGAAGTGATAAAAGATTTATTCATTTAAGAAAGTCCGAGTCTTATTTAATTCCTCGCAAATTATGTAAAGTAAAGCGCACGTAACGTGCGCTTTGAGAATTACAGTCTCTGCTTTCTTGTAGCCCTCACCTACGGCTCGCGCTAGCAATATCGCCTCGACTGTAATTTTCAACTTACCGCACCTAAATCATAATGTACTATTACAATTAGTTTCATAAATTCAAGGTCGCTTAGCGAGCTATGGAACGGGCTATGCTTGGCCCGCATCTAGAACGAGGTGATCCGACAGAGAACCAGAGTTGTCGACACATAGCTCACAGAATAAATAAGCTGAAGTGGCAATGGGCAGGCTATATTAGCCGTAGAACCGATAACCGTTGGGGTAGACATGTTCTTGAGTGGAGACCTGCGATTCGGCAAACGTTGGTACGCCCTCAGGTCGGAGCGATGATCTTCGCCGGGTGGCTGGTAGCAACTGGATGACAGTTGCCGAGAAATCCGAGAATCGAGTGGTGGTGTGCGGTTGAAGAGGCTTATGTCAAGAAGTGGACTGGTGTAGGCTGATGAAGTATGTAAAAGATTCTTAGAAGTTAAATTAGACCCACTTTTGCTAACATGTTTAGTTTGGATGTCAATGCATGGTTAGCTAAATGACGTCATTCTAAATCCAATATGGCGGACTCCCAAAGATGGCGGACTAGTTATTTTTTATGCTTTCGCATGATAAGGGTATAAAATGAAAGCATTTAATTTTGCTGAGAAGAATACGAGAAATAAAATGACGTCACTCTAAAGTGTGTTTTTCTGTTTCTTTAAATTATATTTTTTTATTTATTACAGTTATGTAAACGATTTCCATTAATTCGCTCTTTCTTTCTTTCACCTGTTTTGAATTGTGTTCTAGATATCTAGACATCAATGTTTATGTGTTATTCTGTACCTTATGAAACCTGTGATAATACTGGATGCGGGAGACGCAGGACAAGGAGCTGAGCACTGAAGCTGCTGTGCGCTATTGTAGGTATGTATTTTATCGTAAAAAAATCTCTGGCTCTGCTGTGTGTTGTTTCCATGTTGTTTCGGAAGTCGGTGGCAAAAAAGGCGATTAAACAAACAAAAGTGACCGACTTCCGACAATAAAAATTATTTTCTACAATTTAGTGTTTTTTTTAAGTCGTTTATTTTTTTCTTGTTTTCAGTCTTTTATTATACTAGAAAATTATATACAAGATGCCAGCACATCAAGCTACCCGAAGAAACTGTAAAATTTTCTCAATCATCTATAATATAAAAATGAATCGCAAAATGTGTTGGTAAGCGCATAACTCAACAACGCCTTTACCAATTTGGCCAATTCTTTTTTTTAAATGTTCGTTGAAGTTCAAGGATGGTTTTTAAGCGGCGAAAAATTTAAAAAAAATGCCTGGATAAGTCTAAAAACAACACTAGGATACTTTTTTTTTTGGTAGGATTAGGGTAGGAGTAGTGTAGGAGTAGGTTAAGAGTAGGGTAGGAGTAGTATAGGAGTAGGGTAGGAATAGTGTAGGAGTAGGGTAGGAGTAGTGCAGGAGTAGGTTAGGAGTAAGGTAGGAGTAGTTTAGAAGTAGGATAAGAGTAGTGTAGGAGTAGGTTAGGAGTAGTGTAGGGTAAGGGGTAGGACACCACGCGAACGAAGTAGCGCTGGGCAGCTAGTATATACTTAGATAAAATTGAATGCTATTAAAGTTTGACAGATTGTAGCAGCTTGATGTGCTGGCGTCTGTACTTATTTATAATTATGATATTGTACAATGTTTCCGATTTGTATTGATGGAGGGGGAAATCGACGCACTAACGGTTATGTCAACGATGGAAACTCGTAAATAGGTGACTAATTTAAAATACAAATTACAGTATTAATCACCAAATTACATGATTATGTTATTTTTGAGGGACAAATAATTGTGTGGTTCCATTGTCATATTCATGGTCAAAAGTTAAGTGGACACAAGCATGGCATTAAGCACAAATTCTGTCTAAAATACTTAATTAGCTGGTTTGATTGTAGTGTCCTAGGTTCTATTCCGAGGTCGGGCAGTGTTATTAGATTTTTTTTTATAAAATTTACTTTACATCACGGCTGTAATCCCCGTAGGGGTAGGCAGAGGTGTATCTAATAGTACACCCACATTTCGCCAGTTATGTTTAAGTCCCATGTAATAGCGAGCCTATTGGAATCAACCGGGCACCGATCCAGACTCCTTGGCTGGTCCTGAGAAATTCCTGATAAAAAAAACCCAATAACACTAAGCCCGACCCGGGAATCGAACCCAGGAACTAATGAGCAGTCGTCAGTTCGGAATTTCTGAGGAACGAAGCCCTGAGCAAAGGGCTTGTGGTCTATTCAAAGGACTCCAAAAAGGTCAAGTGATGAGTATGACCTGGTGAAGGTCACAAGAATCCTCCTGTAGGTAAGTAGGAACCACAGGACCGCGATGAATGAGGAAGCACAGACGATGTGGCGACTCTTGCGAGAGGCCATGTTCAACAGGGTGTCCGTGTCTGACATGACGATATTTATAGTCAGTCAGAACAAAAATCACACGTGCGTGCATCTAAACGGTTATTTGTAATTTGGATGTTCAAACTCTTTAATTATAATTAATTGGTTTACAGCTGGCATTGAACGTTTACATTATGTATGCGAAGAGAAAAACCAGGGTAACTGACATAACCAATTCTTCATTGTTAAGTTGTTAACGGGCTGTGCTCGTAGTTTCGATGCTAATGAATGGGGGAAAAAAATCAGCGGTACGGTGTAAGACGTGTGTAACCTACTGTAACTCCACATTCATGACCTCAATCAATGCAAGTTGCGCCAAGAAACATGCACACACAGTAGGTATGTCAGACAGTGCTGCGTGTCGCGGCTCTTTTTCCCCTCACCTTCCTGGTCTGGCTGTTTGCGTATGTGAGTTTAAATGTTTGTAAACGCACCCATGATACAGGAGAAAACAGGGGGATTCATAGTGCGGGCGGGGCAGTCTTTTAGGCCTCTGCCTCGAATTTTGCGGGCAGCGGGGCGGCGGCGGCGGCGGCGCTCGTTGACTGGAGTGCACCGCTCGTTGCCCGCTCCCGCGCCGCTGTTTTCGAGAACCGGTCCATTTGATTTTACGCATAAGATCCTGCCGCTCCCGCGCCGCCGCCGCCGCCGCCCCTCTGCCCGCAAAATTCGAGGCCGAGGCCTTAAGAAAAAAAAAAATAATAAGATTTAGGGTCGGCGCAGCATGTCTACTTCTTCCAGACTGTTCTATTACGCCCTATGAATGGTGCCTTTATGATGATATAATTAAAAAAAACTCATCCATACTTACCTTAATAACCGGAAAATTATTTAAATTATTCAATAGCACATGAATTATAAAGCAAAATTAAATTAAGTACATGCCAAATAAGTACCACACTCATTAACATTATATCAATAGACCAGAGGTCATTTGTTTGTTAGATAAATTTTATTGTACACTAGGTTTTTTTAAACCATTATAATATTAATGTGTTTGACATAAAAGTATTAGTTACTACCTGTTGTCCGCGACCTTCGTTCTCGTGAAATTATTATAGTTTTGAGAACTGTTTTAAAGTGAGAATGTCATGAAATGTTATTAAAATCCACAGACTATACAATAGAATAATTAGTAATAGAATGTAATAGAATGACTGGTAATAGAATGATTAGTAATATAATGATTGGTAATAGAATGACTGGTAATAGAATGATTAGTAATATAATGATTGGTAATAGAATGATATGGGTGAAATTTATTAATATGTATGTATTTAGAAATATATAAGTATGTTTATCAGTTGTCTGGTTGCCATAGTACAGGTTCTGCCTAGTTTGGGATCAGATGGCGGTGTGTTAGTTGTCCCAAGATTAAAAAAAAAAAATTATAGTAATAGAATAATTAGTAATAGAATGATAGTAATAGAATGATTAGTAATAGAATGATTGGTAATAGAATGATTGGTAATAGAATGATAGTAATAGAATGATTGGTAATAGAATGATAGTAATCGAATGATTATGATAATGAGATGTGTATCTATTGTATTGAGGAACCTAGAGAACTTCAAAAGTTGGAGACTTATGTGGGGGAACCTCCAAAAGTTGGAGAACACCAAAAGTTAGAGACATATGGGGAACCTCCAAAAGTTGGAGAAGTTTAGGGAACACCAAAAGTTGGAGACGTGAAGGGGAATTCCAAAAGTTGGAAAAGCTTAGGGAACTCCAAAAGTTGGCAACTTAAGGGGGGATTTCAAAAGTTGGAAATGCATAGGGAACTTCAAAAGTGGGAGGACTCCAAAAGTTGGAGACTCGAGCGGAAACTCCAAAAGTAGGAAGAGTGGGAAGTATGGGGACTCTAAAATATAAGAGTTGTTCTATTTTATTTTCTCTTTACACATTTGATTTATATAAATTTTAATGTATTATGTTATGTAGTAAGCATCTTTATGATGTAGTCATTATTACTTGTAGCTTAATTATAATAATGTACTTAGCAGAGTGTTATGTTTTGGTGTTTACCTGAGAGCGTGTATGAGGACATAGTTGTCAGGATGGACGAGTCTTAGGTTCCGAATTTCCGATGGGTTCAGTTTTGCTGTTTTTAGCCTCTAAGGATCAGATTTCTCCATACAAATACTGTATCTAAGGCCAAAGATACACGGTGAAGAAAAATTTCGTAGCTCATGAGAAAAACTGGTTTTCAAAAATGTTAGTCTGAACATGCATTGCACATTGTCATGTCATCTATGCCCATCACTTCAATGGAACAACTATATTTATACGCCACAAGACACGGTTTTCACATATTTCCCACATCCAAGAAAAGCTAGGGCAGTAGCCGAATGACCGCTACTCTTGCACATTGGCCGCTATTATGAATGATTTAGCACCATACAATATTTCTATTCTACCTATCACCATTTAATACCACCTATTAACCATATAATATTCTACCTCTTTAGTTTGCCAAAAATGGTGTAACAGGAAAAAATCTAAAAAGCGATTGGTTGTACCGACACTCTTTTCACAAATATTTTAAGTACCTTTTGTTTAATTAATAATAGTCCTCCTGTCCTTTTTTGGGTCACAGCGTCCAATTTTAGCGGAGATTAGCCATCGGTACGGGTGATATAATATTGTACAAGTGTGTGCGCAGGCATAGGGGGGCTCTGTTCCTTTTACTCCCATAGTCCGAGGACGGCAATCCGACACGATCGGAGAGAGATCAGGCTAGAGCGATCAGGCGATTGCTGAGGGTTCCTGGGGCGTTCCCGGGTCGGGCAAAAAGTGCTATTGGATTTTTGTATTAGAAATTTCTCAGTAGTAGGCCGGAGTTTGGAAGTTGGCGGTATGATACCCCCGTGCCTCGGAACGCATGTTAAGCCGTTGGTCCTCTTGTTTTACATCATTGTCAAAATTACAGGGATCTTTGTTTTTTTTTTAAAAGGGGAGGAATAGTGTAGAAGCGCTGACACATCAGTTTTGTATTCGACGTACGTGCAGCGCTCGGCGACTACAGTTCGCCCGGAACCACCATATGCCACTGATAAATGTGCCAAAATAATATTGATCTTTATTACAGTTTGACGTACGGAATTTGGGATGCTGCTGTCAAGGGTAAAATAAAAAACCTTTTTTTTTTGTACAAAATAAAACCGACCTCAAAAACACAAAAATGTGAAAAATAATTTTAGCTTCAGAAGTCGGTGACTTTTGTTTGTTTGATTCAGTTTTTTTGTACCGACTTCTGAAGCTTAAGTTATTTTTCACTTTTTTATGTTTTTGAAGTCGGTTTTATTTGCTTTGCATTTATTTAATTATTAACTATGCATGTCATGGTAATGGGCTTATCCCCAATAAAATGGAACTTAACATACCTAACTGTCGAAATGTAGGTGTACTGGTACACGTCTGCGTACCCCCTCAGAGCATACAGGCGTGATGTTATGTTATAGTGTTGTGTAAACAACAATCACGACAGATTTGCTGTCTATTATTGAAGAATTCCATTCCATATCTCAGAGGATCAGATTCCGATCAGAAATTTTAAGAAGTCGTAAACCGCTGCCCGAAAAACGTCAACATAGCCAGACTGACCCATTTAACCATCGTGTAGACGCCAATGGGCCACTCATCATCTGGCTTAACGTGCTTTCCGAGGCACAGAGGAATCTCGGTGTGTAATGGGTGTTCACCCATTCACAGACCAAGCTAGGCAGTCGCAGCTTATCCTGAAGACTGATTCGAGCGGCTGTTTATTTAGCCACGAGCTCCGCTAACAGTAACATAATAACTGTCGCGTGTTTTTGAATGCAGTTCACCGACTCATTCGAAGAACGAACAACCCATTATTATTGTAAAAGTTAAAGTAAATTACTTAGGTATAAAAACTAGGGTACCTACGACTCTACCTGAAGTCGAAAGTGGGTCGGTTTTAATAGATTGCAAACATTTGCGTTGCATTTGTAAGAACTTTATTTTATTTTTGCCGAATGATTGGAGAACGTTGAAGGCAGCAGCGCGTAACAAGCGATCTGCCAGGTTAAGCTACGGTTGGTAAGGCCAGTGAAACGATGGGTGACTGATCTATGTTGCTTTTTTATAGACTCGCCCTATGCTTGATAAGAGACGAGCGGAGATGTGCAAGCTGAGAAGAGAGGTGTGCACCAAGATGTGTTTAAAGCACATCTGCTGTCCTCTCGTCTCGTCCCCGCTTCAGTGGAGTCCTGCCTTAAATGTGGGTGTTAAGGTGCATCTCTGCCTAACCCTTGAGGAAAAAAAACTTTTTTGCAAAAAATAAAACCGACTTCAAAAACAAAATAAAAGTGAAAAATAACGTTTTTGAAGTCGGTTTTAGTTTTTGCAAAAAAGTTCTTTATTTTTCCATTTTTAGTTGTCCTATACAAATATTTGTTATGTATTTATTTTACACTGTTAACAATACATTTCATGGTTATATATAGGTTTATCCCCAATAAAATGGAACTTAACCTACTTAACTGTCGAAAAGTGGGTGTACTGGTACTCAGAGCATACAGGCGTGATGTTATGTGATGATGTGTAAACGATAAACATCCAAGCGATTGCAGCAACCACGACAGATTTGCTGTCCATTATTGAAGAGTTTAGTTCCATATCTCCGAAGTCCATGATCGGATCATGTCAATATTTCTATAGGTCAACTTGAGAGTATACTCTTTCAAACAAAAAGAAGAGTTTTCCAAATCGGTTCAGTCGTTTTCGAGTAATCGATGAACATAAGTACATAAAAAAAAGATTCCGACGAATTGAGAATCTCTCCTCCTTTTTTGAAGTTTGTTTAAAAGGAAGCGCGATGTTACGTTATTCTCGTTACTATAGTGTCCCCAGCCAGACACTGGAAGACCAAATAACCGAAACGAATCGTATCGCTCTCACCTAGAAATCGAGAATGCGAAGGTCGAAAATGGACACAGATTAATCAACAATTGACTGGAAATCAGTTACAAAATTTATAAAATTAAAATTGGTCTTATGTTTAAGTCCCATGTAATAGGGGGCGAGCCTATTACCATCAACAAGGTCGCAAATCCAGACTCCGTGGTGAGAAATTTCTGATGGAACAATCTAATAACAGTTTACCCGACCCGGGAATCGAACCCAGGACCTCATGCTCAGCAGCCGTTCATTATACCTTTTTTTTTTTCGGATGGGGAATCATCAAATGACTCCTCCCGCTCTGGGCAGAGCGGAAGGTAGAGTCAGACTTTTACTGACTAAAAACCATCCATGTTCCTTCTTTTGCCCTTTATGTTCCAGGGCCGCGGTATCTCTTCGGTTCATATACCTGCTGGGGTGATTGTGGAGAATGCAATCGTGTCCCCGCACCCCAGCCAGAAGTGACGAAGAGAGCACCGTGAGGTTTTAGTCAGTGGGAGTCTGACAGACTCTTCCGCCGGGCCCCACGACGGAGGACATCCAGTGAGGATTTCCACAGGTAAAAAAAAAACGGTTCATTGTACGCCAAGCGCTGACGTGCTCTGTGGTACGCGAGTTCGAATCCCACACGAACGGAACGAATAGTTTTCCAAGGCCGTATACATATATGCCAGATAGATAGTGTACTGAATTAGGTAGCCATGTCAAATTCGTGTATGTATTAGGTATTGCCCTTGTGTTATCGCAGCGGGAGGATAAGTTGTTTTTAGACTATTAATTTTACCGGTAAATCTGATAGTTGACAGTTGAACTAACACATGGGATTAATTAGCAAACAAGAGGTACGGCCGAAGTTTTTTCCTGGAGTTCATCGACTAGGAGCGCCTATAGAAAACCATAAAATTGAATAAAAGTTTCATTTGCATTTTCATGAATAATAAAATTGTTCACAAAATGCGTAAAAGACAAACATAAACAAAAATCAATAAAAATAAAGTGCGACATGATTCTTTTGGCGTTTGAGTGATATTGTTAGGAGGGCGGCTGTTGGCAAGCATTCGGGGTATTGTCTTTGATAATTGTATTGAAAAACCGGCCGAGTGCGAGTCAGACTCTCAGACGAAGGCTTCCGTACCACGGTAAAGGGTTAGAATGATTTAAATCGCGATTAAAACCTAGTGATTGTTTTAAAGCGACAAAAACAACCAAAAAGAAAAAAAAGATTGCAATATGGAAAAAAAACCGATTTAAATCAAAAAGATTATTTTTCAATTTCAATAACTTTATTTTTATTATAATAGCTATAGCAGCCATAGTACCTAATACCTACACTGAAATTTTCAAGTGCCTACCTATTACGGATTCAAAAGATACAGCCGTGCGTGACAGACGGACGGACGTCGGACAGACAATGGAGCCTTAGTAATAGGGTCCCGTTGGCACGTCCTTTGGGTACGGAACCTTAACAGTACTGATTGTTCCGATAAGGGTGTCGCGCCAAAATATGTGCCCATTTTCAACTAGGAACAGAAGCCAGCACATCTGAACTATATTATAATCTGTCAAATTTCTTTAATAGATTTAAAACTTTATCGCCAAAGCATTAGGTTCAAGGTTTATTGGGATTTGACAATTTCGTGTAGCTTGATGAGCTTGCGTCTGTACACTCGATTTACAACATTGAGAAAAATCACATCAAATATTTACGAGCGAGTAAAATCAAACTTCTGGGTCAAGTTAGGTTATCTATTATCGAATCGTACGATTTGAATTTCGAATTATTCTTCCGTTTAAGAACACGTTCGAGTAGTGTGATATAATGATAATTATCATATTATGTTGGTGTGATCCCGCAATAAACAGGAAACTATCAAATATACGTAAACGGAGAAATCAGTTCAATGGCCTAGAAATATTTTTTTTATATAGGTATTATTGGCAACTTTTATCAGCTGTCTAGATTTTTGCAGTGGTTTTATCAATTATAGAAATGAATGTTTTGTAGATAAAGATAATAAAAATGTTTAAGTGTTATGTTTAAAAAATACAAAACATTTTAATAAAAATAAAATGAAAGATAAAGTAACTATTGTCTTTCTTTCTGCAGTTAAAATTTCAGTCTTAAGAAAGCGTCGAGCATGTAGGCCTGCATATTCGACGATTTAAAATGTTTTCGAAATAAGGTCGAGGTCACATTGAGCTGTTTGATGCAAAAAATGTTTACTTATTCTATGTAATCGGTATCATAAATGTAAATGTACTTTACATAATAATCTGAAGCCTTGTTTACATTATTGTAATACTGTGGAAAAGTAAATGTATGAACAGATTGTATGAGGATAAGTAACGGTACTTCCATAATAGGGACGCAGTTTCTATTATTGCTGATAATTGTTGTTTTTATTTATGTACATACAACTGGTTCATTTACATGCAGTTTTATTGAAACAATAACAACTTCACGCCTGTATAGTCGTAGGGTAAGGCAGAGTACAGTACACCCATATTTAGCTATTTCAATATAAGTCCCAGATATATATAAGATACAAGTCTTTTCAGAGACAATGAAAACTAACATAATTAATTATTTTGTACTTATTTTAGCCATATCTAAACCTTTAAGTCTCCTTGTAGGAGTTGTTAGATGATCAGTCTGTTATCATTATCACATTAAAAAAATATTTGTATTTTTTTTCCTGATATCACCAATCACCCCATAGAGATAACAGTTAGGTATGTATGTCGCCTTCGCCACGCCTGCGGTTATCGCCGACCTTCGCCTAATTCCAGGTACACTTCAAATAAAACATTTAATAGTTGATCACAATGTATTCTTTAGAGTATAACCCTGTACTTCTTGTAATTAGAATTAGGTATTACAATACAACATTCACTGTTTGCGGAGAATTACACATAGGTATGATACAAATATGTACGTATTGAGTTTCAGAATTATGCGGTTTAGTTAGGTAACTATACTAGACCTTATCACATTTCATATTTAATATTTTACACAAGGTACATAGAATGGCAATCTGTTATAATTACAATAACAAACACCTTCCATATTGAGATTAATTAATATTTCAATAAACATCTAATCATATGTCATACAAGATTCAAGTGACAACATTATGAATCACAACAGAAGGGCCAGACATCTCTGATAAGCCATGACTCACTTTACTATACTTGTACTCCGCGCAACTACTATCTTGTCATGACATGACTCAAAGTAGGAAATGACAAACCTGTTGCGTTAAAATAAATTACCAAAAATAAATAAGTGTGACGTAACTTTAAAACTAACAAATGTACAAATCTTTCTAAAACAAAAGCAACAATCAACCACTGTTCATTCCAAAACTAACATCATAGCAATTAAAATAAAAACTTAATACTATATTAACTATAAACACACATCCGAAATTCAGTCGCTTTCAAACAGACTATGATACACTGGTAAAACGTAAACATTCACCAAATTAAAGCTTTCGAGTATGAGGGAGGGATGGGGCTCAGAACTTTAGTTTAGGATTGAGTTCGTGCGCGCGGCCGCCCCAGTCCAGCCGGTAACTGCGAGTCCGCCACGAGATTTCGGGGCTGAGGAGCGCCGCGGCCAGCACGAACGGCGCGCAGCACTCGCTCCACACCCAGCCGAGTAAGAACTGCACTTTGGTGAACGGCGGCGAGCCGTTCTGCACTGATCGGAGTATCAGCCAGTCCGAGAGAAACCACACTAACACATGTACGAGGAAGAAGGGCAGTGGCTCGGCGCCGAACAGCTGCCCGGCAGCCCAAGCGGCACCGGCGCCCAGCGGGATGCACTCGCTCAGCGGCTCCAGCATGACCGTGGTAGGGATCATGGCGATGCGCAGGCGCGCCCAGCGCCGCAGCCGCGCCTGCATGGCGCCCACCGACCGCGTACCAGAGTTCTGCAGTGCCGGCAGTGAGCTCACGCGCATCTTCCAGCCGCGCGACGTGATGTCCTTCGCGATGAAGTAGTCCTCTGCCAGGTAGTCGGCGAAGGCGCGCAGCCCGCCCGCCTCCTCCAGCGCGCAGCGCCGCACCAGTGAGGACATGCCCACGTGACAGTTGATGCCCATGAAGTCGGCGCTCAGGTACATGCGCGCCTGTGCCGTGCCGAAGAAAACCTTCTCGTAGACGGCTGCGAAGCCCTCCGCGTCGCACACGAACGGCATTTGGTGCACAATAGCGACATCGTCCCTCATGTGCTGCACCATGTCCAGGAGGGAGTCGTCGCGCATCCGGATGCCAGCGTCACTGATCAGCACCAGCGGGTACTTTGCCGCCAAGTACGCCGGCTGCATGTTGTTGATCTTCGGGTTCACGCCGACTCGCAGCCCGCCCATAAACAAACGAGCGTCTATGTGTGGATGCTTGTGGATTAGACTGTTCACTAACATCACTGCAGGATCGTTCTCGTTCTCCACACAAAATAGCAACTCGTACGTAGGATAGTCAAGTGTGAAGAACGTTTCTAGGTTGGAGAACAGGTTGGGGTCCACCCCGGTGAGCGGCTTCATGATTGAAACACCGGGGTACGGCTGCTCAGGCGGAGACCGGTCCACTGTCCGATGGAGCTTCCACTTTGAGTAAGAGTAAGCCATTATGTGAATTATCAACAGACACACCCACGCGATAATGAAAAATATGGCAAAACCATACACCGTATACACCATAGGCATCATAATTGTATCCTTAAGTAGTTGTCGCGTTCGGGCCGCATAATATCGACTGGTTTCTTGTTGGAGACGTGCGCTATGACGCGATCATAACACTGAACTGAACGTACGATAAAAAAGTTTTAACGTGAAGAATGAGCACTCCGTAAAATGATTCAACATTTTATATTATCACGTTATCTCTACGGTTTTATCATTTCGAACTTCGAACAGGTTTCAGCAATTCCTTTATCAAACGGCTGAATCCCGCAGAGACAAATCGAAAACCCTACCTCCACACGACAAACTTCAAGCGGCACTGCCGCCAACATACTGGAGAAATAATTTTAGCGTTTAATTTTTCCTCAAAGGCTATTGCACGTTTCCGTAGTCTAAAATATCATTATTTTTGTTTTCTTTCCCTTTTAAATGGTTTTATTGTACTGGTTCAAAAGATAATACTGATAAATTATTGTATCCCCAAACGCTAAAACTAAATGAAGAAGTTGGGTAGATTTTATTTAAAAAGTTGGAAACGAAACGTAATCTACTATTGATCTCCTTTGTTTTGCAGGTGTTTTCGGTTTACGAACGGAAGTCTTACAGATCAAGATTGGTATATAATCATAAAATAATGAATGTAAATGCAAAATAATATTCTTTTATGTGTACTGTTACGGTGAAAAATTGGTTCTTTTCCAAGAAGAAAATCAAATACGCAAAAATATTTTTTCTATGTACCAAAACTGTGACACGAAAGAAATGATTGTAAAATTTGGCACTTGGAATAAACAGACCTAAACAGGAAATGATCACCTACCAACTTACAGGTGAATGCCGTCAAAATCAGAAAATAAATAGCGTCTTTTCGAATTGTTTCGCGGCAATTTGTGATTATTATTTTTTGTTTGAGATGGAATAGCTATTTCTTCGCTATGGATATCGGAAAACTACTGAAAAACGTTCATAGCTTGAACGAATACATTTCAACTACTCAGGATGCTTCAGAAAAATGTAAAACTTCAAGAGTACAATTGAATATGTCGACTGTTCTTGCGCTGAAGAAAATACGTTCTCTGGAAATCGAGGTCCGTTCATTTACCTACATTGGAACAAAACAATTATAAATAAAAGTTTATTATTAAATTCATCCTAGATTTTCGCATAAAATAAGGACCATTATTCTATATTTCGGTTTATTTCAGTATTTCAACAAATGTGAGGAAAATGGGATCGCTTGCCTGATATTCGAGCGTATGTTATGTTTACCGCCTTCTAAAACATGGAGCGTGTTGAGCAAGGAGTTGGTGAACCTGCTGCAATACTGGCTGGATGCTGTGAGGAAACATTTAGTTCGGCACAACTTACAATGGTGGACTTTTTTGAAGTTGCTGCTCAGATTTGTAAAGGTAAGGATCCTACATTAATAGTCACAAAGATTATTATTTATTCGTCCTTAATAAAATGACTACCAAAAAAATATTGGCAGTTTGCCTTCAATCTATACTCTATACAAATAAATAAAATTGAAGTGTGTTTGTAATATTAAAATAACCGCTTTTTACTACATGCATATGAATACACATACCAAAATAACATTTTTTGCAATTTTTATCTATCTGTCTGTCTGTGTGTTTCGGCTAATCTCTGGAACAGCTGGACCGATTTTGACGGGACTTTCCCTGGCAGATAGCTGATGTAATAAGGAGTAACTTAAGCTACTTCTATTTTACGACAAATAATTAGGGTTCCGCGCTAAAAAATTAAAACTTGAAATTTTGGTAATAAAATCCGATTAAAAAAGGGGAGTTATATTTTTTTTATATACAATAATTTCACGCGAACGAAGGTCGAGCGCAACAGCTAGTATTTTATAATATATTTTGAACACACACTACATACATTTATGTCTTACACCTTTTTTCTCATGAGGGTAGCCAGAAACTACAGAACACCACCAGAACATACATGCACCTGCACACTTACACTTTTTTACAATAACTCTTTTATTAATAATACAATAAAATTACACCAATCTTCACAGGAGATCCGTCAGAAAGATGTCTCACTCCCCAACATCCTTGTGGAGCATACTGCTGAGTGTCTCCTAGACCTGGCCACCAATAGCCGCCCCGATGCCTATCAGAGGCATGAGATTCTGCACTGTTTTAACATGTACTGCTCAGAGTCCAGCCGGGAGATCCGATTTGCTTTGAGGAATAAATTTGGGCAGTATTTGTAAGTAGAAGTAGTTGATTTTATATTTTAGTGAGAGAAAGAATGTAAAATATTTATTTTAATTAATATTTCACATTTTCAATTATTATTTGGCATTGTGGTTTAATATTTTAGTTTAAATTTATCTGGAGGTGGTGAAATACGTCTGCTGGTCGACCTTGAATAGCTGAATAATCTAAATCTGAATTTCATGGTTTTGGATTTAATTCTTTTTTGGATTAATTGACCACATTTTTATCAGCCATTTAAATAATTAAAAGACATAAACAAGATTTTTTTTCTTATAATATTCAATTTAATGAACATATTTTTCTAGTATTTGATTTTTCTTATTTATATATTTTCAAAACAATCATTTTCTCAGCATCAAACTGTCCACCTACATGGCTTCCTGTGGTCACCTTCCAACCCAGTACAGCATCATGGAGACGCTCCTCCGCTGGCTGTTACCTCGTCAGGACCGGACCCTCAGGATCACATCCGCTGCCAAGTGGTTCCCCACCTCAATGTATGTTGAGAAAGATGTGGATATCTTCTTGGAGAGGCCATGGGTTAATTTCTTTCAGGTTTGTGTGATTTTGTAAAATTAGGTAGATTAAGAAAGTATGGGTGACTATGACTTTCCAAGCGATTTCACCTGCCGTGATTTGCCCCATATAGTGGGGGAGTTTTTAAAAATCTAGCCATTTTCTTTGTCTATATTATAAAAGAGATTCAGCTGGTAGGTACAAAAATGATGCTTTCTTTCTTAGGTTGAAGTAAATCAGGCAGAGAGTCGGAGGACTTATCTTATCATGTTCCTACATACTTGCACTAATTGATGGTTGACTTGCTGTGAAATGAATATAACTTAACATTACGCTTACTTGTGTTTCTGAAGGGGTAAGCAGAGTGTGTAGCACCTATGAAAAAAGCCAGGATAAGAATCGTAACGTCCCCTATAATGTGAGACTCTAACATGTATGTGGAATGTGTAAAAATCTGGTTGCTACCTACAATGATTGAAAACTGTGTATTGTTTTAGGATGCAAGAGATTTCTTGAACGCTCACAATCAAAGGCATGATTTTATCACATCAGTTGTGTGCAGGAAACTGACTGTCGGCAAAGTTGTTATTATTTCGGTAAGTGATACTAATACACGTAAGGTATTTATAGTTGTAAAGAAGGTCTGTCGCTTTGAGCCAGATGTTTGAACGTGGACGAGGCGCAAAGAGTATGGTATCACAGCTGGTGGCGTTCTGTGGTTTCTGCCTATCCTCATGGGTAAACGGCGTGAGTTCCATCCATCCATCCTATATGTATAATTTAAGTTACCTATTTATATTCATTTAAACATAACACCATCGTAGAATTAGTGTACCTGATAGTACACCCTCATTTTGCCAGTTATGTTTAAGTCCCATGTAATAGGGGGTGAGCTTAATGCCATCAGCCGGGCACAAATTTAGTTTCCATGACTGTTACTGAGAAATTCCTGATGATAAAACCCTATATCAATTTGCTCGACTCGGGAATCGCACCCAGGACCTCATGCTCAGCAGTCGCGATTGCGGCCAACGTGGCAGTCATATTCATTTATTCGATTATAATATATTTGCTATAAAAGTTGGACTCCTTACTAAAATTGCCGTCCAAGTAAGCGCAATTGACTAAACATACCTACCATTTATTTTGAATCCAATAATTGTGTCAAAATTCAGGGTCAAAGTTCAGGGGTTAGCAACATTTTTGGCCCAACGCCCGGCCATAGGTCTATTATTGTTTTGTATGTCGAGGCTAGAGAGCTACTTGGTACGCCTAGAGGACGATAGCCTCCGAGACTCGTAGGGCAATAATCTATGTTTCATCTAGACACTGTGGCGGCACAGCCAAGTGGCCGTCTACCATAACCTTAGTACTTAGGAGGTTATTATCACTATCATTTTACACAATCATGTCACACCACTGCTCTCAAAACGGTGAAGAAAAACGTCGTGAGGAAACCAGCATGTCTTAGAACCAATGAGAGATGTGATATCCAACGTGCTCACACTGGGCTAGTGTGGTGGATTATCTCACACTATCTCACAGACAGGAGCCCTGTGTGCAGGTAGTTTTGAAAAAACTTTTTAAAACCTTATAATTATCTTCTATCCTTAGAGTACAGAGCGCCAAGAATCTTGGCTAGACATAAACCTGATCAGCGGCTGTGTGTCTGTACTGCTAGACCCGCGCGTGCTGGAGAGTTTCGGCTCCAACAATCACAAGTCCTTCGAGACGTTGGTCGTCACACATCAGAACACGCACAGCGTAAAGTTGCACAAGTAAGTCATGTTAAAAAGAATTAACCGCAATCCGTCTGACAACCACTCTTACCAACGGGCATCGTGTGACCCAGTACTAACTGGGTGGTGGAGGTCAGATAGGCAGTCGATCCATGTAAAATACTGGTATTCAGCTGCATCCGGTTAGACTGGAAGCCGACCCCCCAACATAGTTGGGAAAGGGCTAGGCAGATGATGAACTGCACGTCCATGTCGTCCATGCTAATTTTGCCAGCTCTTATATTTCATTTGTAAAACTAGTGTTCGAAGTTCAAGTGTTACTAGTGAAGTGCGGATGACCACAGAAACTAGACGGTTTGGTTTTGGTCCACCTGCATTTTTGAAGGTCTGACAAACACCACAGATTTCGTGATGAACGAGGCCCCTTACTGGGCCCTGTATGCAATGTACAGATGCCAGCACATCAAGCTACCCGAGACTGTCAAATTTTGCCAGTCAACCTTGAACCTAACAGGCGATAAAGCGAAAATGTATTAAAGAAAATCTGATTGTAGTAGCTTGATGTGCTGGCGTCTGTACTTCGTTTTTACTGAAGTCATATAAAGTTATAGTTGTTATAAAAAATAATAATAAGTAGGTAGATACCTCTGCTAGCTAGTCCTTGCGTTCCTACAACCCAGGGGGATAACTCCATCAGCATCAACCAGGATAACATGTATGAGTTGGATGTTCCCTATGACGATTAGGTAAAGATGTAAAATCTGCGCAGTTCTCCTGACCATTTTTTCGAAATGTTTCCTTTGACGTTCGTAATAAGGCGTCCGTGAGAAATGTCGCGTACCTACTTTTGTGTACGTAGAAAGGCATGTACGTAAGTGGCACGTGCTGATTCACCGGAAATTACTAAGGAAGGTACTTTAGTTAGTGTTCTCTGCATTCCATGTTTTCGACAGTCCCAATAATGATAAAATTATGATTCATAGTGCACATAAACACTTTTTTCCAATAACAGATTACCTACCTTCCTATTCGAAATTATCATTCTTTTATCTGATTTTTTTTCTAATCTTATAGTTTCGGTGCAAATATTTACTACCGTAGTACTATTCCGTACTTTGGTGATTCATCGTGTTTATGAAGGGGATTGTGTTTTTGTAATTACAACAGGGAACTATTTTTTGAACTGTTATATAAACATTCGAGAGGTTATTATGATCAGTTGAAAAAATAATGGGCAGTAATTTTTTTTATCGGCGGTTGGTAAATTTGTGCGACAGTAAAACATAGACAGTAATAAAAACACAATTAGCCGGTTATTTCGTCTTACAATGTCAATACTAAAAATATGTAAGCAGAGTAGCAGACTAATAAATAAATGGCCAGTAAAAATGATGGAATGGGCAGTTAGATAAATAGTTCGGCAGTTCATAGGGTGCGGAGACACCCGGACTTGGGGTACCCCGACTCGGACAGGTTAGGTTCGAAGGGTATGGCGGGGTCTAGTGAGCGAGCGGAGTGAGCGAACTAAGACCCCGACATACCCTTCGTGTTAGGTTACTGTAAACCCTGCAAACAGAAATAGGAGCCCCGCGTAGCGGGGCTACGCTCACTACGCTTTTTAGGGAATAACTGCGCACTCGTAACTGCCCATTTAGTTATTTTACTGCTCCGTATAATTATTAAATGATCCATTTTATTATTTTTTACGACTCATTTTTGTTTACTTTACTGCAAAGTTTTATCTGCCGACCTTGTTAATAAATATGCATTTTGTAATTTTTAACTTACCAAAACTACTTTATACAACTGCCGCTTTAAATCAGTGCCATTACAAAATAACAGCTTTTAACTGCATGCATAACATTTTACAAAAAAAAATTAAATGCATAACATAATACACGGTACAAAAAAAAAACATTGTTGTCTGTCTGGTTTATCTGTGCCTGTCTGTTTGTTTCGGGTAATCTCCGAAACGGCTGGACCGATTTTGACGGGACTTTTACTGGTAGATAGCTGATGTTATAAAGAGTACTACTACTACTTTTATTTCAGAAAAATGATTAAGGTCCCGTGCGAAAAAATTAAACCCATGAAATTGTTAACATGAAATTGTTAACAAAATCCGATTCACAGCTAGTTTATGAACAACTTTCCATTTACTTTTGAGGAAAAATATGAATGAACCACTTTACCAATGAAACAAACATCCATAAAGATTAAACTAATCGGTCTATGTACCATCAGATAAACACTATTGTATTAGGTACATTCGACCGTACCCAGAAGGCATGGCTTAGTACGGAGTTTGGATGGAATAAAGGCTAGCGCTCACCGGGGACCGCAGGGCAGACTGGGCAGAGCATTTTATCTTAACCCAACGTATATTCATACGTAGCTAGTGGTCATTGCGCTGCATACCTGACACCTGCGTTCTTGAGGATCTTATGACCAAACTAGGCCAAATGTATTCGACACTAAGAAAACTGGTAACAAGATATAGATTAGTTTAGAGGTCGATCCCAAGGCATTAAGTGATTTTCCTTCGGCATTGAACATTGGAATCAGTATCTTGTTACCACTCCCTACGTATGATAAAATGCTCTGCCCCTCCCGTCCATGGCGTGCGCTGGTCTTAAAGAGGCCAGCTCAAATTTACCATGTGACATCTACGAACCCGCACTGGTCCCGCGTGGTGGATAACAGAGAGGACGTCCCAGCAGTGGGAACATTGTATACTGTCGTTAGGCTAGCTCATGCTGGTTTTGTTATCCTTATCACTGACGTGCGTACTTAATGTACTTAACAAGGTTACAAACCTGCCCGGGCGTTGAATGAGCCATCGATCTTTAGTAAGTGGTAATAGACTATTTGTACGAAACCCATGTTCGGTTCGTGGAAAAAACAACTTTAGTGCATCATCATCAGGCTCTACATAATAGAACGTCACCTGTAATGTCTTTTATGTCTAAATCTGTCAACAACAGTAACTCGATGTGTCATATTCACGGCCGGGACAGGTAGGGACTGTTTATTTTCTTTGTATTTTTAATCGATTAGGTGTTCAAGACTGTTTCATACAAAAAATGTTTTTAAAACGAAAATTTGAATGTTTTTTTTTTCAGCCAGATCATCGCATTCCAAATTATATGATGTATAACTACTACAAATTTAAAACATAATTGTTTTATTTTCCGTCGGAAATCATAGGTACATTTTTACTCCACCGTAATTCTAACGGACGAACGCTCTTACATAAATACATGGAAGCCAGTGAGAACATAGAATATAATAAGCTAATTTAATGATCCTCCTCATTCTCCCAACACCCAGGGACTCATTACAGCTGCTCCTGTCAATACGCACGGTTTCCCCCCCGCAAGTGTTGCCCTCCTGTCTCAGCCTCGGCGATGACGTTAGCTGTGACGTCAACGCCGTCGTCACGACGCGGTGTGACGTCAAACGGCTCGATCACGCGCTGAGGAAGATCTTTGAGGATAAGTATGAGGTAAGCTGTGAAAAACACTACTTCGAAAAACTTTTTTATTGTTGACTCTTAAAAATTGCAAAATAACCCCATGTTTCTTCGGATATTGGTGAATTTTTTTGCAAATAAGTTTATTTATTATTTTTAATTGTATCAAAGATTGATGATCTCGCGATTGACGAGCTAGGGCTTAAATATAGTTCTATTTTATGAAGACCTGGTATGTAGTTATTGCTATTTGAACCATATTTGTAATGCAATAACGGCCACAAGACACGTGAAATAATTAGGTAAGTAAGTAGTTAACAACTTGGAAAATCAATACGATCATGTTTGTTTTTAGTTATTACTGGATTTGGACAAAGAGTTGGAGCAGTCACCGCTTGTAAGAACTGTAAATTCGAACCATTATAAAGATTCGGTAAGTTGCGGAAATTAGAATTTCTTTAAGAAAACTATCACTCTCTGAACTTTATCCCAATTTTTAAGGGGTGGCCAACCCCAAATAAATTGATACACTTCTTTATTAATAGTCACCCTTTACGGTTAGCCATACGATCATTCTCGCAGTCCGTCCAACGTTTGGAAAATTCAATAAAATTTCATTTTGAATTTATATTTGGTGCCAGTCAGTTGATAAATAGGCTATAGGATATTAAGCTGTCAAAATTATGTATTTATTTTTTTCTAAATGTAGGGTAGACGAATATTTTAAAGAACTAAAATGTTTGTGTAGGACGAAGATCCGAGGTTTTCTCATCCCGTCGAAGTGAAACGACGTAAACATTCAGGTAAGTCCATAATATTCTTTATTTGATATAGTTAAGATTTTTGATGAATAATTTTATTGTAAATTATGAGCGAGTGATTGTGTTTTACTAAGTCGAAGTTGTCAACAAACAGATAATCTGTATCAGTAATAACTTTAATACTTATTATAAATAAAAACATGACATCACGCCTGTGATCCCCAAAGGGTTCGGCAGAGGCAGAGGGTAATAACTATAGCAGACAATGATAGTTATTACCTGGCTTCAAAATTGACTTATGCGGTATTGATTTTCGTTTCGAATAGATTTAAACTTAGTCACTTACGTGATATCTTCCGTGATTGTTCGTTATTTTGAGCTCTCGTAAGTGGCAGTACTTATAAGTTTAGTTTTAAACCATGAAAGCTTGAACTGTTGAAAAAAACAGTGGTCAAATTGATTTATTTGATTGAAGTGAATTAAAGTAATTATAGCGAGAGCAGCGGTGGCCCAGTGGTGGCGGCCCCGACTTACGAACAGTAAGTTGTGGGTTCGAACCCAGGCAGGCGCATTACTATGTGTAATTTATTTCATCACCACTGCTCTCAAAACGGTGAAGGAAAACATCGTGAGGAAACCGGCATGTACTAGAACCAAAAATTCGAAGACATGTGCCATCTATCAACCTGCACTGGGCCCGCGTGGTGGATTATAGCCCATTGCCTCTCTTAGAGAGGAGGCCGTGTGTCCCAGCAGTGGGAACATTAGGCTGATTATGCTAAAGTAATTATAAAGTAGAATGTAGCTAGGTACTGCCTCGTTGCTTTAGTGGTCGCAAGCCACTGCATGAGATCCTGGGTTCGTTTCCCACGTCGGGCAAAGTGTTATTGGGGTTTTCCTAGTTTGGATTTGTGCCCGGTTGATGGCTCGCATCCTATAACATACGGGCGAAATGTGGATGTTCTATTTGTATACCTCTACCTATTCCCTTCCGGGATTACAGGTGTGATGTTATGTTACTTATATGAATGCAGGATACATAGTGAAGCCACGTCAGCCCATCTCGTGCATGTCCCCGTCTACAGCGTCGACGAGCTCATTGGCACAGGTCAGTTTTATCTTTTATGGAAACGGGCACATAGTAAAATAGCACATTTCAAGGTCTTGATGTGTAGGTCTGTACCTCCCAGTAAACTAATAGTTAAAAAAAATCTTAAAGCCAGTTTATTAATAGTCTTTTAAAATGATGGGCATGCGAGTAAAACAAAATCAACCTGTACTATAGCATAAATTGTGTCATTTAAGAGTTGCGCCTCATCTACCAGCACGAAATCACATTTTTCCATTCTCCTACCCGGAAGGATGAGGCACACACAACCCTAATACAGTGTAGCTGGTTTTGCTGTATGTTGTCGACATTATAACTTTTTGATTACCTATTCAAAAAAAGCTTTAAAACACTAAGATACAGTAGGTATATTTCAAGCCGGTATAAAAGACTGAAGCTAAGATTTATACGTTTGTACTGCATAATTCTGTACAAGAGCATTTGGATACTGCTACTCTGTTGTAAATTAACCTTCTTTCAATTGTGCTAGAACTTCGACTATTTTATCCTGCTAATTAATTAGATCTAAAGACTAAATCATAACTTGACATAAATTACCTTTCAGCTTCACGAAAAGCTAGCAGCATTACCTCGATACCGTTACGATAAAGAGCCTGTAGGCGTTTGCGCTCTCCCCGAACTATCCATAGTCACCGAACTCAGTGAGGCAGACGACAGGCAAAGCCTCAACACCACACTTAAATATAAACCTTACGGCGTTTGTCATAAGAACCTGAATAGGCTAGAGCTTGAGAGCAGGAAATCTCAAAGCGATCCGGAATCTTCTAGAAACACTAAAAGAGGTCGAAGGCTTTCGCCTATCGTCAATGAAGATACGACCAGTTGTTTGCTAGTTGCTACGATTGGGTCAGCTGACGATTCAGTCATAAATGATACTGTGGAAAGGCTGTCTAAAAATAAAGATTATACCAAAGACAATATAGTTGATTTGTTAGTCCAAGAGGCTTTACAAGCAAAAGACGACAAGGATAAATCTGACAGCGGAATAAACACAGGGGAAAAGAAATCTGAAGATCAAGAAAATAGTGAGACAATAGATAATACTCCAGAAATAGATAAAATTAAATTGAGTAAAGTTCCAAAAAAACCCAAAGTAGTTTCATCAACTGATGATGAGTCAAATACAGAGGTTGTTAATGAAACACCGTCTTTCGTGAGTACGCGAAGGAGGAATAGGCAAGAACTAAAAGATCCAACGCCGAAGAATGCTTTTGATGACCAAGTTGTTGAAGAATTTTTCTCCCAGCAGATCGCTGAAACCAAAGCAAGAGAAATTGTCATAAGTCCAACATTAGCTAAAAAAATCAACGAAACCAGTTCAGAAACCAGTGATAATTTTGGTGAAAACTTAAATTTGAATGGAGAAGATTTAGAAGAGGATATTATGCCTTACGATTTCAACAATATCGAGGTTCTGGAATGTCTTAATAGCATAGTAGATAAAGTGTGCGATGATTTTGATAAATATTTGAATAAGGAAGACGAAATAACCGCAGACCCTAACGACAGTATCGAAGACAACATACCGTTAAAGGATATTATAAATACTATTCACGATATCGACTCCAAAAAAGCTGAAACTGCAAAGAAATCGAAAGGAAAAAAGAAAATTAAATTGAAATATAAGATAAAAACACCTAAAAAGACTAAAGCTCGTGCAGCTAGAAGGAAGAACAAACTTGTTCTAGAGTCTGTATCAAAAATGTCAACTATAATGGAAGATAAGGGTCTAGAGAGCGCTGCTGAGAGCATTGAAGATAACCCACCAGTAACTAAGGTACCAGAAGAAATAATAGAAAAGGTTAGAATAGAATCACCTCTCATTGATGCAGGAGATTCAAAAACGCCTCTAACGCGGCGAAAACGTAAACTTTACTCACCAAAAGACGAGGAAATGGCTGCAGAATCTCCCAGGCCATCAAAAAATGACGCATCCCATCGCGAGTCACCCCAGCCAGAACATAATTCCATATTATCGGAAATAATACAAATAAAAAAGACGCCAAAATCCAAAGCCACTTGCTACAAAGATATAGAAAAAGATCGACAAAGGATCCGAATGCCACGTGCAAGGAAATCCAAGGTTTCTTCACCCCCGTCACCTAGAACAAAAAAAATGAACGATATATTCGATAAAGTTAAAGATTCAGAAAACAGTGAGAGAGTAAAAATAGCTGAGACTAAATTTGAAGCTGACATTTATAACTTTACGAGTGACAGTGAAGATGATTTCAAGGTTAAAAAGATAGAATTATCGAAAAGAAATAGTACGACTACTTTGGCTAGTAATGATTCCACAGTTTCTAAGCGCGGACGCGCCCTTAAGAAAATAAATTATACCGATAATAAATCTTCAGATGAAAGCAATACGATCAAACGTAAGCCTAATAGAAAACCTAGAACTAAGAAGAAAGTGAATGTTGAACAAGACGAACTGGTTGATGAACGAATGAGACAGCCAAAAGATGTGTTCAATACTTCTATGGTCGTTGAAACTACTAAGAACATAGTAACCGAACCTGATTTAGTTCTGGTAACAGCTCCTGCAATGGAAATCATTGAAACTAACGATAAACAAGATACCAATCAGAAAAAGAAAGGAAAGAAGATTAAAGTAGAAACATCTGAGTCTAAACGGCCAAAGAGAGTACTTCACAAAGCTGTGGTTGAAAAAGTGATCAATTTTGATGAAGATGGAACTGAAAGTCCTTTACCAGGGCTCTTAGTTGAACCAGTTACGATCATCAAAGATGATACTAACGATATATCAGCGACCATGGTTGATAAATTCAGGAAAATATATCAGGAAGGCCCTGATAATTATGTTAATGAGTCTAATACTACACAGAATTTACTCTCAGATGTTGAGAGGATAAACAATTATAGTCCACAAAATGTCGATACTGAAGATTTTATACAAATTGAGGACTTGCAGAGCAAAGACGAACCGAAACCTAAAGAAAATAGTGTTAAAAAGAAAATATCAAATAGCTTAATACTAAAAAATACTAAGAAAAAGATAACACCGAAAAAGTCGGGTAAAGAAAACTTAGACGCTATAAGCATACTTGAGACAACTGATGTCAAATCTGAGAAATCTATAGCAACGATTGGAATAACTGGTCACGGTGAAATACAGGAAGCACCCCCTAGCCAGGAGTTAATAAATGAAAAACTGGAACCGCGGAGCTTAGAGTTTGAAGATCTAAGCCATTCTATGAAGGATTATTTCGATAAGTTAACGAAAGAAATGGATGGGTCAAACAATCGCGAATCCAGTGGTTCTAATGGTGAGAATGCATGTAAAGTCAGCCCTAAACCCAATAGTATTAAGTCTCATTCTCCAGTGGTATCAGTAAAGAAGTTGTCTTATGAAGATATAAGTAGATGGTTACCTTCAAGGCGTAATTCTGATACAGAAGGATCATACGTTAGCGTCAAGTCTTCGGTAAAACAGAACAGCAAAGAAAATGTCGTCGAAATAGTACCGAGTCCCAAAATATCGGAACCCAAACCCGATGATAATGACTCGGACGTTTCTGAAATTAAGAATATACGAAAATCATTGAGACTGATTTTCCAAAGTTCACAACCTGCTAAAATTTACAACAGCGGCCAAACTACAAAGGATTCTGAATCGGAAAGCGACAGTGAATCTGTAAAAGAAATTATAGACAAACCAAAAGTTACACGCAAAGTTGTAGAACCCAAGCAAAGTGCTAAAGCTCCAGAAAAAACACTTAAAAAGGCAGTAATTCAACGAAAATCCGTCATTTCACCAATAAAACTGTTTGACGAACTAATATCTAATGCAGACAAACAGTCAGAAACTTCTCTATCAGACGACGAAGAATATATGAAGGACATTATGCATACACTATCTAAGAAGAAAGCCGGAAATCTTCTAAAAACCAGAATTACTCAAGAGAAACCACCACAGAAAGTTATTGAGAACAAAATACTAACAAGAACAATCAGTTCAACTTCAAGTCATTCTAAAGTCAGTACGTCAACGAAAATAGAAGATTCCGGAAGGATTTTGAAAAGGAGATCGGGAGAAGAAAGTTTAGATTGTAAAAAGAGGAAAGTTGAGGTGAATAATAATGAGGAGTTGGTGTCGAGTGGAGTCACCGTATCCAGTGTTGATGACTGGTTCAAGAGGATGGAGCCGGGTAGTAGCAGAAGTGAGTTTATTACTTTTGTTTTATTACCCAGTACTAAATGAGTTGTGGAGGTCGTTATTCAGCTGCATCCGGTTAGACTGGACTTGGGAAAAGGTTAGACAGATGATAATTGTTCCACTGCAGAGCAAAGGCCGCCTCTCATGCTTTCAATCAGAGATTCTCTACATTTTGAGCAAATGTGGACCAATCCGGCAGGCTTCAAACTGGATCTTTAGTCGTGACAAGACCTAGGAAAGTCCATTGTCCAACAGTCTATGATTTTTGGTATGATTTGTTTGCTACGCCCGCGTGGAGTTCCATAATTGCCCCAAGGGATCGTACTATTGAGATGAAAGGTATCCTATTAGACCAGGGTCGATAATTTTTTAAACCAAAAAAAGAATATAGTAGGAGGAAACCGATTAGAAAAGGAAGAGAATGTAACAAAATAGGGTTAAACATTATATCTGTGTGCCAAACTTCATCCAAATACGTTCAGTAGAGAGTATCTAACATCCATCCTCACAAACTTTCGTATTTATTTGTAGTAAGATATTTTTTTTTTTTTAATTGTCCAACCATTTATTGGCCAGCGAAATCGTACTTCTTTTTGTTTCTTTTTTTTAGCTGAAGCAATTAATGCGTCGACCAGACACATTATGCAAGAAGTAATGGAGAAGTTGGATACCACGCTCGTTGAAATAAAGAGAAATACTAGTAAAAAGTAAGAATACAATCCTCTTCCTGCCGTTTTCCCATGTTACTTGGGGTCGGCGCAACACATTTTTTTCTTCAATTCTTTTCTGTCAGCCGTCACGCCTACATTTACTTCTTTTTCTTCATATCATTATTCCTCACACAATCCATCCATCTTTTCTTTGGGCTCCCTCTTACTCTCCTTGCGTAGAGTTACTTAGTTTGATGTACAGAATGATTGGCTGACGGCTTCGTAAAAGGGTCCGTTTACACCTTGTATAGGCGCAATAATGATACCTATTTTACAATATTCCAGATTCGTACACCTATTCGTAGACGCTCAGAAGCATTTGGGTGAGTTGAAGGAGAAACGCCGCAGTATATACAGTGAGGTGGCGACGGATATACTGAGTGAAGTCGTCAAGGTCATGGACAGTAAGTTCGCTGGTCTAAACAAGAGGTGAGCAAATGTTTTGTAATTCTTCCTCTTAGCGTGTCGATGACACACTATCGTTGGTCTCATGGTCGCAAGCGCAACTGCTATGTGTTGGGTCCTATCGATTCCTGGGTCGGGCAAAAACTGTTGATGGGTGGTCCCATTAGGAATTTCTCAGTAGCAGCCCGGATTTAAGGAAGTCTGCGGTGAGCGCGTACTGCGCCTTTTTTGTTTTTTTTTTTTTGCATGTGGAAATCCTCATCGATGTCCTGCCCTGGGGTAGGCGAAGGGGCTGTCAAACTCGATAGTTTGTGGTATCAAAAGCTATTAATTTTAAAATATTTCTAAGTTAGCTCGGGCACACCGCAAATTATTTGTGAACGAAGTTGTTATTTTGACAAAACATAGGGAACAGGTACAACGCATTACTTGAGACGCTGTTGTGGCTGACAGGCCCATTTCATTATTGTTTAATGGCATGATTTGGCGTCAACAAATGTAAGTCTTCAAAACACAGTGTAGCCACTCCATTGGGTACCTACGGGTACGGCCAAATTTTATTCGACGAAAGACAACAACAGACGTAAAATTAGCATTGACGTTGTTGTTATCGCAATATTATACGGTTCACTGACTGCCTTGTTGTAGCAAACATAACTGTTGAACTTGAGGTCCTGTCTTATATTCCCGCAGTCGGGCAGTGTTATTAGATTTTTCCGTCAAGAATTTCTTAGTAGCAGCCACGGAGTCTGGATTTGTGCCCGGTTCGCAATGGGCTAACTATTACATAGGACTTATACACTATACAACTGGATTCGGGCTTACTCTGAGGTACACCGCTGCCTAACCCTTCGGCGATTATAGGCTTGATGTGGATGCTAGTTATACGGTTTACAAAGGCCCGTTGTTGTCGCCTGGTATAAGTGAAAACGTGCAGCGATTGAATCATTTGATTCAAATGTGTAGGTAATCCTCTCTCTGTTATCATTTCATGCCTTCACAAAGCTTTTGGGATAGAACAGGGGGATTCTTTTGATCCACTGGGGATAGTCAGAAGCCCGAAGATCTGACAACCAGTCTTACCCAAGGCGTATCGTAGTAGCCAGTAACTAAGTTGGGGAGGTCAGATAGGCAGTCGCTCCGTGTAAAATACTGGTATTCAGCTGCATCCGGCTAGACTGGAATCCGACCGGAAAGGCTAGGCAGATTATGAGCGAGTTCCCGCGGGGTACTTAGGTAAGATCTCCATGCGGACGAGCCGGGGGCATAATCTAGTATTACCATAAATCTAATCATCATAATAATCATTTTCGTCACCAGATTACAAGAATTAGACGATGACTTCATGTATGAGCTCAAGAAGCGTTCCGTAGACCTGATCAGAGAGGACTGCCAGCATACGAAAGCTATGGTACGGATCTTGAAAGAGGATGTGCAGGCCGTGCTTGATCATATGGAGAGGCAGGGTACTCTGTGACCTATTTGTAGGTCGATATGCGCGGGAGTTTGTTACTATCGTAAAAATGGTACTGGTTGAAAACACGAAAGAACACCAACGCTTACTCAAACCAAGTTTTACTTTATGGTAAGAGCGCCAGGGTAGCCCGCGAAATTAAAATTTTCTTACGTTTTTGCAATTTGCAGGTCAGTGTCGGGTGTATGATGATTAAAATATTATGATTCGCGGCCGTAACAAATATGGCTTTATAGAGTTACAATCATTAAAATCATCAATACAACCCTTGTAAGTTCATTTAATCCCATTGAATGCCTTTTCCATGAAATAGTCATTACATTAGCTATGAATATCCAGTATAAGCTGACCTCGCTTTGTGTGAGCTTCCCGTACAATGAGAGATCAACTTAATTTGGTTTCAATACCTTGATTGGTGGTCGTGCGTACGAGGTATTATGGCGACTTAAAATTGAATAGCGTTGCAATGTTTTGCTGAACAAATAAATGTGTAACTAACTCGTATCAGCTTTTTACCTCAGATACAAATGAACTTGTGCGCAAAATATGCCATAATGTTGAAGCTGTTGTTTAGAGTATTAAGTATCAGTGTATAGTCATTTTTATATCGTAACTGGTACTGTATTTAGTGTAAAAATGTCTATACGTTTTTTTGTTGTTGTATCAATTGAATGTTTATACTTATTTTATGATTATCGTTACTTGGTTAATTAATACCACTGTGCCGTCTGCGTATGTGCTTAGTAAAGGTGCGTCCACACTGCGCATTCAGAAAAATATTACAAAAAGGTTTCGTCTGATATGGGCAAGCTTTACTTTTGCATTTTTCAACCAAAAGTGGTCGTAGTTCTACCAATGTCTTATTAATTCAGTCAAATTTTTTAATTAGTTTGACGTCAAACTTATTTCTAAAACTTTATTCTGAATGTGGATATGACTATTGAGTAAATTTAAAATTAATCAGGTTTACTTACTGTCCAAAAATAATTACAACTAACTCGGAAAATGAGAGACATTTTGATGTGGGTTTAGTACATTCTGTTTTTGCTTGAACCGTGTAACAGTTCCATTATCGTACCGTGTCAACGCATCTTTGTCTTTTAGGCCCAGACTACCAAACCGGAGACGAGTGGAGCGTAGAGGAGACGTGCGGGAATCAACCAATCACATTCGTTGAAATCCACGTCGCGTTTCCCGTCTTTCCTGTGATTGGTTGAATCTAGCATATCTCCGTACAGCCCCTCTCGTCTCCGGTTTGGTGGAGTACCAGCTTTTGCGTCAAAGTATTATTTAGTACAATTACTTAATTTTATCAAATGTTTAATTCTGTTAATGTTATGAAGTTTAATGCCAATGGTGATTGTTAAATTCTTTTTTTATTTATTTTTAAGCAATTCATATCAAATAAGGTATGCAGTTTTCAGTTAAAAGTTTTTAAAGTAAATAATAAAAAGAAATATCTATTTTCATTTCACATGTTTTATTTAATAACTTATGTAGATATAAACCTAAATAACAACCAACTTATTATCACTTTAGACATTGGTGACAGATTTTTGAATTTAAGATTGATTTTTCCTATGATTATTGCAGTATTCGGTATCCTGCATTACTTGACCCCTGTTTAGTGCGTTTGTACCAGAGATGAGCTAGAATGCGTAGCGAGGGATGTGTGTGAAAGTAACCATATCGCTTCTTTTCACAGCTGAAGCTATTCTAGCTCTGTGTTTGGTTAGTTCCTCGCTGCGCATCCTCGCTCATCTCTAGTGGATACGCAGCCTTACAAAGAAGAATGGGGAAAGAAGGGGTCAGGTAGTGCTGGGCATTAACTATACTAGCTGACTAATACAATTAAATCACTGGGCTGAATGCCACTCACCCATCCACTAAGAGCCTCAAATCCACCTTTCAAATTGTCCAAACATTTGCGAAAGTTAAAACGTCCACTTATTTATTATTCGCAAAATCAAACAGTTAAAAAAAAAATTCGCCTCCTCGCTTAACTATTTGTAAGAAACAAAATTATTATTAATGATGATAGATTTCTTTTTGTTTCATGATGTACTTATCTGAACCTGACGTGCAATTCATGTACACAGTGCAAGTATACTAAAAATTGACATTCTGGTGATGAGAATTATATGCCATTCATCGTCAAAGTTTTTCATACTTGCTTCCCAATCATATAAAGCTAAGCATATAAGGCGTACTACAAACAAGTTCGGGTCAGCCTGGTTTCGGCTTAACCGGCAGCATAATGGGTGTAAAACTACCCTTAACGAACCCGAAAGGCATTTGTTCTCACCGTCCGATCTTTTGTTTGCCTATGCCTTCAAGTTGCGGAGATATTGGGGGTCAAAGTTCCAACATTTTTAAAAGTTTTAAAAGTTATAACTTTAAATACCTCCACGACCCCTGAACTGTCCAATGCATCATCTATTCAATCAGCATAATGTGTTGAGTGCGTTACATTGAGTTTTACCGTAAAGCGTAAATTTTCACCAAAAAAAAAAGTAGTTTCCCAGCAATAAATTTTGCGTACGTTACTTAGTTTGATGTACAGGATGTTGACGGTTTCGAGAAGGGTCCGTTTACACCTTGTATACATTTGATTTAGCCGCCCGGCCTGTGCCCAATCTGGTCGATTCAAAAATGTAATATTTTTTCATTGACTTCCACAGCAAAGGTTGATGAGTTTTTTTTTGTTTGTCTGTTATCTTCCTGCCCTTGTTCCACATTATTAATGGTGTCGGCCCAAAACGTTTTTTCCTTCCATTCCTTTTTCTTTCATATCATTTCTCACACAATCCATCCAATTTTTCTGTGGCCTTCCTCTTCCTCTCCATCCATCAACATTCATAATTATTCACATACGAGTACCTAGCATTTCTCCTCATGCCAACACAGACTGGAGCCACTTTCAAACTTCCTCAATTCCTTTATCCATTCCATTTAACTATCAATACATGACTATTATTTAATCTCTTCGTAATGCTGATTATTAGACATTTATTGGTACAAAAGTGTAATGATAGAAAACTATTTACATTAACGCTATTGTCTTATTTATGTATTGTATTGTACACGTGTATTTAACTCGTGGGCATTTGTCACTGCAATTCTCGGCTCCTTAACACCCTCACCTGCGGCTCGGGTGTGTATACCGCCTCGGCTACAATGACGAAGTTTACCCACTTGTATCAAAATGCACTATTTTGATTTTTCATCACCTTTTAGCTGATTTCTATCAGTGATAAAGTCTATGTCACTTTGTTTAGGCCTCTTGGTCGCAAATCAAACTTGGGAGCAAAACCCATAAACAAGAATAATTGATTAAAAACTACCTGCTTATATTGTAACACTATTAAATTGTGTGCGATCAAAAGTTAAGTCATTGTATGTACCACTATAAACTCAAACTAGATATCCAAGAGCCACCATGTCTCAGTCCTTTCAGAATAATTATGATGTGATATACTGATGAGCTGGTTTTGATCAACCCGTATCATACCAAGGGATAAAGCGACCTACGCGGTCACGACCACGACTTTTCGCATGACAGGCTGCTATCTCGAACAAAAGTAGTCGGACGACCGGTCGTGCGACCAAATTTTCTTCCTGGTTCGGACCAAAAGTCCTGGTCGTGGCCGCAAACTGCGCGAGGTCCCTTAACCCTGGACCGACAAAACTTGGAAATCATGGAGAGATATTTGTCCAGCAGTGGGGTGCCTCAAACTAATAGTAACTGGACTAACTGGTATAGTCTGGTGGAACAAAAACCTAGTGAAGGTCCCAAGAATCAGCTGGCTGCGAGATATCTAGTCTGCAATATCACACCATACAGGGTCAAGTTAAATTAGCTAGTGAAACTCCGCAGACGTGATTGTATCAATATACAGGGTGGAAGGGACACTGACATGTACCCAGTACATCATTCTGAACCTCCGCACATATTAATTTTTCATCTTAATAAATCGTTACTTAAAAAAAAAACAGGCGTTCCATTCATTTTGACCGTGTAGGAAACAGCAGTTTTTTTTTAAATTACTGATGGTAAATTTATACATGGAGGAGTTCAGAATGATGTACTGAATACTTGGTAAACGTTTATCCGTCGATGTCCCTTCCACCCAGTATAATAATGATAAAACAACAACAAATGTAATGATGTCTTTACGGGGATTCAGAACTAAAATCATCATCATCATTCTCCTGCCCTTATCCCAATATATTTAGGGTCAGCGCAGCATGTCTTCTTCCATACTTCTCTATTACTTGTCGTCTCATCAGACATCCCTTTTATAGCCATATCATCCTTCACACAGTCCCTCCATCGTTTCTTTCGACCGCAGAACTGAAATATCAGTTTAAAAATCAACTTTTTTGCTTAACCCATCGATACTCATCCCGGTGAAGTTGCACTAGCTAATTTATCTTAAACTTGTATTTTTGAGGGTTAATTCATAAACGCTGCTGATGGAAGCGATAGGGTAGCTCGCGAAATTCAAATCTTCTTACGTGTTTTGCGATTTGCCAGCCAGTGTCAGGTTGTATGTTGATAATATGATTCGTGACTCCTAAGTTTATTTAAACCCATTCAATAACTATTTCATGAAAAATTCAATGGGGTTAAATGAACTTACAGGGTTGTATTGATGATTTTAATTATTATAATTCTGTAACTACATATGTTGTTACGGTCGCGAATCATATTGTCATCAACATACAACCTGACACTGACCTGGAAATTGTAGAAAACGTAAGAAAATTTAAATTTCGCGGGTTACCCTGGCGCTTCCAGCTTTAAGAAAAGCTAACGACTGTACCATACATTTGTCTTAACTTTGATCAGCCTTCATGATTACTCCACTTGTTTTCTTGTCCGCACTACTCGTATATCACTTCACTTCACATTCTCATCGGAATCGGAGCTGAGCGTTTCGCACTTCGCGCTGCTGACTTTGTACTAGGAGTCGTCCTGAGACGTCGCTACTTGGGCCAGGAACACCTGCTGCTGGGGTTGGTTGTGTGCTTGGGATTGGACCTGGGGAATAATGAGTTTATTTATTTATTTATGTACACACAAATACTTAACAGGACAATATATTAACATAGAAGAGCACAAAGGTACTGCTTATTTCATAAGATTTTTTTTCCAGCAGACCTGTGAGAGGAAAGATGGATTAGAAATGTAGATACAGAGTGTAGAAAAGACAAAACAAGAAAATTAACTTAAAACAAAAATATAAAATAAACATACAGATTTATATACATATAAAAAATTACTAAAAAATAAGTAAAATAAAAATAAGAAAATGAAGTGAATAAGAATAAGTTTAAATAAGTTTTTGGATGACAAATAACTTTAAATAAGTTTTTGGATGACAAACAAGTGGCTCTAGTTGATAGTAAGTGGTTATCGCAGCTTATGGACAATTGCAGTCTTATCTTACTACTATTATAAATACCGAAGTTTCAGAGGATGGATGGATGTTGTTACACTTTCACGCAAAAACTACTATACGGATATGGCTGATATTTGGCACATAGATGGTTTATAACACAGGATACTTTTTATCCCGGTAGTAAGATCCCGTGGGACTATTACCAAACTACACGCAGGAGAGGCCGCGGGCATAATCTAGTTATGTACATGGCAGCTAGCCGTCGTCGCGTGGGAGATATTTTAGTGTGCAAACACAGGTATCCTCTCTATTCCTTCACTTTAATATTCCAAAGGGATGACTATTCGACAAGACTGGAGATCACTCCGCGAACATCCAAACTCCGGGATGCTACTGAGATTTTCTTCATGAAGATGACTTACTAAAACGCACGACTTGAGAATCGAATCCAAGACTTCATGCTCAGCAGTAGTGCTTTTGACAACTAGACAATTGGGAATACGCAAGTGCATTTGAAGACCGTGTTACCTGTATAATCTGTGGCGATTGTTGAGACTGCGCCTGTATGATGATCGGCTGGTTCGGGTTGTTCTGCACTTGGAGCCGGATCATGTTCAACTGCGCTTGGGTTAGTTGGATCTGAAATTATGAATGTAAGATTATCATTATTAATTAGCCTTTAGCATTAGGTACTGATCGGTCCCTGTGAAGTTCCGCCTTTGTGAAAAGATAAGCCCTCCACTTAGGGAGATTGTTTCTGTTAAATACATCCTAAAGTCAAAAGTGCTTTTTCTTTAAAAAAAAACTAGAACTGACCATACAATATGTTAAAAAAAACCTGTCCGATCCGATACCTATGAAATTAGGTACCAAATAAAATACGAAATATAAAATATTTATGAAAGTAAACATATTACAGAATTTCAAAAACTTTCAAAACTCCCGTCAGTACCGGCTTTTTCGCGAAATATTTCAAACTGTGTTTTTGACATTGATATACGATGACTGTTCGCGGCTTCGTACAAAATGTTACCATTAGATTAGATTTAAAAAATCTTTACGATTATTTTGTTCTTAAGGTTGGTACTGATTAGAGGTACCAATAAAGAAATAAAACAGAAATGTTGCGGTAGCGTCATGTGGGAAATAATTTCCCAATATTTGATTAAGGGTTAAAATGCATGATTTTCGTGCCCAAATTACTACCATTTTTCTAAAATTTAACAAATATTTAAAATGTGACAACACCATCTTCGGCATTAGTATGTTCGATCGTCAAATTGTTTGTTATGAAGCCACTACCAGAGAAGCGCCGTCGCGCCCCTGTGCTGCCATGTAAGTTTCCACAGTTTAGTATATTTTATTTTCATCAGGGTGTTTTCATTTTACTTGTTTTAAAAAAATGATTACATGAACAGAATCTAATCTCGATACTACTAATAATACTCTCACGTATCGGACACGGGTTTTTTGACATATTGTATAAGACCTGAGGTGTATTATTGAGAACCATTTTCGCTCATAGCTTTGTCTCAAGAGTTATCAAGTGTTTCAAACTTTTAAGTCGGCTTGAGCTTGTCCAAACCAAAACAAGGCGAAGTATTTTCGCTTTTATTACGTGGGTATAAAGGCTCTTTCTGATCGGATACCGTAAGGCGTTGGTTGTCATTACTAAAGATGGTAGTAACTGACCGGTAGTTGCTGCAGCTCCCCGGACGGCGTGACCACTTGCTGCACCAACGTGACGGGCTGCTGCGACACCACGTTGTTGGACGATGAAGATGTTGATGCTGCTGATGCTTGCTGGAATGTAAAAGTTCTCTTTTACCAAATTAATCGTAAATTAACCATCACTACATATACCGACTACATAACACACGAGGTGTAAACGCACCCTTCTCGAAGCCGTCAACCAAGCGTTCTGTACATCAAACTAAGTAAATCTACGCAAAAATTATTGCTGGGAAACAGTAAAAAAAAAACACGTTTTACGGTAGGACTCAATGTGACGCACTCAAAAAATTGTGCTGATGGATGGATTGAATAGTACGGGGGTCGTGGAGGTATTTGAAGTAAAGTTATAACATTAAAAACTTGGGAAAAAGTTGGAACTTAGGCCCCCAATATCTCTAACTAGAAGGTTTCCAGATATGGTCTAGAACAAAAAAAAATATCGCAATGACGGGGAGAACAAGTGCCTTTCGGCTTCGTTAAGGGTAGGTACCTACTTTTGCACCCATTATACAGATGTAGAATGTATACCACTGTTTAGCTTTGAGTTTCAAAAACATTTGCGCACGACTCCATTATTGTTGTTTTGTATAATAGCTCCCTATGTGTTAGAAAATAGAACCGGCTATTCAAATTTGCCGCGGCGTTTTGTGAGCGAATTTCAATTCGGTATTTGAGTTTCATGGACTATTACAAAAACGAAGCACTTCATAATTTGTCTTCACCACACACACTTCACCCTTAAGGTAGGAAGCGCCAGGATAGCCCGCGAAATTCAAATTTTCTTACGTTTTTTTGCATTTGTAGGTCAGTGTCAGGTTGTATGTTGATTAAAATATGATTCGCGACCGTAACAAAATATGGCTTTACTGTGTTATAATCATTGAAATCTTCAATACAACCCTCTAAATTCATTTAATCCCATTGAATGACTTTTTCATGAAGATTATATCAACTTAGGGTTGTATTGATAATTTGAATGATTGTAATTCTGTAAATACATACGTGTTTCGATGCAAATCATGTTTTGTTCAACATAAAACATGACACTGACTGGCAAATTTTCGCGGGCTACCCTGGCGCTTCTACCCTTTTGCATAACAGCGATCGTTTCAAACAAACGGCGCTATTCACAAGCTTTTATTTAACTTTCAATGTCCGTATAATGTTTGTTTTTTCAGTTCAAATCTTGCAACTGAATTTTAAAACAGCTATCCTCAACCGGTTGGGCTGAAATTTTGCATACACGTTTAGTTTCAATGACATTGTATAACTTCTTAGCTAAGTGACGTCATTCTAAATCTAATATGGCGGACTCCTAAAAATGGCGGACTAGTTATATTTTGTATGCACCCCATGATATAGGTATCAATTAAAAGGGTTTGCAGAAGAAACACAAAACAAAATACGTCACTCCTATATTGAAAGCTTGTTTTTTTAAGCTTGTTTTATAATGACGATAACATAAAATAGACAATATTGAAACAGAAAACCTTGGTAACCTATAACTAGACAAAACTCACTATTTAGCTCCTAAAATGCTCCTGAGAAGAATTTTGTCACACACAAAGGAGGTATTTTTGTCAGCTACTGTTAGGATAATTAATAAAACAACACAAAATGATGTATAACCTGTACCACATTCGCGCACGGCTGTATCACGATCTGCGGCTGTGACTGCGACTGCGCCTGTGCAGCGTTCTGCATTGCGGCGTGATGGTGTGCCACCTGAAAATAGATATAAAAAAAATAAAATAAAAAAACCCAACTGCGTAAAAATAACTAGGTACTTAACTAATAACTTTGAATAGAAACTGAAAAGGAAAAAAAAACCGGCCAAGTGCGAGTCGGACTCGCGCACGAAGTGTTCCGTACCATTATCTATAAAAACGGCAAAAAAATCATATCTGTTGTATCGGAGCCCCCCTTAATATATATATTTTTTTAATTTTTAGTATTTGTTGTTATAGCGGCAATAGTAATACATCATTTGTGAAAATTTCAGCTTTCTAGCTATCACGGTTTATGAGATACAGCCTGGAGACAGACAGACAGACAGACAGCGAAGTCTTAGTAATAGGGTCCCGTTTTACCCTTTGGGTACGGAACCCTATAAACAAGTACAGTCCAGAAGTGTAGAAAGCAATTTATTTATTACAACATTAAAATAAGTGTATAATAAATAACAGCCGCTCAGATCAATCTTTATGTTAAGCCGTGCTTGCCTAGGTTGGTCTGTGGATGGGTGAACACCTATCACATACCAAGTAGAAATAAGTTTTTCGCCGTACTGACGAAGCTATAAGAGGTTTAGCTGAACAAAAATGTATGAAGTTACCTGATCAGCATGGCTGCTTCTTGGTGCGTGGTCGTACCGCGGTTTGTTGGGCTTCACCTCGTGGCGCGGCACTATGTCGATCAGGAAGTCGAACTGATCGCATTTTGATATCGCCATTGCTATGTCGTTGCGCTGAAATGATACATTTCAAGTTTAGCTGAAGGATTTAGACATTATTGTGTGATCTTGAGACCATTTGAAAAACACATGACTATTTAACATAAAAATACATCATCAGCCTAGCATTTTCCCAATTATGTTGAGGTCGGCATCCAGGCTAACTGGATGCAGCTAAATACTATTATTTCACATGGAGCGACTGCCTATCTAACCTCCACAACACAGTTAGCTGGGTAATACGATACCCCTTGGTAAGACTGGTTTTTAGACTTTCGGGCCACTGACTACCTGTATTAACTGTCATCTACAATTGACAACCGTAACCAATGGCATAAAATGCTTTCTGAGGCACGGGGGAAACTTGTATAAAATAATAACAATACAAAACTTTTTAATTTTATTTTATATAAAACTGGTGGGTAGGTTTCTGACTGTCAGAGCGAAACACTCTCTCACCACACGTATCGATGTGGATTCGGTTTGATCCCGTCAGAAGGGTCTTTATGTCTAAGAAATAATAGCGAATAATCCGACGCGATGTTGAGTGGCATCGTCAAAACCGAAAATACACCGAGAAATGCATTTTGCTATTGCGTCGCGTACGACGCACACTGCAGTTATGTATGAAATCGAGTGCAACGCAAAAAATGTGACTCAGAGCACTAAATTGCGCTCGTTTGGCTTCAGACCAAGGACCAACAACCCATCGGATAGGCGACAAACTGAACTTCTCGAAAAATTTAGGTTACTTCTAGGCCTAGAAATTCAACTATAAAGACAAAGTTCGCGGGATAAGTTCCCTGGTCACGCAAATAAACTTGCAAATTTTAGCGTAAGATTTCGGAACACCGGTCGCCAGGTACGCATACTTGCCTTGATTTTTTTTGTGAGTATTTTTCTTACCTACATATTTATGATGAAAACAAGAACATCTAGGTAAGTGAGTAGGATTGTAGATGAGACAAATACATACAGGATATTGCAAGCCGAGATCCTGAAGGGGTATTTGTATTTACCTGCAAGGTCCTCCTCTTATTATCCTCAGTATGTGCCCAGGCCCTAAGCGTAAGCTCGTGTATGAAGATCTCAGCCGCTTTCGCGAACAACACCGGGGCTTCTGCCGATATCATCTTCACTTCCTCGTCGAGCTTCATTATCTTTTTGATCCGGGCTAGGGGCAGTGCTTGGGATTTGAAGTCGTCCTGTAAAGGTACAAAGATAATATTTTCTTTTCGTTCTTCATTTCTATGTGTAGTTAGTTACTCTGCAGAAGAACTACTGCTGGTTACGTGTGGGTTTTTAATCGAGGGAAAAGATGTTCCGATTGTGGGACTAACTATAATTATCCAGCCCAATTCAGCTTTTGTCTTTAGAAAGCAGTTCTACATATATGGAAATGTGTACGCATTCGTTAAGCCGCGGAAAGCAGCCCGGACGCGGAAGTATCTGACCTGCCAAGTGACACAACTCACAGCCGCTGTAACTTCTTCATTGATCTATACCGATATATTTTTCCAGTATTTTTGTCTTGCGTGTTTTTTTCGGAATACTTTAGATATTGTGATCCAGCAAAGACATACTCAAAATAAAACAATATCGTGATAGACTTTTCACATTGGACCCGCGTGGTGGTCTAGAGAATCAAGGTCTTCTCGCCCATAGAGCGGAGGCTTGTCGCAACAGTTTTAAAGACTTCAACTTCCCCGACAACATTACTCCAGCTAAATTAACCAGATTCACTTACAGAATTCACCTTCTTGATGTCATCGGTGACTTTACACCAGAACTGCTGTAGACTCTGTTGTGGCGACTCCGCTGGAGCGTTCTCCTCTCCCATGAGGTCACCATCGACTTCCTCAGAGACGTTTGAGGAACCCGCCTGGTCCCTGTGTAACAATGACATCAATTGTTGTATCATTGCGTTTCCAGATAGCTATTAAAATGTATCGAAATCCGTCGTCGGACGAAAGTCTACGACGACGTCGGGGACAGGCGATACGCCTCAGGTGGAGTTGGGCAGGGCACTGAGGGCACTTACGTGGAGGGTTAGACGCGGAGATGGCCGATGAAGTAAGGTTTAGACCGAATGGCGGTGGCAATTCTGGTAAAAAAAAATTGTGGCCGTCTAAAGCGCGTTGGGTTGACGAAATCGTTAAATTCGTCATTCGATGTAAGAGGGACGCACAAACCCGAGAAGTAAGGTAGAAGAAAGGGGAGGCCATACTCAGCAGTGGGGGATTCCGGCCTGAATAGAGATGATTATAATGTAGGAGTTTCAAGTGTCGTCAAGCGATAATAAGTTGCTTTTGATTTTATAACACAACCGTGTTCAATCTTCGGTTAAGGCAAGACTATGACCAAACTCCAACTCAAAAGAATTTATTTCAAATAGATCCGGGACAGGCGCTTATGTTTAGTCAAAAATAAGCTATCGACAGTCCAGCCACAGGCATAATAACTGCGAATGGACTGTATTTGCCCATTCCAAAGCGTAGATCAGTAGATCACATGGAGAAGAATTCAGAGACCCGTTTACGACTTCAGGAGATGTACCTAACTTGCGTCAAGTTACACGCGCACATGTATTATAACTTGATTCCTTCGCGTGAGCACTGTCGCGTCTTGGCGACTCGTCATGCTCTAAGCACTTCTTCTTATTCTTTACTAGCGACCCGCCCCGGCTTCGCACGAGTGCATGTATTATACATATAAACCTTCCTCTTCAATAACTCTATAAATTTAAAAACAAACCGCATCAAAATCCGTTGCGTAGTTTTAAAGATTTAAGCATACACAGGGATATAGGGACAGAGAAAGCGACTTTGATTTATACTATGTAGTGATTGCACACAAAATTATAATAAAAAGATAAATATATATATGTATTTGTTACGGCTAAAGGTAGGTGTGAACATAAACTTAAGATTAGCCGGCTAAACTTAACCTAACCTAACCAAAGTTTAGCCGGCTAATCTTAAGTTTAGTCAAAATTACAATATACTTATAGCACTTTATTTATTTGCTTTTCCCGTGTTTATCTCGAGGCTGCTTTAAGTGATGTCTTTGTTTTAGAGTTGAACCTCATCCGGCAGCACGGAATCGCACTTTTCCATGCTCCTATCCCTTTCTGTCGCTCAGAACCGTAACTTGCTAGAGTGAGAAACAGAGCGGGATGCTACCGCATTCGGCACCGTTGACAAGGCGATCAGCAGCACACTCTGTTTCTCGCTCTAGTAAGTCGCAGCCGCTGATTGAGTGTGGTTGCCACCCGGTTAAAAAAACGCGTGATGCGAAATGTCTTACCAACTTGATCGTTGCATGGCGTGGCCTGGATCTAATGTAGCTCTAAGCCAGCAAAACTGGTAGCCATACAGGATGGAAAGGACATGAATCCACAAACGGTTACCACATGTTCAGTACCTACAGTACATCAGTCCGAACCCCCCATATGACTATGGAATATATGGACTCCGACGTGTCCAAATGCGAGCACAACACTACGTGACCGGCCCAAAACTTCTTGCTTTACGTTCGCGGAGTGTCTGACTGACGGTTTCTATTCGATATGTTGTCTTTTCTACACTTCAATAAACAAATAATTAGACTCGATATACATATTTCCAGCTTTTTTAAAGCGCGATACGTATAAAACGAATCCTAACTGAACAAAAGAATGCACTAGTCGAGTAGTTCGAACTGCCGACAGTTCGGTCTAACCGGACTTCTCTACTAGTTAAAAAATACTGCCTGAGAGCAGGGGCACACGATGCGTTGCGGCGCCGCACCGCAAAGATTTCACCGTACCAGCGGGCAGCGGGTTAAGCTAGCAGCGGGCTGATACGGTGAAATCTTTGCGGTGCGGCGCCGCAACGCATCGTGTGCCCCCGCTCTTATTCAGTTACCGTGCAACGCTTGAATTCCACTTAAAAAATGGTGGGTGACCTCCACAGCCCAGTTAGTACTGGGTAAGACGGTACCCTTTGTTAAGACAGGTTTTCAGACTTTCGGGCCACTGACTACCTGTAACATCTGTCAAAGATCTAAAAATGACAGACGGGACCAACGGCTTAACGTGCTTTCTGAGGCACGGAGGAAACTCTGTATGGAATGGGTCGTCACTCAACGGACCAACCTAGGCAAGCGCGGCTTAACCTGAAGATCGACCCGAGCGGTTATTTAGCCACAAGGTCCGATAATATGGACCGGCAGATTATTAAATATTAACTTTGCGAAATTATTGTTGAAAAGCCGAAAACTCTATGAGCTTGATCCTTGAGTAATATGGCAGTGTTATTAGGTTTTCTAATAGGTGTTTCAGTATTAGCCTGGAGTCTGGGTTTGTGCCGCTTGATGGTAATTGGATCGCCTCTATTACATGGGAATGGGATTTAACATACCCGGCACCCTTCAGAGGAGCTACACACTTTTTCGGGTTGGGACATTTTATTCGGCAGTATTTTTTTAACAACGAAGCTGAACCAGAGAAAACCTACACCTTTCGGCTGTCTCTCAACTCATAGGTAGGTCTTGAGTTCGAAACCAAGACATACATCTTCGATTTTTCGGATTCAGTGCGTATTCAGTAGGTAATTATCACTTGCTTCGGTGAAGGAAAACATCTTGAGGAAACCATGCCTGAGAGATACTTATTTCTTGACGGCATGTTAAGCCATCTCCGAGGCCCATGGGCGGCATAAAAACTGACACTAGGTTAGGCACTAGCCTCACGATAAAGAAAAAAGAATTAACTCGTGCCTAGCCAAGCACTGTTCGGCCTTTATCATCGCTGAATCATATAATAAATAAAATGTTCGGGTCCGCTCGGTAGGATTCGAGTTAAATCTTAATTCGAGTGAATTCTTCCCTAACGTTTATTATTTACACGCCAGCAAATCAAGCTGCTACAATCTGTCAAATTTCTGTAAAAGATTTTCACCTTTATCTATAAAGCATTAAGCTCAAGGTTGATTGGGAAAATTTGTCAGTTTCTTCATCTTCGATTATTCCGTTCACCTATGAACATTAGTAATTTACCTACCATGTTTATTATTTGTTCCCGAGTTCCCGATATTTCAAGCTGTTAGAAGCGGATCACGGAATTAACAGATCGGAAACTCAGAACAAAATAATAAACATGGTAGGTAAATAATTGTCGTTTTAAGTGTTAATCATAGTGTTAGTGACCATGTCAATTTAAAAATTATAATGGTTATAGGTACTTAGTTGTAAACGATCACGTTCACGGGTGGTGATTGGCTTATCATTTTGTAGGTATTTATGTACGTGCATTTTTATCCATCATACCTATTTTTCCTTGACATTAAAATATGTACCTACGTAAAAGTTTATTTGCGCATTTTTCCTATGTTACCATACCATAACATAACACCACGCTTGTATTTCTTGCAAGGGGTAGGCAGAATTGTACCTATCGTAGGTACCTACCTACACTCAAATATTGCTAGCAACCGGCTTCAAATCAAAACTCCGGGCTATTTTAAATACTGTACCTTTTCAGTACAACATTGTTTTCTCTACGAGTTTACAATTATCTGCTTTTCTAGTTGTTCTACATTACGATACCGAAGGATTCCGCGCAAGGATTGAACCCGCGACCCTAAGCGTAGAGAGTTAGCTGATCTAGGTAGATACGCCAAATCAGTAAAATAAGAGTCAAATAAAGTGAAGAAGGGCATGCAAAGCGCTTATAAAATTCATACGATTATGGTTTTGTGGTTACAAAATGCTCTAATACCTACCATTTTACCAGCATTCCACTTTCCCATTGCTGTAAATTTTTGTTAATTTAAAATAAACAAGTGGAAATGGCAAGAAGCTAATTTCTTTTTGTGTTGCGTTTTTTTTAATACTTAATCTGATAAGAACAAAAATAAAAACAACAAGCAAACCTGGGGCGCAAAGTTGTATTATAAATTTAATAAGCTTGTATGACATCATTTGTAATTAAATATTTTAAAGTTTTCTCAAAAATAATTCGTAGTACAAAATACCGACGATTTATTAATAACCATAATAAAAACAACAATATTTACTATCGAAAGAGGAACTTACGCAGGCACAAAGAAACACACGGACATCTTGTCTCACAAATCAACGACACGCCGACCTCTACTTTTTCACAAATCACAAAGTCTTTCCAACGAAATAAATTATTGGAAAATCGCGATTAGAAAATTAGTAACCGCTTCCAAAGTTAATAAAAACACAGTAACCAATAATCAGTGTAATATTTGGAGATCTCCAATCAACAATTACTGAAAATGCGCCCGACACACGATTCGTCCACCGATGACCAGTCACAAGCTTGACGTTTCGTTTGTGTTGCCATTCTTTGCAATGGTTTAGAATCTACCATCACACCCCTTTTTCTAAAGCTAAAATTAAAATTGTTTGAACACATACACACAATGCTTGCAGATCAACTTAAATATAAAACTAACTTGTGTCAAGCAACCTGCGAAAATAATTGCGAAAGAAATAAAAAAAGTTTCAATCATCTTGCCGATAGTAGATTGTCTGAAGATTAATTGGTAATATTGGCGGAAACAGGCTACGTCAGTCGACGTCACCGAAGCGAAGCAGCGTCTGCTAAGAAAATGGCGGCGGCGGAGATTCAGATAGTGAATCCTTCTAATTTAACGAAAATTGAAAGGTAAATCGAATATAATTCGGCAATAAGTGTGTTATATTTGGTGACGTGCACAATGTGATATAAAAAATTGGTGTATCAGTGTGTTTAGTGTTACAACCAAGTGTTCAATTTTCATGTTTGTTTTTGCATTGAATGTTTCAGTTTTCTCAATGATCCAAGTTACAAAGAGATTATTGAGAACTCTTCGACCTTCAATTCACGACTATGTGCGGAAAGGAGGATGCGTATGCCGTTCATCGACACACAGACCGGTAAGATATCGATTTTTTTGTCACTCGGACGACGCGTCTACGCCCATTGCCAATCAATAGTATTTTGAATTTTTAAGTAAACAAGGAGCGGCTTTATCATTGTTAATGTATTGCCGGCCTATTTCGTAGTAGTCACGCAATATTTACCATTGATAAAGTGCTCAACAATATTCTGAGGTGTTATCAAAAGCTATCTGTCCCCTTTTTACATGCAACGCTACACTTATGACCATCCCACTCTGAAAATCAATCAAAGGCTAATCTTTGTTTAGAACTCAATATCTTAAGTACTAGGCTATTTCATGGATAACATAAACAAATACTATTAATCAAGTAATAGTCCTTAACAAGCAATCCCAATCCCAATTGTAACTGAAGTGAATTCAAACTTAAATGTATACATATAGATTTTCAATCTTGATTTGCCCGTGGCCCGTACATACAATAATATGCATCAATAACCATAGCTACATTGAAAATATGGAAATGGTATGCTGACTTATAAAAAGAAAAAAAAATGTTTTTGTTATAAGTGCCGTATATCCTTTAATTTTGATATTACAAACAGACACTTCAATTTTATTTATTTTCATAGATGTGTAAATGTAGCACTGGCTGAATGGGTTGTGCTTACAATATTGTCAATATTTGATTAAAATATTCTCATGGTTGGTCAAGTGCTACTGCTGAGCCAGAGGTTATGGGTTCAATTCCCAGGATGGAGCAGTGTTCTGTGTTGGGTTTTTCCAGTAGAGATATTATGTATTGTTGGTGCAACCCTTATGTCTTACAATTAACTGGCAAAATGTCAGTGTACCATTCTTACACATCTACCTACCCAACCAGGAAATACATAGAATTGTAGACGGTATGTTATTTCTTAGATCATGATGAGATAAACACTGAAAAACAGAATTCAGTCAGTGTGTCTTCTTATTCATTTCTCACTGTACAATATTCCAGTCCTATAAACTGTTGTTACAGGTGTCGCACAGAGCCACTGCAATTTATTTATGACAAGAAGACAACGCATGCCCGGCCAGAAAGAAGGTCAAGTGTACACATACCCTGCCCAGAGGTAAGTACACTAAAAAAAAATACTTTTTATACTAGAAAAAATGCCAATCAATTGATATATGGAGAAATTCCTTGGGAAAATGGTGTGACAGTGGAAGCTTATCTAAGAGAAGGCTGATCAAAAAATTTTGGTTAACTCAAAAATGTCTTAGTCCCTACTAGGAACTGAGGTCTATAAGCTTAATGAATGACTTGTTTGTCCTTTCTTGTGCTGGTACAGTCAACAAAAGCTGTGTCCCCTCATTTTTAAAACAAATTCCCATGCACACAATGGCCACATCATTCGGTTTACCGCATAAAAAAGACCAAAAAATTATGCAAGCTTTTTATCTGATATATATATATATATTTTTAATCCTATGCTCTGTTAATGATCATAGATGTTTGACCACCCTTATAGAAATGAAACAAAAAAAAAGGACCAAGGAAGACAAAGTTAAAAAGAAAGTGTTTATAGCGGTCAGGTGCTGCAAGCAGGAACAGTCCTTACGGTGGTCGGATGCAAGCTTAGATGACTGAGCCCTCCCCCTGATGCCATTGTCTGTTAAGACTGGTTTTACATATAATATGTCACAAGTGGGAGACTGTAAAGACTTATTGTAGTCATTAGGCGGAAGAAACACGAAAGGGAAATGTGTCAACACTACCCGCTTTTTACTACTTTACTTTCAGTGTGTACTGTTGGTACACCTCTGCTTATAACCCTTCAGGTAAATACGAGTGAGATGTTACATGGGTTAATGCTAAGTGATTTTGTCTCCATCCAGATGGCGCAAAGCCCGCCGCCAGTACTTAACAATGTCATCAACACGGTGGGGCTGGACCGGAGCATCAGACAGTTTAGACAACACTGGTGAGGGAGAGAACAGCTCCGGCGTACCAGGCGACGCGTTAGCTGGAGATGACAGCAGAGACGGGTCACAGACTGCCGCTAAGGATGATCCTAAGGTAAGGTGGTTAACACACAACAACCCTTGTCCGCGCGGTCGGGCGGTGAAGCGAATCTCACGTCGCATTGGCTAGTTGACATCGGTTGATGCATAACAATGGTACACCGTCGGACCGTGCTTACGTGCGGCGCTCACAGTCTCTACGGTTGGCACACTGCCCATACATCCGCTTCGCCGCCTCCGCCCGAAAGTTAAAAATTCTTATCCCATTTAGACAGTACAATTAAGACCTAAGTAACTAGGTTACTAGGCTGTTACTTAGGTCTATCTCCTTAAGACAAGTATAATGGAACTAAAGAGTCTTCATATGAGTACAGGCAGAAATTATGACGTGCAGAAAATGTATACAACTAACTCTATCAGCTTCCACAGGAATGGTTCTACGACGAACTAGCGATGGAAGAGATGGAAACCGGCGAGGAACCAGACCCAGAATCGGACGAGGACTACTTTGACGACACGTACGCGAACCGGCGCAAGCGGCGCGGCGGCTCCACGCCGTCCGGGCCGGGCTCAAGGGGAGGCAGGACGCGCAAGTCGCAGCCTGACGACACGCCTGCTAAACGAGGGAGATCTGTGAGTATGATATCTGTTCTGGGACCTATGATATTTTTTTTTATGACAATTTGGCAATAAGCCGGCTACATAGAACCGATTACCGTTAGGGTGGACGTGATCCTGCTTGAGTGGAAACAGTTAATCGGCATATTTTTCTTCAACATAATTATAGAGAACAAAATCATCAAAGGGTGGCTGGTAGCAGCTGGACGAGAGTTGCCGAAAATCGAGTTGAATGGCTTGCTATATGGCCGTAGCCGTATGCTTGCATGAGAGGCCTATGCCCAGCACTGTGGACTGCTGTAGGCTAATATTATAACCATCTTGTGATGAATATCAGCAGTAGGTGAATGTGCCAAGGTAAAGTTATACAAACAAACACACATGTCATGAGACTTATACAGATGACATGTGGGTTTACTGTAGACCTCAGTGTACTCCTTCGGCGCAAACTAGCATCAATAGTCTGCCTAGCCTTTTCCCAGCTACGTTGGGGTCGGCTTCCAGGGTAACTGGCTGCAACTGCAAACAAGCATTATGTAATGTAACTCTAATATCTTCAATCCACTCCATCATTTCAGGGGCGAGGTCGAGGCAAGCGCGCGCAAGGCACACTACCCTACGAAGTCCCCGGCGACAGTGAGAAACCCTTCGGCTGTGAACGTAAGTCTTCTCGAAGGAGGCACTAGTGTCATCCCGCCTTTACTCAGGTCCTTAAAGCTGGCAATACAAGATCCTACTGTCAGTTACTCTATGCTGGCAACACAGTCTCCTGACAGTTCTGAAGACATATCATTTTGTATTTGGTATGTTGATGTGGGGAATGGATTGTGTAGGGTTATTTTTATAACCAGGTGTTTTTAATGATTTCTATTTAATTGAAATATAGGCAGTTTGTGATTAACTGATTATGTAAGATTTGTATAGGAAAACATCTTTCGAGTCTTATTTTTAATGCAAACTACATGCTTGAGTCTTAACTACTATATTTAGTGTTGTTGAATGCATGCATCTATTTCATATTTGGTATAGACAATTTTTTAATACACATACTACCTGTATTTCACAACTGAAAAAAATCTTCACTTAAGAATTTTTAAACTGTAACAGCATTAAAAGTCCCCAAACACATTCCATTCCCTATGACCAATATTTCCAACAGAAATTCAATAACTTGCAGCAACACCAATCAAGATTTATACCAACATATAAGAAATAGTTATATAGACAATTAGATATACATTTAGCATAGACTGTATACACATCTAAAATACAATAGTGAATACAGCTAGACATTCCTGCCAGTGCAATACCACGCGGTAGGCAGCCAAGCAGTAAATTATTGCAACACAGATAAAAAGCAATGTTGCCTGATTTAAAAAAAACTTTTTCTACCATTTCAATGGTAGTGTATTGAACTTCCTCTCATTCCATTTGGATCACCAATTTTTGATTACGGAATCTACATTTTATGCCACAACATTGGAAGTCAGAACATTCAATTTTTTTCGATTGAGTTTTGATACAATTAAAACTAAAGTACTAGCTAGCAGATAGTGCATCAATTGGGATCATTGGAGTCACGATTAGTACGGGCCCTATATCTCTTAAATTTCAAATCTTAAAATTTGATAATATTGAATGAATATTTGTGTAAAAACTGGTCATACTGGTCAAACTATAATAACTCTCATAATTCTCTTTTCAATGTCTGCAATTCTAAATAGAATAGAATCCCTATATTTTCCAATATCAACTAAAAATATATTTACTGCTTGGATCTGTCTACCATTATAACCCATAAAATACTAAAAAACAAAGTGAATTTTTGCTCAACAGTTATGGTATAACATAGGACCTGAGCGTTTGTAGAACTATTCAATGATAAAACATAAAATTGCGGTCTGTGGTCAATGTAGATGTATTTTTATAAATTAAAACAAGTTTTTAGATATATTCAGAGGCTTTTTATATGAGCTTGAATCTCGCTTTTTAAAAGGCGTATAGAGTCTTTGATTGGTTATTATAGGCCAGATAAGGGAGGGTTCTGCAGATTGTTTCTCTATTGCAAATGATTATAACTAAGTAACATCACATCATACGGGGGTTAGGCAGAGGTGTGACATTTTCGGTACACCTACATGACTGCTGACCTCTGTGGCCAAAAATCCTTTTATCTATTGTGATTGTTTGACCAGACAAAACTTAACCAATAATTACAAACTGCTTTTAGAAATCAGTAAGTTACATAGACCTTTGTCTTGAAAGAAAACCTCTGTCTATTTAAAAGGAAATAATTTTATTGAAAGTATTGGTTTTGCTTAAAAAATAAAGCAGTTTTTGAAAACATGTACCTGAGCGCATCTATCATCATTTGTTGGATACTAATAGTGTTAAAAATTAATAACAAAATATTTAAATTATTATATTATATTAGCAGGCATATATTAATTATTGGCAATAAAAATTTAAATAAATAAATATATTTAAATATAATTATTGATATATCTAGTATAGTATCAACTTTTGATAGTTCGCACATACATTTTATTCGCTATTACCGTCAGGGAAATTAATTGTTTAACAAATTGACACTCTACGTCAGTTTGTCGTGTTAAAACCATACAGCTGTCAAATAATTACAGTTGTAATTTAAATATATAGCATTTATCAGAAAGGTGTCTATTTAAGGGAGTGGACAGACAATTAAACTAAATTATTAGTCAATTTGCTTAACATTATATTTCCTTGACTTTACATTTACATTGACCACATGCCCCAAGCCGTATATAGATATATAAATAAACAAGATATCATTGAAGTAAGCATTGCATAGTTGTAATAGTGCAGGGCCAATGAGTACTGTAATATCTAGCGTTATAGTTACTAGGCGGGTTCGTAGCAAGCAACTGTGTTATAAAAGGCTTATTAAAGTATGTCTTTTCTAGAAATAAAAAATAAAATATTACAAAAATTAATTATATCTGAATTAAAAATTATGGCAGCTAATTTCTTACGTTAAAAAAACATACCTATCATTAAAAAAAAATACAGTTTGACTTCCAATTCAAGAATGAAATACAGTCTTCCAATTTGAAATAGTTTTTAACAATCCTTGCCAACATAACGTGTCTTAATTCTAATTCATCACAAGGTTTTGGAGAAGCCTAATGGGCAACATGGGAAAGACCTGTCAAAGTTTATTATAGATGTCGTGACCATAGCTGTCCCAATGTGACTAAAGAGGTCAAATTATTTTGAAATACATTTTAGTTATTAAAGTTCAACCAATGACGATTCCTGGAACTAACTATCCTAACGCTCATTAGTTTCATAGTTGCCATTCTTATGGACTGACAGGCCACTTATATTTTCTTGAAAGAAATATGTTACTTATTTTAAGGCGCTAGTATATACACTAGAACTCACCCTACCTTGGAGTGTGTCGGTCAGAGCATACAGCCACATTTATATTTTTTTTCTGGTAAGGATTTAACAACAGTTCTTCCATTTAAAGCCCAAAAGCCACACGATAATAAGCCTTAAGTCCTTGCAACGGGCCGCAAAAATGCCTTTTCATTGTTGTGTACGTATGATGTGAATATTAGGTAGCGTAAGAATCTCTAAACACTATCGGAATTAATGAAATTGCTAAATTTTAGATAATACATTGAAGTAGGTGATGCGTTTGTACAGTGTTTTGTAGAAAGATCTTGTTGGGATGGCCGAAATCTAAAACTTTACTTAATTTTAAGTCGTTAAGGTGTTATCTCTATGACTTTAAAGCAAAGATTTATATTGTTCGATTCGCACTGACGCATCCAAATGTGTTCATGTTTCGTAAACTGAAAACCGTTCTTTGCTGGATGTGAGCTGACTTTTCTCATTGAAACCACTATTTCGCGTGACCTAACGGTAAGGGCACGTGTAACTATTTACGCAGATCTTTGCTGTATGTTGTATTGACAGTCTTTTTAAGTGTTGACCCACATGTATCAGCACGGAATCGTATTTGCTAGAGCGAGACAGAGCAGGAGTGCTATAGCACGCGGCAGCATTGACGATGCGCTCGGCAGCAAGCTCTGTTACTCGCTGATGGTTCTTAGCTACAGAAAAGCATAGGAGAATGGGCAAATGCGATTATGTGCTGACAGATGGGGGTCAACCTTAAGAACGCTTTACGAGTTAAGTAACGTTTGTGAATTTGCGGGTAGACTGTATAGGTAGTGAAATTGATCTGATTTGATTCTGAAGGTACTCGAATACTTGACTATTTGAATTGTCGCACTACAATGCACATACTACGGTATGTGCTACGATTTTCTTTGAATCTCGAATGACTTGTTGTAGGTTCATTGGTCAAAAAATCCAGGTATTTTTGTTCCAATAAACGCCTTTTTCGATATTTGGGCCTTTGCTATCTAGCTGTCGAAACGTGGCCCGATTTAGAATTAAAAAAATCTTCTATAAGAAATCTCTTTGGTGTTTATTTTTTCTGGCAATACTAGTATAATTGGTAGTTTTAAATTAAATTATAGTAAATCGATCGTTCTACAAAACACTGCAAACTGTTAGGAATTGGAAAGTTATTAGTGGTCATTTTATTTAACTATTTATATTGTATAATTGCGAAAATATAATGCATTTAGATGAGTTATTGTTAAGGCTAAATTTTTGGAGGATCTCACTGAGAAGCTTAAGGTTGCAACTGTTGAAAGAATCTCGGCCTTCTGTGGGCGTAGCTAGGGTTCAATTTTCCGTGAGAAAACCGACGTCCTACCGAACTATATACTACCAGAATTAAAAGAACCTACAACTGTATTTTTTAATAAACCGTTAATTATGGTCTCCACTTAGGTTCCTCCAGCCGAATATCAGATGTGATAGTTTCCACAACCCTATGTTGGTGATCACTTGATCTTTCTGTACTTCAGCGATCAGAGCGCTTAAAATGGTCGCTTTAGCAGAATTATAATAGAATAATAATTCTTGAAATGGTCTCAGGCGCAGTTAATATTATGAATTATCACTTTGTGACCATTTTAACGCGATTCATATTATTATCCTCTTATGATTCTGTTAAAGCGGCTATTTTAAACTCCCAGACCTCTAGCGATACGATCCTTATTGTCATTCCGGGCAGCCTCAATATGAGTATGTGACCTCGACATGAAATTTCAATCGAAAAATCTGAATCGCACAGGGTCGTCTACTAAGTACCAAATAACTCTTATAAACTGGTTCTAGCTACGCCCATAGTATCGCTAAAATTTAAAATGGCATTTAAACATTTTCTCCAATTCTTCTCTCTCTCTTCTGACTCTATTAGAGACGCGTCGGTATGCTTGAGGCCTTATAAATAAAAAATGTGCTGGGTTAAAATCGCGAGATATAACGGAATCGGTTCCCTTTAGTTCGTTATCTTGTTTGACGGTCCCAGAATGCATAAGATTATGTGCAAAATAAGACCACCGTGTACCATCATCATCAACTACTGTAGTTTCATCACTGGTTGCAATTCTGGTTAATCTTCTGATAAAAAAGTGCGTCAGATTAATAATAAGCGGTTTCTTCGCTTCTGGATTAATGATAAAAATATTATAGATTAAAAAAAAAAGAAATCACGCTTTAGACTGACAACATTTTATTTTTCGTATTCTTATCAGCAAACCCTTTCATTTGATACCTAATCATGGGAATGCATTAAAAAAAATACTAGTCCGCCATTTTTGGGAGTCCGCAATATTGGATTTAGAATGACGTCACTTAGCTAACCATGCATTGTCATCCAAACTAAACATGTATGCAAAAGTTAAGCTCAATCGGAAACCGGGAAGTGGGTCAAATTTAACTTCTAAGAATTTTTTCCAAAGTTACAAATTGCAAGTTAATAAAAGCGTTTTAAGAATAAAACGCATCTCGACTTATAACGTTAGAATTACGACAATGATAATGAAATTCAGTGCTCGGATGATTACTGAATCTATCCATTTCTGGGACCATTTATTTGATTAAAATCGTATTGAACCATTTCTTTCGTTCGAATATATCTTCCTATTAGCTCAAAATTTGTTATCAGTTGTAAACCATAGCTCCTCAGTGAGAAAAGAGTGAACGAGAACTACTGACTTTTATCTATTAACTGTATAATTTGTTAACTAACCTGCGCGCGTATAGTAGGCGAATTTGCGCGTGGTTTATAGACCTTTTTAGGCTTAAGTTTGCCTTATCTAACTTCCTTAGGTTGGCAGTAACCGTATACTTCCATGTCTTCTCTGTTTACTCATTTGTTAGGTTGTCGGTCTGTGTTTTGCTGCCAACATAACTCCTTGAAGAGTAGGTGCATTACTTAAAATTAGTTTCGACTATTGCCACGTTGGTCTAGTATGCGCAAGCGCAACTGCTGAGCATGAGGTCCTGGACTGGATTCCCAGTTCGGGAAAAGTGTTATTGGGTTTCTCCATCAGGAATTTCTCAGTAGCAGTCACGGAGTCTGGATATGTGCCCGGTTGATGGCAATAGGCTCGTCCCTAATTGTATGGGACTTAAACATAACTGGCGAAATGTGGGTGTACTATGAGGTACACCTCTGCCTAACCCTTCAGGGATTACAGGCGTGATGTTATGCCCTTTCAACCAATGAAATGGTTGGAATCTAATTCTAAGTAATGCTTGAGTTTTGAGTGAAGTTCTGCAATACGGACATTACAATTTTATTTACGGATGCTAGTATGTAGAAATAATTATTACAAGTAATGGGATTTTATAATAATGTTATCTTATGCGCTCGAATTTATTTTATCGATTTAGACGAAACGCAGTTTTTATAAGAATTGTTTACACGTTTTGCAACGTAACAGCAGCGAGTATTCGAGTGCTTAGGGCTGTAATATATTCTAATAAAGTCATAAAGCACATTGAGCATGCTGTTTGATTTCCAGCTTTCATTACTGAGCCGAACGTTGCAAATCGTACAGCATTTTCACCGTTGATATGTTGACAGCAGAACACAGGCCGTACATAGAAAGATATTATATGTGCGCACACTTGGATGTCACCTATAAAACTAATAAGATTTATTTGTTATCGATAGCTGTTAAAAGTGTGCGCAATAGCTTTAAGTTTATTTTTCTCTACTTTTCCTATTTGGTAAACAAATATGGCGTTTTAGAGATTTTGAGAATAGTTATGCGTCTAAGTTGGAAGCGCCAGGGTAACCCGCGAAATTCAAATTTCTTACGTTCTTTTTGCAATTTGCGTGTCATTGTTAGTCTGTATGTTAAACTAAATAGATTCACGACCGTACCACGTATGTAGTTACAGAATTATGATCAATGAAATCACCAATACAACCCTCTAAGTTCATTTAATACCATTCAATGAGTATTTCATGAAAAAATCATTCAATGGGATTGAATTAACGATTTTAATGATTATAACTCTGTTTAGCCATATTTGTTACGGTCTCGAATCATATTTTAATCAACATACAACCCAAATTGCAAAAAATCGTAAGATAATTTGAATTTCGCGGCCTACCCCAGCACTTTCACCATAATATTCGAAGCAGTTTTTGATGCAATTCATGACTTCGCGTTTCCTACAATATTCGTATCTAATTTGGGTTAAAAACGTTGTGTTCGGAGTCCTGTTCTTCTTTTTCATGCTGCTGATACGACGGTGTTACTGTTGACCTAAAACTTTGCGACCTCCACGGGATCGTCGGTGGCAGCGCAGAGGTCAATTTGACTACATTTTGAATTTCGTAGTGTTTGACTACCAAATAGGAAATATAAAGAAGGATAAACTGTAGATACAGTCAATTACATGCTGAAAGTTCAAAAAATTAAACACAATGACGTGAAACACCAATGAAATGAATTAAAAAAAAATTAACACTGCCACGTAATTATCCTTATTATTGAAATCGGAATATTGTAGCGTAGTTGTGTTATTTATAATGTAGGCTATATTAGTTATTATCTTTATCATAATTGTTTAAAGTGCGATTCTCTTTACTTACGCCCGGTTTCTGAGACCGCTAGTGTTAAAGCCATTTTGTTTAATTGAGAATAAGAGATGGTACTATCTGACCTGTATATCAACATCTCACTCTAATACTGGCACAATCAGGCTTCGTTCAAACGGTGATGGACGGAGGCGATGTTTACTATGTTATACGGTAATAAATTGGGATAACATGTCAATATCCCACTGTTCATATGGTCGAAAACCAAAGTTCTAAATTAGGAAGATAATTATTTTCTTTGATAATTAGCAAGATAATTATTTTCTTTGATAATTAGCAAGATAATTATTTTCTTTGATAATTAGCAAGATAATTATTTTCTTTGATAATTAGCAAGATAATTATTTTCTTTGATAATTATCAACACTTCATCACTTTATTTTTTTTACTGACAAACGATAATTTCATTTCTAAAATATTATGTAAAGAAAGACATTTTTAGTTGTTATATTCTTTAGTTTGTTGATTAATTAAACACAATTTTCGTGACCGTTTTCTTTTAAAGTTATCAATGAACGCATTGAGGTACGCGTGCAAGCGGAAAATCGCATGACACGTGAACTTTATTAATTATAGTTTTATGATTTTTGTTATTATCAAGATAATTATGATGATATTTATCAATAATGAGTATCACTTCAAACCCTTCAAAACACATGCAGGGAACTCTAATCAGTAAACTATCGTATCATCGTCGTTTGAACGCGCGCTCATGTTTCTAAAACGTTTCAAAAGGCACGGCTTAGCCCTGAACCTGTACCACAACCTCATATAACAGTATTATGGAGCTATACGGGATATCTAGCTCCATCTGTTGTCCACGCTGAAGTGAGATTATTTACTGCTATAAGGGTCCGTTTCCACGTGCTCGAGAATGCGCGGGCGCACAATTTTATACTTAAAGGCTACTTCTACCTTACGTGTCGATGAAACTCAAATTGTGTTAAACCAGTATGTAGCCACCTGCAAAGCTCTAACATTTGCGATTTTCGATTAAATCCTGCAAGGTGCAAGTGGTTGTGCAGGATAGGCAGGACTGGAGGTAGGGCATATCCTGCTGAGGGCAAAATAAAGGCAATACTGCTACAGTCCTTTATTCAGTGATATCACAGAAGTGCGCGAGGATTTTTTGCTTGGTGGCAACGGACCCTAAGAGGGGACGGTAGGGATCCTATTGTGAAATCTCTTTTCTCCTTTCTGTAGTTAGATTTGACTGCCTCTCAGAAACTGGGTGTTATGTTTAGTACTATAAGGTTTAGGATCGAATGAAGTCTTCAATTTGAATGGGTAAAGAGAATCGAAGTTGAATGTTTTTTCTTTAAACATGGAGCTATGATTGATCGTGCGTAACGTTTACTTATAACTTCTTAAAGGCGTTTTTTGTGCCTTAACTTACAACTAAATGTATGTGTTCAAGTAAATTTAAGGAGCTTTATGGCAAGCTACATATTTTCCAAGTTTTCGAACCGAAATACTCGCATTTTGAAAAGACTCCGAATGAGAATGTTCCTATTCAAATAATTCTCTGGAAAGCACCATAACATAACGCCTGCTTTTTTTTTAAATCAGGCAGAGGTGTATAAGACACATATTTCACCAGTTATGTCGAAGTCCCATCCTATGTAAGGGGCGGGCAAAGTATAGGCCCGTTTGCACAACTAATCACTAAATACATGTAAAATTAAACGTATTTGAAACAGTCATTCTGTCTCCGTCGTCTTCAAACATTTGACAGATCTTATAGAACGACATTTTAAATTCGTTTAGCGTTAAACGTAGCTGAGTTGTGGTGCAAATCGGCCTTACTGTTAATTTTACTGGCGCGCAATAAAACGAAGTTTACACTGCCGTTGCGTATACTGACCACATGGGATATTTACTAAGTTTATTATTTGTATCGAGTTCCCGATATTTCGGCACTGTTGCAAGCGCCATCACAGATAATAAGCATTACAGATAATATCCCGTGTTAAGTACTATTGAACACATCAGTCATAGCTCCATAAGTCTTTTCTAAACCGGATCTTATGAAAAAAATCACAATTTTAATAAAATCACAATGTTTTGAAGTTTGCACTGATTGGTTGAGCTGAGCGTGTACGACTCATGTGTCTGTGATAGTTTATTTATTTTTCAATTTTCACTCGTAATTATAGGAAATTGTCTGTTTTTTCTCTTCCGCAATGACTAAAGATTTGCAGTAGTTTCGGCCTGTGCATGATCTTGCCCATTATTATTTGTTAAAGTTTTAGATTCTAATGTCATGCAAATATATGCTAGATTGATTTACAGGCAAACTTTAGTTTTTTGAAATTCAGCATCTGAAAATTCTAAACTGTAACTGAAAAATACCATTTGCTGTAAACTTTTTGATTAGATTACAGGTTTTAGCAATATTTGTCATAATATTATTTATTAAACATGAATTATATCAAAATTTCAGTATTATAGTAAAATTTTAGTCATTGTAAATCTCTTATTGCGTTTGTTTAACATTTATTCATTTTTTTTTAAATTATTTAATGTGAAGGGAATATGACATAAATTATCCGCAGAAAAAAAACTAAAGATGTCACATAAATGTTTTTACTATTGAATTTTATTATACAAATTTTTACAGTGAAAATAAATGAAATGATATTTTATAACAGGATTTCAGACGTTTTTTTACGGACTAGAAAAACTAAAAAAAAAAATTATAGACATCGACCGGGCAATGTGAATATTTTAGGTTAAGTTTTAAGTTACTCTTGGTTTATTTTAATAATGTTGGTATTGCCCGGCTGATGTACAGAATTTTACATACTTTGCCGGTAATATTGTTCATATTTTCTATTATTTCTTGTATGTATGGAGCAGTGAAGTATTAAGCGATTGATGTTATTCTTAGATCCAAACTACACTGCCGTGCAAAAAATTGCACCAAATCTTTATAAAATGCATTTTCGTTGCTAATTTAGGCAAATTGAATACGTAGGTCAGTTTTCTGTACGCCAGTGTACTATTATCACCCAAAGATTGTTATGAATTTATACAAGAAATATTTATGTTGAATAACAAATAAAATTATCCAATGTATTACTTTTTATTCTTGTGTTAAAGTTTAGAATTGATTGACTACAAGTTTGGATCTTGCGATGTGCTGTTTATTTTGCTCTTTATTTCAATTATGCGGTTTTGAATCAGTGTTTTTGTTTTTCGGTGTTTTGTTAAAGCAGCAAGACGATACATACGTGTTCTAGGTTTGACAGGATAAATAACTACAAATAAATCCCTGATTGACATTTTGATTCTTACAAGCCAGTTTAACGAATGATACCTTTAAAGATTTTTTTAGATACACGTTCAACTGGTATTATCTTTCAAAAATGTACTACAAAGTGTTACAGGGTGACGACATTGTCACCTGGATCCGCCAAGGGGGTGATTCTACCCGTTATATTATACGACTTTCGCTATGAACTATAAGATTCGTAAAAACTTCTCATACATTCTACTACTACATACAGTATGTCTAGTGTTGTATTAGTTTTTTTTACGGAATGATTTGAGTTTGCTAAAGAAAGTTGTTTAGTATAACGGGTAGACACCCCCTTGACGGATGCAGATGGCCAAATAGCCGGCCTATACAAGGTGTAATATATTAAATATAAGACCTCTCGTGTGGTGGTTTAGAGCATGAGACTGAAAAACTTTAGTTTCACTGTAAATTTTGATCAGCTCCTCGCGTCAATTTTTATAGTCTTTTTTTTTGGCGAATTTCGTGAACTTCTAGATCAAAAGTTGTTCAGTTTCGTGGTCCAGGACATCACACGCGAAGTCTTTACGTTTGTTATGTTACACCTTGTATATTTCTCTATTCCTAGACCTTTATTTCAGAGCAGAATCAACAGCATCATCATTTACTTCTCAACCAAGAAAATTACACAACTTTTAACTAATTGACAGTTGTTTAAGGGACTTGGTTGAGCTAGTAATAAAGTAATGAAGTCAGTGCTATCGCTGGGCGGATCCATAGATTTGAAGTCATCAATCAAACAGCCCCTTAGCGTGCGTCCTCTAGAACTGAACATAGAACGATAATCACGACGGGCCGGCTTTCCAACTCGTAGTTTATATGAGAACATTTTAGAAAAAAAAAACACTAATTTTTTTATGTCGATTAAAAATATCACTTCAATACCACACAATCTCAGTCGCGATAAATATTTAATGGGGTTAAATAGTGGGTCGATTTTTTTGGGCGGTAGTGTAATGTAGTATCTTAGTTTAGAGATAGAATCATCAGATTTTAAACGGGGGATTAATTATTTTTACCTCATTAAATGTAGGGATTTTTTTTTTGGGTTTCTCTTAAACAATAATCATGTTTAACATTTACAGTTGTTCTAAAAATCGATCTTCAATTCTCTTTCTTTTACTAACTTTGAAGCTCAATTTCATCTTTTCTTCTATTGCAAATATTTTCCCACTAACTAAACCGCACTCAAAACAAAATGTTCTCATACATACTACGCTTATACCTATGTATTGATTGATGACGGATAACTATAAATAAATAAATAAGGCTTCGTTTACACTGTAACGCCGATGCCGTCGTGTTGCCTCCTCTATGCTCTGTTCTGATGACGCTATGACCTGTTGTTCTGTCGGTACCCTAATTTTATCGCGGTATAGTGTGTTAAGCAGACGGAGGCATCACGGCGGTAAGTATTGGTTTTGATGTTTTATGTTTTTTTTTTGTCGTTGTTCTGGTGGTGGATTGTATTTTGTGTACATTTGGTGCGTAAACATGAGAAGAAATCCGATTTTTAAATTGTGGCTTGTAAAATGTGGGTACACCTCTGCTTGGCCTTTTTTTTGGATTACGGGCATCCCTTAAATACTGCACTCTGATTTAAAAACTGCAAAATAATCGCTCCATGTAAAAAACCATTCAGTTACACTGGAAGCCGACTACGACGATCATATTTGGAAAAAAGACGGCAGATGATTGTCTTTGGGACTTATAGATCTAGCCGTAGAATCAGAAAAAATATATTTTTACTATTAAATTGATTGTGATGTCTATAAAATGATCATTACAACTGAAGCCGTTTATTCCTTTTATTGGTTTTTACAAAACTTTTTAGTACATCATTTTTTTTTATTATAAACTGAATGAGGTATGTTTCCTTTCCTTCTACTCGAAACACAGAAACTAACTCAGAGGTCAGTCTTGAAAGTCCAAATCCCGGTCAAGATATAGGAAGACCATGCAGATAAGTGTCTGAAATGGTCTATTGAGGAAAGAACCACACAGCTTTTAAGAAGACCTGTGCAGTCAATGCACGCATTTGCTTTTAACACCACCCAGATGAGTGCCCCATGGTTAACAGTACGGCCAGCTATGGCAAGACTAGGGCAAACCGAAACCTTTAAATTATGAAGAGCAAGCCAAGCTTTTAAGCATGTATGAAAATACCGCCACTACCATCAAATATACACAAAACTTAATCCACCCTTTCCACAGTACCCTGACTTAACCAACTCCCCCCTTCCCCCAGTCTGTGGCGCCAAGTACAAGACACGTCCAGGGCTCACGTACCACTTCACTCACACACACAAGGAGCCTACTGGCGGGTCCGGCGGTGCGGGCGCCAGTGACGGGGACTCGCGGGATTCCAGGCCCGGCGCTCACACCCCCCCTGCACTCCAGCCGCCTCCCGCGCAGCCTGCCACGGAGTACCAAGACAGTTACGTTACGTTCCTCAATAATCCTGCCGTTGGGACTGGTGAGTTTTTGCATCAGTGTTCAATGTGTTTGTCTAGGGATCGTCCGTGTAGTTTCAGTATAGTTCAGGGAGCCTTAAAATATGGCTGCTTTACCAGAAGTATAACAGGATAAAAATATGAATCACGTTACAATTCGCGAAATATTCACAGGCGCAGTTAATATTAGGAATTTTCACTTTGCGACCATTTTACGAATTGTAACGTAATTCATATCAACATCCTATTATGATTCTGCTAAAGTGGCAATTTTAGGCACTCTGATAGTTTTGGAATCGAACTTTGTCAGTTTGTTATAAACAAAGAAGAGTTCGGTAAGTTAATGCATTAAATCCAAAGTGACAATCTTCTTCGTATCGCTGGTACGATAAACTTCAAATTTTGTTGGCCCAAAACTTGAAATGGCAATGAAAATGTAAAACAAAAATTTTGATATCCCGCATTGGCCAAACATTTTTGAGCGGACAGTAGGGAATACTTCTAATAATTACTTTGAATAAAATCAAGGAGATCTTTTGAATCATTTATAAATTTATAATCAAGTCTAAAATAAAAAATCAATTTGTAGCAATGAGTGATGCATGCACATTACTAGTATTCGTGTGAGTTTACAAATGTTTATAATTTCATGCAACACAAGTGTCCTGAGGGCAGCGTAAGTGGTGTTCATACATCATTATTTGACTACTATTTCTACTTTATTTTTTGAATTTTATTTATGATGGGTTTATTTTTTAGAAACAATACTTTTTACGTTCAAAAAGTGCCGATTATTTAAACCCAATTAGAATAAATGATTTTTAATTTATTTCATATAAAAAGTCGTAATATTTTTGGACATTGTCTCGTAATATTGTTTTATGTATTCGTAAAACTTACGATATTGTAAATCTATACTAATATGATAAGCTGAAGAGTTCATTTGTTTGTTTGAAGAAACTAATCTGGAACTAACAGTCGAATTAGAAAAAAACTTTTTGCATTTGTTAGCCCAATTCTTGAGGATGGTCATAGACTATTTAATTCAACGTCTCTATAGCCGAGCTAAAAGATAAGCGCTGGGGGACATCGCAGGGTACGGCTATATCCCAATATTACTGTCTAAAAACACAAATGTGCATACATAGGTATTGACACACGACATGCGCGCCATATGCACACTTAGCAAAATTCAATGAGACGCCGTTCATTTTTAAATGACTTGTACACTTGGCCAAATTTAATGTTCATTTATAGTGTGCCTAAAAGCAAAATTTACTATATCGTTGTCGTGCATCAGAATACAATATGTATGCAATTAAAATCGGCGATATTTTGTGGAGCCCTTGCCTTTTTCAACATACAACGGCTATACCAGCACAGACGTTTTCGAATTAATGTTGATTTAACATAACATAATGCCATGCCTATAATCCCCGAAGGGTTGGCAGAGGTGTAATGTTGATGATAATTGACCAAACTGCATTAGGTAAAGGCCACCGATATTTCCGCCATGCTAAAACCCTGATTCTGTTTAGCAGCCAGCCTCCAGGAAACGCCAGCACGGCGCGCCACACCGCCTCCTGAGGGTTAGAAATACACCTTCATTTTCGTTTTAGTCTATTCTCAAGTAACTCGCAGTTACGGCTTCAGCATTGGCAGTTGTAGTTAGTCGTGTGACTGTATATTTTAAACGGATCTTATTCGCTATGACAACACTTGTAAGTAATCTTGCGTTGTAAGGGTGACAAAATAAGGTATATTTTTAAATGTTCTGTTATCAAATGTCAAGAAACTTTAAAGTGTCATAGCGTATCATGGTCCGGAAGGCTGCGTCTCCACCCGAGATGCGCGTGGATGAGCAGCTAGTAATGTGCGTAAAACTAACCGATCACATAGCTAGCTTAACTCGAGCTGAAAAAATTGGTTATACTGTTTTCGTTGTAGGAAAGTGCAGGTGACATTAGACGCCAAGACATGTTTAATGGTGGGATGTATTGTTATGATTTCGATATTTTAGTCGAAAAAGAAGACATTTAGAATAGTTTACAGATAAAATTCAAATACATAATCCAATTTTATCTGTAAACGATTCTCACGGCAAAAATCTCGTTCTCTTTATTATAATCATGATTTTTATTTTAAAATATGGATTTAATGCAAAAAAATTAAAATAAAACGTTCAAAATAGAACAGAAAATAGAAAAAAAAAAAATTTGCGTGGTATCATTTTAAAATTGATAAATGTCTACAGACAATAACATTTTGGCAGGGTAAATTTATTTATTACAGTTATTACCGATTCTGTATTTTACGACTATGGGTAACGTTCAAGATTGAAAAGGAACGGTACATCTAATGTCATTGCACCTTCCTACAGCGAAAAGACTATAGTATCGCCCACAACCCTCGCTACGTATCCTCGTACATTTCTAGTGGAAACGCAGCCTTAACTTTAGTTGAACGATTGCTTTTTTGCCAACGCTCTTACATATACTTGTGAAAAGATTAGAATGATATTTGAAGACTTTTAATCCGCTTGTACGCCAACAGACGCATCACCTATCTCCACAACAATCTTAACTTATTTCTCCGTTTAGCCGGTGTGCCAGCTCCGCCTGTGCGTCGGGCGTCGCCACCACCCCGGCCTGCTTCCGCTGACACGTCTAGCTCAGACTCGGCGCATGTACCGCTGTCGGCGGCTGTACATGCGGCTGCCCCGTCTGCGCCTGTACCCTCGGCTTCCGCCACCCCTGAGGTTAAGGAGCCCGTTGATGGCATTAAACCTAAAGTTGGGGTAAGTAGACTTTGAAGATATAGAATAATAAGTTTGAGGTGTTAAATAAATGGGGTTCCTCGCTGAAAACTTGATGAGTGGTGAGAGGTTATATTTATACAAAATCCCATTTCCGCCCATGATGTGACCGATCGGTGACAAGTCATTACATTCAGCGCCATATCAAGTTTTCAACAAGGATTCCCTTGGCAGCTGAAACTTACAAAAGAAAAATCATTTGACAGTCAGGGGAATGTGGGGATACCCATTATCCACTGTTTTATTCTCTGTATTGTCTGCGTTTAATTTATTCTTTGGGCTTTGACGCAAAATGTGCACTTCTTTAAATAGCACTTCTCAAAATGAGCACTTATCAAAATGAGCACTTCTCAAAATGAGCACTTATCAAAATGAGCACTTCTCAAAATGAGCACTACTCAAAATGAGTGTGAATTTTATCACATTGGGTCATAATATAAACCGTTTGCTTACTATTTTTCTCATTTTGAGAAGTGTAAGTTCGCAGATTGCGAAGTGCACATTCTGCCTCAAATCCAATGATAGAGTAGCTTATAACAACGAATTAGTAAGGGCCAGCATGAGGTCTAATATTCTTAAAAACAATTTTTCATATTCAACTATTTTGTTCCAGGCGTCACCTTCACCATACTGCGACTTCTGTCTCGGCGACGACCGCGAAAACAAGAAGACGGGCACTCCCGAGGAGTTAGTCAGCTGCTCCGACTGCGGCAGATCAGGTAAGAGGCGAGGCAGACCTCCGCGCAACGGCCTCCCTAAACCAACCTGCTACCATCTTGAGAACCGCGTCTGCGAGCGCCATAGACATCTCCGAGACAGCATCAAACTCAACGGTGTCGTAGAGATTCTCAGCTCGATGTCCTACTCAGCTGATGACTTTGATAACTTTGCCTCCCAAACGAAATTACTCAATGATGAATACGGACAGTACCCTGTCTCCCCACCCTCCCGTCAAAGCCCTACTTACGATTGTGATGCCTACGTCACCCGTTCCAATAATATCTAAATTCTTTTCGAGTATTACACGAGTGTTTGTCTGTCACAAAAAATTCGCGGGATTTTTTGTTGGTCCTACCAAAGAGAATGTTTGATGGCTAGTTTTAAATGTTACATTCCAGGTTTCATACTCTAATTTTCGAATGAAAAGACCTTTGATGAATATTTAGTAGTTTTTAATGTTGTAATCATATTATTAGAATAGTGGCATCACAATAAATATGTCAAAATCTTTGTCTAAAGTACTACGTCATATCGGAACATAGAAAATCAAATATATCCTTAAAATTATAATTCTATATCACATATCAATGTGATTTTTTTTATCTGTGTGTCAATGTTGCACTATGTGATCTTGGTGTTGCCATGTGAAAAACAACACTTGTGACGATGGATGCCAAATGATGAGATATTTTGAATTGTTGTCTGTTGTAATGTTTATATCTTAATGTTTTTATTATTTTTAGTGAGTACAAGTGCCTTATCAAAATTAAATGGTTTCGTATGAGATACACTAGATCATAGTGTTGCCAGTCGTCTCGTCAGAAAATCGAGAATGTTTTTAGGTTTGTTTTCCAAAGTTAGGTTGGAAAAATATATTTTATTCTTATAAAATTGAATTTACATTATGTAAAGCTTATTTTACGATTTAATTATCACTATTTATCAAATTATTTTCAAATATACTATGACATACATATTTTATATTTATTGCATATTTTACAAAATTAAAACATAAATTAAACATTTGACAAGTTATTCACATAAAAAAGCAATAATTCACTTAATATAGTTTTAAATACAGTTTTACTGTTCTGATCTGGCAACACTACAGACAATTTAATTTAGTCATAGCTTTGCTTGATGCCAAATAACGGCGCCACTAGACTAAAGTTCTACTTTGGCGCCAAATCGTTCAGATGTCCTAGCTTTCTAGTCACGATGCAACAAAGTCACTGCACGCGTTGCTCTGTGCCCAATATATCTTGAGCCAAAATGGCGACGATAACTGTCAAATGCACTTAGCAAATGATAATTTGACATATGATTTGTCGAAATGACATTTGGTATGTTAAAAAAAAATATATAGTTACTGGACAGTATGTAATTTTATTTTTACAGTTATTTTGTGTCACTTTCAAAAGTGATCTTTATGTTTATTACAATAAGGTTGCTGCAGTCAGAGGTAATATAACTGTGGAAGGATTCGGTAGTCACTCACAAATTTATACAAGAAATATTCCTCGTTGTTCTAGTGGTCGCAAGCGCAACTTCTGAACATGAGGTCCTGGGTTCGATTCCCAGGTCGGGCGAACGGTTATTAGGTTTTTCCATGAGAAATTTTTCAGTAGCAGCCATTGAGTCTGAACATGTGCCCGGTTGATGGTTGATATTACATGGGACTTAAACATAACTGGCGAAATGTGGTACACCTCTGCCTAACCCTTCGGGGATTACAGGCGTGATGTTATGTTATGTTATATTCCTTATATTTGGCAAGACTTGATGCTGTTATATTCAATATATAGTGGGCATAGAGATACAGTTACCCGACTACGCGAGTTTAGATAGCAATAATTGTGTTTTTATATGCAAGTGTTATAATATTTCATTTCCTATCACGTTTTGGGAAGGTACTACTGGTGTTCTATCTCCGTGCTAGGGGTGAAAGAAAACTTAATATGTTTATTTTTCGCCTCTGATTCTGGGATTAAAATTAATTAACAATTTCTTCTATGTCGCCTACCTACATATTTTCAGGAGTTTTCTTGGGACCTTAGATAATGAAATTTTACATTGAATCGTCACTAGTTTTTTAAACATTGGAGTGAGAATTGCAATAAAAAGTCCTGTACACACTTTTTACTAATTCTTGTGTTCAAGAAATATTTAGTCTGGGTATAATAGTGTTAAATAAAATCATATAATATCCTAACCGTAGGCGGGTCAATAATAGTAGCTTATTACATAAATATTCTAATATTACATATAAATAGGAGCTTTTACGTGCCTTTATTATCACCATTTTTTGTATAGTAACCCAAAGATTTTGAAAAATTATGTTTTGTAAAGACTAACTTCATGTTACTTTTCAATGCGCCGTTTTTTGTACCGTTACAACGTTTGTACATATTTTTAAATGTAAAAAGGCCAGTTTTAATTAGGCCTTCCATGTTATAATCGTTACAATTATATTTTCTCATGACCATAGATTTAATGTTTTTAAAGTGTCTCTGCTTTTATTTATTTTTTGATACATTACGTATCATACGCATTGATCATAAAATATCATTCCTATAGTTTATAGAATGTTTTTGTTTTAATTTTTAAGGAAATTTTAATCGAAATTAGGTTTTTAATTTTTAGATATATATAAAATTATATTTTACGATATATTGACAATTTATTTTCTTGATAGTATATTTATATATAAGTTCTGAAATAAAAACTATAGAGTTTAGTTAGTTTATGTGGTGATGAAATCTGACATTGTTCACTATTTGATCTTTTAGCGGAAAATCTTAGGGGATGTAGTCGATGACGTATTTTGGCCACGTTTTCTTATCTGTGAGTCCCATTCTACTAAAGTACCCTTCTTGCCAACCGTTTCCAACGTTTAAATAATCTTTCACACGTAGTCACGTTTGGATGAATTTATTGAGTGTCATTTGTTTATGTGGTATATTAATTCCATATTCGACAAACACCATTCATAGACCAACTTAGCCCCTGTCTATGATCGATTTTGGTGATTTCTGAAAACGCCTAGTGAACTTTTCACTGCATTGGCGTGTCTAGGGGCCAACAATAAGCACATTAAGACAAGCAGATTGTTTAGAAACCCTAACATCATGATGAGTAGTAGGTTTTAGTGGGAAGCCAAGCATGTAAGCTTGTACCGCCACTATTTGTACCGTGTTTCATGTTCTGATTTATTTGATAGCCAAATTGTGAATGGAGCACAGATTGAAAAATCGTGACGTCATTGTACTAGGTCATTGATTGGCTTGATACAGGTACAATTCTGAAGACGATCGCAACCGGAAATCACACCGGCAAAGTCACCCAATAGGAATGACATATCGCAGCCACACTGCTGCTTTCCATTTAATTATTTGAAAACAGCAAGAGGGAGCAAGGTCGCAGTGTCTACCTAGTGTTTTCATAGAGTCTACCGTATCGCCAATGGTGTGTCTAGGAGCCAACAACACGGCAAGCCCATAAGGCTAAGGCTGTTCAGAAATCCTAACATCGTGAAGAGTGGTAGGTTATACGGGCAAACCAAGCTTTTAGGCTTGTATAAAGGTACCACCACTATACAAGGTGTAAAAGTACCCTTAACGAAGCCGAAAGACACTAGTGTTCTCCCGTCATTGCGATCATTTTTTTTTTCTAGACCATGCCTGGGAACCTTCTAGTTCCGAGTAGAAGATTCACTAGATTTTGGGGGTCAAAGTTCCAACTTTTTGACACGTTTTTTTTTTTAAATACAAGTTTTTAATGTTATAATTTTAACTACCTCCACGACCCCCTTACTATTCGATGCATCCATCAGCACAATGTTTTCAGTGCGTTACATTGAGTCCTACCGTAAAACGTGATTTTTCACTTCAAAAAAAGTATTTTCCCAGCAATAAATTTTGTGTCATGTTACTCAGTTTGATGTACAGAATGCTAGGTTTACGGCCTCGTGTAGGGTCCGTTTACTCCTTGTATATTGCTACAGTCTTGCACAACGATTGGTCCAGTTTTCCGGTGCGGTCTGCGGTAACGGGTCGTTTTCAGATGTACCTAAATGGTACCTATGTACTTAACCCTGGTGCCGCTTCATATAAGCTTCAAAGGGAAGCGGGAAGTAGGAAAGTAGTGTAAGTTACCGTTTTATAAATAAATAAATATTATATTAATATTGTGTCTCGTCTTTTAGGTGCCTTAGTATGTGCAATTGTAACCTTCTATAGAGTTCGTATTTATTACGTATTGTATCTTTACATGTTATGTAATTTGTTTATACAGGGTGGTTTTTTGGATGAACTGTCAAATGTTGGGGGAATATGCTGTGTGGTTACTTTGAGTAATATTCTTAGCTTAATCTTATTTTCGACTTACACATTCTTTGTCTTTGCGTGTCAAGGGCACATCACACTGACACAGAAGTTTTAAAAAGGTTCTTGTACCAGTCTGAACTCACTACTTCAAGGTGCATCTTGGCTGAATCTTCAATCATATTAAGTAGCAAGGTAAAAACTAGCGAATTCCTTCATCATAAAAAAACAAATCGGAACTTTGCTTACGTTCAAGTCACCACCCTGTATAATGGTAATAAAGTTGTGGTTTACTATGTCGGCGATATTTATATAAAATATTAACATAAACAACAAATAATCACTATAGATGAAATACGTGTTTAGTACGTTTTCTAAAATATTGAATAGTAATATTATAACCCTTTTCAAGAACATTATTTATTAGTATCAATTTTATGTGGGATTTTAATGTGAATCGTCTGGAGTTTTCTTAATTATCTCCGTTTTAAGAGTTGTTGTGTTATTTGATACTTTAAAGTACTAGGGGCCTTCTACCACCTCTTCTTCATTAAGGTGTATAAGAGATGGAACTAGACGTCATGTAGAGCGCCATCTCTTTCACACATTGAAGTAAGATTAAAGTAATACTGTTATAAGAGGTAGTGGTATAGTCCCAGTTTACTTATCACTGTTTCTAATTTAAATGTTTATTAACGGCACCAAATTGTTAATTTCTCATATTATCCATCTCGGCAATATCTATATATTTTATTTTGGAAGGTTGTAAGTGGAAGGGAAGTGCATAAATGCGGATACCCAAAGATTAAAAAAAAATGTTTCCGTTTTGTTGTTCCATATATTTTATTTTTTTTAGCATAAGTCCGAGAATTTATATAAAAAAAAAAATGAAAATTAATCATGTTTTTTTTATTATTTTATTTTTTGTAAAACATTGCTACTTTATCAGAATTAAATTGTATGAACTCGATTCTTAGTCGATTTTTATTTAGTCTAGCTGTGCTGAAGAATAGTGAATGTGCACTTCCCTTTAGACATTTTATTTTTTTTCTCTTCTAAATAAATTGTAAGTCATTAATTGTTCTAAGTGTTGTTTATTTACTTTTTATTTTTCACTATTGTTCGGCACATTGTTTTCCCCTATTCTATAATTATTTGCAATATATAAAGATATTATATAAAATTGCGAAGGCGATTGAAGATGAGATAAGGTAAGAAAATACTATGTGCCTTACAATATGTGAATTTGTTGTTTTATTTTTATAATGTTTTTGGAGCTCTTTGTTTTCTATCATTTCAAATTAATAGTAACCTGTATAATAGTTATGTCGAGCGATAATGCATACTAAAGCATCTAATTAAATAAATAATTCTAGTCTAATACAATCATACTTAACGTTTAAAACGTTCCTACTGCTGGGACACAAGTATCTTCTGTGAGAGTGAGTGCGCCTTTGTCCACCACACGGACCCAGCATTGGATTAAACTTTGTAAATAATGTTATGTTTTAACTTTAAAGAAATCGTTTTTTTTCTCTATTTTCATTTATTACTATTTTTGTTAGTAAATGAAGAGCTTCGAATAACATAATCATCTGATCATCATACTTTGCTACATTATACTGTAACGTCGTGTTCATATAGCTCCCGTTATGTGCAGGTCACCCCACGTGTCTGCAGTTCACAGTGAACATGATAGTGTCGGTGCGCAAGTACCGCTGGCAGTGCATCGAGTGCAAGTGCTGCTCTGTCTGCGGCACCAGTGATAATGATGTAAGTATTACCTTTTATAATAATAGTTCTCCTGACCCTATTCGATCATGATGGCCATTCTTTGCGGAGACTAGCCATCGTAGCAAGAAACACCATAGTGCAAAAGTGTGTGCGCAAGCACAGGTACACACTCCTCTCTCTCACAGTTCAGTGAGACCGCAATCCAACACGACCGCCGAAAGATCAGGCAAATAGAGGAGAGGTCACGTAAAAGCACAATATCCACCACTATTCCTATTTCTGCCGACCGCTGAACTGTAAAGGCCGTAGGAATCCGCTGGATGAAATTATGTTGATGAGGATAGGTTACATTCTGGGACCATCTTATAACTTTAAAATTGCTGTCAACTTAACATAACGCATTTGATTTTATTTAAATATGTTTTTTTCTCATATTTAGGACCAACTGTTGTTCTGCGACGACTGCGACCGCGGCTACCACATGTACTGCCTGGCGCCTCCTCTCGACACGCCGCCCGAGGGCTCCTGGTCGTGCGCGCTCTGCATCAAAGAGTTCCACACCAAGTAGTGAGCCGAGGTAAAAAAATCTACATTTTTATCGACTAATAACAGTGGACAAAGATCAAAGAATTCGCTGCCGGCTTCTCTGCTGTCCGAGAATTGTATTCTAAATCTCTTCAAGGTTCGACTGACTCTGTTTCTTCTAGGCAAGCGTGCTCCACCCTAGGCCGCAACATCAGGCGGTCGCGGCCAAGCGCAAGCCTATTTATAGTTGAAAAAAAAAATGAATGGTTTGTGTGATGATGACATGTAAGGAGTAAATGATAGCGTGACGGTTGACAGGGGTAAATGGAAGAAAAAACCTAGCTCCGATCTCAAGTAAGACGAGAGAAGGGAATAAAGATGTTGATCACAATGAGTGGAGTCACTGCGGATCACGTTACGGCAAGCTGTCTGTTCAGAAACCTTTAAATGATGAAGAGTAGGTTACAAGAGCAAGCCAGACTTTTCAGTCTGTATGTGGATACCGCCACGGGCACATAAGAATAGGGATGCTGACACTATTAAAAATAATTCCAAGACAGCTTCTCTAAAAAAAAACACTTTATTTTAGACCTGAAAACGCGATTTATTTTCAGTTAATTGCTAAATTAGATTTTTAGTTGCTTTGAAATCAATAAACTCAATTATTTATTGATTTCAAAGCAACTAAAAATCTAATTTAGCAATTATATCATTGAGTTGACGAAACAGTGCGGTCACAGCATGCTATTGCCATACAAAATGTAAGGGGGAATCGCCTTTTGACAGATCATAAAAAGTATGGCAATTGATTGGCGTGTCAACTACCCTATTGCTAATGCAACGGTAATCAAAGATTTAAATCGTCCTGGGCTCGATTTCCAGGTCGGGCAGTGTTATTGAGTTTTTCCATCAGGAATTGCTCAGTAGTAGCGGGTTTGTGCCGGTTGATGGCAATAGACTCGGCCCGCATTACATGGGACTTGATAACTGGTAAAATGTGTACACCTTTGACAAAATTTCGGAGATTACAGTAGTAATTTTGTGTATAAGTAACCTATTATTTTTCTCTCTTTCCAGATTGCAAAACAGAAGGGGCCGTGAGAGAGATAGATAGGTAGGCGAGATAACGAATTATAGCGGCAGTCAGGTTATAGGGTACAAGCAAGTGATCAGATAGTGTTGCTATAGTTAGACGGACTGTAAACAGTGTTGCCATAGTTTAGTGAGATTCTGCGCGGGAGGCGGCGGTGTGACCAATGTTTTATTTTTTTGAGGAGTATTTTTTTAATTTAGATTATATTTACAAAGGCTAAACTTAGATTTTTTTTGTTAGACTTAACTAACGCTTAGTTCGGGCTCGATTATTATTAATATTTTTACATTATGTAAACAGGAACAATTTTAATATTATATTGCCCGACGTCTTATCGCGCAAATTGCTTATTTACATGCCTATATGTTTTGCCCAGAGATTATTATATTTTCAGTAAATATTTTTATTTACATTTAAACTCTAAACATTTGTCGCCGGCGTCCCCCGCGGCAATTCTTCATCGTATCGTATTGAGTCACTGCATTAGCGCTCTTTCTACCTCTACCGGTGCTTGCTTTAGTATTTTTTTAATTTATTTACCTTGTTACACTCAGGTAGGGTTGATGAATTACGTATAAAACTCGACCTTAAGAAAAAACTCACGCATATGTGGCAGAGACCACGCTATGCAACGAGTATCAGAAATTATTCTTCTGAAATAAAAGTAAACCTGGCCCGTACATTTATATGGAACAGCAATTTAAGGGGTTGGAAGATATTTGTATGAAGCGTGGCATGCCTAACTGACGCCATTTTATTTTATTTTCAAAATAACGGCCACTCATAAAACCTGCATAAATCAATAGCTACCAAAATCCAACAAAGTTACTATCTTCGACATCAGCACAACTTTGATAGCTCATATTTTGGAAATGTGACGCTTTAGAAGATTTGGTCTCGTACAAAACTTATATGTATTGATGCTGGGTATTGATTAATGGAGGTTTTATGAGTGGCCGTTATTTTGAAAATAAAATAAAATGGCGTCAGTTAGGCATGCCACGCTTCATACAAATATCTTCCAACCCCTTAAATTGCTGTTCCATGCGTGCCCGTTATTTTGAAAATAAATTAAAATGGAGGAAGTTGGCAGGCCCAATAATTCAAAGCGCCTTTTCGCGATTACCTTGTTGGTCCCTCGCTGAAACTCGTTCAGTTTAATGGTTTACCACGTCCTTAAATATGACCACACATTTGTGATACACGTTGTGTACAGCTTAAAAGCTTAAGCTTAGACGATAAATGTAATTTCGTGACACGGAAATTTACATAGTATTTCTAATCAAAATCGTGTAGGCGTACCTATGCGGATTTGAGACGTTGGGTCTCTTATTAACCTTTAACAGGTTGGCAATACGATGTAATTTTCTTTATAAAAGGGTCTTATGTAGCAAACTTTAGAGTATAAAAACACTTATGAGTATGAACAACTTTTTAAGAAACAACAAAAATAAAAGAGCTGTTTCTATGAACAAAAACTTACAAACCATAACCTCCTCAGTTTTTTTGAAGTCGGTTAAAAGCGATAGCTTTGCGATATTTTTAATTAATTTGACCCTCAACTGCTGAATAATTCAAGGGTGCATTCTTATGACTTAAATATTGACTGTCTTTTGGCATATTTGTACATTTTTTTTTTATTTTTTTTTTTCTAGGGTAGGAAAGCTGTTAAAAATAAGGTTGTGCTATGTTATTAAAAGAAAGTCGGATTGTGAGCCGTCTTCCATTCTTCCTTCCCATTTCTTGTTAATATTATAAAGTTTTTGTTTTTTTTACATTCTGAAATTGTCAAGTGATCTCTAAAAAAATAGCGATAAAATACTCTTTTGCGCTTGAAAGGACAAGATGGTGGCCTCAGTTTCGCGCCAAAAGATTTAGTGTAACAAAGTTGTCTTCTTCAAACAAATAAAATAAATGAGACATCGAAACTAATCTTCCAGATTTTTTATAAATATATATATATTTTTATTAAAATAACATAATTTAGTGTAAAAATGCGTAATTTTTCAACCCTCCATATTTCTCTAGCCCGTATTCAATTCGATCAAACTTTCCAGTCTCGTATCATCTTATAACTAAGCTACTATGGCTCTTATAATATTAAGATTAAAGACTAAAATCGTATGTAAATGTTTACTGTAAAAAATCGCGGGCGAATCCAGTCATTATACGTAATAATCTAAATAATTGTTCGTGTATAGGTTTTCACCTTTGAGAGTGTCCATTTCTTGTAGTTTTTTCGTGTTACCGGCTTTCTATATCCGGAATTCCGGGACGGATCTTAAGATCCGTGTAACTTGAGGAAGAAACACGTTTTGAAAATGTAATCCGTTATTCCGGATGTCTAGCTGGCCTAAGGAAGGGAGTTGTGAAAAATTTACAAAATGCTTTATTAATTTAAACTGCAATGGTTTTTCTTGTAAAATATTATGAATACTACGATTTATTTTGATCACTATAGTCCAAACTGCTGCTTAACATCAAGTAAAATATTGGACAGACTTGGCTAATACAACATACACAAGGTCAAGGTAAGTTAGCTAGCAAAATGCCACAGTTTTGCTAATTAAAACATTGTATAAAAAAAAGCTGTTAAATTCTTCACAATTCTCATTGAACACTAGTTTCACTGTGCTTCGATCGCTGTCTGCATTTAGTGTTACCGCGGTACCAAAAGGTACCAGGTAGGAAATCTGTTAAAATATAAGTACATTAGTGTGTATCATGTATGTTTAAGATAAAAATACGTTTAACGCAATGTGTGACATTGTTAGACAAACGATTAGCCGGAGTTCTATGGAAACGATACTTTAAAATACGGATAAGATTTTTCGCATACTCGTGTTTTTGCATCAGTAATTTGTTGCACTTAACTATTCATGTATAAGTCATTGTTTCCACTGTGTTGTAACGATTTTTAACACACGGCGGTTGAGACGAATAATTATGTAAGTACTATTAAACAAAATACAGTATTCTGTGAAGAAATACTGCCTCGTTGGTCGAGTGATCGCAAGCGCGACTGCTGAGCATGAGGTCCTAGGTTCTATTCCCAGGTCGGAAAAAGTGTTATTGCGTTTTGCCCTCAGAAATTTCTCAGTAGCAGCCACGGACTCGGGATTTGTGCCTGGTGGAAGGCAATAGACTTAACATAACTGGCGAAATGTGGGTGTACTATTAAGTACACCTCTGCCTAACTCTACGGGGATTACAGGCGTCATATTATGTTATGTTAATGAAAAATTACTGTATACTGTGAAGAAATAGTTGAATTTTTTCATCAGTTAATAAAAAATATATTTTCAATACATTTTTGTAATTAGTCATTGCAGTTTTGTTTAGAACGGCAATCTTTTTTAAAACTGATACCATTTCAAATCTAGTTAAACACAAATTCGATACAGCAAGTTATAGATTTCCAGTATAACAAGAACTCGGTTTGCATAGATTTCCTGTACAAAGAGAGATCCTCATAAACTGGTTTTGTATAACTTTATTGGTCGTCTTGCGTACTTGATCTATGGTGATCCTTCCACCGGCTAAACGCCTCAACACTTAGGGGCCGTCTCCACGAGCGAAAGAATCGCGGCGATATTACGTATTAGTATGGGATAATATCGCCGCGATTCTCGCTCATGGAGACGGCCTCTAAGAGAGTGTATAGAAATACGTGGCAACGACGATAATATCGTCGCGATTCTCTTGCTCGTGGAGACGGCCCCTTAGAATGGACTTAAATGAACGATCTATCGTTACAGTACAGTGAGGAAACTCGCTAAGTAGTGCTCATTGATAACAATACATACTTAATTACACTTAAATACGTTATTACAGTCTAGGTATAGTCCATCATCGTATCCGTAGAACTTCAGCTTTTAAGTTACAATGACAAATTGAGTGATAATGTCGTCAATAATGAAAGGTTATTATTGAGTTTAAAAGTTCCTTCTTAAAGTCCTATATGGAATAAAATATGCTTTTTTAACCCGTCAAGCTATTGCCTACAATGCTCGCATTTCTCGGTAAAGCTCCACGGCTTTGACGATTGTATTTATTGACATTTCGAGTAGACTTTTCTTATGCACTGTCGTCTGTTCTTACGAAATGACGCGTCGTTCGTCCTCTGGATGTAATGTATAGAGTTGTAAAGCAGCGTTGACACGGTCAGAGTATGCTCGGACTCGGATACCTACTCAGACGCAACTCGTATTGTGGCAACCCATAATCCGAGCGCACTCGGATGGGTTGCCACAATACAGATCGTGTCAACGCGGTTTAAGGAATTTGTCAGATTAGCTGCGCGGCATCATACGTAGCGTGCGCATGGCAACAACCGGTCTGACTTATGCCATAGAATTTTATACATTACAACCGCGTGTGGTGTGTGCACGCGCACACTCCTTAACGGAGCCACGCATTTGGACTGCTCTCCTGCCTTAAATATTACCTGCGTGTGTCTTATGTTTGTCAACTGTATTATTAGCGATATTCTGCTGAAAAAAATCGACTAAGTATGTCCATTTTTATTTTATATCATAGAAAAAACCGAGAACTAATATTTCCGTTATTATGAAGACATTATCATTCAATCTCAAATCGTAACGAAACCCTTTTATTTTTGTACTAATCCCGAACTTTACGTAACACTTTTAAATAATTGGCGATATCCACAAGCATTCCAGTTTTTGATAGTCGTGGAGTTCATTTGTCATTTATCTATAATGTTCTAGGGATGTTCAGTTTGTGTGGCTAGACAAGACAAACCTTTTTGGTAGAGAAGACATATTACAAGAATACTTATATCGTTCTCTTCACGGTAGAAATTTCAACATCGCTGTCGTATAAGTGTACGACGTCTTTCAAGTAAGTGTTGAAAAGTACCGTGTGGTACACGATATAGAGCTCAAATTTAAATGCTGTAAGTGTCGAGTTGGAGTTTTCGTCGAGTCGGCAATGTGAGATGTCCTGTAAGCGTCAGCGCAGAGAGAGAGCAGCAAGATGCTCGAGTTTTATTTGAACGTAGTTCTGCCAAAGTAAGCCTTACCCACAATCTACTCATATACTATCCGTATTACTATTAGTTTTTCAGTCAAATCAGTCCCTTACTCATGCAAAATTGTAACCAATGCTTTGAAGAATGAGAATGGAGAAATTTTGATATGGGTTAGTACATTTTGGCAGAACTACGCTCAATTGATAAATTAACTAAAATGATAATTATTTCACCAAAATAAGTGGAAAATGTTTTTGAAACACGCAAACTGAAGTTGAAATCTATAGAGCGCGCTTACGAGTTCACTCAAGCTAAGTTGGACAAAATTGAACCTTATTAGTATGAAGTAATTTGCATATTCGCTAGGAATAGGTAGACATCGTGATCAAACGTTTCATACGAATATGAACATTAAGATTGTACCTATAAGGATCATTTTTGTAATAAACACTTATGTACTAAGTTTGAGAAAAATCAAAGTTCACTCTGTATATTTCAGCCTGATTCGTCCCTTTATGTACTAACTAATGGATTTATGTTTAAATGTGTGAAGATTTTTACCAGATATACGTGATTTTACATCGCGTACTATAATTAAAAATATAGCACAAGTTATTTTAAGAAAAAATCTTTTTTATGTTAGTTTTTTATCACAAAATACAATTAAAATTGATTCAGTTTTTTCACTGTACTGTTCACGTCAAGGATCAGACAAACGGGTCAAACAAATGCCGACCAGCTGCGGAGACGGAAATCTTACAAACTTAATGAGGTACCTATCTGTCAATGTCTGGTGTCCTGCGATTTGTCCATTCCCATTGACTGATCCTTGGAAGAAATGCTGATAACTCCTGAATCCTTTTTCTCGGTACTCATATATTACCGAAAGAAAGTTGAGTAAAAGTCAAACCATTTATTACAATTAGACCATTAAAAGGTACTTTTCAACTTTAAACTTTACACATAAATGTAATTGATTTCTATTGTATTTTTGTCCAATATGTTCAACTTGAATGTTAAAACCGCGTATGTCTGGTGAAATTCAAAGTTAGTGTAAAGTAAAATTGTCGTAAGTAAAGCTGTGATCAGATTAGGAGGTTGTGATGGGGTAAGTGTGGGTTTACAAGGATTTTTTAATTAAAAAATGTGCTTTTTATTTTTTAAGGTTGTAACGTAGCGCAAGAACCCAATGTTTGCTTTAATGTAACGAACAAGTTTTTTATTCCTGCCAGTTTGAACGAATCTTCGATCGTGCAGCCGTTCGCACCGACTTTTTAGGAGTGACCATACTTATCGACGTGGAAAAGGTTTGAACCGATCACGCGGTGTCAAATCGCGTCGTCCGAACCTAAGTGAGGCGAATGACGTGTTTTTCGCTTTTATTGCATATACATAAAGCTCTACTGGTTTGGCAGATTCCACGTCGATAAGTTGGTTCACCCTCTTAAGCTAAGCGTCCACAGTTTCGCATTAGACGGAGCCGTAATGGATTCTTTGAAACTCCAAACTGCAGCATCGCCTCGGATCGGGATCAGCTAGGAACCGCCGAGTCAATGAGCCCAGGCGATAACTGTGGACGCTTACCAAATGTACATTTTTATGTGGGTAGTCAAAGTAAAATTAGCTCACTTTGTAATCGCTACTGTGTGATAAGCGGACACACTCGATCGAGACATGCCTCATTGCCTGTTCTTTCCAGTAACATTGTAGGGTCGCTCCAGTGAGCCTAGCGCTAGTTTTTATACCTACTGTCCTTTTACAATTATTTTACCCATCATCATCAGCATACAGCAGTCCACTGCTGGACATCGGCCTCTTCAATCGCACGCCACTCAACTCGATTCTCGATAGGTATGGAGTAATTGTGTTTCATATTCTTGTCGCTAATGGCGCTGTTTGAAGTTTACGCTAACACGATTGAATTGGTATAAAAACTAGCACAAGGCAATCGGGATGTCGAAATTGGATTAGAATTTAGATTATTTTTAAGATATTGACTACGATTTTTTTTTTTGCACTGAAACCAACTGCGATCATGACTCACCTTTATGGCTCGAAATGTTTGTTTACATACTTAATCTTTATTTTAATAGTTTAACTAATTTAATCCTAGTGACTGAGTATTTACATACGCTACAATATGGTGGATGCGCTAAAGTAGCCCGTGAAATTAATATTTTATTAAGTTTTTTGCAATTTTCAGGTCAGTATTAAGTTTTTTTATTGACGATTGATTGAGTTGTAGTCGAAATACTATGGATTTTTAGAATTATTATCTCTAAAATCATCAATCAAAGTCCCTGACTTCATGTAACCTTAATAATGAGATTTTATGCCGTCATGGTTATGTTTTACATATTTTTGACGGTCGTAAATCAAAAGATTATCAACATAGAACTTGATACTGACCTTCAAATTACAAAAAAAACGCGATAAAAATTGAAATTCGCGGGATACCCTGGCGCGTTTCCTGTTCGATTATTTAAGCTGTTTTTTTATACAATTATGGTGACTTCTACATCCAATTTCGATACGAGATAGCGTTCCGATTAACAATATTGAATTTGTTAGATTATATTTTAAATTAAGGTTTCCATCCTGTAATATTGTGTCATACTATTTGTGGTGACGTAACTGATATAAATTGAAACGAAATGTATTTTAATGTTTTATTTTATCACCCTTCGCCCTATACTTGACACACTTGATTTTGCTGCTGTAAGCTGAAGCACATTTCATCAATCTCCCGCCCTTATTCTACTTTAATAGGGGTTGGCGCATGTCTTTTTCCATACATCTATGGATCAAGATCCCATGACCGTCAGACCTACCAGCGGGGGGTTTCCACCACACAAAGTGTCTGGCAGTGGAGGAGGTGAATACTAGCCCTAATGTGATATCAAAAATCACGCTCTATAGTATGACGTGAGAGCATGAGGTTAATCAGAGCCGTAAGCTCCTTTAAAAGTAGCTCACCAGCAGCCCCGGCGCCTGAACATTTTTATTTATTTATAACAGCTTAAAGTATCATTACAGGATTTACCCTAATGCGACAGTTAAGAACTTAAACTAATAACCTTATCTATAGACTTACAATAAAATACCAAATTAGAAAAATTAAACCTAACAACATAATTAAATTATTACACCATTAAAACGAAAAACAAAGCATAAAATAATTACTTACATAAACATGTACTAACATAATTTACTTACATAAAAAAAAAAAAACAACATATTAAAGATCCTTTAGGTGCCTTACTGACTTAGGCCATCGAGGCCGCCGACGGAACCGCTCCGGAAGAAGCGAACGGTTGTGACCAATATACCTATTGGTGTTGATTGATTGACATTTTTGAAAAATAAAAATGCTGTCTGGCCATAATGATGTGACGCTCAAAACGTCTGAAAAGAAAGTTTTTCAGTAAAATGAAGAAACCTATGTAGATTTTTAATATCAGATATACCTAGTGTGCTTAAACCTGCCTCACTGGCTGCCTGACTGCCTCGTTGGTCAAGTGGTCGTAAGCGCGACTGCTGAGCATGAAGTCTTGGGTTCTATTCCCAGGTCGGGCAAGTGTTATTGCGTTTTTCCTTCAGAAATTTCTCAGTAGCAGCCACGGACTCGGGATTTGTGCCCGGTGGTAGGCAATAGGCTCGCCCCCTATTACATGGGACTTAAACATAACTGGCGAAATGTGGGTGTACTATTCGGTGCACCTCTGCCTTACTGTACGGTTCCTCACTGGCTCTGGTTGGGTTAGCAAGCCGGTTGCGAGTACTACGCACCTGGCTTTTCTGTATACCATCACCAATATGGCCAGAGTAGGGCCATCATCCTTCTAAGGCGTTTCGTGCCGAGACGCGGCGTTTCTCCTGATTGCCTTTATATCTTTTCTTTTTGCAGTTGGAAAATCTTCATATATACTCCCCGTCTCGGGTGAGTGGAGGGTTACGTAAGACTAACCGCCTAAAAACCCACAGTTCCTACTACTATCATGTGTCGTTGGCCTGGGAGATACAAGTACATTCACGCCCCGACTGGTATCAGCCCGCCATTCTCGGCGGGTTGTATCACCAAGTGCGGCCTATTCAGCGACAGCACGTTCGCCATGAAGACGTGCAGGAATCACTACACGCTACCTCTTTGGGCCTGGCTGGTTGGGCGACGACTCAGCCTAAGTCGCCGCCCGCAGGCTTGCCTTAATACCTTCTTACTTCTCTCACGATACATTGATCGATGGGGTTTGTCCATACACAAGAAGCACAGACTAGGTATGAGACGCCGCTGTACGCATTCTTTCGATCCTTGAGCAAAAATTGTTCTCGAATTCAAAAAGGGATTTCCAGAACTCCAATTTAGGGTAGGGGTCACGGTAAGGTCACGTCGTACATGAATCTGTAATCAAATGTTCCCGGGGTGTCGTACAAGGGGGAGATGAAATTTTTTGTACCCAGTTGATGGCAATAGGCTATTACATGGGACTTAAACATAACTGGCGAAATTTGGGTGTAACCTCTGCCTAACCCGTCGGGAATTACGGGTGTGATGTTATGTTATGCAAAAGATATCTATTTTAGCACAGAGCTTACGGAAGCACAGTTTCAAAGCGTCAAACTTATGACGTGGACGGTTAACTCGACGATTTTGGCAGTCTCAGTTAAATATCTGAATCTGTAGACAGTCATCCCTGGGGGTGTCGTAGAATTAAATTGAAATAAAACAGCACATAATAATTTGTCTATATTTATTTATTTATCGGAACAATTCACTACTTTGTATGATATGAAACCAAACAGTTATTTTGGCATTAAATATCGAAAAAATGTCTATTTACTAAAATTGCACATCTAATAATGACTACTACTAAATGTAATGCTACTACTATTATTTAATAATTATTATAATAACAGACCTATAAAGAACAACGTAGAAGGTAACAATTTATATCAAGATCACTCGAACAAGAATATCACTGGGTTACCGGAGATAAAAATTATAAATGTGAAGTATAAAAGTAACAAAATAAATAATAATATCTATTACATACTAATAATATTATGTGTTTTTTTTAATGATTCATAATCTAATTTAATTATTATCAGAGCCTATAACTATAATTTTTTTTTGTCGAAATATTTTTTAAACTTTTTGTAGGTAAGAATATTGTATTGACACGGTCAAATTATAGTAGCTGAGCTGCCGATATAATTTAATATAGGAAAATATAAATATCTATAGACTCTCATAAAAAAATTATAATTTTTGTTTTCAATTTTAAAATTTATAATTCTATGAAGATATATTCGTTGTTTTAGTAAACTAAGTAGAGGCATATCTTTTAAATGTAGGTAACATATTATAAAACAAAAGAGCTCCTGTATTTGTATTTTTCGGCAAGAATACTATATTGTACTAAGGGCTGGCTTATTCTTGTACCTAAATACTACAAAATCATGAATGCGAAAAGTAAGTTTAGATGCCCCCCCTGAATAATAATGCGCGAGTTGAAGGCTGTTGGGGCCTGAAGGGAGGGGCGTAAGCACCCCCCTACCCGCGCCTCCTACGACCTCAGCGTAGTGCTGTCCAATACATTTACCGTACGCCTGCGCATTCGTAAGTTCAATGCAGCTCGCTACTGAAAGAGCCAAACTCGTCGCAAAATTTTGGGCTGACTCAATTTAAATTGTCATCTACACGCTAAGAATAATCATCATCAACTCGCGCGCCACATTAAGTAAAACATATTTATTTAATTTATCAATCGCTTATATATATAATATTGATTGTCTCAACTTCTGAGATCAAATTAAAATACCTAGCGAAACTTCTCAGACATGATGGGAATCACAAATCTGTTTGGTTTTGAAAAATAATTTGATTTCATCTTGTAGGTATATTATAGCAAAATAAATACAAATGTTGTCACCTTATAGCGCTTGTACTTTCATACAAATAAGGTAGGCTAGGGAGTTATATTTACTTTAAAAAAATATTTTATTAACAATAACATAATATTTATAAATTATTGTGTGTGTCATGGACATGATTGTTAACACTTAAGACTAATGGAGATTGTGTTAAAATATCTATTAATACAGGTGCTTAGACGAAATTTACAATCCTTCAAAACAATCTTAAGTATTAACTACCTAAATCTTTATAATATATTTATCCTATTTGTTTTTTTTTTTAAAATAAATTTTATAGGTATTTTTCTCTGAATAATAAAATTTTGAATCAAAACATTTGTTTTTGTAAATATATATTTTACGTTTTTATTTATAACAGTTTATAAAGTTTAACACCTGTATTTTATAAAACACTAGTATTTTTTTATTAAATCTATCAACAAACTAGACATGTAATATTTTGTAACACACATAATATTTAACTAAATATATTATTCTCTATTACTTATCACAATATTTTGTGACCAACTTAAATAAATCTTTACAGTTTGGAAGACATTTATGATCTTGTTGTTTCATTTCGTACAACACGTAGGTACGATAATTTATTAAGTATCTAAAATATATTATGCCAATAGTGATTATATTAACTTAACATAGCTATAATAACTCATATTTTATGAATGATCAATAAGAAATCATATTTCTAACTAGGTAGATTTTTAAAATAACTGGTTCTCAAATTTTAAATTTTATGAGTAGGTATGCAAAACATAAAATTACTTTTATATTTTGTTTATATTTTGTTTTTGGATCTTGTTTTATCAATTGTTGTTTTTGAAAATAAATGGATCTTGTTATTGTTGTTATAAACTGGTACTTGGTTGAGAATTCTAATTGAGATATTATTTCTTAAAGCTCATGCTTCTCTTATTCTAACTTCAGTAACTTCCTGTAGAAGCTCCGGGGCTAACAATGTAATATTTAAGTCAAAAAATATAAAATTTATACTGCTTCTAAACCATTTAGTTTTTATTTAATACCAATTTTATATATCGTATACTCTGCAGTTTATAACTTTTTTTTATTTTAACTTTTTATGATTTTAAATATAGGTAGTATCATTTGCTGTTTGGTTCTTTTTACTATTCCATTTAGAACCACCATAAGGTTTTCCAATTAAAAAGTACATATTATTTTTTTCAAAATCATTTAAGAGAAAATGATGTATGACAGAAAATTGTTTGCCCATAAAATATTACTCTCACATAAATATTTATTTAAATTAGCTACTATCTAGAACTTACGAGATGATTGAACTTAAAAGTTCTATTTCTCAGCAACATTGAGCAGCCGTTAAAAATTGAGCACAAAAATAAAATCGAGACAGTTCTTTGTCGCAAGTTAGTAAGTCTGTCAAGCCAAATTTAATACTAAAATAAATTCTACTGGCCTTTGACATTCACACGTTAAAATATAATATTAGTTACTAAATAATGTGTAAAACTAAAAGCTTTTAGAATGCTAAGTCAAATTTGGCTTGACTCGTGTTCCAGTTAGTGATCACTGTGACACAATAAAATACCTAAACTTATCAATGCGAATGAGCAATGTAAAAGCACAATATAAGCAGCTCAGTTTAAAAGATCTTATGCTCGTTTTCTCTAAGACTACGTGACATATAAGTGCCTTCTCAATTGTTGGATTTTCGACCCCTGTTTGAAAATTCAGTGCACTTCTATTAGGCAACAGAGTTAGTGAAAACGAGTATCATTAAAACTTCGAGAAAATAATTCATTTAACATAATTGTACATTAGTTAAACATTTATTTAAAAAAAACAAGAGCTGCTCAAAAGGCTATAGATAAAGGGGTTATTCTTAAAAATTATGGCATATTTATGGTTTCGAATAACTACTATATTTACTACTAATTGAGCGTCGACTTAATCTAAGTAAACATAAACTCAATAATAACATATATTTGGTTTAATTTCTACAAACATAACGTAACAGCACCTTTATATCACTGTGGTACATGCATTCGTTGTCGATGTCCACACAGTAGACACTCACAAGCAGAAAATAGACAATATTATATAAAAACTGCTATATAATTTGAGACAAGGTAAACAAAGGGGTCGCCATTACAAAAAAAATACCGTCAATTTGACAGTGACGTTTCTTTGTTTAGATGAATTATCTCGAATTACATTTCATTGTTTAAATAGGTATTTGTATAGATCTGCTTCTTCATGGCGCAAATATGCAATGGCGACTTATCCACATAAAGATTTCTGTGATCTAAGCGATCGCACAGATAGACATGATCTGACAAGCAACTTAATTCTATAAGACTTATTTTTAAGTGCACATCAAAAAACTTATCACTCGTCAATTTGTTTACATCAATTAAATATTTTTTACATCAAAATTACTGATTGCACATCAAATTTGCCAGAGCTAGATGCCTAGATATTTTTGCAACATGTTTTCATCGTAAAAAAAGGCATTGCGGCTAGGACAACAGGGCCGGCAGTCTCAACATAGATACCGACATTGTCGCAAACTTTCGGTCGCTTAATACGAACGAAAAAATTCGGTTACAATAACGCTGTTTGCGAGAAACACATCTTGGATGTTAAGACTTGCATGTCTCGCAAGCATCGTTATTGCAACCGATTTTTTCCGTTCTTAATTTCTTATTAAGCGATCGAAAGTTTGCGATAGTGTCGGTATCTATGTCGAGACTGCCGGCCCAGGATGCAAGAGCGAACGAAACGAGCTCGGGACTTGTGGCACCTCGACTCGGTGTTAGGTTACTTTAAACCTTGCAGATAGAAATAAGAGCCCCACAACGGGGCTAAGTCGTCTTGGTTCCACTTAAATAAATTGATATAATAGCGTTAAAAAAAATGTTTGTTTAAAAAAATAAAAAAGTTTACTGTGCGCTACTCATTATTAGATATCCTTCATAAAAAAGCTCAGCTTTTCAATTAATAGCGATGCGTCACGACCTCAAATTGTTGTAATAATATTTTGCTGTGCAATCAGTATTTTTGATTAGGATTGGGTTTTTTTTTTTTATACAACAAAGAAGATTTTTTGATTTGCCGTTAAATACTAGCTTTTTATAATATGCATAGATATAGATAATGTATACGAAATACAACATTTTTGTAAGTAAACATCGAGACAAATCTTCGAGATTACAAAAATAATCATTCGATATTTTTTAAGCACCAGAGAAGACAGTACTAAGGAGGAATGCCTCCTTATCTTCAAAATATAGAATTGTTTCTGCTTGTATTTGTCTACCGTGTTTATGAGATAGTAATAAATATCAGATAGATCTTGTAGCTATGAAGAGGAACTTTCCTAATGTGATTTTGGTCTTTTTATAGTGTTTTTTTACGAATGCCACCAAGTAAGGCATTGTTTTTTTTTTCATATACTATAACATAACTTACTTAATTTTATGTCTTTCACTAATAAAATTATAAGTACTAAAAACATAAAAATATTTTTTTTTTGTAAATTATTTAAGATTCGCTAAAATATCTGAAAGATCAACAAATAAAGTAGATCATTAACATATTAATTGCAACAAATTTTATATTATATGTGCGTTTGTAAATATAAATTATATTTATATAAATCTTATTAATTATATTCAGAAATATAACTCTAGATTGAGCTATTTTATTCGTTTTTGACAAGTGATGCTAGGAAGAAATATAAAAAAAGTATGTATTATTATTCGAAATTCTTGTTTGTACGATGTGGTATGAAAGAGTTTCGTTCCATAGGTTTTCATTTGCTGAAAAGTCATCTTTATAAAACATTTAATTCATTCATTTAGTTGTTTTTTTTAAATATAAATACTGGGCAGGGATACCGAATGCTAAGATAGAAAAACGAGAAAAAAAAATCATGAATAATAACTGGCTGAAAAAACTGAAACTCATTCATATAATAAAATTAGACATAAAATTCCGAATATTGTTCTCTAATTTCATAGGATATATTTTTCTTAGTTTATATATAGAATATATTTATATTATATACAATTTATATATTAACATTTATATTTGCCGTTTGAGCAGCGTTCTTCATTGTGTGGGGTGTGTGTAAACGTTAGTTGACCATGAATATGGGCCATTCGGGACACGCCGCTGGCGGTGGTATGGGAATCGGTGATCCTCCCCCCACTGACACCACCTCAGGGATCTGAAATTATTATGGGAGCTGTTAGATCTGTCATTAACAACAATAATAAACCTATAATTAACAAACCGAATTGTACGAGACGTGATTTTTATCGATAACTATACATAAATAAATGTCATTTTCTGAACTCAATCTCTAATGAAATACGTCTGCAGTTTCGCTAGTTAATTTAACAGGCTTTACTTCTATTGATTTGAGGGCGGGGGGGGGGGGGAGGCAGAAAGCACAGCTTACTCTATTTCCCATGCTTCCTAGTATCAGTCATTGAGATTCTCATTTTCTGCATCGCACCACGGTTTACGTTGAAACTCACCATAGTCTGAGGGTGATGCGGGGGGTGGTAATAATGCGCAGGGGAGACGGGCGGCGTGGGGTAGCCCCAGTAGACCAGCGGGGGTGGCGGCAGCGTCGGGCCCATTGCTGGATAGTAGTACGTCAGCGGACCTGTCATACACATACAAGACGGTGTTAGGAACATGTTGGTGCCGTATGAAAGGTTCAGTGTCGTATGTTGGGGCATGAGTAGCTTAACATATTTTTTAGACATTAGTGTGTAAACTTAAAAAGAGGAGTACTGAGTTTTTTAGATAGGTTTAATTTTGAAAATATTTCATAGAGGTCGGATGCATTTGTGATTGTTTTAAATACCTCAAGCCACACAAGCCCTTAAAATTACTTTTCATTTATTTTAAGCGGTTTGCTCACTGCTATCTACACAACAACTTAGTCATAATAAAGGATGTAACACATTCTATTTTGTATATAAAAATAATACGTCCAAATTAGGTCAATGTCGATGTAGAACAGTAGGCAAAAAGCTTAAGAACATGACGTAATAATCGACACTCCAAGAAACATCTGTGAATGATATGAAAATACATACATTCGTCTACAAATTGGGAAGAATCTCGTTTAATACAAGATGGTAGAAATAAATCAGAAAATATTTTTGGCGCTCGTTCATAAATAAATCATGCAATTGTTAGTCACACTAATGATATGCCTCCTAGTTCTTGGTATCTGAATGAAGTATACAAGGTTTAGGTATTTTAAGTTCTTTGTGCTTGTGAAAGTAGGTAAATAATACTATAAGTTAACATTAATGTTAAGTGTAGTGAAACATATATGAATTTATTTCTTCACGTCGCATAAATATATACGTACCAATATTATAATTTATCCCATTAAATTTTACCCACTTATATGCCTAATATGAAAGTTCCATACATGTATATTATTGTGATACTAAGTTAATACTAAAATGCTTAGCGATTATAGAATGAATTTTAAGTAAATTCGGAGAGGTAAAGCTAAGCATTTTGTGCCTTGTGACGTCTTACGATACGGAGAGGGACGTACACAGTTTATGTATGTTAGATTTGCTGTGAATATTTGGCGAGAAAACAAAAAAAATCAACAAATTATTAAATAATAAGGCGGTTTTTCAATCAAGCACTAACCCAAACCAGAGGCCGAATATTCGACAAACCGAAGCCGAATATTCGACAAACCGAAGCCGAATATTCGACAAACTGAGGCAGAATACCAGAAAATTTCGCCGAATACCCACAGCAGTCTTATTTATGTAATTATTAAGAACAAGATGAACAACTCACCGGGTCTCTGAACGCATTAACATTTCACCAAAGCAGTGCGCACTTACACCAATACTCTGTAATGTTACACACGTCGATCTTGCCGCCAACCACCAAGCCAGTCTGCGGACTTTACCAAACTTATGCACGCCTAGTAACCCTAGTACTTTTAGCACCACTAGTTTGCGACCTCAATTGGAAAGGGGATTTATAATTTACAAAAATAATCTTTATATTTTAGAAATACATTTTTATGTTTATACATTTATCATTATATTATGTATTATTTTTAAACATGTTATTTTTTATATTTCAAAGTACATTTTAGTTCACCTGCTCGGATTATAATTTATATTTAAGTGTATCAATTTATATTTATAGACATTATTTCATGAAAATACATTTTTCGAAATATAAGTCATTTCAGTACTCAGGGGGATAGTCTTGAACTTTCTTAATGTTAATTTTTGTTACATCAAAACATCAAATACATTATTAAAGGTTGTCGCAATTGAGGTCACAATATAAATGCGATAAATCAAGAGTAGATAGAGCTTATTTCATGTGATCCCACAACAAATGATAGATAGATACTTACGGCGCTTCTTGTTAAAAACACTGCCAAGTCTTTGTGCCCACTATTCCGACCCAACCTCTAGTGGTACACCATACACCCATGGACCTACCTCTAGTCAAGCACAAAACATTTTTTCTACAACACACTAAGCTTGAAGTCCCTTGGACATTTAAATTTTAATTCTATCACCTGTCCATGCATTTTTAAAGCGAAACAATGTAGATTTAGAATAATGTTGTTTGTAATTTGGGGCATAGCGGCTAAATATTGGGTTTTAGAAAAGGTAATTTTCCTGAAATTGAATATTTTAACTGGAAGATTTATATATATTTACAAGAAAATAGAGAAGCTAATAGAAATCTGATAAGCATTCTATGAGTTTACGAGAAAAACAGCCTTTAAGCTATTCTAAAATATCTACATACGAGTCATTATTACCACAAAAGCGAAAGGTAAAAATCTAGGCAATATAATTTGGCTAAAAAATGAACTTGTCTCGAAAATTCTATGTAGGTATTTATAAAAAAATATACGATGTATTTTTAAAATAAAAATTCTATTTATTATTTAGTTAATAGGTACAGAAGGACCACTTTTTAATCCGTCTATGCCCCAATAAGTAATTAATATCATGAAGCCTGTGCTTACTGTGTTCGTTAAAAATCGACCTTTTTCGTGACCCATGGGTTTTTTACAATGTCCATTCATAGTTCTAGACATAAAGGAACGTTAGAAGCATTAGGAGGGGTATGATTGTGCTATGTATCTGTTATATCGTGAAGGAAAAGTTATACTAAAGGAAAAAGGTATGTGTGTATCGACGCACGTGAAAAAAATGTGTATTTTAAAAACATTTAAATTAAATTGTGCAGCCTATTTATGTTTTTGATGGTTGAATATACATTTAAACCTCGAAACGAACCCATGTTCTTTTTATTATTTAACCGTCATAAGTTTGACAGCGCGTACGATAATGTGGCGTGACCACTTAAAAAGTTTCAGAAACTAAAATGTGTGTAACATTTTTTGTTTGTAAAATATAAATAATACTTACCTAAATTCTTTTGCCCACTCACCCGGAAGTATGTTAGTAAAACATAAAAGGACGATACTTTACTGTAGCGGAGACAGATCAAGCGGTCGAGTGTTAGTGTAACCCTTCCTTCACAAGTACCTCTTGCTATCTACGCAACGAAGCCTTGGATAGACTTGGACTATGAACCTGACCTTCCATTTTTGTCTCACAAAAACGTAAGCTTGAACATTATTATTTATATGAGTTTTTTCTGGATACTCAGTACATAAAATGAAGACATAATAAAATAAATCAATTAACACCTCATACCCAGATTAAAACTTGTAAAATCAAAGTAAATTGATCAAGCAAATAGAAAAATCAGATCCATTTCATACCCGACCTTAGAAATAGTACATATAAGAGACAATAGCACAACCACAAACCAGAGAAACTCGCAATTATCATCTAACATGTAAATTAACCTTTTATTTCTATTCGCAATACACTATATTTATCCAACTATAATTATAATAAAAATCATCATGATGCTAACAAAATGAGACAAAAAACTCTGTAAAACGGAAAATAACTTAGTTCTATTCAATAAAACTACATTTTGATATGAATTTCCGGCTTCATAGTGAAACGTTCGAGTAAGCGCATCGAAAACGTTTGTTTGTTTGCAAAATAATAATGATTTCAACTGTAATCGAAGCGCTTTGGCAGTCTATGTTGTGACCCGTGACGTATGTCTATAATATTATAACGAACAGAAAATCTCCGATATCCTCACACCACGTCCCCCAGTCACTACACTACAGAGAATATTTTAATAACATTTAGTGCAAAACAATTCGTGAGAATAAAATTTAACATATTCGGATGTCAATGTATTTTTTGCCTTTTTATCTGCCAAAAAGTTCTTGAACATCAGGTATATAACTAGTTGGGTGCCAATACTTTTTAATGATAAACATATCGAAAATTGATAAGTGCACTAAAAATCATCAAAATACGTTAAAAACAACGAATTTATTTTTAACTCCGTAACGAGATAAAAGTAAAGCGCAGAATCTTTAAGATAGCAAGAGAAGAAGAAGCCGTGATTAAAGAATAGCGTGTTAATGACTGGAGGAGACAGGACCCTTACCAAGATTGAGTATATGAACCTTTACTCATGATACTATGTAGAACTCATTTCAAGTTACACTACAAGTTATGTAAGCACAATGCAGACGTAGCTTTAGAAAAAATATCGTATCGTCACTTAGCGCCGTATTAGTAACCTGATACAAATGCATTTAATGCTAATATATTTCAAGTGACCCATTTCGAACCATAGTACCAAGATAAAGTTACAACCGTGTACATAATTTCATGAAACAGTAACATAAAGTTCCGTGAACGAAACTCTTTAGTATCCGATCGCGATGTGCTTTGGAAAACTACGGAAGCTCAAATATCGGATTATATTTTGTCAACCCGAGCCATGCAACCCTTTCCTTAAAAATAAGCGGTTCATGCTACACCCTTTAATTTTAATTTGAAAAACGACATATATATTTTGGTTTTTAATACAAAAATACGTGTGCAACACTTACCGTTTGTCTGATGGGTTTCATGCACATTTTCCATAACACAACCCGACGGATACACCATAATACAACAGTTTTTATATAACCATTAATAAACACAGTATTGCATTGTATAATAGACTAAATTGTAACTTCAACAATAAGGAAAACAAAACTCCTTTACTAGATTTACATTAATACTATAAATCTTAGTTTAAATAATTATGTCTATTTTTCCACATTGCCAAAGTTACAACAAGTAGATAAATTTAGGAATGACAGAACAAAGATTAGCCATTACACCGTGTACTTGTGACTAAAGCCCCATACCTATATTTGTGATTATTGAGACAAAATGGCGACACCATATAAAATGACGTTAACTTTAAGTATAAATTGTTCCATTACACAAGTCACCCGATTGGTTTATACTCCCGAATCAAACCCAGTACTGGGTCGTGCTACACTAACGCACACTGTTTTTGACATTTCGTTTTTTGTTGTCTCTAATTCTCTATGTTATCACGATGACTTCATTTTGACGTAATGCGGGAATATAAACCAAAATATAGCAGTAAATTATAATTTTTAATGTATACTAATCTATGTGGTGTGAGGTACAGACGATGGGGTTAAGCTAGGTGGTATATCCATGGATTATTATTAGGTGATAACAAATTGTAAAAGTTTTTTGGACTGGTCAAAAGGGAGGATTGGGATTTCATGGGATGTTGCAGCCGTCCCGTTATTTTAAACGTAGCCTAATTTAAGTTAGAATTTTAAATCGAAACGTTCTGAAAAATAATTTTTCATAACTTTAAAATAGACCTAATTTTATAATTATGTAGTTATGTATTGTTTAATGGAAGATATAATATGTAGAGTTTATTTTTCAAATCATTGAACATGAAATTAATGTTTGAATTGCCGATTAAGAAAATAAAACATCAAAAACAAATGTTTCGAAAATAGTGTTAAAATCTGATTAATTTCATTTAAAAAGACGTCCGATTCGTTATTAAACGCTCGATAAAATAAATATAAAGCCGAAAAAACTCATGGAAAGTTCAATTCATTTTGCATATTGATTACAGTAGCAAAAACACTAAACAATAGAAGTAATAACTAAGCACAACAAGTGTACGACACACACATATTGTACTCAAACAAAAAAAAACAAAACTTTAAGTATCTTAACATTAATATAGAACCTACAGACAAAATATCGTGAAGCAGATGTATTGCATGAGCTGAGAATTATATTTAAAAAAAATTAAGGTTTACTTAGGCCCGCTTGCACCACGAATCAATAAACACGTTTAATGCTAAACATTTTTAAAACGTCATTCCGTCTCTGTCATCTTCAAGCGTTGGCAGTAACAGCAAGATGTTTTAAATAGGTACGTTTAACGGTAAACGTGTTCAGTGATTCGTGGTGCACGCGGTCCTTAATGTCATATTTTGGAATGTATAATGTATGAATTTGTTTTTTGCGTTCGGTGCTTGAGAGCCTGTATAATTAAGTATTCGGTTTTCCTGAACATAATAGCAGTTATAATTTGAATAAGAAAATATTTTCTTTTTAATATTGATCCGCTCCTGGCTTAGCCCACATAAAGTCACCATATGTTATGCTGATGTAAAAGCCATTATTACTGGAATGTTTCAATAAAATCCGTTCAGTAATTTTTGTATGTTTAATGCAATACATAAGCTTCATACGACCAAATAAGTACCTAACACTGTCTCAGACTTAAGATCAGCCTTCAAGAAATTGGCAAAACATTGTCTTTTCATAATGGAATGTTTAATGTTTAAAAATCACAACGACGTCTAATCACACAGCTGGGGTTGCCATAAGGAAGATATTTTTTTTAGGGTATTTGTGCCTCTTTATAGAGAAAGCTCTTGTAATTCTGAACATAAATTGTCAAAATTATGATTAGTTTTTTCTCAATGATTCCAACGATTTTCTTATAAGATTCCTTGCAAAGGTAGGTTGAGGAAAAATCCTAAAGCTACCTTTATGAGGGATCTTATTAAACGACAAAACAACTAGGTACAGACGCCAGCGCATCAAGCTACTACAATCTGTAAAATTTCTTTAATAGATTTTCAACTTTACCGCTAAAGCATTAGGTTCAAGGTTGATTTGGAAAATTTTAAAGTTTCGGGTAGCTTGATGTGCTGGCGTCTGTACATTTTTTTTTTTTAATTATGGCAACCCACATCTTAAAACGTAAAATAAATCATACAACTACTTGTCATTGATTAACAACCTCTGGTTCACTTACAGATAATTAAAAATATGAAAATGAGAGTTCAACAATATTTAAAGTCAAGTTATAAATTCAACAAGTATTTAAGTAAGTACTTAACCTATCAATATCGAGCTGCTAAATAACTGCCTTTAAGGATTTTACACTTATTTTTGTAGTAAATTCATGTATGTTTATTAACTAAAATATCGTAAAAATAGCGAAGGCACTTCACACTCTTGAGCTTAACGTCAAAATGTCATTTTGTCTACCCTGTTTCTTGCTGATATAACGCCAAATGTAACGCGACCTTTTTTCTCGGCCAATATCGTTCCAAACATAGGCTAAAAAGTCTGACAAATCCAAAACTGTAGAACATTGGACGTTTTATAGCGTTGGCCGGCCAACCAGCTTACATTTTTTTTCTTTAACAATTGACATGTGTCAAAATTTTACTCTAGCGTCGCACCAAGAAACTTAACTTTTCTTACCTGCATATTCCTGACATTTATGACATGGTCTTGCCATAATAACGCACACATTCAGACAAAGCAAAAAAAAAAAACGTTATCGATAATAAAATTGCGTAAGCAAGTGATTTTAGCTGCTTTCTTAATAACTGTAAAAGTATTTCTTAATTATGTTTAACCGTTATTCCCCTCAGGTACTGTTGTTTTAGCAAGTTAGTATTCTTGTACTCAGTAACGTATTGAGTTGATTGTTAATTATTAGTTTACCGCTTTAAATACACTTTAATGAATTACAGTTCATTTATTTATATTTGTGGAAGTATCATGCCTTTGTAGTAAATATAAAAAAAAATACATGTTGTATTAGTGGGTAATTTTAACCGTTATATTTGAAAACGAATTGTTTTAATTGCGCTGCGGTGCAGTTTTCTTTATTTTAAAAATGTTAAAATGTCATTAGGTAATTTTATTCTCGTTCTAACTGTTTTTTCTTTTCTTTTTAACAAAACTGCGCCCAAAACGACTCACTTATTTTAAAGGCACGACTTTCTACTTCATTCAAGGTTTTAACTTTTCAACTTAAACGCCCGGATAGTACGGGTAGGTAGGGAACATGGACAGCGTAGGGAATGGTGAAGTCATCGAACCTGGCAAGGCTGCGGACAAAGCCGACCCGTACCCGGCCGGCAAGGCTGTCGGCAACGCAGTCGGCAACGTATTATATGTAGACAGCATAGGACTCGTATTCGCGTACGAAAAAATTGGAGCCGACGCCCCATAAGAAAACACAGGTAAAGATAAAGCAGGTGTCATTTGAGGAGGCATAGTATACGCCCTCTTTGCAGGCGTCGCATCAGTCTGCTGAAACGCGCGCTCGTAAGACCGTTTGGTTGGCAGCATTGATTGCTGTTGCAACATTTGTGACATTTGTGACATTTGAGACATTTGCGTCATTTGGGGCAGTTGGTAGGCCTGTGCGGTTGGCTGTTGGGATCGGACGGCCGCGTAGGTGGGGAGCATGCTCCCCATGGGGAGGAGAGGGGGGCGGAGGGAGGCGAGGAGCAGGTTCTCGTGCTGGCGGGCCAGCAGGCTCTGGTGCGCGATGTGGTGCGCCAGCAGGCGCGGCGCGGGCGCGGGCGGCGGGGGGGGGGCACACGTACCGGGAGAGAGCACCTTGGGCGACGTGGCCGGGGTCACGCCGCCGGTCAGCACCAGGTTCATGTCGTCGCCTGAGCACTGGAACACCTGGATTGAGCAACGGAATTAAATTACAAGTACCTACTCAAAAAATTTCAAAAAAATATATTGCTCGCCGTATCTTCCTTTGTCTCTGTAAATATTACGTATTTCTTCGAAGCTAATTGCATTTTATTTTAAATGCCGTTAAGAAACTGCAATTTAGATGATTAAAGAATGAACCGGTTGTTCAACTTTAACGATAAAACTATTTTAAATGAGAAACATCGTTTGAAGAAAACCGATAACGACGACAAGTCACATTTATCTGAAGTGAAAAAGCCATATGTTTCGAAAATAAATGAAGACACCTCATATGAACTCTAAGCGGCCATTAGAACCACACTGCAACCAGTTTGGTTCTATTATCCAGGTGTGTAACTATTTAGCATTGTTGTGACAAAACGTACTAACCCACATCAAAATTTACCGAACTGTAACCGTAAAGGTATGGGGCTGATTTTACTGCTTTATCGTAATAAGACCCTTTACGAAACCGTCAACGAAGCATTCTGTACATCAAACTAAGTAACACTACGCTAAAATGATTGCTGGGAAACGACTTTAAGGTTTTTTAATCCCATTAGAATGTTGGATTAGTTTAAAATATTTAACTGAATTGATAAAGAGATTGCGGGCGGTGGGTTTTGTCATTTTGACAGAACTAAGCTAAGTATACTAACTACTAAATTATTGATTAGATAAAATGTGTTACCTCAATGTACCGCTGCTTCTTGCCGAAGGTCATGTAGCGGTGGTGCTTCTGCTGAGCGCACAGGAACGCGCTCGCTTCGCTGTCCATCTGGATGAACGCCTCGCCACTTGGGTGACCCTGGGGTGGAAATAATTGTAGAGGATTACGTACATTTTATGTAATAAGCTACATTTTTATAAATGCAATGATGCAATTGGAAAATAACAGAGATGTGTTGCACCGTTGCACGAGAATTAGTTAGCACCTAGTTGTTTAGTTTTTCCTTTTTTTTGGGACAATCCCGCCTTACTATCCCCAACCACTACACTCCCGTTAGCCAGAATCAACAGTTGACCCACTAAAAACCTGATGAGTCCTGTAGGATCAATTCAGTCTTGGATCCCGTAGCGAAATTAATCAGGAAAGAACTGACTGAAAGACTTCTTTTCCTTCGCTTTATTAGACAATCGTTTCCCAACCTGGTGTCTTCCTTAACCTAGCAGTCCTCAGGAGCTTTAAATGAACGTGGCTTGTTGCAAGGGAAAACTTAAATGTTCCTAATATCAGGACCAGTACTAACCTGAGCATTGTATACCATGTGAACTCCTTGCACCACTATGTTCTTGGCGAACTCATCTAAGAATGTTAATATGTGCTCCACCTGCAAAGAAAACATTTAAAATATGATAATCTAGCCATAGTATTGAAAAATATGCAATTCTCGAAGTCTTCCATGCCTGTTTCTGTGCGCATCGCGTGGAGGTCACATAGGCAGTCGCTCCATGTAAAATACTGGTATTCAGCTGCATCCGGTTAGACTGGAAGCCGACCCCAACATAGTTCGGAAAAGGCTGCAGATGTTGAGACGATGATGAGCTCAGTCAAATTACGAGTACAACAATGTTTGTTAACTTACTTGCGCCTCATAAGGCAGTCCCCTCAGCCTGACGCAGTCCTTAGCAGTTCCTGAGGTGATGACATGCTGCGGCACCAGGGCTACGGGTAGCAGACCCTCAGCAGGAGCCGGCGCTGTGGACGGCGTGCTCGACTGGCTCGTGCGAGTCTCTAGCGAGCGGTTAAGGACCTGAGGAAGAAGGTAGCTGGTTAGATATACCTTTGTAGAAATTTTAAAGTGTTTTTTTTTTGTTAGCCTATTAAGTGTCCCACTGCTGGGCAATGGCCTCCCCTTTTTCGCTTCCAAACCTCTCTATCTCTTGCGATCTCTGGTCAGGGCCATCTTCGCCGGGGCTTCCATCAGCGGTCCAGTGTGTGACGATCTTTGCAAAGATCGTTAAGATATAGCAAAGGGTTTTAGGTACAGTATGACCACTTTAAGTGTGCAGTTCAAGGTAGCGCTGCCTGTTAAGAAAATTTTACTAACTTGGTAGGTACATTTATTTTAGTTTTTCTGTGTTTTCCTGCCAGCACAGATAAGTTGGTTGAAGTGTACCTACAGGAGTTTTGTGTTTTAAAAGGAAGACAGCCACACCTGTGTCAGTTATAAAGTACCTAGTTTTTTTCTTTCTTTTCTTATACTTTAGGATTTTGGATTTTATTTTATTTTGTTTTCTGAGAAGCAAAGCTTGTAAAAATGGGATTCTTATACATAGTTTCTATGAACTTATTCTATGCATGTATGTCTATGTATGTGTGTGAGCGTGTGTGTTTGTGTGTGTGTGAGTGAGTGAGTGTGTGCGTGTTGTTGAGTGTATAATTATGTATGTATGTGTCAAATTAGCGAATACGTACTAGAATGTGCTCAGTTTCCTCATAGGTTAATTTTTTTAGCCATTCAGTTATAATTTTCTTACATTGATACAATACTTTAGAATGAAATTGTAGTTAAGCGTTTATTTTGTTGTCAATATATGCAGATTGGGTTACATACTGACGTCTTGCAAAAATTGAACGAACCATGGGAGAGTGGGCCACAATATCACTCAGTCTTCTATCCTGGCTGGTAGATTTCAGTTAAATGGAATAGATTTATGTAGATGTAAGCTCTATTTTATTATATCGTCTACGGTAATCGATTTTTGTTACCTATGAAAATCAAATGCAACGCATTGTTTCACAAAAAACACATATTTTTCGTTGAATCAGAAGTAAAACTACTGATGGAGCATTTACAAGGAAAAGGAAAAGAATATCACATATCGGCATTATGATCTATTGCAAAAATACTTATGTATGATGATTTTGCAAAAGATCAAGTTTATTTTTACGACGAAGACCGAAGTATGACATAGGAATTAATAACGCCTGTAATCCCTGAAGGGTTAGGCAGAGGTGTGCCTACCTTTTGCCGGTTATGTTTAAAAGTGCCATGTCGGTAATTAAGGGGGCGCGAGCTTATTGCCATCAACCAGAACAAATCCAGAGTCCGTGGCTGCTACTGACAAATTCCTGATGGAAAATTCCAATAACACTTTGCCCGACCCGCGGGAATCGAACCCGGACCTCATGCTCCGCAGTCCCGCTTACGACCACTAGAGCAACGAGGCAACAATATCAGTAACTGGCAATCAATGGAAATTGCCTCAGATTCCAAATTCAAACGGAAACAAATAAAACCGCTGTAAATGTTTAAAAAATACACGTGTTTGGAGGTACGGCCTTGAGAAACGCGTATCAAATTGTTGTAGTGTTGCATGATTGTGCATCAACTACTGGCGGGCACTTAAACTTAGGTACTTACCAGAAACCTTAAGGGCAGGCTAGAGACAGAAATATTGGTCAATATGTCGGTTTTGGAATGATTCTCTTACACATAATGGAAATTAAAAAAAAAAAAAAAAATGCGTAAACTTATTGACCTACGGTTTTCTAGTAATTATTATCAGCGTCTACGATCATATTCAAGGAATTGGCAAGAAATACAATATACTTATAGGGTGAAATTTTTCAACCTCACCTGGAGGGAAAGTACTCTAAATATTAGAGATAGCAAATTTTGCTCAAAGGAAACATTCTTTTATATAAAAAGAAACAAATCTGCATCAAAAGATTTTTGAGAATACGCTTGCCACACTTGGGAATCGAACCGGTTTAAATTTGAAAAAATAACAGCCTGTACTGTTATGGCATCAATCGATAGGGCCAACCATAAGAATCAAATCTCTCTAATAAACGTGATAAATTAAATTAAAGGAATACCATGAAATCTGTCTAAACTTATAAATTCTATGGGATCAGATGAAGCACTTTTACTCAAAGGTCTATCCGATTACTTATGTTAATACTAATTACCTTTCGATTCCCGAGAGTGACAAGCGAATTTTCGAAAAACTTTGAATGCAGATTTGTTTCTTTTTAAAAATAAAGGAATGTTTCCTTTGAGTAAAATTTGCTATCTCCAGTATTTAAAGTACTTTCCCTCCAGGTGAGGTTGAGGTTGAAAAAATCCACTTTGTATAATATAAAAAAACAGCTTGAACTGCACACTTAAGGTGGTCAAGTGTGCAGTTCAAGCTGGCGCTGCTTGACAAGATTTACATCGATATATCAAACACGGTACATGGCTACATGGTACATGGTGCATGGCTATCGAAATTGGTGTTTGAACTTAGGGTTCAGAAAAGTGACAATCGTTTACAAGTCATTTAATATTTCTGCAACGACTTTCAACCCGATTGACATAACCTGTTGCCGGTGCTGCTTCAACCAACTTATGTGTGCAGGCGGAAAACACACAACTAAAATTAATGTACTACGTTTAACATATCGATGTAAATTTTCAAAATACTGGAAAATTAGAAAATAAAAGCCTTGTAATGAGATAATATAGTATGATTACTTTATGTGTGCAGATCTACAGATGTTGCTTGTCAAAAAAAAATTGTATCAATGTGTCAAACTTTGTTTATTTTAGTTCTGTCTTCCATGCACAGATAGGTTGGTTGAAGCAGCACCAGCAACAGGTTATGTCAATCGGGTTGAAAGTCGTTGCAGAAATACGAAATGACTTGTAAACAATTGTCACTTCTATGAACCCTAAGGTCATACACCAATTTTGATAGCACCACAACCTTGTCAAGATATTAAGTACATCATAGAATGCAAGGTCTTTTTCGGAAGTAGATAAGTTGCGAAAAAACCTTGGCAGTATCATCAGTAATGTCTGAAATCGTCGCGTTTACATAAAACCACAATTTACGTACGATTGTTTGTGGCTACAACTGTTCTCAACTTCTCAGTGATTACTCTATTATGTTCATTGCAGATAAAATAACTGATCGGTTAGATGTACGTACCTACTTAAAATAATATTTTCGTGGCGAGCACGAAGGTTGCGTAATTTCTAGAAATTAATGGAGGTTGGTTGTTTTGAGTTGTATTTACTAAGCCATGACTTAGATACAGTGCAAAATAATCTAGGGAAGAAACCTTAGAACCTGGAGAAAATGAATCTTCCAATCATTGAATACAATTGTTAAAGATTTTTCACCTTCTAATGGCTTCTCTGGTACAGGACTACCTTACAGCATTTCTGCAACAACATTGTGTACCTATTGAAAGATTTTCAATGCCAGAATAAATCATGATACTCGTACCTATGTACACCTCCTCAATAAAGTATTTCTGTTGTATTGGATTCTAATCACATTCTTTGTTGAAATATTGTCCATGTCCAATAGTAAGTCAGGACCAGATGACAGATGCACAATAGGATCGCAGATTCAACCTTGCTGTTTTTATAGATTTCTTTTTCTTTTAATAGAACTAATGACTTAGATTGTGTCTGACCACTGCGTAGCGACATGGACAGCTCTGTTTCTTCCTTGACTGTAATTTTCCCCTTTTACCGACACCGAAACACAAGTATAGTAATAAGTATTGACGTTTATTTCTGGCCAACTCATACTTACTACGAAAGGAATCATGAAACAAAAATCTCAAGTCAAAGTATTATGCAACTAGTGCGCTATAGCGCAGACTGTATTGTACCTAACGTGTTAACAATCGTACAATGAGCCACGGTGAAGGCTTCCAATAAATGGCAACACGGCTAAATTCTTGATAACATTATATTTACGCTGGCTGCAAGTGAACAAAGCAAATCTGGGACTGAATAAGTATTTCACCTTTCTTTATAATTATGTAATTAAATTCTTGATAACATTACATTACATTTACCTACGCTCGCTGCAAGTGACCGAAGCTGGGACTGAATAATTATTTCACCTTTCTTTATTACCTATGTAAATTTCGTGAACGGTACCCTAGGGCATACCTACAAATTGTCATTTTACGAACAGTAATGATGACGGGAAAGTCAAAATTGTATTGAATTGACACTGTTACCGAAAAGATTAATACTATTGAATTTCTTCAAAGTTCGAGTGAACCGGTTCCTTCTAGGCAAGCGTGCTCCACCTTAGCAATCAATCATCAATGCATCATGGCTTCACATCAGGGCATCAGGCATCAACAAACACCAGTAAATTTAGTGTAAAAAAGCCGTTTTAGACACCGCTATCTCTTCCGTGAAAATGACAGAGAAAAACACAGCTGGACCTTTGGCAAACTGTTGGGTAGGTATGAATTATTACCAACTTTTTTGAACATCGACACAATCCGGAGCTTAGGACCAATTTTTTAGCTTAGGACCACAACATAGTAGATGACGGTACCGGTAGAGATGATTAAATCTTTGTGTTTGTATTCTATAATAAGAGCTTCACCCTTGTGACCATTAGGGCATGCAAAAACCGGGTTGATTAAGAAAACCGACTTTTTCGGATTTTTTGTTTACAAAACCGGTGAAACCGGTTAAATCGGGTTTTTCGGTTTTTTTTTTCAATTTTTATTAAGAAAATGAAAATTTGTGTGTGAAGCAATGAAAATGCGGAAGTCTAATCAAAATATGTATTTTTTTACGTTAATCCGACTTATTTTTTAAATAATGAGTATTTTTGGATTGAAGTAAGCTTACAACTACTAAGTTAACAGTTTACCACCTAAACTTAAATATTTTGTGACATAGAATAAAGCTTATTACTAGGAAAATAAAAAATAGGGACATTTGGTAGGTAAACAAAAGTCTAACTCATAAATCACAGAATATAACAATTAACAATTTAACAGGCAAAATCAACAGGACGTAAAATGAGATCAAAATAATTTTTAACATATTGCTTAGAATCGTCCTATTCCTAATTAACCAAAACAAAAAAAAATAGTCATTCTTAATCTTATAGATAGGTATGAATAAAAATTAAACTTACAAAGCTAAACCAGAAATAACTATTTTTTGCTTTGATGGAAAGACCGTAATGATACCAGTGCGTCAAGCGAGTCATCATTTAGTGTACTGCGGATTTTATTACACATGAGGCCCGCTGATGAAAAGGCTCTTTCTGATTCCACACTTGTTGGAGGTATAGATTTCAAAGTTTTATATACTTTTGTTAAGTGCTCTCCCATTTTTCCTCCACCGTCGCGTCGTAAAGAGCCATTTCCACCCTGATTTTCGTGTCTAAATCGAGCTCTGCAGATGGGCTTGCAGAAGAGGTATGTTGTCTAAGCGCCTTCTTTATTTCTTGACCGAGTTGGTCCTTAATGTTTTGAGAAACATTAACTATTGTATGGTCTACGTTTGCTTCGACTGTCGTCGCCCTCTGTGTATTAGTTGAAAAATGCTTAGATATAATGTTGACTATGAAACTTCGAATTTGTTCGTTATCGAGGGCTATCGCGTTATTTATTACGCCATCCGAAAGATCTTTGTAGTATGTAGCTGGGCTATGCAAATATAGAAGTATCCCGGTAAGATTTGTCAATCTTTGTTCTATTCTTGACTCTAATGAATTTTCCAATTGAGTGCTGATGGAAGAAGAATCTTCTTTCAATTTTTTAAGCATACATTTTATTGCTGCTACTGCTGTAATTAAATTAGCATCACGCTGACATAAAGCTTCTACAGTAGCTTTTATGACAGCTAAAGAATCAGCTAATTCGGAGAAACCGAAAAAACCGATAAATCCGGTTTAGGTTTGCTAAAAAACCGGGTTTTCAAATCAGTCGGTTATCCGGTTTTTTCGGTTATCCGGGTATCCGGTTTGCATGCCCTAGTGACCATGGTTGGAATCCCTAGATTCGCCATATCGCGTATAAAATCGTCACGTTTCTATTAGGTACATTTATCATGAATACTATGAATAGTATCACTCTTCTCAATGTAAATACTCTTTTGTGTGCGGTGCATCTAGACATCAATACAAATAAGAAAATTGAAGTGTCTGTTTGTAATTTCAAAATAACTGCTTTTTACTGAATGGTTAAGAAAGTCAGTAAATACGGTACTTATAACAAAACCATTTTTTTTTTATGTTTGTCTGTCTGTTTGTACCGGCTATTATCCGAAACGTCTGGACCGATTTTGACGGGACTTCCACTTTCAGATAGCTGATGTTATAAGGAGTAACGTAAGCTATTTTTATATTTTAGAATAAGAATTAGGGTTCCGTGCTAAAACAATTAAACCCTTGAAATTGGTAACAAAATCCGATTCAAAAAGGAAAGTAATATTGTTATAATAATTTCACGCGAACGAATAACGTGGGCAACAGCTAGCCTTACCATATAAATCTTTGCTAGTGACGGATTCCAATCTATCAATATCTTAACTTCTTAAATAAAATAACTATTACTGAATGTTCTAGTCGTTGTGCTTCAACGTATCTGCGTCATAGGTTATCAGTGCCATGTTATGGATAGCTAACTATTTGAAGGAGCTTCCTAACTTATGTGAAGTTATGTGTGTCCTTTCTCATTATCAAAAGATGTTTCTAATGTCGGAGATGAATGTGGTGGTTTTGTCATGACTTATTTGGACTCTGCAAGTAGTTTTTTTTCATTGGTTCCTATTTTAAATATTACCGGTACTTAATAACTTTGATCAAGATTATAGTCTTAATGGAAGAAAATACTAGTCTTAATATATTTTGTACTGCAAAGTCAGGTTATCTTGCTTATTTTTGTTTTGTACCAAGGTATTTCAACAGATTTGCTAATCGTATTCCAGTAATTTTTTTACAACTTTAACATTTCCATAAAGTACCTACCTACATATCTACCACAAATTCATTGATTTGACAGATATTTAACACTATCGAAAATATATCTAATTCATTAACAACGTTATTTTCTTTCTTACAGCGGCAAGCAAAGCAACCTTATAATAACCAGAATAAAGATCATAAATTGAAGATATAGATGAGTACACACATTATGTTGATACCATTCAAATATTTACGAGCGATAGATGGGACAAGATTAGGTACAAGACGAAGAAAGTCATACGCCCGCTTGTCAGGTAGCATACATTCGTGTGTCAAAATCAAAAAGGTTCGGGATCAAAAATTTTGTGTGACTTTATTCCCAATGTCCGCTCTATAATTATAATAAATCTCTTTGGTTGGAACGAAAACAAAGCTCTAAGATTTTGACAGCGATGTAATTCAAATTCATTCAGAGGTAAAATAATCGTTTGTCATCTGACTTCCAAAAACACTTCGATGATTCGCACATTCATTTATTTTACAAGACACGCGATCAATTAATTTTATAAACTAAAACCTAGAAGTATATTCTCACCTGTTGCACTTCAGCAGTAGTAGACCGGAACAGCTCAATATATCTAGCTCCGATAGACTTGCGGTGTCGAGACAACGCCTTAGGCGCATCATCTTCTTTAGCAAAGAGAACGAAGGCGTCTCCTGTGGCCCTGCCGTCGGCTCGACGCACGAACAGCACGCCTTCTGCTCCGTCCAGGACTAGGACCGGGTTGTCGCCCGTTGAGAAGAAGTCCAGCTGGAAATTGAGGTAGCTGTTAATATACTGTGAATTGGTGGAAAAATAATTGTGGAAACTTGGGCTACAAAATGGACTGGACAACAAAAAGCGGCTATAAGGATTTAAAAAGACAGAGATGGCCTTGCCTTTGTTTATAAATTTACGGCAGCTTAGAAAGGTCTACATCATCTTTGTGTATTTAAAGCTAACTGATGCTAAGTTACAAACTAGTGTTAGTTTTTTACAAACTATAATAGTAATAAATATGTACAAGTAGAAAAGGGTTACAGGGCGTCCAAAATTCGTCCGCATCGCTGTCAACAGGAAAAGTGCCCAGAAGGCTGGCAGCATTACCACGTTGGATGGCAATGCTGATTATTTGGCCAAAAAATAGGCCCGCCCTCTGTTCACGTGACGAGTCGACCAACCGCTTGGCGATTTCCCGAAATACTACGTGGGCACTCGGACCCCATGGACCTTGTAAGTGTAAGTTTTAAATGAGATCTAATATCTAGTGGGTAATTATTTGGCTGGAGGAAGTAGATTATTACTAGGCTTTTACGAACACTTTTACACTTAAAAAAAAACATCAGAAACTATATTAAGAAGTCTCTGTTTTTTATCGGACTTCGCTGATAAGAAACATCGATACAAACTCATTCGTCAAAGTCCCTTTTTAAAATCCAGAAAGAATCTTTTCATAGCGGGACCAGATTAGGGTCTGAGATGGTCTAAAACTATGAAATCTAGAAAATACCGTTACAAATGATAAACATCTAGTTCAAGTTTATTATTAATGTTATAACAGCAAAGGTTAGATAAGTTAGGTAAGCTGCCACTTAATCTGAGCCGCTAACCCAGAGGTTATGGCGTATCTGTAAAGTTGACTACATATCGATACCTTTGGGTAGAAAGGTCGTTTAAACCATTTTGGCCAAATTGAGTTATATATACCATTTTTATCAGAATTTTTTTCTCTATCGATCTGTATATACGAAATGCAGAAATTCGCACAAAAATGGTTAATACGACCCAGAAATTTTCGGTCATAGCCTCTTAAAAAAGGTAAATTTTTAATGTAAAAGCCGAATGTTTTTTTTTTGTAGTTTTGTTATGATTTAATGACCATAATTTACATTAACTCAGGGCGTAAAAATAGTCGTTAATTGTAAATGGTTTATACGCCCAAAAGTGTTAAATGCATTATCTAAACATAGTTTAAATTCGACGTCGTAAATCCAAAGGCAGTTCGCGACGTTGGTGTATAAACCATGTTCATTGAAAGAAGCACTTTACGACCAACACACAAGGCTCGCATTTGGCGCGCAGCGACAAGCAGAAGAGCGAGCGAGATAGATACCGGCGCATTTGTTTACCTGGATGCGAGTTCGCGCACTGAGTGTTTCGTCACATCGATACCTTTGGGTAGAAAGGTCGTATAAACCAAAACCCGACTTTTCAGGAGAGCAGAAAAACATTTTTTTTTTACATAAAAATTCATAACTTTTTTGTTTTTGAAGTTATAAAAAAATTATCTATGAGAAAGGTTCTTACAATTTGCAAATGAAAAAGGTTAAATCATCAAAACCTATCTATCTGCTTTAGTTTTAAAGTTAGCTTGGATTTACGTCTAAGAAAAAATCAATTCTTGGTTAATACACCCCATGAAAATGTACTTTGAAAAATCTGTATAGGTCGTATATCCATTTTTGGTAAGCTTATGGTCACATTTACTGTCGTAAAAACCCATATATTTAGCTTTTTTTGTATTAAAAACCATTTATAAACATAGATCAATTGAATTCTGACTAATAAACAATCCTGTTACTCTCGGAATTAGTAGGAACTCAATTATTATTATTCTAATACCCATTATTGGTCGATTCAAATAAAATAAAACTACCTGAAATACGAAATCAACATTTATTATTATAATACCTTCTAATCAACATTTACTATTATTTCAATAATGGTACAACATACCTAACAGGTTTAACATTTTTAAATTGAAAAAATAATGAAAAACACTTTATAAAAACAAATTGCAAATATCGGATGTATTATATAAAGATTTAAAACGTCTATGTGATAATGGCATTATACCAAAAAGGTACCACCATGATTATTTTAACTTAGGTACCCCATGGAAATGTGGCTGACTCTCTTACGCTAACCGACGAAGAAGACGAGGAAGAGCTAATTAAATAATACAATTATTATTATAAAAGAATAACTTTTCGTATTTATTTCTATTTCTATTTTCTATTTAGTATTTACGTAATTTCACATTTCGTTCGTTGGCAAAATATTATTTAGTAAAAAATCGAGACTATGTTAAATGATTGTATTCTTTGTCACCTAAAATTATTTTTTGAAAATGTTTTTCTCAATTCATAATTCGTTTTAAAATAATATATAATAATAATTATAATAATTTATAGTAACAATTCATACATAATTTTAAACTAATTATGAATACTTTATATCATAAATAAGTTACTTTTTAGTGCATAAGTTAGTTACGTTTAGTGCTTGATCGTTTTTTATTTTTTTAGTTGCAATTCAATAAATTACTTAGTAAGTAAGCCTTAGTACAAAGGCTTAATTCAATAAATTATTGTACAAAAATTAAAAAAAAAACGATCAAGTTATAATTTTATAAATGATTAAAATGCCTGATTACTTTAATTTAGAAGAAGTTTGAATAATTTTTGTTTTTTTTATGACTAAGTAGATTTTTTTATTTCACTTTTCAGTTTAAGTTGTTATAATTATTTTTTCAATTTAAAAATGTTAAACCTGTTAGGTATGTTGTACCATTATTGAAATAATAGTAAATGTTGAAGAAGGTATTATAATAATAAATGTTGATTTCGTATTTCAGGTAGTGTTATTTTATTTGAATCGACCAATAATGGGTATTAGAATAATAATAATTGAGTTTCTACTAATTCTGAGAGTAACAGGATTGTTTATTAGTCAGAATTCAATTGATCTATGTTTATAAATGGTTTTTAATACAAAAAAAAACTAAATATATGGGTTTTTACGACAGTAAATGTGACCATAAGCTTACCAAAAATGGATATACGACCTATACAGATTTTTCAAAGTACATTTTCATGGGGTGTATTAACCAAGAATTGATTTTTTCTTAGACGTAAATCCAAGCTAACTTTAAAACTAAAGCAGATAGATAGGTTTTGATGATTTAACCTTTTTCATTTTCAAATTGTAAGAACCTTTCTCATAGATCATTTTTTTATAACTTTAAAAACAAAAAAGTTATGAATTTTTATGTAAAAAAAAAATTGTTTTTCTGGTCTCCTGAAAAGTCGGGTTTTGGTTTATACGACCTTTCTACCCAAAGGTATCGAATATTATCAATTCGACGCCCTTTGATTGGCTCGCAATAGTGTTACGTTGGTAGATAGATCGTTGCGTTAGAAGAAGATGGTGGTTTAGATAGAAAATACATACGTATGTTAATTACTTCAGGGGGTCTAAAATGGCCGCTTTAGCAGAATCATAATAGGATAACAATATGAATTACGTTTAAATTCGTAAAATGGTCACAGGGTGACAATTCATAATAGTAGGTACGTCTACGACCATTTTAAGAATTTAAATGTAATTCATATTATTATCCTATTATGATTCTGCTAAAGCGGCCATTTTAGACCCCCAGTTAAGATCAAACATACTTATATCAAAATACATGGTGTAAGTAACAAACTTTTCACAATTTCTGGGGGGTTACTATGACGTCTTAAAGCAGGAGTAATTCCAGTGTGGGAAAGAGACAGAGCTATACAGGTCGTCTAGCGCCATCTCTTTCCCACACCAGATTTTTTCCGGTTATAAAAAAAAACAGCTGTCAGTTTTATGTCAAAGTTCAATACCAATACGATCAAAACGTATCGAACAATCGTTTTTTTTTATAAAACGACCAAAAAAAAAATACAGGGGCGTCTTCAAGTTCTACCGTTGCCAATATACTAAAGTCCCAATATATTTAGTGAGAATAATAGCATGTCGATCACAGTAGCTTACAGTTAGCCGTGCTCATCTTTGATCACATTTCAATGACTAGACTTAAATTGTAAGAATAAAGATACGAGGTCCAAGTTAGTCCTTTCATTAAAAAAGCCCAATTTGTACTTACAACTTGTTGCGGCGTCGCATCGTAAGGCAGTCCTCTCATGCGCACGATGACTTGCGCCCCACGCGAGAGGAACGCGGCCGCTTCGCAAGTGGCGCCCCCTGCTACTGACAGGAAGTCTTCGCCGCTTGCACGGTACACCTGGATCAGAGATAAGAAGATTTAGTGGAGACTTAGGAAGTCTTTGGATAGAGTTTAAAAGCTTCTTAATTATCAGGTAGATTTTGAATGTTTACTTCAGAAATACAGCTCCAAAGATTAGGTCACCTATCTGATAACTTTAGTACTTAAGGTCCCGTTGTATTTGGCACCTTACACTTACTAAGCAAGTAAGTATTTTGAGGTAGGTGAGCTAACGTAAACACACACAGATTTGTTAACACTAATAGATGTACCGATGCTAATCCACGTGTTCGCGTACCTAAGTACCTAATTTGTCAACTAACTTAAATTAGATTAAATATTGTTATAAATACGAAACAGAAAAGTAGGTTGCTGCTTTTTCACCGGACACGTAAACCGTAAAACTTAGTTGGAATGAATCTTTTAAAAGGCACTGATTTAAAGCGGCAGTTGTATATAGTAGTTTTGGTAAGTTAAAAATTCAAAAATGAGTCGTAATAAAAAATAATAAAATGGATGATTTAATAATTATATTGAGCAGTAAAATAACTAAATGGGCAGTTGCGAGTGGGCAATTATTCGCCTAAAAAGCTTAGTCAGCGTAGCCCCGCTATCCTATTTCTGTCTGCAGGGTTTACAGTTACTTAACAGAGTCGGGGTGCCCCAAGCCCGGGTGTCTCCGCTCCTTATGAACTTCTGAATTATTTATCTAACTGCTCATTCCATCATTTTTACTGCCATTTATTTATTAGTCTGTTTACGTATTTTTAGTACTTACTGACATTGTAAGACGAAATAACCGGCCAATTGCTTTTTAATTACTGTCTATATTTTACTGTCGCACAAAAATGTACCAACCGCCGATAAAAAAGTAACTGCTCATTATTTCTTTCAACTGATCATAATAACCTCTCGAATGTTTAAAAAACAGTTCAAAAAGTTCCCCTTTTAAAACACGAAGGATTAGAAAAGAAAAAAGCCCTTCTTGGTCTCAATAAGGTACTGCCTATGTCATGATATAAGTGCATGTAGAGGTTCTAAGGTTTACACTAAACTGGTGATGAGTGGAGTGGAGTAGATTTATTAAAATCCACATCGCGTCTCTCGTCTCTCCTATGATTTGTCGAATCTTGCACGTTTCCGCAACGCTCAGCTACATTCTGCTTTGGTGGAATCGGGAATATTTCAGGTCAGAGGCAAATAGTCTTGCAACCATTAACAAAAAAGAAGTAGCTCCGAGCTGGCTTCCTCATGTGTTTGTTGGTTAGTCGCATCTGGCTAACAGTTATTGTTATTTGCAAAGATTACAAATGCTTCTATAATTACGAAGGCTCCTGCTTACCTCAATGTACCGCGATCCAATATGGTGCTTATGTCGTTTGAGCGCCATGTCTCTGTGCTCCTGTGACACGAACCGCACCAGCGCCTCGCCGTTGCGTCTACCTTGAGGCGACAGGCACAGGGCTACGCCACCCCTGTGAATAACAAGAAGAAATAAGAATACGTCAGGATCTGTCCTCTAAAGTAAGATAAACGAGAGGTTAAGTTTTACAGCTTTAAACGTTTATAAACGCACCCACGATACAGGAGAACTTCCTTGTATGGTGCAACGGTTTCTTTAAAAACAAAAATAAATATGGAACAGATGATATTTTTTATGAGTGGATAGACTCAATGTAGAAGGCGGAAAATTTCCTTTTGGCGCGCAGCTTGGCAGAGGTCTTCGTCCAGCAATGGACTGCAATTGGTCTAGTTGATTAATTATATCTGCTCAGGGTAGTATTATAATTCCCATTCATAACTTTTCCGCATTCAGTCATCGTATTAAGGTTGTTTTTGACACTCACTTGGCAACATTGAGTCCTCGGAAGAATTTGGCGATATCCTGATCTGATGACTGCCACGGCAAACCCCGCGCGCGTACTATGCAGTTGCCGTCTATTTCATCGTCTTTTGAGCTGTAACAATTCAAAATAGCATGTTATTTATTTGTCTAGATACATACAATAGATACTTATACTTTATATACTTAACGAAAATTTTTGCACTTTACAACTCGTCTAAAGATTTTTTGGGAAGAGTTGTCATCTGTATGCCCCGAAATGTAAGGCAGAGAGATCCACTTAAACTACAACCACATTCCGCCAGTTGGTAGTTTCCTCAAATTAGGCAATGTGTTATATTTGTGATTGGAAAAGAACTCTTTGTTTTGATACTCTTAGGCCCCGTCCACATGGTGATGATCAGGGACGACATTTTACGGTAAAAAGTTGGGATCACACGTTAATATCCCATGCATCGCTCGATCAGTTAAAAACAAATGCAGTATGAAACTGCCATGTTATCCCAAATGATATAGAAAGCATAGTACCAGTCATCTGCGTGGGAAACTAGGTTCTATTATGTGAGAATCTTCTAAATATGAGTGTTCAAGCCGATTTTGTTTGTGAACAAGAACAATAAATTCGACAAGAACGTGTGAAAATTGCGGATTCGCCGATTATGGTTGGTAAGCCTTGAAAAGTTCGCGAAAGTACGGGCTAAGGTTAAAGAAAAGACGAAGATATCTATACCCAAAGACATTTAAAGACTTATAGAGCGAATATTTTCATAGAAACATTTTGGTCCCGAAGATTTGCAGCATAACAAATTAATGCTACTTGACAAGCGGGGGTATGACACTAGACAGACCGACTTGTTACTAAGTTTTAACAAGTATTGGATTAAGTACGATTTTTTTCGTCTTGCCCCATCTATCGCTCGTAATATTTGAATGTCATTGTGTGTGCCTTATTGTTTGTGTATCATGAAAATATTTAATATCTATCTATAGTTACTTATAGTACTAGAACGTTATCAGCCTAAGTTGGACAAACCGTAGAAATAACGGTAAATAATTATAAAATAAAACAAAGACTTGCCATCGAAATTACACGCTGATAATATTATCCCATTGATTTTCCAACGGAATATTTTTTTTACTGCAAGTAGAGCTTATAAAGGTTATTAATAATATATTTTTGTGGTGATTGTGGTGCCTAACTAAATACTTACATGTATTTGTAAGTAGTTTCTAGCAAAGAGATTTAAACGACTTAATGTAGAGCGGTCATCGGGTCTATTTTTAAACAAACATTTTGATCCCGAATATTTTCGATTTTGGCACACGAATGCTACCTGCAAGCGGGCGTATATGACACTAGAACAATTTGTTACAAAGTAGTAAAAAGTATTGAATTACGATTATCTTAGTATTGTCCCGTCTATCGCTCGTAAATATTTGAATGTCTGGTTTCCAGTATTTGATTTACCATGTAGAGTTTCAATGTAACTTGAACGTCAAAATATGACAATGGTAGATTTTAGATTTTTCAATGTGCTAGATACTTTCAGCCGTAGTGAAATTACAATACAGGTAGTAGGATTTTTGTTGAAAGTGATAAATCATTTTCTAGGTAGTTCCCTTATGAGTATGAGCATGACTGGGACCGAATTCGGTCGCAAAAAAAAGAGCTGTACTTTGCTTAATTTATTTCATCACCATGCTTCAAACATGAAGAAAAATATCGTTAAGGAACCAGCATGCTCTAGAGCCAAAGACATTCAAATATAAGTCTTTTTAATCGCTTTGTCTAGAACCAAAAAATCGAAGACTTGTGACTTCTACCAAACTGAGAGGAGGTATGTGTGACCTGTGTTCCTGTAATGGAAACATTTAAGACTGGTTATTATGATTAACCACTTATTATGATTTGCCAGAACGTTCATATCACAAGAATAGTGAAGTATTTTGTCCCAAATCCAGCTCGCCCGTGCGTAGTAACAATATTTTAATAAAATAATAGCAAAACAATGGTTTCTTGAAGCTATAATTTTGCGCCAGTTCGCATGACGTCCGTAGCACAGAATGCATCGTAAAATTCACTGCTTAGGTCATCATTATTATTTTATGATTTTATTTTTGTTATAATTTTGTTGGGTAAGCTAAATGTGAGATTAGTGTTGAATTATGAGTAGATCACCTCATTACTGTTGATGTTGTTGTAAAATACGACTTGGATGTAGTTTTCTGCTGTAAATAGATGTACCTACTAGGTAAGTCTAACTAAGAAAGTTTAAAATTAGAGTAAGAAGCAATTGGTGCATTGAGGGAAATATGGATCGGAGAAGGTTAACCCCCTTTATACTGATAGAGATATATGAAAGAAGAAGACATTGCGAATATTGAGATACACTCGAGAGCACTGAATCCGGGTCACTTAAAGAATGTTAAAAATCTCGGAAACTAAAAATGATAGGTTAATGCAATAAATTGTATTTAATAGACAATGTAATACTCCTTAAATGAAAGTAAAAAAAATATGAGTTGTCATACATTTTATTAACACAAAATTACATAAAGAAAAAAACTGCTGATCTCTCCTTAAAACAAAAATAGGAAACATGAAAGGACAATGCTCATGGAAGTATGGAATCCCGTACCATGCTGCATCAAAATCAAACCTTGTTTTTTATAGACTACACTGATCGTATTAACTCCTACAAAAACTATTTTTGAAAAAAAAACCCGCGTTTCAGAGTTATTTTATAAAATCGAAACTAACCTAAAAAGTAGGTCTATTTTTTCGACGCTACCAACGACGTATTTTAACACACATACATTACATTAGTGCTCTAAAAACAGCGTAATACACTAATATTAGTAAGAATTACGAGTTAAAGTAACATCCACAGTATGCTTGACTGAAACTCGATTTTATTTTAGACCTTTATATTGCCAATAGATATGAGCGCCGCGCCGGCGCGCCGCCGTCGCCGTGAATTCATGTCGACGCGCCGCCGCCGAATGCAGCGCGCGGCGCGCCGTCACGATGAGTCGCAACTTGCTTTCTCTCTCGCACGCGCGGCCCGATGGCATTCGGCATTAGTTCGCCTAGTCACTTTGCTACACACTCGTAGCTCACGCAGTCAAGTCCAATATTTTACCGAGTAAACGTGTATTGTTCTGTGACTTTAACAATGGCAGCAACTTCGACTACTATTGATGTTTATAAAACGAAAATAAAGAACATTTATGTGACCCCAATGAAAAATCTTTCCACAAAACATACAAATAGTTTTTGCGATAAAATTGGGTCTCGAGGTGGCATTGCACAAGTCCGAGGTCATGTGCTTTCATGGGCCCCGGAATGCGCCACCGTCGGGATCCATACTGACGGTAGGAGGGGTTCCCATCGGCGTCGAGTCGACGTTGAAGTACCTTGGACTCGTCCTCGACAGCCGGTGGAACTTCGTGGAGCACTTCCGACGTTTGGCTGACAAACTGGAACGGGCCGGGGCTGCCTTCAAGCGGCTCTTGCCCAACCTGAGGGGTCCAAACGCCTCCTGCCGGAGGCTTTACGCGGGGATCGTGCGGTCCATGGCCCTTTACGGGGCCCCGGTGTGGGCGCGTTCGTTGAGGCTGCGAGCCGCGCACTATCTGAACGTGCCCCAAAAGGTGGTGGCCGTAAGGCTGGTCCGTGGGTACCGCACGATCTCCGGCGAGGCACCGAGCCTCCTTGCCGGATTGCCGCCATGGGATCTGGAGGCGATAGTCCTCGCGCGCCTGCACGAGTGGCGCGCGGAGGCACTACGCCGGGGGGAAACTCCGCTGCCGCGGCAAATTGTCGCTCAGCGGACAGAGCTCCGGCGCGATTTCATGGCGACATGGAGAGAGCGACTGTCGCAACCCCGTGCAGGGCACGCCACGATAGTAGCGATAAGTCCCCTCTTTGAGGAGTGGCTAGAGAGGCACCACGGCGCCCTCACCTTCCGCCTGACGCAGGTCCTCACCTGACACGGTTGTTTCGGGAGGTACCTGCGCCGAATCAGGCGGGAGGAAACGCCCGGGTGCTATCATTGTGAGGATCGCCCGGAGGACACGGTGGAGCACACCGTGGAGGTCTGCTCCGCCTGGGCGGAGCACCGCCGTTGCCTCGTAGCGGCGATTGGCGGCGGCGACCTCTTGCGTCCGGTCCTGGTTCAAGCCATGGTTCGGGGCGAAAGGGAATGGGAAGCCGTCACCTCCTTCTGCGAAGCAGTCATGCTAGCGAAGGAGGTGGCGGAACGTGAGAGGGAGAGAATCTCACGTCCCAGCCGCCGCGGGAGAAGCACCTGGCGTCGGGGGCCACGTGATGGCTCTCGGCCACCGTAGGCGCGGGCCTGTGGACGGTGAGTAATTGGCTAGCTCGCCGTCCGTCCGTCGTATGACGACAGGCCGTGTCGACGGCGCGTTCATGTTCCACGCGCGCCTCAAAGACATGTCAGCAAACAGGAGGGGCCCGCAAGGGTCGATGCCTGCCAGGGCTGCGGGACTGTTCGAAAGAGATACCGCGGCCCTGGAACATAAAGGTCAAAAGAAGGAACATGGATGGTTTTTAGTCAGTAAAAGTCTGACACTCCCTTCCGCTCTGCCCAGAGCGGGAGGAGTCATTTGATGATTTCCCATACCAAACAAAAAAAAAGGCCCACGGCCGGACGCGACGCGCCGCCGCGACGCCGCCGCCGCCGTGAAAATTTTCAGGCCACGCCGCCGCCGTGGAATTGGCCATCGGCGCTCATATCTAATTGCCAATAGTCAGTCAGTACAGTACAAATGTCAGATGCCACAGATAAGATAACTATAAACCATAGAGTATAGTAAGTGCTATAAACTAGTCGGGATTTAGGGATGTAATCGATAAATCAAAATCTTTAGGCTGAGAAAATCTATTTTGTTGCAAATAGCAATAAACCAAACTAAATCGATTTGGTGAACTGATCTTACTTAATTGTAATTAATTTTAGAGTCCGCTCGACAGACAAGGGTTTGTTCAATTGAAACGGAACGTCATTTATATTCAGTTGAAACGGAACGTCATATAAAGGGAGTAAAACAATATTCATACTTTTAAACTCGAAAAGTATATTTCCAGTTCAAAAATCAAATCCCCGACGCGTAATGCCGTAAAAAAATATGAAACTAATTACTATAATATTTTGGTTTTGAGGCGCGAGACTTTTTGGTACCAACTTTGGTCATTCTCTTTTTTGAACTTTATTACGATTTTCTTGAATTTTAATACTTCGTATTGCCTCCTCGTGCTTCCATTACTGCGTTTACGCGGTTTGGCATGCCGTACACCAAGTTCCTTATACGATTTTGGGGAATATTCTCCCATTCCTCTGTGAGAGCAATTTTGAGCTCACGAAGCGTGATTGGGGGAGGGTTTCGTTGTTTTACGCATCTGCCTAGCTCGTCCCAAGCATGCTCGATCGGGTTGATATCCGGACTGCGCGCTGGCCACTCCATACGAGTAATGTTCATCTCTTGAAGGTAGTCATTCACAATCCTACCTGTATGAGTGAGGTCGGGCATTGTCATGCATAAATATAGCATCCTCACCTAAATTGACCATAAATGGACCAACGTGATCATTGAGGATTTCTTCCACATATCTTACGCTAGTTAAAGAGCCGTTTTCTATGATCACCAGCTCTGTGCGACTTTCAGAAGAAATTCCGGCCCACACAAGTACAGACCCACCACCGTAGGCTACTTTTTCTTCGATGCATGCTTGCTTGAATCTTTCCCCTGGTCTTCGATACACTCTGTGTCTTCCATCGTGCTTGTAGAGCATAAATTTTGATTTGTCGGAGAACATAACTTTTGACCAATCTTCAATACTCCAATTTACGTGGCTCTGGGCATATCTTAGTCTTGAAATACGATGCCCACGCTCCAGTTTAGGGCCGTTTGCAGGTCTAAGGGGTTTTAAGTTAGATTCAGCAAGCCGACGTCTTACTGTCCATGCACTTGGGTTACTTCCTCCGAGGCGTCGAAACTGATTTGTGAGTTCAGTTCCTGTGAGAAAGCGATTTCGAAGCATGGTGTTCGGTCTTCTCGTGCTGTGGTACACCTGGTTCTGCCCGTTCCTGGTCTGCGTAGGTTAGAACCAGTTTCTTCGTAACGTCGGAGAACTCTTTGTACTGTTGACAGCGACACACCGACAGTCCTGGCTGTATCGCGCTGACTCCGGCCGGTTTCCAGCATTGTAAGTATTCTGGTGCATTCTTCAGGCGTAAGCGACATAATTTCAGCTTGAATAATGAATATAGAGCACTATCAACATGGTTTATGTACCCCCATAAATGACAGATTACAAACAAAAGCAAAACCAAATGCTGTAATTTCGTAGTTCCATCTTCGAAAGTGGCCCTTTTTCAAATTTGATTTTTTTATGATATAACTTTACAATAACTAAGAAGTTTTAATACCTTCATTTAAGGAGTATTACATTGTCTATTAAATACAATTTATTGCATTAACCTAGCATTTTTAGTTTCCGAGATTTTCAGGATTCTTTAAGTGACCCGGATTCATTGCTCTCGAGTGTAGTTATAGGAGGACAATGATGAGAACTATGTGAATTGGTTACCATCTGTGGGTTACCAAATGTGAATTGTGCCTTGCTGTCGGCTTCTACTTCTAGTAAAACTATAGTCGTTTAACAGATCCTAAGTACATTGATATAGGGGGTTTTTGGCGTTCAAATGATGCACATGGGACAAGCGCTGTTGGTGAACATTTGTGAAATGTATTGTAAAATCCGGAACGAGGTGATCCTACAGAGAACCAGAGTAGTCGACTTAGCTCACAGAATAAGTAAGCTGAAGTCGCACTGTGCCGGCCATAGTAGCCATAGAACTGATGACCGTTGAGGTAGACGTGTTCTTGTGTGGAGACCGCGAATCGGTAAGCGTAAGGTGGGGGCTCAGGCTCGACGGAGCGACGATCTTCGCAGGGAGGCTGGTAGCAACTGGATGTGTGTTGCCGAGAATCGAGTTGACTGGCGTGCGATTGAAGAGGCTTATATCTCGCGGTGGACTGTTGTAGGCTGATGATGATGATTGTAAAAACAAGATGGCGGAGTTGGTTCTCATTTAATTTTGGTCACTCGCCAAAAGAACGTTATTCAGCTATTATATTATAGCATCTATGTGAAACGCAGAAGCTTCGTATGGCCCATCGTACTGCATACGTGCCACTCGCGGAACAGTAGAGGCTCGTCCACATATATCAGTCACAAATCAAGTTATCAGTGGACACAGCAGCTGCCATATGACCTACGCATCGTAATGGAATATCCCTAAGTTTATCTATTGAAACCTAAGCTAAATATAATACTACTATAAGTTCTATCAGTATTCCTTTACTAGCAATCGGAATATTTCTATTATCAATGAAAGATAGTCATGACCTAGACCTTTGGTACCACTAGCTTCAGCCTGCGACGTCGTCTGTCGAAGTGACATATCCTATAACATTCGGTAATAGTGTTGTTTACCGCTAGTGAAAGAATATTTGAAATCGGATCAGAAGTTTCCGAGATTAGCTCCTACATACAACGTATACCAGAAAAGTGCGGTCATATTTCAGGGTGTGTGATTCACCATACCAGAAAACTGAACAACTTACTCCATGGGACCACCGCGAACAAAAAATCTGTTGTGCAGTACGAAATTTCAATACCTACTCGACCGAAATGAAAAGCTGAAAATCACACATTTCTGGTACACGCTGCCGCGCTGTATACTGCACTTCGCCCGCGACTTCATACGCAAAAATTGTGATAGCTCGGCTAATATGCGTGATATAAATATAATTTATAGCCTATAGGATCGCACGAATAATATAGCTTTCTGCCAGTGATCGAATTTTTAGAATTGGATTATTAGTTCCGGAGATTACCCCCTACATACAAACTTACAAACTAACTATTAGTGTAGACTGGCATAAAAGTATATATGGTTAACCACAACAAGCAACCAAACCCTACTTCGCACGGTTTTTGCAGGTTGACAAAACATCGATTTTGCAGGTTGTGGACTTCAAAAAAGGAGGAGGTTATGTATACCACCGGCATTTTTTTCTTTTCATTTTATACATCGATTACTGGGTTGATTTCCGTGATTATTTTTATGACTTTGTTGATGACTATGGTCTCATAATAACTTCTACTTACATCATCATCTGCCTAACCTTTTCCCAACTATGTTGGGGTCGGCGTCCAGTCTAACCGGATGCAGCTAAATACCAGTATTTTACATGGAGCGACTGCTTAGGTGACCTCCACAACCCAGTTAGTACTGGGATACTGTAAGACTGATTGTCGGACATTCAGACCAGTGACTACCTGTAACGACTGTCAAAATCTACAAATAACAGCCAGGAACAAGGGCTTAACGTGCTTTCCGAGACACGGAGGAAACTCTGTATGTAATGGGTGGTCACCCATCCACAGCCCTACCTAGGCAAGCATGACCTTACCTTAAGATCGACCCGAGTGGCTGTTATTATTTAGCCACGAGTTCTACAACTAAAAATGTTAAAATAAAAATGTCACCGACTTTTGAAAGTGTGTGTATATTTATGTTTTTTTGAAAATCGCTTTTTTTTTCGCAAAAAAGTTTTATTTGCCAGTTTACATCAATGAAAATATACACATTTATTATTCACAGAAATCTTCCAAAGTAAATTTCCTAAATAATGGTGAAACAAAACAAAATTCGTTGCGGTGTATAAAAGAATATTTAACGTGGTCACACATCCAGACAGATACAAAAACCGAGTTTAATTAATAGAATAATATTGTATAGTTATAAATGAATGATATCTAGCGATGCACTTGACCTCAACCTTATATACCATTATATACCACAAATACATATGTTTTCTAGTTAAACAACGTGAGTTTATTACCTTATCTATGTATAAGATATTGATTTGAAAATCCACAGGAAAATCAACCGAGGCAATTGGAATTGATAATGCATTGATTGGATTCAAGATTGTCATAATCTGTTGGTTTAATAGACGTTCTGATGATGCCCACCCAACCTATATATGTGTGGTTTTATTAGTTACAGTTGTTAAAATATCGAGAAATTTTAAAGCATTTTTAAGCATACCTGAGCATACAGAACATAACAACACACACGTATAATTCCTGAACGGCTAGGCAAAGGTGTACTTGATATACACCCACATTTCGCCAGTTATGTTTAAGTCCCGTGTAAAAGGGGGAAAGCATTTTTTTTTTAATATTAGATTGGTTTACATTTGACCTCAATCTTGTCCAAGGACAGAGATAAGGTCGACGATGGAACGAGCTAACCCAAAAGAGGTATATTGCTATCAACCGGGCAAAGATCCAGACTCCGTGGTTCTACTGAGAAATTCCACGTTGCCCGACCCGGGAGTCGAACCCAGGACCCCATGTTCAGCAGTTGCGCTTGCGATCACTCGACCAATGTGTGTATTGGGTGGTCACCTATCCACATACTAACCTAGGCAAGCGTTGCTTAACCTGAAGATTAATCCGAACGGCTGTTATTATTTAGCCACGAGCTCCTCTGACTATAGATGTAAGTGTTTTATAGATACACCTCTGCTTATCCCTTCGGGTAAATAAAGGTGTGTTGTTATGTTATATCGGCACTTTCGTTATCTTCCTGAATATTAATGTCATCCTAATTCTATGTATTAGCTTCCACTTCCATTATCATAGTAACAAATATTATTTTCCAACATTATCTACCTACCTACACGATGTTTCTATTATTTTATCATAGTGACTTATAAATAATACAATATCTACAGAGTAGCGTTGTGCTGATCTAACAATATAATTATAATTATTTATGTCAATTGTTTTATCAATATTTTTATAAATCCTTGGGCCTAAAAGGTGATAGCGAAATATAATTATCACAGAATATTATTTGTGGGTCATGAAATATTCCATTATTGATATTGGAATGAGAAGTTGTAATCAGCTGTTTGCAAAAGGGTTTGTACACCTTTTAATTTATACCCATAATATTAAGGTGCATAAAAATAGCTGGTCCACCATCTTTAGGAGTCCGCCATAATGGATTTAGAATGACGACACTTAGTTAATCATGCATTGTCATCGAAACTAAACGTGTATGCAAAATTTCAGCTCAGTTGGTTCCCCATAACTGTTTTAAAATTCAGTTGCAAGATTTGACCTAAATAAACTATTTTGTGTATCTGATTTCATCCAAATCCATTCAGTAATTTTTGCGTGAATGATTTATAAACATCCGCCCAACCTCACACTTTGGCTTATAATAATAGTAGTATAGTAAGAGGACGAAAAACATTAGCTGTGTCAATCACAATTAGATTGCTTTATTACCTAAACACAGGAGGGTATTGATGAAGATGACATTCTTTCGCTAATTATGACATAACGCGTGATGGCCGACTCACACTTTCTCACAAGAACTCCTTGGAGAAGCAAAGGAAAATACCAATACGGAAGCATTCAAAGATTCCGTGAGAAACGGGTCTTCACCATAGTGCAAAAGACACAATCGTATAAGTTGTTGTCATTTTATTATGATTATTATACATGTAATACGTGTGACGGTCCCAACCAGACAATGTCCATTATGGCTGTCCGATCCAAAACATCATGAACAATGATGTTACAACACTGACCTGACACTTGATATAGAGATTATAGAGGGCTGTTGCAGGTAACAGAACACCTGTTTTACCAGAAGGTTTAGGCAGAAGTATAGATGTAGATCCATTTTTAAGTCCCATGTAATAGGGGCGAGTTTCGAAGAGCTCGTAAATAATCATAGCCGTTCGGGTCGATCTTCAGATTAAGTCGCGCTTGCCTAGGTTGGCCCGACAGACCAGGTGTCCTCCGTGCCTCGGAAAGCGCGTTAAGCTGTTGGTCCTAGTTGTCATTTGTAGATCTTTGATAGTCGTTATAGGTAGCCAGTGGCCTGAAAGTCTGTCAACTTGGTGAGACTGTACAAAGGGGTATCGTATTACCCAGTACTAACTGGGTTGTGGAGGTCAGATAGCCAGACGCTACATGTAAATTACTGGTACTCAGCTGTATCCGATTAGACTGGAAGCTTTCCCAAGGAAAAAAAGGCTAGGCAGATGTGTAATAGGGGAGTCTACTGCCATCAACCAAGTACAAATGCGGTTAGTTTTATGCATATGCACAAGCATAACCTTCGCGTGCATTTCGTCGCAAATCTCTGCGGTGTAAACGTAGCCTGAGACTACAACATTATGTGGCACTTAGACAAGTTCAACCTTAATGAAAAATTCACTAAGGTTGAATGTTTAAATTTTCTCATAGCATAAATCCCTTCTATTAAGTTGGGACTATCTCTGTCAGCAGGTGAAACAATCATCCTTAGAATAATTGAATAATTATTATTTTCACAATTATAAGGCACCATAGAAAGGACGTCACGAGGCTAATGACTGAAAAGAATTTTCTTTGCTATGACCTTGAGAAAATTCCTAACCTGTGAAGATTTTCAATTATGTACCTATTAATAATTCTATAGGTCTTTTGTGAATATCACATTCCCTTCCCATGAGATGATAATTACGTTAACCGTAAACATTAATGATCTTCAGAGAGGATGACAGATTATACGAGAGCTGCAGTTGCTTTGCATGAGCTTGAAACAACCATTTTGTCAGACATTAGCGTCTTTGAAACATCAAGCAGAAGAGTTAACTGGCGTTCTTAGTTTTAGTCATTAATGTCACTAAAACATACACACTTAAAACGTGGGAAACGCAGAAAAGACACAAACTTAAAGGTACGAGGAGGTCGTGGCTAAATAATAGCCGCTCGGGTCGACCTTTAGGTTGCCTAGGTTGGTCCGTGAAAGGGGAACTGATTGACCCGCCCTCATACATTATGACAGCCGGGATCAACGGCTTGACGTGCTTTCCGGGGCACGGAGGTTTGCAAACTCGTTATGTAAGGGGTGCAGGTTAAGCCGTTGGTCCCGGCTGTCACTTGTAGATCTTTGACAGGCGTTACAGGTAGTCAGTGCCCCGAAAGTTTGACAAAGGGTAACGTATTACCCAGTACTAACTGGGTTGTGGAGGTCAGATAGGCAGTCGCTCCATGTGAAGTAATAGTATTCAGCTGGATCCGGTTGGACTGGAAGCCGACCCCAACATATTTGGGTAAAAGGCTAGGCAGATGATGACGACATACTTAGGTGCATCAAGAAAAGTCACAAACGCAAAATGAAGCAAATTTCTCCCCGCGTTTCTAAGACTGCTCGTTTCGGATCAATAATATGTATTGCAAACAGCGCGTTACAAGTAGAAACACAACAGCAAGCCGTTCCACGCCGATTTGTATTTGAAATTAAAACCAGCAGTGTGTAAGCTCCTTATCTTTCTGCGAACGAGGTGACGCATCGCCTCAGCCAAGGTATTAAAAACGGAAATTGAAGTCTTTAATCCGACAAATGTCGTATTAACCGACGATAGTATACAGGGTGACACCAGGGTGATTCAGTACATCATTCTGAACCCCTCCTCATAAAAATTTAAATCAGCTGTTCCATACATTTGACCGTGTAGATATTGCACTTTTATTGAAAACAGCTGATCTACCGATGACAAATTTATATGTGGAGGGTAATGGGGAGAACAGAAACCACAGTAAATATAATCGTTATAACCGTAGAGCTCATTAGGAAAAGGCGGATTGTGAGCAATTACTTGACCGGTTAAAACAAACAAACAAAAGCACATATTGTTACTGCATCCGCTTCATCTGTTCCAAAGACGTAAGTATTAAAATTACTGATTCTCGTTTTCACTAAACTACCTGTACCGACTGCTACTGGTTATAAGTCTAAAAATACGAAGCCACGTCAGCCAAGCATTATGTACATCACACTAAGTAACTTTACGCAAAAGTAATTGCTGGGAAATGACTTTTGGGGTGAAAAATCACAGTCATTTTACGGTAGGATTCAATGTAACGCATTCAAAACATTGTGCTGATAGATGGATTGAATAGTACGGGGGTCGTGGAGGTATTTAAAATAAAAATCTTACATTAAAAACATGTATTTAAAAAAAAGTGAAATAGTTGGAACTTTGACCCCCAATAACTCCGTAACTAAAAGGTGGTAAAAATTATGGTCTAAAACAAAAAAAAAAATATCGCAATAACGGGGAGAACAAGTGCCTTTCGGCTTCGTTAAGGGTCTTGTGACACCCTTTATAGTTGGGGGAGTCTAGGCAGATGATGATGTCCAAGCAAATAGCTAACTCTTGCCTCCAAGCTAAGCACCTGTGTGCGTCCTACTAAGTATATGATTGGTGACGTGAAATTGAAGAATTGTGAGAATTGCAAATCGTATTCGCAAGAATTGTTTCACAAACATCTTTTGAATTTACCGTTTTTCGGTTGTTATACTAAACTTGATTTCGTTAGATATGCAAACCATGTTGTGCAAATTGCAGTTTTCAGTCTTAAGGCCAAATTGGATTTTTTAACGACACTAAAGTCTTAAATCAAGATAATTTCAAAATAACACGGCAGGCGAAAGCCGTAAGATGAACAAAAATCGATGCGATAGTAATATTCATTGATATACCTGTTTAATCTAAAATTAATGACATTAATTTCGATTTATCAGATAGTAACATTATTATTAATCTACATCTAGATAATAACAGAGCTAAGCAATGCTTACTTGTTGTAAAATCATTTCTTTTTGATAAGCGGCCAAACGTCGCTAAATCCAAATATTTACCAATTCTTCTGCATTTGTGTCCTGAAAGGTATTGTCCACATTTCTACGAAGAAAGAAAGATAATCCGCCAAGATTGTTCCCACTGCTGGGACAAAGGCCGAAGAGGTGGTTGATACAAGTCTTCAAATTTTTGGTTCTAGGACACACCGGTTCCCTCAAGGTGTTTTCCTTCATAGTTTTAAGAGCAGTGGTGATGAAATAGACGATGACGTCATACGAAAGACTAATTAGTCACTAAAGACTTGTTTGCGTTAGGAAACGTCCTGTGACTAGTGTCGATGTCAAAGTGACACGTATTGCTGCAGTTGTGTCACTCATTGTTGAAACAATTATGAATCTCTTCGACTATAGGGTTCCAAAACGGACAAAATGTTATTTAATTAATTAAGTTTCAGTAGCAGCCCAGGTAAATTAATAAGTTTATGTGACAGACGATGTTCTGAAGATAATATTCTTTATAATTTAACAAAACATCACGCCTGTAATCCCGGAAGGGTTAGACAGAGGCGTACCTAATTATTCACCCACGTTTCGCCAGTTATATTTAAGTCCCATGTAGTAGCGATCCTATTATTGGAATCAACCGGGCACAAATCCAGACTCCGTGGGTGCTACTGAGAAATTTCTAATGGGAAAACCCAATAACACTTTGGTCGACCCGTGAATCGAACCCGACCCACCACCAGTCACCAGACCAACGAGGCAGTCGATAGTATTCTTCAAAGTTAGTAATTTCAACTATTATGACTGCAATGTCCAAAAGACATCAATATCAAAGGCGTTTGAAACAGTCAACCTTATTGCAAACTCCCTATTTTAAGTTTCACTACAAAAATTGGTCAGAAGAAAAGTAGTCCTTTAAAAATTAACCGAAGTTAAACAAAAACAGTTACAATGCAGTTTTAGTCTGGATTCGTATCTGTCGTAGTTCCACAAGGCATTATTTTTGGCCCTCTGTTAACCATACTTTAACATCGGTGTATTGTTACGAGGGCGCATTTGTTTACTTACAGTAATTACAATATTTTTGTAACTTAATTACACAACATCACGACTGGATTCCCCGAAAGGATCGGCAGATGTCAATAAACGTTTCGCTTATTATGTCATACTATCTTTTGCCCGCGGCTTCGCCCGCGTTATGGTCGGAAATTATCCCACGGGAACGTCCTGTTCCCTTCAGTTTTAATTTAAAGACGTTTAAAACAGGACAGGAAACAGGAGAAGTAGTTCTGGGGAAGGGGGGAAGTATAGTACTTTGCCGCAGTATAATATTAGTGTAGAATTGTAAATACTGTAGAGTAGGGGACCAGCCCATTATCAAAGATCGGGAACAAACCCACAATCTGAGTTAACATAACATAACATCACGCCTGTAATCTCTAAAGGGTAAGACAGAGGTGTACCTAATGTACAACTCTGTCTTACCCTACTACATTTCCGCCAGTTATATGCACTTGCGGCCACTAGATCAAGGATGCAGTCCGTACATCCGCTGTTTCCTTACAAATAAACCCAATATCACTTTATCCAACCTCGGGTTTGCACTCAGGCATCTAGGTTCAGCAGTAACACTTACGTCCACTAAACCAGTCATGGATGTCACTCAACATCACCATCTTTCTACCCTTAGCCCATGTTACTTAGGGCAACAAGTTTTTTCTTCCATTCTCCCCTATCGACACGCGACGTCACGCTATCATTCAAACCTTTTTCTTTCATTTCATTTCTTTGTTCTTCCTCTCCCTCTCCATCCATTATCATTATTTTATATTCATCGCTCTGTTAGTTATATGCGTTGTGAGTTGAGCATGTTACTAAAGTAACAATTATTAATAACAATTATTATAATGCTGTCCAAGTCACAATTATTATTAATAACAATTACTATAATGCTGTCCAAGTAAAAATTATTATTAATAACAATTATTATAATGCTGTCCTGTTAATATCCAAAGCAGTACTTTAGCCCACAATTACATCGAATTCAGCAGAATACAGTACTGAAGTGTAAGGTATGCAAATCAAAACCGCCTTTTTAGCCATTTGGTCCTAACTGTTGCTGCTGACTAAACAAATGCATTTGTTGACAATTTTCAATCCGCATCGTGTTTTGTTTGTCGATGCTTGCGAAACTTGAAGAATAAAGAACGGCGTTCATTTTAGACTTTGCGCCGTGACGTAGCGTTGCTAGAACGGATATTTTGAGTCAGCTTTATTTTGTATTGTCATTCTAATAAGACAGAAGGAATCTACAGTTTGACCACTTCAAGAATGTTCAGTTCAAGGTGGCGTTGCTTGTCAAGAAAAAATGCATCGATATGTCAAACTTGGTACATTTATTTTAGTTCTGTGTTTTCCCGCCTGCACAGATAAGTTGGTTGAAGTAACTATATTATGTTGTCTTGTTTCATCAATTCTATTCTTTGTTCGTTAATTTTTATTTTAAAGTTCTGTTTTTGAATTATTTTACGACGAGGTGAAAGGAGGTAGGTAGGTAGTATGTAAGGGTCGTAACAGGCAGCGTTTTGCAACTTTGCGTGAGTTGTTTGTATGTATTTAATTCATCATTTATTCAAGTTGTTGTATTGTTTTAAAGCAGTTTTATTTGCTGTAATTTCGAAAAAACACTTTTGATGTAACATTATCACTTAACATAACGCATGTAATCTCCGTAGGGTTAGCCAGAGTACACCCACATTACATTCATTAAGTCCCATGTAATAAGGGGCGAGCCTATTTCCATCAACCGGGCACAAATCCAGACACCGTGGCTGCTACTGAGAAATTCCGGATGGAAAAAACCCAATAACACTTTGCCCAACCTGGAAATCGAACCCACAACCTCATGCTTAGCAGTCGCGCTTGCGACCACGAAACCAACGAGGCAGTCTTCTCGTACTTTTGATGTCTGCGTAAATCTCACTAATAAGATTCAATAAATAATACTTAGCTGTTTATTAATACGGCTATTCTAGAAATGCATAAGTACTAAAAATAGCTAGAAATTCAAATATTGCCTAAAAATAGCAATTTTTAGCTGAAATACTAACACTTCTATTATATGACATTTATACCATCTACTTTGAATTCTGTATTTCTTCTCATTTCATTCTCTATACGTTTTTACTTCCATTCTCCCAAGTAACCGTCACCCTATCATTTACTTCATTTATATTCCACACGTAGTCCATCGATGTTTTCTTTGGTCTTCCTCCCCCTCTCCATCATCAACATTTTTATATTTATCACTCTTTTAGTCACACGCGTCTCATCCCTCCTCATCACAAATGTCTATAGGTACCAAGACAGAACATTACCTTTCAACTTTTCTGTAACTAGCGCAACTTTCAAACTTCCTCTAATATAATTTCTTAACACATTCATTCAAACACTCATTCTTGACACTACACACATTTATCTCAACTTCCTCGTCTTTGCTACATGCAATTCTTCAGAGCCCAGCAATCCGATCCATACATTACGACAGGGCTAATCACGGACTAGTATAATTCCTTTAACACATCCATTTCAAAATTTTCAATTTAGATTATTTTTTCAATCAAGATTTCTTCCATAAACAAAGTGCGATTATCCGCAAACTCGTCACCATGCGTCCTGTTCGCGACCGTCTCATGTTGCAAGCACCGGAACGCTTGCGCACTATAAATCTTACAAATGTGTTCCGTAGAGGTTGTAACTCGAACCTTATCGAATGAGTTTTTATTTCACCAAAAAAGCAGGGACGAATTGTGTGGTGGTGCAAAAAATTATCGCATGTTGGTGTAAGGTTATTTTTTTGCATGTTGAAGAGTGTAAAATAGAACATTTGTTAGATTAGTATTATCAGCCTAAAATGTTCTCACTGCTGGGACATATGAGTTTATATGTTCTTATTTGAGGAATAGAGCGACTGCTGACCGGTCGCTTCCAGGTCGGGCAAAGGGTTATTGGATTTTCGCATTAGACATTATTCAGTAGCAGCCTCGAAGCCTGGATTTGTGCCCGGTTGATGTCAATAGGCTCGCTCTATGGCACTTAAACATTACTGGCGAAGTGTCACTGTACCTAGGTACTATTTGGTGCAATACTGCCTAATCCTTCGGGGTTACAGTCGTAAATTTATATGTACCAAGGAATAACTGTAGCATTTCAACATCTTTAGCTGTGGTTGGTTATGCGGTCTTACAGATTAAATAATTCCTACTATATTGCTGTGACGAATGACGACGTATACCTACCTGTATTATATACGTTATGTCTGTACTAGATAAGTACCTAATTGGAACAATATAGGTATACTTCTAATATGTAGTGATAAATGGTCGACCTAAGTTATTGCTGTATGAATAGACATTGTTTTCTTGACCGGGGACTGTACCTCCATTTTTTATACGATAGCCCTGGTAACACTGATTGTCAGACTTTCGGGGCTTTTGTAACCACTGTCAAAGATATACAAATGTCAGCCGGGACCAACCGCTTAACGTGCCATGAGCCACCAGGAACCTTAAATCTATAACCATCTTCGTAAGTGTTTACATTCTGTTTAACCTCTTAGAGGTCATAGGCGTACAGCTTATGTACACGATCTTGAATAGCTACTGGTACATGAAAGGTGTTAATGTTTCTATTATTTCCAATAACGCCATTGTTTTTCATAATTTAATCATAGAAATGTGTTTCATCAAAGACGTAAACAACATAAAGTTATAAGAAAACCGTTTAACAAACCTTTACGACACAATGAGAGAATTATTGATAGTAAGTAACGTTTTAAGTGTCTAATAACAAATAATGTATCGACAATTAAGAAGAAAAGGTTATAAATGCAACAGGAGTAAGCCTAGATACGGCTCTGGATCAAGACTTCGCTAACAAATCAAATTCCCCTAGCTCCAAAACTTCAATTATTAGAACTTAACTAAATACCAATATGAATGGGTTGCAAAGCAAACTAATTATCGTAAAGCTATCAACGCTCACCTTGTTATCTTAAGTTGCTGCCGAAGACCGATAAAAGCGTAAAAGAGTCCCGAAAGCGTACCACTTTATCATAAAACAAACACTTGACAATCCTGTGCTGTCGCTTATCGCTAGTTTTTATTACACTACCACGGGTAAGGAGTCGACGCGTTCCAAAACATAAAATTTCAAGATAAGACGGTGTTGTTTGTTTGAGGAGTGTTCGAGACGTCCGCTCCGCGCGCCGGTCGGGGACGGAATGCGTTGACGTGACGCCGGGCGACACTTCACATGCGCCTGAGTTGATATGCCTGTACTATGAAACTTGGGATTGTGTTGATCTTCCAAGTTATTTTGCTTCTGATTGATTTGAATACTACTAATAAGACACAGACACTTTAGTCTTCAGGAACGATGCACTTCTGAATTTAATAATGATTTCAGTAGGTATTTCGAAAGAAGCTTTTATAATTTCAATATACGACACGATATAGACTAAACACAATTTGGCGAAGATGATGAAACTAACAAGAATAATGTTGTTCCTAGCAGGGATGCAAGCTTGATAACGGAAGACGTAATAAAACTAAAGATAATAGAGACCCTGAAATAAACAGACTTTGGCAGATTTAACGACCAAAACAATTCTCTAGAGATAATTTAGCTTAGCAACATATGAACCACAAGTGTGCACTAATTGTAGACAATATCTATGAATATGATGGGAATCGTACAAATCATACAAAGGAACTTGGATTCTAATGTAAAATAGATAAGGAAGTGCATTATTTACAAAGGGTGATAAGTAGTTGATATAACCGTGAGACCTGAAGTGGGAGAATAAAGCACTTAATTTTTTAATTAAGGGGTCGGTGAAGACAAGTAAACAGAAGAAACAGTATCGGTGGATAAAAAACAAAACATGCTTTAAAGAAGAAACCAGGCTGAGGAAACTGGCTAACAGCAGAAGGGATGAAACATCTAGCAGTAGTCTCTAGTTATCATTCAAACGGATATGGTGTCCTGGGTTTAATATTGGAAAGGGTAATTATTAAGGTATTCATAAGACAGCAGACAGTAGTCCAGTGAAGAACTAACCAACGACAAGATGACACCAACGAATTAAATAAAGTGTAGTAAAGTAAGATGCTCCAACAAATATAATGGTATAACTGTTGGGGCATCTGAAGCAGGGCACGAAGGAAAATGCTTAGATATTTATTTTAGACCAGCAGACTTTTACTGAGGGTTTTTACTTTTATCGATAAAACATGGGGGCGTTTTAATAAGGTAAGGGGTCAGCAAAGATAAACCTCAAAGGTCGCAAAGTAAGACCCACATTAGAACTTTAAGTGGCATATCAAATTGGCAAGTTTTATAATTAATTCATCATCAACATTTGCCGACCTTTAACCCATCTATATTGGGGTCGGCTTCCAGTCGAACCGGATGCAGCTGAATACTTTACATGGAGCGACTGCCTATCTGACCTTCACAACCCAGTTAGTACTGGGTAATACGATATCCCTTGGTAGGACTGGTTGTCAGAATTTCGGGCCTCTGACTCACCTGCACCACTGACCCGTAACGGCTGTCAAAGATCTACAAATTACAGTGGGTACCGGTAATTGTAATTCAATAGTGAATATTAATTAATCGATCATATTAGGATAGATAATGGCATTGATAGAAATGCATTCAAACGAGAACTTCGCCAAGGTTTTGAAAGTTGTTTTTGAACTTCAAAATCACGACTCACAGTGACAAAGTGTGAAGTATAAACACACTCAATGATTTGCACTTACATGTGAGTTATACTTATTATAGTTTAGCTACTAATGTTAATATGACTATAAAATGACAAGGTATAGATTCATTCCGGAAATTGTTTGATGCATACGGTTATGCAATGATGGGCGTCAATGTGGCTAGAATCTTCTGCTGCACATTCAGTGTCACGGACATGTGCAGCTAGATAAGGAGGTATGAGGAACGGGTTGAAAAGTCATTAAAACTAATAAAAAGGGAGTATCGACCTATCAGACGGGTGCTGTGTGAGGCTGAGAAAAGGTACATAGACTAAATTATAAGAAGAATGAAGCTTGCAAAGCAGTTGAATTAGGACTGTGTAATTTAGTTTAGGCAGCGTAACAAAGTGAGATGTGGATAATGACGATGCAAATGCTTGTAGTCTTGGTATCGAACTAGCTCTTGAGAATTTGCAACACAGTCATGAAAACAGTGATAGAAGAATCAACCTTATTTGGCGATAACTCTATCAACATTAGACTGCCTCGTCGGTCGAGTGGTCGCAAGCGCGATTGCTGAGCACGAGATCCTGGGCTCGATGCCCAGGTCGAGCAGTGTTATTGTTTTTTTTCCATCAGGAATTTCTCAGTGGCAGCCACGGAGTCTGCATTGTTGCCCGGTTGATGGCAATAGGCTAGCCCCCTATTACATGGGACTTAAACATTACTGGCGAAATTTGGGTGTACTATTAGGTACGCATCTGCGTTATCCCTTCGGGGATTGGGATGCGTTTCTCGCAAGCATTGTTATTACCGAATTTTTTCGTTATAATTAAGCGATCGAAAGTTTGCGACAGCGTCGGTATCTATGTCGAGACTGCCGGCCCTGATAAAAGCCTTATACATCGTGAAGGCAATGTAACTGTCAAAGTTTAATGCAGAAAATAAATACTACGTGCTGTAGAGCAGCAGGTGTACCATAAATACTAAACTGACATCGACACTGGCATAGCAGAAGTCATTATAGCATTTATTAAGGAAACAAGTAAGTTTTTTTGTTGTTTTTCTATGGCTTGTAAGGAAAAACAGGTGGGAGGGCAGGGTAAAATAATTGATGTTAACAATACCCTTATAAATTGACTTCAACATATTTGTAGTGACATTTGACAGGGCAGTGTATATATTGCTTTAAATACTGCAGTTGTTGAACATACGTGTGATCATATAAAAAAGTAGCAAAAGATAAAAAAAAAACTAAATTGATCATAGAAAGCAATCTAGAAGAATAGTAAAATTACAAAAAAAACACAACATTCAAATTACAATTATTGTAGAATTAACGAAATAACCAATATTATTAAAAAAGATAATAATTGTATAATTATCACTTGCTTCGGTGCACGAAAACATCGTGAGGAAATCAGCATGCTTGACAGTTGTTTCTTGACGGCATTTAAAGCCAAGTCAAAGGCCTATAAGCGGCATAAAAAATCTGACACCAGGTTAAGCACTAACCACACGATAAAGAAGAAAGAAGATTAAAATGATTTGATTTACGTGGAACTAATGACCTAGAAGAATAAATATCATTCGAAAAGAGAAATAAATTTTCGTATATGCAACAACCAATAAATCTAATGGAAAGTTAGCCAATCGATCGAAACGTCGCCAGTTCATTGGTACAGGTGTGTTTAGTTTACACAGCGCTTTCAGGACAGTGTCGAGTAGCCAGTAGCAAGTACAGTGCAATAGTGCACGTGTGCCTGATTTTGTTGATACGCCGATTTTTATGAGACTGTTGGGTCAGTTTTAAAGAAATGTTTCTGTTATATGTATAGTATACACCTGGTTTTTCTTTACAGCTAGACTCGTCTATACATTGTTTTCGAAAACCAATTGTCGGTGGGTACTTTATCTTTTTAAGTATTTTTATGGGCCTTTAAATTAAATTGCCTATGGTCCAGGCTCTGATTTGTAGATCTTTGAACGTCGTTATGCGTAGTCAGAAGTTCAGAACCCAGAGGCCAACAGATATAATTTAGGTTCCCGTCTTACTTCGTGGGACCAAGTAACACAACCCAGGGATGTGGACTGTAGAGGTCAGGTCGGCAGTCCTTCATGTAAAGTAATGGTATTCAACTGCATCTGGTTAGATTGGGAGTCAATCCCGAATAGTCGCAAAAAGGCTTGGCAGATGATAATGATGAAAATTGAGCAATATAATAGAAATCACTTCAAAACATGCCTCCAATCGACTTGTTCGATTGTATGTTTGGCATTATAGGGTTTAATGAATATTATAATTATGAAGATTTCAGAGAGACATACACTGATCTTATTATTGATGTTCTTCAGAAAAGTCAGGTGCGTACCTAGTACTCGCAACCGATGTCGTCGTCAACCAAGCATTATATTTAACAAACTAAGTAACTCTACGCCAAAATTACTTCTAGGAAACTTTTTATGGGATAAAAAATCATGTTTTACGGTAGGACTCAATGTTACGCACTCAAAACATTGTGCTGATGGATGCATTGGATAGAACGGACCTCGGGAGGTATTTAAAGTAAAGTTTTAGTAACAAAAACCTTTGAAAAAGTTGGAACTTTGACCCCAATATCTCCGTAACTAGAAGGTTCCCAGGGCCGGAGTCTCGACATAGATACCGACATTGTCGCAAACTTTCGATCGCTTAATAAGAACGAAAAAATTCGGTTGCAATAATGATGCTTGCGAGAAAAGCATCTTGGATGTGCAGACTTGCATTTCTCGCAAGCAACATTATTGACAGTTTCAGGTTACTTCCCTGCGAAAAAGGTCGTTAGTTTATATTATATCAGAGAGTTATAATTTAATTCTCATAACAAGAGCTATTGATGGAAAGAAAGGTATTCCTCGTCTGGAAAGAAACTAGATCACATCATTATTACCTCATGGCTCTGGAACTTTCATTTGACACAATGGACTCTTAGAATCTATTGCTGTCTTTCTTTACGTACTTATTTTCTTTCATAAACATAATACCGCGACTGTAATCCCCGACGGTGTACCCAGAGATGTAGGTATCACAGTGTACACCCATATTTCCCCAGTTATGCTTAATTCTGTGTAATACACAGCGAGTCAATTGCCAGCAACCGGACACAAATCTAGACTCCTTGGCTGATACTGAGAAATTTCATAATAACACTTTGCTGGACTCAGGAATCAAACTTCAATCAATCAAAAACCTCATGTACGATCCCGACAGTCCACTATGAATAAGTCTAGGTAACACAATAAGACAAGAACTCTTTGCCCGACTTGGGAAATGAAACCAGGACCTTCCTTGTGTGCATTATCGACTACTAAACCAACGAGGGATTTATTCCATTCTAATACCAAAAACTAATACCACTGGTATTTGTTTCAACTCATATTTTTTTTCTATTCCGAACCGATACCATTGTTTAAACTAATACCAAAACAAGTTCAAAGATATAAGGTACAGTCAGTAAAAATGCTTTGTATGTAAATATAAGACCTTTAATTGAAAAAAAAAACAGATAACTCCAAAAAAATCAAATTTTGTTAGCAAACGTCTTGTTCAATGATAAAATATCACTTAAATAATCAACTTTAATATAATTTTAGTTCCTCTCTATACCTGTATAATATTTTTTTTGCAAAAACATCAAACAGGAAGAATTTACTTACAATCTAAAAATTACAAAATATCTCAAAAAATTAACTCTTAATTTATATTGAAATTTATCTGACATAGTTATTATTAGACAGGTACGTAATTATTCACGTCTACCTATCTCATAACAACTATGTCAGGTAAATTTTTAACAAAAATAAATCACTTTTTATCTAACAATTGTAAAATATCACAGAAAATCAACTTTTTGTATAATCTAATCAGTCATTCATCACCTACATAGCAATGAATCAGCATTTTTTTTTGCAATAATATCTAATATGAAAAATTCACTTTAAATCTAACAATTATAAAATATCACAGAAAATCAACTTTTTGTATAATCAAATCAGTCATTCATCACTTACATAGCAATGAATCAGCAATTTTTTTTGCAATGAATTCTAACCTTACCTAACAATTGTAAAATTTCACAGAAAATCAACTTTTTGTTTAATCAAATCAGTCATTCTTCACCTATATAGCAATGAATCAGCAATTTTTTTTTGCAAAAACGTCATGTATGAATAATTCACTTATAATCTAAGAATTATAAAATATCACAGAAAATCAACTATTAGTATAATCAGCTAAATGACGTGTAAATAATTTCTTATATTTCAACAATTAGTAGCTAAACCCTTAATTTTTCTAAGCAGTGACCTACGGAGATTTTGTTTTTGAGGAGTTGGTCAGTTACGTATGTGATCCACGAATTTTTCATAATAGTTGTCTGTGCACATCGTTTTGCGGGGGGTGCGTTTGATTTATATTGAGTAACAACCACTGTTTGTAAATCTGCGTCCTCTTTCAGCACGTTCAGAAGCTGATATAAATTAGCACTTTTTTGGCACAGCCGAGTTTAATTTCTTATGCCAAGATTCTACGGCATTTGTGGTTCGATGGCGTTCACCATGAACGCACCAAATGTCTACAAAACTCTCGTTCTCTAGCCATTGTGACACCATGTAGTCATTAAATGTTTGAATGGCGTCAGTATCAGGACAGTCTTCCATTATGTAGCACCATCCTTCTGATATGAATTTACGAGGAAGTAAAGGCAGTAAAGCTGAAAGTCTTACATGTCTTTGGGTGATAGCATCTTTTGTCAGATCCAACTGTTTTGCTTTTTTCCATACATTTTTGGAATAATGAAAGTAGCATCCTTTAATCACAACTGACGGAAAAACAATTGTAATGGCGTTCATTGCGGCTAGTTCAAAATCTGTTAAAAATTTTACGGGTTCCCACCCAGGAATGTTTTGTTTCAAAATTTCAAATAATTTTTTGTATATTTCTTCTGTTTTTTTGTTAAGTAAAACATAAATAAGAGGAACTATACGAGTGTGATCTTCGTCACTTCCCAGATCTCCGTGGATAGTATATAACTGCACAAAAGGCTCAGGGGTGCAATCGAATGTTCCGTCGCTTTCAAAAAATTTAATGCTCGGAATTATCTCTAGTTGATTTGGACTGACCAAGATTATTATTCGGGTATTGGAAGACTCATCTTTATAATCGTAAAACAAAAAATCTCTAAATTGTAATGGAACTTCTACTTCATCAATTGATTTACATTTAATTTTTTTTACACCAGCTGCGTTGTTTCTTGCATAATACAATTTTGATTTGATGTTTGCAAACGATGGGATATTTCTCACCAAATCTGATTCAGTAGCGCAGAATTGTGATTTGAATTTGTTATATATGTTTGGTATTGGGGCGAAATCAGACTTCATCACTTTATCTCTTAAATCATCCAGCTTTTTTGCCATTACATTTTTGAATTCATCGGGCTCGCAGCTATGATTTTTCTCATTGGAAATATTGCCATCCTGTGAGGACAACAAAATAGCTTTAGCAAAATAGTTTTCGGATAAAAATACATATTGAAAGATGGAACACTAACTGTCTTATTCATAATATAACGCTTACCGAAGGTATAAACCTTCATTAGTTAAAACATGTTTTAAGGTGGATGCTCCTGGGTGGCCCGCAAAATTCAAATTATCGTAAGTTTTTTGCAATTTGCAGCTCAGTATGGGATAGTATGGTAAATAGAAACTAAATTCGCGGTACTGGCATGTATGTATTTATATCATTATATTAGTTAAATTTATCAATGTAACCCACTAAGTTAAAATTTATATTAAACGTAAAGTTATTATTAAAATGGCACATTTTCTCTTTTCTCTAAGTTAGACAATTATATTGAAGGTTTTAATAAGTATAATTGTGTAAATACATACATGCCAGTACCGCGAATTTAGTTTCTATTAATAAAATATCCGATACTCAGCTGCAAATTGCAAAAAACGTACGGAAATTTGAATTTCGCGGGCTACCCTGGAGCATTCACCTTAAGCCTACCGAACGTTCGATAAAAATTCTTATTCATAATCGTTTCTTAGAGCTCCCATAACTAAACGCCACTATCGTACACAATGTTGCCATTTTGTAGAAAAATATGCGATTTTAGTCGATTTTAACGTTGTTTGCCTCTGGTCACAGAAAATTTGTCTATGCATTTTTAAACACTGTCATAAAAAACGTACACCAAGGTAAAGGAGGGAATAGTTTGAACTACCTAGTCTTTTGAACAATTTGTTGAATTTGTTATCATGCAATCTGGGAAAAAGCGGCAAAGGCCGTTGCCGTTAATACTTGTAATTCTGGTGAAGTACCACACCACCGACTAAATTAATTATAAAAGCAGCCGTTTCTTTGGAAAAACTGTACCATTTACGAAATTCTTCGTCATCCAGATAAAATGCATCGAATCTCTGCTAATACAATTTTATACGCGAACAACCACAATGCTATGTAGGGATTTTAAAGTAGGTATTTTAATACTAACTGACTGACATTGTAAACCGAACGTCAAACACGAAACAACTGATCGATGTCGGCCATTTGTTTCCCTTTTTTTTTGTTTATCTAGTGTTTTTTTTTACTCTTGCTATTCCAATTCACTTTTGACAATGGCAGAATTGTCGAACAACGGCATCGGTACTAATTGCCATTTAAAGAAATAGAATAGAATTGATGTCGGCCATTTTATTGTTAACGAACGTTTAAAGAAGGGTCATGGCTTCTTTAAATCAAATTAACTTTAATGGAGAAATAAAGAGTGTTTTTACCTCTAAAATACGATTATGAATACCATTTTTTTAACAAGCTTCCTACAAAGGCCTTATAAAGCTCCACTAATCCATTATAAATAAGCCAGTTAAACTCTATGTAAGAAGTTGGTAACATACCTTTATCTGTAAAGATCCACTGCACTCTTTAACATTCACACATCTCCAATGGGTCCATCCATTTTTATTTTCCCTTTTTTTTGTGTACTGGTAACCAGCTCTCATTAAAACCAAGCCACCATTTCTTGTTATGAAAGTCAAGCTTCCTGTTTTTCCCGAAGATGTTGAGGGCTGATTATCAGCTTCCTCAGACATATCTAAAAAAAATTATATATTGTATGTAACTTTTACATTTGATTGGATTATGATAAAAAAATCAAATAATAGGTATTTTAAATAACACTAATTTTAATAAAGAGAAGTAAATTATACAAAAGAACAAATTAATATACTCACTTAATAAATAAAAATCACTGTCACTCTGATACCAATACGCCACCGCCACCGCACGGAAATGTACTGAGGAATTTAT